>JASUAD010000001.1:89927643-91127643 GCA_037013555.1 Sextonia rubra
AGGAGTAATAACAAGGTTTCATGAGGGATCTCTTTTTACTGCATTTAATATAGCATTTCTTTCTATATCAGATAGGTACTTTTCCCATCACCATGTAATTCTCCAGTAAATCCAAGGACAACTGCATTTACTGCATGTCTTTGATTATTACCGGCAGCCATGATAGTAGAGGCATATATCATCATGTGTTGGCATAGTTGTAGGATTTGATATTCAAATAGTCCATCTAAATTCCATTCATATACTAAAGATTTTCAAATTGAAGGCCATTTAGAATAGCTTGTTCTTCAAATTGAAGATCAACTGGAGCAGGTCTTGGATAATAATTTCTTATTTTTACTGCAATGACTATTGGTTTTTGTCTTTTAAATATTTTATTGATTTGTAGAGATTCTTGATTTTGATCACCTTGATTTTCATTTGATTTTTCTTCTATAGAGTCAGAAACAGAGAATTCTGTGTCTGAGCTCGAAGCTTTAGAAACTAAAACATTTATAGGTTTTTCATCTTTATTTTCATTATCATCCTTAAGTTTTATGTTTGTAAAACTATGAGATATTTGATTAATTAGTTCGTCTGAAAATTTTAAGAGTTTTTTTTTTCAAACTTTAGATCTTTAAGGGCATCACCTTGAAAACCTAAAGATTGTGTCTTGATTATTTTATGGGAAGAAGTAGTTTCATGAATTTTAAAATACTTTCAACTTTATCTTTAATTCTATTGGTTTGTTGGCCAATAGTATGAAGGTTTATATTTGTATAATTATTTTATTCTAAAACATGACTTAAATCTGATTTGTAAATAAAATCTGTTTTACCTTTGTCTCTTTGTATTTTTGCAACATCTTTTATGGGTACAGTTGAAGTTATTTTATAAATGATTTGATGTAATGGAGGATATATAGATTCTTCAGTTCTTTGTGGAGAGGAACTTGTAGAAGCTATAACCCACGAAGAGCTTAATTTAGGTATCATATTGGTGGATAAATCTTCAGTATTATAAGCTTTCTTCATAGTTAGTTTAAGCTAATCAAAGAAATAAATATTTCTTTGATTTTCATACATATATTTATACCATTTTGCTTTTAGAAAATCATTATGTTCTTGGAAAACATTGTTAAAAAAGGATTTTGTGAGAGGATGTAAAGCTAAATTCTTTTTTAACATCTCTTTATCAATTTGAAACCATTCAATAACATTTATAATGAAATCAGATTCCAAAGGATTTATGTATTAGATGGAGAAGCTTGATAAGAAAGATACACAAGTCCTGTAGGTTGAAGGTCTACAGTAGCATAGAGCAAGAAACTCGAGATTGTTCTTTTATGGAAGATCCTATAATAGAGGGAGGATGAGAATAAGAATTTCTAGAAGGTTGATAAACTATAGGAGTTGTATCTCCTGAATCCGTTTGAAAATTTATTTCAACACTTCCATCCTCATGTTTAATAATTGTTTCAATATCTTGATTTTCTAAAGACCTTTAAGGTTGAGCATTTTCTAAGCACCATTTACCAAATAGATTAATATTATTCTAATGTATGAGTTTTGAAATATTAACTTTATTTTTGAAATTAGTTTGGAATAAAGTAGTCATACCTTTTCCTCGATGGGAATAGGCTATGCCTGGAACAGCTGAATTCACGAGTTTATAATAAACTCTTTTTATGAGAGCAAGATTTTGATTATGAGGATTCATATCAAAACCTTTTGTCTAGATTGCATGAGTAGGAGCTTCATGTGCACCTGGATCTGTAAAAGAAACGGAAAAATTTGGAAAGCAATTGAAGAAAGTAAGGCTTTTAGCCAAACTTGATTCAACCATTCCTAGTAATGAATCACTGAATTTTTTATGTCTTGTATCTTGAACATAGATGAGAGCTTTAGTTCTAAGTCCAAGTCTTATTAATGGCTTTAGAGCAACTTGCATTAATCCAAAATGAATATAATTGTATGTTTTAATATACTCCTTTATTTCATGGGGCTTGATTAAAGAAAGATGCTGAATATTACTGGTAATAGATTCAGTTATTTCAATGGTTTTTACTTTATAACTTGATTTTAATTGAAAACTTCCAACTTTATAAATTTCATTTTTATTTACAGTTGGAATAGTCCAGTTACAAATAAGTTGAACTAAATCATCATAACTGATTTCTTCATTATTTTTAACAGACATAGAAGATAAGGAATTTGATGATAAGGAAAAAGAAGGTACAAACTTCTTAATAAACTTAGCCATAATTTGTGTTACAGAGTTATTTTAACCAAATCCACCACGAGTATCTAACGAAATAGAGGATTTAGACACCAATAAAACACCTTAAATGCCTTCACACGGCTAACAACAGTGACAACAATAGCCACCCAGCTTCGCTCCGGGCAGAATATGATTAAAATTTCTCAATAATAACAAACACACAAGCAAGTATTAATATTTTTGACCTTTTTGCTTCTGAGTCAGCAATTCCTTAAGCAAAATCAAAACATAAAAATAAGTGAAAAAATACTCACAAAATGACTTTATATTGCAACGATACTTGATTACAAATTAGATGCCGACTTGGCTCTGACATGAAATGGGAAAGGTGGTGGGTATACAAAAGCGGAAGGGAGAGGAGAGAGGAGATTGTGGTGGAAGCAAGGTTGGATTTTGACTGGTATTCCAACTCTTACCTGTACATGGAGAAGGCTGGTACTATTTATAGCTTAGCAAACATAATTTACATTTCATTACAACTAAATTTACACTGCATTTGCATTTCATTTTATGATGTTTCGAGATTTTACTACTGGATAGAATCACAGGTTGCTGTGTAGATGGTTTGTCTTCATGCTGTCATAAGTGTACTTATTGACTAGGAGGATGTTGCTTTATTCTTCTGCATAGTACCTGGTTGGTCTGTTGCAGAGAAAGGAGTCTATGGAGACTTGAATTTTCTTATTGGCTTTTGGATTTTTCCCAATTGTCTTTTGTCTTCTTTCTCAAAGTAGCTTTTTTGTATAGTACTTTTTCAACATTACTTTGATGTGTTTGTAGAGCATAGCAAAGCTATGGATACGGTAGCAATGAAAAAGTTTTTGTTATCTTTTCATTGTAGACTTTTTATAGAAAACTTCTTGATAAGATTAATCACCATCTTGATGAATTCCATTCCAGCTGGCAGAGAACTTCATAATAGAGTCAAAATTATGACAAGGGTCATTCCAACCTTCATTATCATTTTCGAATTCTCGATGGAATAGCTGAATTAATTCTTCACAAGCTTTTTGGAAATGTCAAAAGAGATATCTTCATAGGCATTGAGAATTTGATTAATCTTGGTATGTCCGAATTTAGAAGGATTCTGTATCTTTGTTGGTTGCTCAACGAGATCGTCAGCAATGCAAACAACTCATAGACCGTTACACCAAACATATCTGTATGTACTTGCAAATTTAAGATGTCCTTTTAGATTGAGAAATCTTTGATATTGATCAGAAGCTGGATCATACTTTTGGAGACGTTCTAAGCTTTATTCCATTATAACAACTTCATAAGATTCATATCGTTGAGTTTGATAATCAACAGGGGGATGCTCATAATCATTTAAGGTAGAGATGAATTTTTTGCAGATTAACTCTTGTTCTTCATTATTCATAATTGATAAGGTTGATAAAACTGTATTTCTGATTTTTCACCCAAACTTGATGAAATCGTTATGAGAAGTTGTCTTTTGGTAACTTCAAGGCTGCAAAGGGCATGATGCATAATTACAGGGAGCTACTATATCATTTCAAAATCATCTCTGCATAAAGAAAATATTTGGACTAATCCTTGTTCGATATATGAGATATCAACTTCATATGATGGTTGGAACAATTTGAGAAAGTTAGTTGCCCAGCTTATATATTGAGCTTTGAGCATTAATCGTTCCTTTATTTGACAAAAAATAGTTTTTCTCTAATTCTTACAACTATCTCATCTGGAAGGGCTGTGTTAACCTTTTCCAGGAGGTGAATTATGGTTATTTTTTCATCAGCATAGGTGGATAACAGTGCTCTTTGATGAATGTTATGGCACATAAGGATTTGGCTTTCTGAGTCCTTGATATGGTTTGCAATTTTGGATAAGGTTTTTCTAGTGGTTTTTTTTTTATTAGAGAGAATGGCACTCCAATGGCATTAATAAGTTCTTGTGAAATGATAGATAATCTTGGATTGAAGAAGGGAATTGATATTTGTTTGGATATAGGTATGAAGGAAGAGCTTGATTCCTAGATAGGGCTTTGCTTTTGCTTGTACTTGATGTCATAATGAGAAGGAATACTTCCTAAACGTAGACAGGTCTGAATGAGAATTATCAATAAACTAAATTTTTATTTTCTTTGGAAGAAGAAAAATAATTTTATATCTATCCTCCGGGTAGAATTTGAAGGTACCAAAATCTAGATGTAGGATTAAATGTAGAAAACATGAAGACATTAGAAAGACGATTAATAAGATCTGTTTTATTTGGTACTGGATATTTGATTGTTTTTTGAACACCTTATTCTTGTTTACACTTTGTCTAAATACTATTGATATTTTGAATAAGAGTTAATTCACCAAAATCAAAAATTAATTCTTTATTGTCTAAAATAGTTTTTAGCCTTGATGAGTCAATTTGAAAAGGCTGTAAAATTTGTAGAAAAGGGTTTCCAAGGATATCATCATTATTTAAATCTTTTCCTAGAAAGAAATTAGTTTTTATGCTTGTTCAATTTTTACAGACATAAACATTACTTAATTTGTATTTGATATGTAGTTTTTGCTAGTAGTAGCTAGATTGAATTTATTATTGGTTTTCTCATAATATTTTTTTGGGATTAATCCTTCTCTTATTAAATTAACATCATGCCACTTTCTAGTAAGCAGAGCACTTTAATACAGAAGTCTTTGATCTTAATTGTAGCTTGAGTTTTCCATTTTTTAAGTGGAGTTCTTGTTAAAGAATTTACAAAACCATTTAAGTCTTCAATAAATTCTTCTTGATGTTCTAAATTGTTATCATTATTTTGTTGATAATTTTTGAGTGTGTGAAATTCAAGATTCTCAACACGTTGTTTGAGTTCTTGAAGTTCAATTAAGTCTTGTTTTAATTCTTTTGTTTCTTGCTTTTATTAGTAATTTCTTTATAAAGATCTTGAATTGAAGGATGAGGAAGAGCTTGCTACTCTCTTAATCTATCTAATACAATTTTAATGCTAAATTGTTTAGGTAAGTCAAATATATTATTTGATGTAGAAGCTTTTCCTTTTTTATTTCCTTTATTTATATTCTATATTTTTTCAAAATATTTATTTTTTAATTCTTCATCTTTGAAATCTTTAAACATTTCTAGCACCAGTTCTTCTAGAGCAGAAAGTACGTTTAAAGATAAAGAGGAAGAAAAAGTAGATTCATACTAGACTTCACTGTCAAATACTTTACAATGACATGTATCTAAAGAATGAGAGGAAGAATATTCTGTGTTAGAGGAACTAGATGACTCTGACACTAAGGATCCTTTGAAGATAGTTTTGAATTCTTTTTCTATTTTTACTTTTATTTTTGGGCAGTCAAGAGCTATATGTCCTTTTTCTTTGCAATTATAACATTGTATTTCTTTTTTCTTAGGATGAGAAGTGGATGGATTATCTTTATTATAAGATTTCTTTCATTCCTTATTAGGGATTTTATGAGAAGATTTTTTATGATATCTTTCTAAGGGAATATAATATTGTGGAGTTGAAAAATGTTTAGGTTTTCTTTTTTGATGGTTTCTTTTTAGGCTTTTCTTGTTATTTTTGCTCGAAGGACTGATTAATGGTTCCATGCCAAATTGAAAACAAAAATCACCAAGTTCATACTTGCTGATTCTTTTTTGGTTTTTAATTTGACGTTTAATTTTGATTTCATTACATAATGAAAATCCAACTTCATTAATCTTTTGAATTAGATCACCAGATGTATACATTCCATAATTCAAATTTCCATAATTTTCTGATTTTAATTCTTCTCTAACTTTTTCTACAAAAAAGTTTAGGAAGACTAGATATGAATTTTTCTTTCCAAGATTCTGAATTACATGCATCGATTATATAGAGTTTTGATAAGGGAACATCATTATACCAATGAAAATCTGATAATGTTCGGCAAAATAAATTGATTAATTGTGTTTTTAATTTTTCTTCTACATTCATATAACTACCAATGAAATTTTAACTATATTGGTAATAAGCATGTAGATGGAATCAGGGATCTTTTGGCCTTGAGGAGTAAGTATAGGATTTCCTGAGGGATCTCTGTTTACTGCATTTAATATAGCATTTCTTTATGTATCAGATAGGTATTTTTCCCACCAACCATGTAATTGTCCAGTAAATCTAAGGACGATTACATTTACTGTATGTCTTTGATCATTACCGGCAGCCATGATGGTAGAGGCATATATCATCATGTGTTGGCATAGTAGCAGGATTTGATATTCATATATTCCATCTACATTCCGTTCATATACTAAAGAGTTTTCAAATCAAAGGCCATTTAGAATAGCTTGTTCTTCGAATTAAAGATCAACTAGAGTAGGTCTTGGACAATAATTGCTTGTTTTTGCTGCAGTGACTATTGGTTTTTGTCTTTTAAATATTTTATTGATTTATAGAGATTCTTGATTTTGATCACCTTGATTTTCATTTGATTTTTCTTCTATAGAATCAGAAATAGAGAATTCTGAGTCTGATCTCAAAGGTTTAGAAACTAAAACATTTATAGATTTTTCATCTTTATTTTCATTATCATCTTTAAGTTTTATGTTTTTAAAACTATGAGATAATTGATTGATTAGTTCATGTGAAAATTTTAAGAGTTTTTTTTTTCAAACTTTAGATCTTTAAGGGCATCACCTTGAAAACCTAAAGATTGTGTCTTGATTACTTTATGGGAAGAAGTAGTTTCATAAAATTTTAAAATACTTTCAACTTTATCTTAAATTCTATTGGTTTGTTGGCCAATAGTATGAAGGTTTATATTTGTATAATTATTTTATTCTAAAACATGACTTAAATCTGATTTGTAAATAAAATCTGTTTTACCTTTGTCTCTTTGTATTTCTGCAACATCTTTTATGGGTATAGTTGAAGTTACTTTATAAATGATTTGATGTAATGGAGGATATATAGATTCTTCAGTTCTTTGTGGAGAGGAACATGTAGAAGCTATAATCCAAGAAGAGCTTAATTTAGTTATCATATTGATGGATAAATCTTCAGTATTATAAGCTTTCTTCGTAGTTAGTTTAAGCTAATCAAAGAAATAAATATTTCTTTGATTTTCATACATATATTTATACCATTTTGCTTTTAGAAAAACATTATGTTCTTGGAAAACATGGCTAAAAAAGGATTTTGTGAGAGGATGTAAAGCTAAATTCTTTTTTAACATTTCTTTATCAATTTGAAACCATTCAATAACATTTATATTGCAATCAGATTCCAAAGGATTTATGTATTAGATAGAGAAGCTTGATAAGAAGGATACACAAGTCCTATAAATTGAAGGTCTACATTAGGTGTAAAGCAAGAAACTCAAGACGGTTCTTTTATGGAAGATCCTACAACAGAGGGAGGATGAGAATAAGAATTTCTAGAAGGTTGATAAACTATAGGAGTTGTATCTCTTGAATCTGTTTGAAAATTTATTTCAACACTTCCATCCTCATGTTTAATAATTGTTTCAATATCTTGATTTTCAAAAGACCTTTAAGGTTGAGCATTTTCTGAGCACCATTTACCAAATAGATTAATATCATTCTAATGTATGAGTTTTGAAATATTAACTTTATTTTTGAAATTAGTTTGAAATAAAGTAGTCATACCTTTTCCTTGATGGAAATAGGCTATGTCTGGAGCAGCTGAATTCACGAGTTTATAATAAACTCTATTTATGAGAGCAAGATTTTGATTATGAGGATTCATATCAAAACCTTTTGTCTGGATAGCATGAGTAGGAGGTTCATGTGCACCTAGATCTATAAGAGAAACGGAGAAATTTGGAAAGCAATTGAAGAAAGTAAGGCTTTTAGCCAAACTTGATTCAACCATTCCTAGTAATGAATCACTGAATTTTTTATGTCTTGTATCTTGAACATAGATGAGAGCTTTAGTTCTAAGTCCAAGTCTTGTTAATGGCTTTAGAGCAACTTGCATTAATCCAAAATGAATATAATTGTATGTTTTAATATACTCCTTTATTTCATGGGGCTTGATTAAAGAAAGATGCTGAATATTACTGGTAATAGATTCAGTTATTTCAATGGTTTTTACTTTATAACTTGATTTTAATTGAAAACTTCCAACTTTATAAATTTCATTTTTATTTACGGTTGGAATAGTCCAGTTACAAATAAGTTGAACTAAATCATCATAATTGATTTCTTCATTATTTTTAATAGACATAGAAGATAAGGAATTTGATGATGAGGAAGAAGAAGGTACAAACTTCTTAGTAAGCTTAACCATAATTTGTGTTATAGAGTTATTTTAACCAAATCCACCACGAGTATCTAACGAAATAAAAGATTTACACACCAACAAAATGCCTTGAACGCTTTCACACGGTTAATAACGGCGACAACAATAGCTACCTCAGCTTCGCTTCGAGCAGAATATGATTAAAATTTCTTAATAATAACAAGCACACAACTAAGTATTAAGATTTTTAACTTTCTTGCTTCTGAGTCAGCAATTCCTTAAACAGAAGTCTTAATACTTAGTTTTGTGTTTGTTATTATTGAGAAATTTTAATCATATTCCGCCTGGAGCAAAGTGAGGTAGCCATTGTTGTCACCATTGTTACTTGTATGAAGGCGTTTAAGGCGTTTTGTTGGTGTGTAAATCCTCTATTTCGTTTGATACTCATGCTGGATTTGGTTAAAATAATTTTGTGATATAAATTATGGCTAAGCTTATTAAGAAGTTTGTACCTTTTTCTTCCTCATCATCAAATTCCTTATCTTTTATGTCTATTAAAAATAGTGAAGAAATCAGTTATGACGATTTAGATCAAGTTATTTGTGACTGGACAATTCCAACCGTAAATAAAAATGAAATCTATAAAGTTGGAAGTTTTTAATTAAAATCAAATTATAAAGTAAAAACCATTGAAAGAATTGAATCCATTGCCGGTAATATTCAGCATCTTTCTTTAATCAAGCCCCACGAAATAAAGGAGTATGTTAAATCATACAATTATATTCATCTTTTATTAGTGTAAGTTGCTCTAAAGCCTTTAACAAGACTTGGATTTAGAATAGAAGCTCTCATCTATGTTCAAGATACAAGACATAAAAAATTCAGTGATTCATTACTTGGAATGGTTAAATCAAGTTTGGCAAATGGTCCTACTTTGTTCAATTGCTTTCCAAATTTCTCTGTTTCTTTTACAGATCCAGGTGCACATGAAGCTCTTACTCTTACTATCTAGACAAAAGGTTTTGATCTGTATCCTCATAATCAAAATCTTGCTCTCATAAATAGAGTTTATTATAAACTCATGAATTCAGTTATTCCAGGCATAACCTATTCCCATCAACCAAAAGGTATGACTACTTTATTCAAAACTAATTTTAAAAATAAAGTTAATATTCCAAAACTCATACAGTGGAATGATATTAATCTATTTGGTAAATGGCGCTTAGAAAACGCTTAACCAGAAAGGTCTTTAGAAAATCAAGATATTAAAACAATTATTGAACATGAAGGTGGAAGTGTTGAAATAAATTTTCAAACAGATTCAAGAGATACAACTCTTACAGTTTATCAACTCTTTATAAAGTCTTATTCTCATCCTCCCTCTATGGTAGGATTTTTCATAAAGGAACCATCTCTAGTTTCTTGCTCTACACCTAATGTAGACCTTTGACCTATATGATTTGTGTATCCTTCTTATCAAGCTTCTCCATCTAATACATATAATCGTTTGAAATCCGATTTCAATATAAATGTTATTAAATGTTTTGAAAATCATAAAGAAATGTTAAAGAAGAATTTAGCTCTGCATCCTTTAACAAAATCCTTTTTTAAACAGGTTTCTCAATAACATAAAGACTTTTTAAAAGAAAAATGGTACAAATATATATTGTAATCAAAGAAATATTTATTTCTTTGATTAGCTTAACTAGCAATAAAGAAAGCTTATAATGCTGTAGATTTATCCATCAATATGGTAACAAAATTAAGCTCATCTTGGATTATAGCTTCTACCAGTTCTTCTCCACTAAGAACTGAAGAATCTATACATCCTCCATTACATCAAATCGTTTATAAAGAAACTTCTGCCGTACCCATAAAAGATGTAGCAAAGATACAAGGAGATAAGGGTAAATTTAAATTTATTTACAAATAAGATTTTAGTCATGTTTTAGAACAAAATAATTTTATAAATATAAACCTTCATATGATTGGCTAACAAACCAATAAAATTGAAGATAAAGTTGAAAATATTTTAAAATTTTATGAAACTACTGCTTCCCATAAAGTAATTAGGACACAATCTTTAGGTTTTCAAGGTGAAGCCCTTAAAGATCTAAAGTTAGAAAAAAAACCCTTAAAATTTTTAGATGAACTAATCTATCAATTATCTTATAGTTTTACAAACATAAAACTTAAAGATAATAATGGAAATAAAGATGAAAAGTCCATAAATATTTTAGTTTCTAAAGCTTCGGGCTGAAACTTAGAATTCTCTGTTTTTGACTCTATAGAAGAAAAATCAAATGAAAATCAAGATGAACAAAATCAAGAATCTCTACAAATCAATAAAATATTTAAATGACAAAAACCAATAGTCACTACAGGAAAAACAAGAAATTATTATCCAAGACCTACTCCAGTTGATCTTCAATTTAAAGAACAAGCTATTATAAATGGCCTTCAATTTGAAAACTCTTTAGTATATGAATAGAATCTAGATGGACTATCTGAATATCAAATCCTGCAACTATGCCATCACATGATGATATATGCCTCCACCATGCTGGTAATGATCAAAGACATGCAGTAAATGCAGTCGTCCTTGGATTTACTAGACAATTTCATGGTTGGTGGGAAAAATACCTATCTAATATAGAAAGACAAGCTATACTAAATGCAGTAAAAAGAGATCCTTCAGGAAATCATGTTATTACTCCTTAAGGTCAAATGATTACTGATTCTATTTACATGCTTATTACCAATATAGTAAAACATTTTATTGGTAATTATATGAATGTAGAAGAAAAAATAAAAACACAATTAATCAATTTATCTTGCCCAACATTATCAGATTTTCGTTGGTATAAAGTTGTTTTCTTATCAAAACTCTATACAATCGATATAAACAATTCAGAATTTTGGAAAGAAAAATTCATATCTGGTTTTCCTAAACTTTTTGCAGAAAAAGTTAGAGAAGAATTAAAATAAAAAAATTATGAAAATTTGAATTATGGAATGTATACATATGATGATTGAATTCAAAAGATTAATAAAGCTGGATTTTCATTATGCAATGAAATCAAGCTTAAACGTCAAATTGAAAATCAAAAAAGAATCAGCAAGTATGAACTTTGTGATTTTTGTTTTTAATTTGGCATGGAACCATTAATCAGTCCTTCAAGCAAAAATAAAAAGAAAAAACTTAAAAAATACCATCAAAAAAGAAAATCTAAACATTTTTTAACTCCACAATATTATATTCCCTCAAAAAGATATCATAAAAAATCTTATAAAGAATTAAAGAAATCTTATACAAAAGATAATCTATCCACTTCTTATTCTAAGAAAAAAGAAATACAATGTTATAATTGCAAAGAAAAAGGACATATAGCTCCTGACTGCCCAAAAATAAAAGTAAAAATAGAAAAAGAAATCAAAACTACCTAAAAAAGATCCTCATCCTCATCCTTAGAATTATCTAGTTCCTTTGATAAAGATTATTCTTTAGATACATGTCATTGTAAAATATTTGACAGTGAAATCCAATATGAAACTGCTTCTTCTTCATTTTTATCTTTAAATGTACTTTCTGCTCCAAGAGAATTGGTGCTAGAAATGTTTAAAGATCTCAAAGATGAAGAATTAAAAAATAAATATTTTGAAAAAATATAGAATATAAATAAAGGAAATAAAAAAGGGAAAGCTTCTACATCAAATAATATATCTGACTTACCTGAACAATTCAGCATTAAAACTGTATTAGATAGATTAAGAAAGCAGTAAGCTCCTCCTCGTATTTCAATTCTAGATCTTTATAAAGAAATTACTAATCAAAATCAAGAAATAAAAGAAATAAAAAAGGACTTAATTGAACTTCAAGAACTCAAACAATTTGTTAAGAATCTTAAATTTCACACACTCAAAAATTATCAAGAAAATAATGATAATTTAAAAAATCAGGAAAAATTTGATGAAAACTTGAATGGTTTTGTAAATTCTTTAACTATGAATCCACTTAAAAAATGAAAAACTCAAGCTACAATTAAGGTAAAAAACTTCTCCATTAAACCACTCTACCTACTAGATAGTGGCGCAGATGTTAATTTAATAAAAGAAGGACTAATCCCTACAAAACATTATAAAAAAAAACCAATAATAAACTCAATCTAGCTACTGCTAGCAAAAAACTACATATCAAATACAAATTAAGTAATGTTTATGTCTGTAAAAATGGAACATGCAGAAAGACTAATTTCGTTCTACGAAAGGATTTAAACAATGATGTTATCCTTGGAAATCCTTTTCTACAAATTTTGTAGCCTTTTCAAATTGACTAATCAGGTCTAAAAACTATTTTAAAAAATAAAGAATTAAATTTTGATTTTGTTGAATTAACTCCTATTCAATATATCAATATTATTCAGACAAAGTGTAAACAAGAATAAGATGTTCAAGAACCATTCAAATATCCAATTCCAAATAAAATGGATCTTATTAATCGTCTCTGTGATATCTTCATGTTTTCTACATTTAATCCTACATCCAGATTTTGGTACCTTTAAAATTTTACCTGGACGATAGATATAAAATTATTTTTCTTTTCCCAAAGAAAATAAAAATTCAAATTATTGATAATTCTCATTCAGACCTATCTACCTTCAGGAAGTATCTTTTCTCATTATGACATCAAGTACAAGCAAAAGCAAAGCCCCTATTTCAAGAATCAAGCTCTTCCTTCATACCTACATCCCAACAAATATCAATTCCGTTCTTCAATCCCAGATTATTTGTCATTTCACAAGAACGTATCACTGCCCATTAGAGTGCCATTCTCTTTGATAAAAGAAAAAATACTAGAAAAACCCTATTCAAAATTGCAAACTATATCAAGGACTTAGAAAGCTAATTCCTTATGTGCCATAACATCCATCAAAGAGTACTGTTATCTACCTATGCTGATGAAAAAAATCCAGCATTCACCTCCTAGAAAAGGTTAACATAGCCCTTCCAGATAAGATAGTTGCAAGAATTAGAGAAAAAATTATTTCTTGTCAGATCAAGGAGCAATTAATGCTCAAAGCTCAATATATAAGCTGGGCAACTGGGTTTCCCAAATTGTTCTGGCCATTATATGAAGCTGATATCTCATATATCGAACAAGGATTAGTCCAAAGATTTTCTTTATGCAGAGATGATTTTGAAATGATATAGCAGCTCCCTACAATCGTGCGTCATGCCCTTCGCAGCCTTTGAGTTACCAAAAGAAAACTTCTCATAACAATTTCATCAAGTTTGGGTGAAAGATCAAAAATTTGGTTTTATCAACCTTATCAATTATGGACCATCAAGAATTATGAACAAGGAGATTTAGTCTTCAAAAAGTTCATCTCTACCTTAAATGATTATGAGCATCTCCCTGTTGATTATCTAGCTCAATGGTATGAATCTCATAAAGTTGCTATAATGGAATACAGCTTAGAATGCCTCCAAACTTATGATCTAGCTTCTGATCAGTATCAAAGATTTCTCAATCTAAATGGACATCTTGAATTTGCAAGTACGTACAGATATGTTTGGTGTGACAGTTGACGAGTTGTTTGCATTGCTGATGATCTCATTGGTCAAGCAACAGTGATACAGAATCCATATAAATCTAGACATACAGCTCTCAGTCAAATTATTAATACTTTTGAAGACATGTCTTTTGATATTTCTAAAGTAACTCGAGAAGAGTTAATCCAATAATTCCATGGGGAATTAACAAATGAAGGTTGGAATGAGCACTTTTGATGCAAGTCTCCAATAACACTATGCCTAGCATAAAGATTCTTCCTACAAGAGCTTTTTGTAAAACATTGGAAGGGTGAGAAAAGCTATTTCTACCAGCCCATCAATGAGCTCTTAGAAAAAGTACATGAAAAAGTACTAAAAGACAAAGCATATCTCTCATAAGAATGAAGTATATTTTATTCCCAATAAGCACATCCGTGAAGAACTTATCTCTAGAAAAGGAAAAAAAATAAAGACATGACACATGCCTTATGAAGTCACTCAAACCAATCATGACATCTCACTATTCAGAATAAAGTTCATCAACAGCAAAGATTGTGATTTTTGCCTGCAGTCCAGAAGCATCATGAAATTTGCCAGCACATTAAATGAAATGCACATTCAGTCTAAATTCAATTGTAATGAAATGTAAATTATATTTGTTATGACTATAAATAGGTCTAGCCTTCTTGGTGTTCAAGCAGGAGTTGGAATACCGTCAAAATCCGGCCTTGCTTCCACCACCATCTCCTCTCTCCTCTCCCTTCCGCTTTTGTATACCCACCACCTTTCCCATTTGGTATCAGAGCCAAGTTGGTATCAAATTTGATACCAACTTGGCTTTGATACTAAATGGAGAAGGTGGTGGGTATACAAAAGCGGAAGGGAGAGGCGAGAGGAGATGGTGGTGGAAGCAAGGCTGGATTTTGACTGGTATTCTAACTCTTGCTTGTACATGAGGAAGGCCAGACCTATTTATAGTCACAACCAACATAATTTATATTTCATCATAACTAAATTTAGACTGAATGTGCATTTCATTTACTATGCTGGAAAATTTCATGATGCTTTTGGACTGTAGGCAAAAATCATAATCTTTGGTGTAGATAAACTTTATTCTGAATAGTGAGATGTCATGATCACTCTGTGTGACTTGATAAGGTATGTGTCATGTCTTTACAATGACATGTATCTAAAGCATGAGGGGAAGAATAATTTGTATCAGAGGAACTGGATGACTCGAACACTGAAGATCCTTTTAAGATAGTTTTGATTTCTTTTTATGTTTTATTTTTGGGCAGTCGGGAGCTATATGTCCTTTTTCTTTGCAATTATAACATTGTATTTCTTTTTTCTTAGGATGAGAAGTGGATGGATTATCATTTGTATAGGATTTGTTTAATTCTTTATAAGGGTTTTTATGAGAAGATTTTTTATAATATCTTTTTAAGGGAGTATAATATTGTGGAGTTGAAAAATGTTTAAGTTTTCGTTTTTGATGGTTTCTTTTTAATTTTTTCTTTTTATTCTGGTTAGGAGGACTAATTAATGGTTCCATACCAAACTGAAAACAAAAATCACCAAGTTCATACTTGTTGATTCTTTTCTGATTTTTAATTTGGCGTTTAAGTTTGATTTCATTGCATAATGAAAATCCAACTTTATTAATCTTCTGAATTAGATCACCATATGTATACATTCCATAATTCAAATTTCCATAATTTTCTAATTTTAATTCTTCTCTAACTTTTTTTGTAAAAGGTTTAGGAAGACCAGATATAAATTTTTTTTCCATTGCTTGCATCAATTATATAGAGTTATGATAAGAAAACATCATTATACCAATAAAAATGTAATAATGTTGGGCAAGATAAATTGATTAATTGTGTTTTTAATTTTTCTTCTGCATTTATATAATTACCAATAAAATTTTAATTATATTGGTAATAAGCATGTAGATGGAATTAGGGATCATTTGACCTTAAAGAGGAAGAATAGGATTTCTTGAGAGATCTCTTTTTACACCATTTAATATAGCAATTCTTTCTATGTTAGATAGGTATCTTTCTCACCAACCATGTAATTGCCCAGCAAATCCAAAGACGACTGCATTTACTGCATGTCTTTGATTATTCCGGCAGCTATGATGGTAGACGCATATATCATCATATGTTGGCATAGTTACAGGATTTGATATTCAGATAGTCCATCTAAATTCCATTCATATACTAAGGAGTTTTCAAATCGACGACCATTTAGAATAGCTTGTTCTTCAAACTAAAGATCAACTGGAGTAGGTCTTCGATAATAATTTCTTGTTTTTATTGTAGTGACTATTGGTTTTTACATTTTAAATATTTTATTGACTTGCAAATCTTCTTGATTTTGATCATTTTGATTCTCATTTGTTTTAGACTCTTCTTCTAAGGATCAGCTACAGAAAATTCTAAATTTAAGCTAGAGGCTTTAGAATTTGCGACTAAAACATTTATAGATTTGTCAGCTTTTTGATCTATATTTTTCTGAAGTTTTATATTTGTAAAACTATGAGATAATTGATTGATTAGTTCGTCTAAAAATTTTAAGGGTTTTTTTTCTAACTTTAGATCTTTAAGGGCTTCACCTTGAAAAGCTAAAGTTTGTGTCTTAATTATCTTTTGTGAAAAAGATGCTTCATAAACTTTTAAAATATTTTCAACTTTATTGTCAATTCTATTGGTTTGTTGGCCAATAGTATGGAGGTTAATATTTGTATAATTATTTCGTTCTAAAACATGACTTAAGTCTAATTTATAAATTAATTGAGATTTACATTTATCTCCTTGTATCTTTGTTACATCTTTTATGGGTGCAGCCGAAGTTTCTTTATAAATGATTTGATATAATAGAAGATGTATAGATTCTTAAGTTCTTTGTGGAGAAGAACTAGTAAAAGCTATAATCCAAGATGAGCTTAATTTTTTTATCATATTGATGGATAAATCTTCAGTATTATAAGTTTTCTTTATGGCTAGTTTAAGCCAATCAAAGAAATAAATATTTCTTCGATTATCATACATATTTTTATACCATTTTTCTTTTAAAAAGTCTTTACGTTCTTGAGAAACCGATCTAAAAAAGAATTTTATTAAAGGATGTAGAGCTAAATTCCTTTTTAACATTTCTTTATCAATATCAAAACATTCAATAACATTTATATTGAAACGGATTCCGAAGCATTATATGTAATAGATGGAGAACCTTGATAAGAAGGATACACAAGTCCTGTAGGTCGAAGCTCTACATTAGTTGTAGAGCAAGAAACTTGGGATGGTTCTTTTGTGGAAGATCCTACCACAGAGAGAGGATGAGAATAAGACTTTCTAGAAGGTTAATAAACTGTAGGAGTTGTATCTCTTGAATCTGTTTGAAAATTTATTTCAATACTTCCATCTTTACGTTCAATAATTGTTTCAATATCTTGATTTTCTAAAGACCTTTCTGGTTGGGCATTTTCTAAGCGCCATTTACCAGATGGATTAATATCATTCCACTGTATGAGTTTTGAAATATTAACTTTATTTTTGAAATTAGTTTGAAATAAAGTAGTCATACCTTTTGCTTAATGGGAATAGGTTATGCCTGGAACAACTAAATTCATGAGTTTATAATAAACTCTATATATGAGAGCAAGAGTTTGATTTTGAGGATTCATATAAAAACCTTTTGTCTAGATAGCAAAAGTAAGAGCTTCATGTGCACCTAGATCTATAAGGGAAATAGAGAAATTTGGAAAGCAATTAAAGAAAGTAGGGCCATTTGCCAAACTTGATTCAACCATTCCATGTAATGAATCATTAAATTTTTTATGTCTTATAGCTTGAACATAGATGAGAGCTTCAGTTCTAAGTCCAAGTCTTGTTAATAGCTTTAGAGCAACTTGCACTAATCCAAAATGAATATAATTGTATGCTTTAACATACTCCTTTATTTCATGGGGCTTTATTAAAGAAAGATCCAGAATATTACTTATAATGGATTCAGTTCTTTCAATGGTTTTTACTTTATAACTTGATTTTGATTGAAAACTTCCAACTTTATAAATTTCATTTTTATTTACGGTTGGAATAGTCCAGTCACAAATAACTTGATCTAAATTATCATAACTAATTTCTTCACTATTTTAGTAGACATAGAAGATAAGGAATTTGATGATGAGGAAGAAGAAAGTACAAACTTTTTAATAAGTTTAGCATAATTTGTATTACAGAGTTATTTTAACCAAATCGACCATGAGTATATAATGAAATAGAGGATTTACACACTAACAAAATGCCTTAAATGCCTTTACACGGCTTACAATAGCGACAACAATGGCTACCTTAGCTTTGCTCTGAGCGGAATATGATTAAAATTTCTCAATAATAACAAACACACAACCAAGTATTAAGATTTTTGACATTCTTGTTTCTGAGTCAACAATTCCTTAAACAAAATCAAAACATAAAGATAAGTGACAAAACGACTTTATATTGCAACGATACTTGATTATAAACTAGATGCCAACTTGGCTCTAATACCAAATGGGGAAGATGGTGGGTTTACAAAAGCGGAAGGGAGAGGAGAGAGGAGATGGTGGTGGTAGCAAGGCTAGATTTTGACTGATATTCCAACTCTTGCTTCTACATGAGGAAGGTTAGACCTATTTATAGTCATAACAAACATAATTTACATTTCATTACTACTGAATTTAAACTGCATTTTCATTTCATTTCATGTGCTAACAAATTTTATGATGCTTCAGGACTGCTGGATAAGATGATAATCTTCACTGTACATGTACTTTATTCTAAATAGTGGATTGTCATAATTGCTTTGTGGGAAATTGAGTGGCTTGATAAAGCATATGTCTTGTCTTGGCTTTATTTTTTTTCCTTTTCTTCAGATAGATATGAATCCTTCATATCACTTTTTGTCTCATCATCATCTGTATCTGGTTCAGGAGCAATATTTTCAAAAGGATTGTCATCAGCCCAAAGATGATGTAGCTGTTAACCAAAACTTAATGGAAAATTGTCAGATGACCATTCTTTTTGTATTTGTTTAATAATTTCCTTTTGAAGATCTTTTTTTGAGTTGAAGCAAATCTACTGCTGCACAAAAAGTAGAAGGAGAGGCTAAAGAAGAATTCTTCTGTTTGTCAATATCACTTGCTGGATGAAGCTTTTTTTTTTTCAGGGGTTTTGAGAACTTTAGAGAATGATAGTTTTATAGCTTGATCGGTAGAATATTGCTGGAGTATTGCAGTATAATCAAATTGATGCCAAAACTTGATATAAATCATTCGAGATAAAACTAGTGGACTGAAGTCCATTTCTTTATAAAAATTCCATTTCAAGATCCAAGGAATCTCCTGCTTACGATAAAACTACATAGTAACATAAGATTCTATTGCAAGTTGTAGGTGCTAATACATGCTTTTTTCTTCTGAGTTGAGAAGGAATTTAAATGATGCAGAATAGGATTCATAAATAAGAAGAAATGCTTAAGGAAGGATGTCTTTAGTGGCACCAAAAGGGATCCAGAATTGTGTGAAGAACCACATAGGTATTTTATGGGAGATTGATTTGAATCTGATGAACCAATAATGCTGGAAGGATGGGTTTTGATAATAGAGGATGACTTCCCAAGCAGAACTATAATCATAATAATTAAAAATAAGTTTTGAATCAAGCTTTTGAAGTATATAAAGAGGTCATCCCCATTGTTCTGCAGAGAGAACATGCAGGATTTTGATTTTTGAATAGAGGATAGTAATATTGGGTGGTAAAGCATTTAAGTATGAATTTTTTGATCCATCTATATGATCAATAATACAGCTGCCGGTTCTGATTAGAATATGTTCATAGACTTTATAGTGAAGAGGTTGGATAAATAAGTGATCAGGAGAGAAAAGGGTTTGGATAAGATGTTCAATAGAAATGGTATCGGCATAAGAAATGTCATCTAAGGAATAAATTCTCATGGGTGCTTTTGTGGCAAAATATTGGGCTTGTGAAGCTTGAGGTTTTCTAGATAACAGGGCTTGATGGGCTTTGAAATTGAGGAATATTAAAAGTATGGGTTGCTCCCCATCTCTCAAGGTAATTGCCACTGGATTTTCTGGATAAATGTCTAGTGTTTATAATGGAAGAAACTTTATCAGTTGGGGACTGGAGAAAAGGTCTAATCTACCGAGGTTTCATTCTTTTGCCCCTGTAAAAACTCATGAGATAAAAAAAATCAGTAAGAGAATTATTTTTACCTACAATATACTCAATGTCAAAGTCAAATATGGCTAATAAAGCTTACCAGCGAGCAAAGATTTGCTTAGCAGTAAGATTTTTTACATCTTTTTCTAAAATTTCTTTAGTAGATTTACAGTCTATTCTTAATAAAAAAATTTTTGTTTAATAAATCACTTTGGAACTTCATTATACTGTTTTGCTATGGATAGGATTTCCATTTTAATAGTTGAATAATTCTGTTGAGTGGGCGCCCACGTTCCAGAAGTGAAACGAAGAATTTTTTCTTTTCCAAGGACGTTTCTTTATAGAAGGATTCCTCCAAAACCTATTTCAAATGCATCTATTTGAATTATTTTGAATAAATCTGGATAAGGGATAGTTAAACAAGGTAAATTTTAGACTTTCTGTATAATATTTTGAACAACTTTTGTATGAGCAGGTGACCATTCTATGGGATTTTTGGTCAAGCGCATTTGCAAGATTTTTCTTTCTTTAGCAAGATCTTTATAAAAGTCAGAAACATAATTAAGGCATCCAAGAAAACGTTGCAATTGCTCTTTATTAAGAATTTCATCAAGAAATTTGGAAGCAAACTTAATAACTATTTGGACTGAAGAAATAGTTCCTTTTTTATCATAAAGCTAAGAAACTGAATTTTTGTTTGAAAAAGCTTTATTTTCTTTAGGGATAAGACAAGTTCATTCTTGATAATAACATTTTTAAAAATATTTAAATGTTTCTAATGGTCACAAATAGATTTTGAAAACACAACAATGTCATCTATATAGATGACTATAAAAGCTTCATATGGATTAAAAATGTCATTCATTATTCTTTGAAATTCTGAAGGAGCAATTTTTAAACCAAATGGCATAATGTTCCATTCGTAATGGCCAAATGGTAATGTAAAAGTAGTTTTATACCTGTCCTCTGGGGTGATTTGAATTTGCCAAAATCCTTATTTAAGATCAGATTTGGAAAAAAGGAAAGCACCAGCTAGACGGTTAATAAGTTCAGTTTTATTTGGAACTGGATATCTGATGGATTTTAAGACTTTATTTAAAGGCTTGTAGTTGATAACAGGATGTGGAACACCTCATTTTTGTTCAGGTGTTTTATTTACATAAAACGCTGCATAACTTCAAGGGGATTGTGATTTCTAAATAAGCTTTTTAGTAGGAAGATCATTGATTTCTTTAGTACATAGTTGTACAAGGTCTTTATTCATCTGAATAGGTCGAGCCTTAGTAAGAATTTGAGATTAATCGACATTATCAATACATGAAAAAGAAATGGTATGGTGTTTCCTGTGCCAAAAGGCAGAAGGAAGGTCAGAACAGCATTCTGTTTTAACAGACTTTTGAAATTGGATTAAATCTTTTTGGAATTCTAGTTTTTGCAATTCTTTTTCAATTCTTGAAGAATTCATATCTTCTTGAAGATATGCAATTTGTTTTTCTTTATAAGTAATTTGATTTTGAATGATATTGATATGTTGAACAGGAGTTGATTCAACAAAATAAAAAATTAATTGTTTATTATCTTTAATAGTTGTAAGGCCTGATGAATCAATTTGAAAAGGCTGTAGAATCTATAGAAAAGGATTTCCAAGGATAACATTATTGTTTAAATCTTTTCTGAACAGAAAATTAGTCTTTCTACATGTTCTATTTTTGCAAACATGGACGTTACTAATTTATAATGGATATAGAGTTTATTACTAGCAGTTGCTAGGTTGAGTTTATTTTTTGTTTTTTCATAATATTTTGTTGGGATTAATCTTTCTTTTATTAAATTAACATCTGCACCACTATCTAGTAAGTGAGTGCTTTAATAGAGAAGTCTTTGACCTTAATTGTAGATTGAGTTTTCCATTTTTTAAGTGGATTTCTTGTTAAAGAATTTACAAAATCGTTTAAGTCTTTATCAAATTTTTCTTGATTTTCTAAATTATCATTATTTTCTTAATAATTTTTTAGTGTGAAATTCAAGATTCTCAACATGTTGTTTGAGTTCTTGAAGTTCAATTAAGTCTTGTTTTATTTCATTTATTTCTTGCTTTTGATTATTAATTTCTTTAGAAAGATCTTGAATTGAAAGATGAGTAGGAGCTTGTTGCACTCTTACTCTATGTAAAACAGTTTTTATACTGAATTGTTCAAGTAAGGCAAATATATTACTTGATGTAGAAGCTTTTGCTTTTTTTTATTTCCATTGTTTATTTTTCTGTATTTTTTCAAAATATTTATTTTTTAATTCTTTATCTTTTAGATAGTTAAACATTTCTAGCACTATTTCTTCTAGAGCAGAGAGTACGTTTAAAGATAAATAGGAAGAAGAAGCAGATTCATACTGGATTTCACTGTCAAATATTTTACAATGGCATGTATCTGAAGAATAATCTTTATCAGAGGAACTAGATGATTCTCAGGATGAGGATGAGGACCCTTTTAAAATAGTTTTGATTTCATTTTGAGATGAAATTATTTTAGAAAGTTGTAAAATATTTTCAACTTTATCTTCAATTATACTAGTTAGTTGGCCAATAGTTTGAAGGTTAATATTTGATAATTATTTTGTTCTAAAACATGACTTAAATCTGATTTGTAAATACATTTAGATTTACCTTTATCTCCTTGTATTTTTGCTACATCTTTTATGGGTACGGCCAAAGTTTCTTTATATATGATTTGATGTAATGAAGGATGTATAGATTCTTCAGTTATTTGTGGAGAAGAACTGGTAGAATCTATAATCCAAGATGAGCTTAATTTTGTTATCATATTAATGGATAAATCTTCAGTATTAGAAGCTTTCTTTATGGCTAGTTTAAGCCAATCAAAGAAATAAATATTTCTTTGATTATCATTTGTATTAGACTCTTCTTCTATAAGATCAGCTACTAGAAAATTCTGAATCTGAGCTAGAGGCTTTAGAATTTGAGACTAAAACATTTATAGATTTGTCAGCTTTTTTATCTTTATTTTCTTGAAGTTTTATAATTGTAAAACTATAAGATAATTGATTGATTAGTTCATCTAAAATTTTAAAGGTTTTCTTTCTAACTTTAGATCTTTAAGGGCTTCACCTTGAAATCCTAAAGTTTGTGTCTTAATTATCTTTTGTGAAAAAGATGCTTCATAAATTTTTAAAATATTTTCAACTTTGTCTTCAGTTCTATTGGTTTCTTGGCCAATAGTATGAAGGTTAATATTTGTATAATTATTTTGTTCTAAAACATGACTTAAGTTTGATTTATAAATTAATTCAGATTTACCTTTATCTCCCTGTATCTTTGCTATATCTTTTATGGGTACGGCTAAAGTTTCTTTATATATGATTTGATGTAATGGAGAATATATAGATTCCTCAGTTCTTTCTAGAGAAGAACTGGTAGAAGCTATAATCCAAGATGAACCTAATTTGGTTAACATATTGATGGATAAATATTCAGTATTATAAGCTTTCTTTATAGCTAGTTTAAATATTTTTTTGATTATCATATATATAGTTATACCATTTTTCTTTTAAAAAGTCTTTATGTTCTTGAGAAACCTGTTTAAAAAAGGATTTTGTTAAAGGATCTAGAGCTAAATTTTTTTTAACATTTCCTTATCAATTTCAAAACATTCAATAACATTAATATTGAAATCGAATTCTGAAGGATTATATGTATTAGATGGAGAAGCTTGATAAGAAGGATACACAAGTCCTGTAGGTCGAAGGTCTACATTAAGTATAGAGCAAGAAACTCGGGATGGTTCTTTTATGGAAGATCCTAACATAGAGAGAGGATAAGAATAAGACTTTCTAGAAGGTTGATAAACTGTAGGAGCTGTATCTCTTGAATCTATTTCAAAATTTATTCAACACTTCCATCTTCATGTTCAATAATTATTTCAATATCTTGATTTCTAAGGACCTTTCAGGTTGAGTGTTTTCTAAGCGCCATTTACCAGATAGATTAATATCATTCCACTATATGAGTTTTGGAATATTAACTTTATTTTTGAAACTAGTTTGGAATAAATTAGTCATAACTTTTGCTTGATGGGAATAGTCTATGCCTGGAACAATTGAATTCATAAGTTTATAATAAACTCTATATATGAGAGCAAGATTTTGATTATGAGGATTCATTTCAAAATCTTTTTCTGGATAGCAAGAGTATGAGCTTCATGTGCACCTGGATCTATAAGGGAAACAGAGAAATTTGGAAAGCAATTGAAGAAAGTAAAGCCATTAGCCAAACTTAATTCAACCATTCCAACTAATGAATCATTGAATTTTTTATGTCTTGTAACTTAAACATGGATGAGAGCATCAGTTCAAAGTCCAAGTCTTGTTAAAGGCTTTAGAGCAACTTGCACTAATCCAAAATGAATATAATTATATGTTTTAACATACTTCTTTATTTGATTGGGCATGATTAAAGAAAGATGTTGAATATTACTAGTAATGGATTCAGTTCTTTCAATGGTTTTTTCTTTATAACTTGATTTTAATTGAAATTTTCCAACTTTATAAATTTAATTTTTATTTACGATTGGAATAGTCCAGTCAAAAATAACTTATCTAAATCGTCATAACTGATTTCTTCACTATTTTTAATAGACATAGAAGATAAGGAATTTGATGATGAGGCGGAAGAAGGTATAAACTTTTTAATAAGCTTAGCCGTAATTTCTATTACAGAGTTATTTAAACCAAATCTGCCATGAGTATCTAATGAAATAGAGGATTTACACGCCAACAAAATGCCTTAAATGCCTTCACATGGCTAAAAACGGTGACGCTAATGGCTACCTCAGGTTCACTCTGGGCGGAATATGATTAAAATTTCTCAATAATAACAAACACAGAACTATGTATTAAGACTTTTGACATTCTTACTTCTGAGTTAGCAATTCCTTCAACATAATCAAAGCATAACATAACAAAGATAAGTGAAGAAATACTCACAAAATGACTTTATATTGCCAAAGTACTTGATTACAAATTTGATACCAACTTGGCTCTGATACCAAATGGGGATGATGGTGGGTATACAAAAGTGGAAGGGAGAGGAGGGAGTAAATGGTGGTGGAAGCAAGGCTGGATTTTGACTAGTATTCCAACTCTTGTCTGTACATGAGAAAGGCTAGACCTATTTACAGTCATAACCAACATAATTTACAATTCATTACAACTGAATTTACACTGCATTTGCATTTCATTTCATGTGCTGACAAATTCAACTGAACTGCAAGCAAAAATCACAATGTTTGTTGTAGATGAACTTTATTCTAAATAGTGAGATGTCATGATTGCTTTGAGTGACTTGATAAGGTATGTGCCATGTCTTTATTTCTTTTCCCTTTCTAGAGATAAGTTCTTCATAGATGTGCATGTTAGGAATAAAATACTATTTCATTCTTATGAGAGATATACTGTCTTTTAGTACATTTGTATGTACTTTTTCCAAAAAAACTATTGATGGGCTAGTAGAAAAAGCTCTTGTAGGAAGAATCTTTATGGTAGGCATATTATTATTGGAGACTTACATCGAAAGTGCTCATCCCAGCCATCATTTATTAATTCACCATGGAATAATTGGATTAACTCTTCTCGAGTTCTATCAGAAATATCAAAAGACATGTCTTGATAAGCATTAATAATTTGATTAAGAGCTGTATGTCCAGATTTATATGGATTCTGTATCATCGCTGTTTGCTCAGCGAGATCATTAGTGATGCAAACAACTCTTCGACTGTCACACCAAACATATCTATATGTACTTGCAAATTCAAGATGTCCTTTTAGAGTGAGAAATCTTTGATACCGATCAGAAGCTAGATCATAAGTTCAAGGGCGTCCTAAGCTGTATTCCATTATTACGACTTCATGAGATTCATACCATTGAGTTGGATAATCAACAGGGAGATGCTCGTAATCATTTAAGGTAGAGATGAACTTTTTGCAGAATAAATCTCCTTCTTCATAATCATGATGGTCCATAATTGATAAGGTTGATAAAATTGGATTTCTGATCGTTCACCTAAACTTGATGAAATCGTTATGAGAAGTTGTCTTTTGGCAACTCCAAGGCTGCAAAGGGCATGACGCACGATTGCAAGGAGCTGCTGCATCATTTCAAAATCATCTCTGCATAAAGAAAATCTTTGGACTAATCCATGTTTGATATATGAGATATCAACTTCATATGATGGCAGGAACAATTGGGGAAAGCCAGTTGCCCAGCTTATATATTGAGCTTTGAGCATTAATCATTCCTTGATCTAACAAGAAATAGTTTTTTGTCTAAATCCTGCGCTATCTCATCTAGAAGGGCTGTTTAACCTTTTCCAGGAGGTGAATTTTGGATGTTTTTTCATCAACATTGGTGGATAAAAGTGCACTTTGATGGATGTTATTGCACATAAGGGTTTGGCTTTCTAAGTCCTTGATATGTTTTGCAATTTTGGATAGGGTTTTGCTAGTGTTTTTTCTTTTATCAGATAGAATCGAACGCTAATGGCCATTGACAAGTTGTTGTGAAGTGACAAATAATCCTGGATTGAAGAAGGGAATTGATATTTGTTGGGATGTAGGTATGAAGGAAGAGCTTGATTCCTAAATAAGGGCTTTGCTTTTGCTTGTACTTGATGTCATAATGAGAAGGGATACTTCCTAAAGGTAGATAGGTCTGAATGAGAATTATCAATAATTTGAATTTTTATTTTCTTTGGGGAAAGAAAAATAACTTTATATCTGTCCTCCAGGTAGAATTTGAAGGTACCAAAATTTGGATGTAGCATTAAATGTAGAAAACATAAAGACATCAAAAAGACGATTAATAAGATCCATCTTATTTGGAACTAGATATTTAATTGTTTTTTGAACACCTTATTCTTGTTTACACTTTGTCTAAATACTATTGATATGTTGAATAGGAGTTGATTCACCAAAATAAAAAACTAATTCTTTATTGTCTACAATCAAAAATTAATTCTTTATTGTCTACAACAATTTTTTGACCTAATGAGTCAATTTGAAAAGGCCGTAAAATTTGTAGAAAAGGGTTTCTAAGGATAACATCATTGTTTAAATCCTTTCCTAAAAGGAAATTAGTCTTTATGCATACTCCATTTTTACAGACATAAACATCACTTAATTTGTATTTGATATGTAGTTTTTTACAAGCAGTAGCTAGATTGAGTTTATCATTGGTTTTTTCATAATATTTTGTTGGGATGAATCCTTCTCTTATTAAATTAACATCTGCGCCACTATCTAGTATGGAGAGTGCTTTAATCGAGAAGTCTTTGATCTTAGTTGTAGCTTGAGTTTTCCTTTTTTTCAGTGGATTTCTTGTTAAAGAATTTACAAAACAATTTAAGTTTTTAACAAATTTTTCTTGATTTTCTAAATTATCATTATTTCCTTGATAATTTTTGAGTGTGTGAAATTCAAGATTCTCAACACGTTGTTTAAGTTCTTGAAGTTCAATTAAGTCTTATTTTAATTGTTTTATTTCTTGCTTTTGATTATTTATTTTTTTATAAAGATCATGAATAGAAAGATGAGTAGGAGCCTGTTGCTCACTTAATCTATCTAATACAGTTTTAATGCTGAATTGTTTAGGTAAGTCTGATATGTTATTTCATGTAGAAGCTTTCCCTTTTTAGATCCTTTATTTATATTATATATTTTTTCAAAATATTTAATTTTTAATTCTTCATCTTTTAGATCTTTAAACATTTCTAGCACCATCTCTTCTGGAGTAGAAAGTACGTTTAAAGATAAAGAGGAAAAAGAAGCAGATTCATACTGGATTTCACTGTCAAATATTTTACAATGGCATGTATCTGAAGCATGAGAGGAAGAATAATTTGTATCAAAGGAATTAGATGACTCTGACGCTGAGGATCCTTTTAAGATAGATTTGATTTCTTTTTCTATTTTAACTTTTGTTTTTGGGCAGTCAAGGGCTATATGTCCTTTTTCTTTGCAATTGTAACATTGTATTTCTTTTTTCTTAGGATAAAAAGTGGATGGACTATCATTTGTACAAGATTTCTTTAATTCTTTAAAAGAGTTTTTATAAGAAGATTTTTTATAATATCTTTTTGAGGGAGTATAATATTGTGGAGTTGAAAATTGTTTAGACTTTCTTTTTGATGGTTTATTCTAAGCTTTTCTTTTTATTCTGACTAGAAGGACTGGTTAATGGTTGCTTACCAAATTGAAAACAAAATTCACTAAGTTCATACTTGCTGATTCTTTTTTGATTTTCAATTTGATGCTTAAGTTTGATTTCATTGTATGATGAAAATCCAACTTTATTAATCTTTTGAATTAGATCACCATATGTACACATTCCATAATTCAAATTTTCAAAATTTTCTAATTTTAATTCTTCTCTAACTTTTTCTTCAAAAAGTTTAGGGAAACTAGATATAAATTTTTCTTTCCAAAATTTTGAATTGCTTGCATCGATTGTGTAGAGTTTTGATGAGAAAACATCTTTATACCAATGTAAATCTAATAATGTTGGGCAAGATAAATTGATTAATTGTATTTTTATTTTTTTCCTCTACATTCATATAATTACGAATAAAATGTTTAACTATATTGGTAATAAGCATGTAGATGGAATTAGGGATCATTTGGCCTTGAGGTGTAAGAATAGGATTTCCTGAGGGATCTCTCTTTACTGCATTTAATATAGCATTTCTTTCTGTATCAGATAGGTATTTTTTCCACCAACCATGTAATTGTCTAGTAAATTCAAGGACGACTGCATTTAGTGCATGTCTTTGATCATTACCAGCAGCCATGATGGTAGAGGCATATATCATCATGTGTTGGCATAGTTGCAGGATTTGATATTCAGATAGTCCACCTACATTCCATTCATTTATTGAAGAGTTTTCCAATTGAAGGCCATTTAGAATAGTTGTTCTTCGAATTGAAGATCAACTGGAGTCGATCTTAGATAATAATTTCCTATTTTTGCTACAGTGACTATTGGTTTTTGGCTTTTAAATATTTTATTAAGTTGTAGAGATTCTTGATCTTGATTTTCATTTGATTTTTCTTCTATAGAGTTAGAAGCAGAGAATTCTAAGTCTGAGCTTGAAGCTTTAGAAACTAAAACATTTATGGATTTTTCATCTTTATTTTCTTTATTATCTTTAAGTTTTATGTTTGTAAAACTATGAGATAATTGATTGATTAGTTTGTCGGAAAATTTTAAGGGTTTTTTTTTCTAACTTTAGATCTTTAACGACTTCAGCTTCAAAACATATAGATTGTGTCTTGATTACTCTATGGGAAAAAATAGTTTCATAAAATTTTAAAATATTTTCAACTTTATCTTCAATTCTAATGGTTTGTTGGCCAATAGTATGAAGGTTTATATTTGTAAAATTATTTTGTTCTAAAACATGACTTAAATCTGATTTGTAAATAAATTCAATTTTACATTTGTCTCCTTGTATTTTCGTAACATCTTTTATGGGTACAACTGAGGTTTCTTTATAAATGATTTGATGTAATGGAGGCTGTATAGATTCTTCAATTCTTTGTGGAGAAGAACTGTAGAAGCTATAATCTAAGAAGAGCTTAATTTAGTTATCATATTGTTAGATAAATCTTTAGTATTATAAGCTTTCTTCATGGCTAATTTAAGCCAATCAAAGAAATAAATATTTCTTTGATTATCATGGATACATTTATACCATTTCGCTTTTAGAAAGTCTTTATGTTCTTAAGAAACATGGTTAAAAAAGGTTTTTGTGAGAGGATGCAAAGCTAAATTCTTTTTTAACATTTCTTTATCAATTTCAAAGCATTCAATAACATTTATATTGAAATTGGATTTCGAAGGATTATATGTATTAGATGGAGAAGCTTGATAAAAAGGATGCACAAGTCCTGTAGGTTGAAGGTCTACATTAGGTGTAGAGTAAGAAACTCAAGATGGTTCTTTTATGGAAGATCCTACCACAGAAGGAGGATGAGAATAAGACTTTCTAGAAGGTTGATAAACTATAGGAGTTGTATCTCTTGAATCTGTTTGAAAATTTATTTCAACACTTCCATCTTCATGTTCTATAATTGTTTCAATATCATGATTTCTAAAGACCTTTCAGGTTGAGCGTTTTCTAAGTGCCATTTACCAGATAGATAAAAATCATTCCATTGTATGAGTTTTGGAATATTAACTTTATTTTTTAAATTAGTTCGGAATAAAGTAGTCATAACTTTTGCTTGATGGAAATAGGCTATGCCTGGAACAATTAAATTCGTGAGTTTATACTAAACTCTATATATGAGAGCAAGATCTTGATTTTGAGGTTTCATATCAAAACCTTTTGTCTAGATAACAAGAGTAAGAGCTTCATGTGCACTTGGATCAGTAAGGGAAACAGAAAAATTTGGAAAGCAATTGGAAAAAGTAGGGCCATTAGCTAAACTTGATTCAACCATTCCAAGTAATGAATGACTAAATTTTTTTTGTCTTGTGTCTTGAACATGGATGAGAGCTTCTATTCTAAGTCCAAATCTTGTTAAAGGCTTTAGAGCAACCTACACTAATCCAAAATGAATATAATTGTATGTTTTAATATACTCCTTTATTTCATGGGGCTTGATTAAAGAAAGATGTGAATATTACTGGTAATGGATTCAGTTCTTTCGATGGTTTTTACTTTATAACTTGATTTTAATTGAAAACTTCCTACTTTATAAATTTCATTTTTATTTACGGTTGGAATAGTCTAGTTACAAATAACTTGATCTAAATCATCATAACTGATTTCTTCACTATTTTTAATAGACATAGAAGATAAGTAATTTGATGATGAGGAAGAAGCATGTACAAACTTCTTAATAAGCTTAGCCATAATTTGTAATACAGAGTTATTTTAACCAAATCCACCACGAGTATCTAACGAAATAGAGAATTTACACACCAACAAAACGCCTTAAACACCTTCACAAGGTTAACAACGGTGACAACAATGGTTACCTCAGCTTCACTCTGGGCGGAATATGATTAAAATTTCTTAATAATATCAGACACAGAACTAAGTATTAAGACTTTTGACGTTCTTACTTCTAAGTCAGCAATTCCTTAAGCAAAATCAAAGCTTAACATAACAAAGATAAGTGAAGAAATACTCACAAAACAACTTTATATTGCGAAAATACTTAATTACAAATTTGATACCAACTTAGCTCTAATACCAAATGGGGAAGGTGGTGGGTATACAAAAGCCTAAAATGGGGATGGTGGTGGGTATACAAAAACGGAAGGGAGAGGAGAGAGGAGATGGTGGTGGAAGCAAGGCTGGATTTTGATTGGTATTCCAACTCTTGCCTATACATGAGGAAGACTAGACTTACTTATAATCATATCAAACATAATTTACAGTTCATTACAACTGAATTTACACTGCATTTGCATTTTATTTCATGTGCTGACAAATTTCATGATGCTTTGGACTGCTGGATAAGATCACAATCTTCACTATAGATGAACTTTATTCTGAATAGTGGATTGTCATGATTACTTCGTGGGAAATTAAGTAGCTTGATAAAGCATGTCTTGCCTTGGCTTCATTTTTTTCATTTTCTTTGGATAGATATGAATCCTTCATTATCACTTTTTGTCTCATCAGTGTTTGTATCTAGTTTAGGAGCAATATTTTCAAAAGGATTGTCATCAGCCCAAAGATGATACAGCTGCTGACCAAAACTTAATGAAGAATCTTTAGATGACTGTTCTTTTTATATTTGTTCAATAATTTCCATTTGAAGTTCTTTTTGGAGTTGAAGCAAATCTGTTGCTGTATAAAGAGCAGAAGGAGAGACTGAACAAGAATTCTTCTGTTTGTCAATATCACTTGCTGGATGAAGCCTTTCTTTTTCTGGAGTTTTGAGAACTTCAGAGAATGATGGATTTATAGCTTGATCAGTAGAATATTGTTGAAGTATTACAGTATAATCAAATTGATGCCCAAACTTGATATAAATTATTCAAGATAAAACTGGTGGACCGGAGACCATTTCTTTATATAAATCCCATTTCAAGATCCTAAGAATCTCTTGCTTGCAATAAAACTGCATAATAACATAAGGTTTTGTTGCAAGTTGTAGGTGCTGATAAAGGCTTTTTTTTCCTGATTTTAGAAGGGCTTTAAATGATGTAGAATAGGATTCATAAATAGGAAGAAGTGCTTGAGGAAGGATGTCTTTAGTGGCACCAAAAGTGATCCAGAATTGTGTGAAAAACCACATAGGTATTTTGTGGGAGTTTGATTTGAATCTGATGAACCAGGAATGCTGGAAGGATGGGTTTTGATAATAGAGGATGACTTTTCAAGCAGAAATATAGTCATAATAATTAAAAATAAGGTCTGAATCAAGCCTTTGAGGCAGATGAAGAGGTCGTCCCCATTCTTCTACATAGAGAACATGCAGGATTTTGATTTTTGAATAGAGGGTAGTAATATTGGGTGGTGAAGCATTTAAGTATGAATTTTTTTATTGATCTATATGATCAATAGTACAACTGCCAGTTCTGATCAGAATCTGTTCATAGACTTTATAGTGAAGAGGTTGGGTAAATAAGTGATCAAGAGAAAAAAGGGTTTGGAAAAGATGTTCAATAGAAATGGTATCGCCATAAGACACGTCATCTAAGGAATAAATTCTTGACGGTTCTTTTGTGGCAAAATATTGGGCTTGTGGAGCTTGAGATTTTCTTGTTACAGGGCTTGATGGGCTTTGAAATTGAAGAAGATTAGAAGTATGGGTTGCTCCCCATCTCTCAAGATAATTGCTGCTGGATTTTCTGGATATAGATGTAATGCTCATAATGGAAGAAACTTTATCAGTTGGGGACTAGAGAAAGGGTCTAATCTGCTGAGACTTCATTTTCTTGTCCCTGTAAAAACTCATAAGATAAAAAATCAGGAAGAGAATTATTTTTTACCTATAATATACTCAATGTCAAAGTCAAATATGGCTAATAAAGCTTGCTAGCGAACAAAGATTTGCTTAACAGCAAGATTTTTTAGATCTTTTTCTAAAATTTCTTTAGCAGATTTACAATCTATTCTTAATAAAAATTTTTTGTTTAATAAATCACTTTGGAACTTCATTATACTATTTACTATGGATAGGAATTCCTTTTTAATAGTTGAATAATTCTATTGAGTGGGCGTCCATGTTCCACAAGTGAAACGAAGAGTTTTTTCTTTGCCAAAGACATCTCTTTATAGAAGGATTCCTCCAAAACCTATTTCAGATGCATCTGTTTAAACTATTTTTAATAAATATGGATGAGAGATAGTTAAACAAGGTAAATTTTGGACTTTTTGTTTAATATTTTGAGCAGTTTTTGTATGAACCGGTGACCATTCTACGGGATTTTTGGTCAAGTTCATTTGCAAGATTTTTCTTTCTTTAGCAAGATCTTTATAAAAGTCAGAAACATAATTAAGGCATCCAAGAGAATGTTGCAATTTCTCTTTATTAAGAATTTCATCAAGAAATTAGGAAGCAAGCTTAATAACTCTTTGGACTAGAGGAATAGTTCCGTGTTTTATTATAAAGCCAAGAAACAGAATTTTTATTTGAAAAAGCTTCATTTTCTTTTGGGATAAGACAAGTCCATTCTTGATAATAACATTTTTAAAAATATTTAAATGTTTCCAATGGTCACAAATAGATTTTGAAAACACAAGAATGTCATCTATATAGACGAGTGTAAAAGCTTGATATAGATTAAAAATGTCTATCATTATTCTTTGAAATTCAGAAGGAGCATTTTTTAAACCAAATGGCATAACATTCCATTTGGAATGGCCAAATAGTACTGTAAATGCAGTTTTTACTTGTCCTCCGGGGTGATTTGAATTTGCCAAAATCCTGATTTAAGATCAAATTTGAAAAAAAAAGGAAGGCACTAGCTAGACGGTTAATAAGATTAGTTTTATTTGGAATTAGATATCTAATGGACTTTAAGACTTTATTTGAAGGCTTATAGTTACTAACAAGATGCGGAACACCTCGTTCTGGTTCAAGTGCTTTATTTACATAAAACGCTGCGCAACTCTAAGGGGATTGTGATTTTTAAATAAGCTTTTTAGCAAGAAGATCATTGATTTCTTTAGTATATAGTTGTACAAGGTCTTTATTCATTTGAATAGGTTGACCTTTAGTAGGAATTTGAGATTCATCAAAATTATCAACATATGGAAGAGAAACAGTATGGTGTTTCCGTGCCAAAAGGCAGAAAGAAGGTGAGAACAGCATTCTGTTTCAAGAGATTTTTGAAATTGAATTAAATCTTTTTGGAATTCTAGTTTTTATAATTCTTTCTCAATTCTTAAAGAATTCATATCTTCTTGAAGATATGCCATTTGTTTTTCTTTATAAGCAATTTGATTTTGAATGGTATTGATATGTTGAATAGGAGTTGAATCAACAAAATCAAAAATTAATTTTTTATTTTCTTTAATAGTTTTAAGGCCTGATGAATCAATTTGAAAAGGCTGTAGAATCTGTAGAAAAGGATTTCCAAGGATAACATCATTGTTTAAATCTTTTCTAGGCAGGAAATTAGTCTTTATACATGTTCCATTTTTGCAAACATGGACGTTATTAAATTCATAATGGATATGGAGTTTATTACTAGCAGTTGCTAGACTGAGTTTATTTTTGGTTTTTTCATATTATTTTGTTAGGATTAATCCTTCTCTTATTAAATTAACATCTGTGCCACTATCATGTAAGCAGAGTGCTTTAATAGAGAAGTCTTTGACCTTAATTGTAACTTGAGTTTTACATTTTTGAGGTGGATTCCTTGTTAAAGAATTTATAAAACCATTTAAGTTTTCATTAAATTTTTCTTGATGTTCTAAATTATCATTATTTTCTTGATAATTTTTTAGTGTGAAATTCAAGATTCTCAACACGTTGTTCGAGTTCTTGAAGTTAAGTCTTGTTTTAATTCTTTTATTTCTTGCTTTTGATTATTAATTTTTTTAGAAAGATCTTCAATTAAAAGATAAGTAGGAGCTTGTTGCTCTCTTAATCTATCTAAAATAGTTTTTATACTGAATTGTTTTTGTAAGTCAAATATATCACTTGATGTAGAAACTTGTCCTTTTTTATTTCCATATTTATTTTTGTATTTTTTCAAAATATTTATTTTTTAATTCTTCATATTTTAGATATTTAAACATTTCTAGCACCATTTCTTCTGGAGCAGAGAGTATGTTTAAAAATAAAGAGGAAAAAGAAGCAGATTCATACTGGATTTCACTATCAAATATATTACAATGGCATGTATCTAAAGAATAATCTTTATCAGACGAACTAGATGATTCTAAGGATGAGGATGAGGATCCTTTTATGATAGTTTTGATTTCTTTTTGAGAAGAAATAATTTCAGAAGGCTGTAAAATATTTTCAACTTTATCTTCAATTATATTAGTTCGTTGGCCAATAGTATGAAGGTTAATATTTGTATAACTATTTTGTTCTAAAACATGACTTAAATCTGATGCGTTAATAAATTCGGATTTACCTTTATCTCCTTGTATTTTTGCAACATCTTTTATGAGTATGGCTGAAGTTTCTTTATATATGATTTCATGTAATGGAGAATGTATAGATTTTTCAATTCTTTGTGGAGAAGAACTGGTAGAAGCTATAATCCAAGATGAGCTTAATTTTGTTATCATATTGGTGGATAAATCTTCAGTATTATAAGCTTTCTTTATGGCTAGTTTAAGTCAATCAAAGAAATAAATATTTCTTTGATTATCATACATATATTTATATCATTTTTCTTTTAAAAAGTCTTTATGTTCTTGAGAAACCTGTTTTAAAAAGGATTTTGTTAAAGGATGTAGAGCTAAATGTTAGGAGGTAGCCGCCGGATCCTTAAATATCCCGCATAGATCACTGCAGAAATAAGTTTAAATGATAATGATTCAAGAACCATACCTGCGAGATCTCTCTAATTTGATCTCGGTCTTATAACAGCCTGAGAATATCAAAATCTTCTACTGTATTCCTCTATGCTCGAACTTGCACCGGGGTGTGGGCCTCTTCTGCGAATTCTCCTCATTTTCAAAAAATGAGATTTCTCTTGTATATCGTTTCTAGAGAGCAATAGAGTATAATTGTAGGCTACAATAGGGACCTTAAGAAGGAAATAAGGAATAGGCCTCTTATACAAATAAGAAACCATAATTTGACCCAAATTAGAATCCTAGATCCATAAATTACAATTCAGTCTACTAAAGAATTATAATTGTACTCCTGTCCTTATTCTCAAAATAATATTTCGAGCTTCTTCTTATTAAATGCTTATTAATCTCCCCACGTTAAGATTTCAGATATCCATCGATTAAATAATTACTGATGCCTATATTTAATCGATATCTTTATAATTCCTTGAGACCTTACACTTAACCTATTTGATATGTCGGACACTAAGTCTGCCTGCAGGGTTTGACATAGTCAAAACTTATAAGCTTCACCAAGGGGATATCATCAATCCCTATTACGGGACGTGGATTCCGTCAATAAACTAATATGCACCATACACGTAGTGTAGTCATCCAATTTACTGAGATTATTGACCCACAAAAGGTTTCACTCCTCTGTAAATCAAAATGCCAACTACTAAAATGCATGTGTCTATTATTTATATCGGGATTAAGAGTACAAGCTCTCATAATAACTATTTGGATGTTAATAATCTTATATAGTTAGTATAAAGATAATAACCCAAAAGTGGTCCTGTTTAATACATACAAAGTGTACTAGCATAACAAGTCGAAACTATACTGTTTCCCATAGCCAAGACAAGCCTACTAAAACATCATGCTACAATCGTACCGGTGGTGTGTCCAACTCCATCTAGATTGTGAACAATAATAACTTATATTCTATAAGAACCGACAAATAAGTCTTCTGTGTGTAAGCTGAACTCTACACACCAACTTGTCTACTTTATAGAATAAAAGACGCACTTATGCACAGTAAATAATAATGCAACCATTTACCCATACAAATTCTCATTAAGACGGAAAAAGCAAACTTTACTAATAAGTAAATCAGTCAAAGAAAAATACATAAAAGTATGCTTTTAGTATAAATTTCCAATACTAAATTCTTTTTTAACATTTCTTTATCAATTTTAAACATTCAATAACATTTATATTGAAATTGAATTCCGAAGGATTATATGTATTACATAGAGAAGCTTGATAAGAAGGATACACAAGTCCTATAGGTCGAAGGTCTACATTAGGCGTAGAGCAATATACTTGGGATGGTTCTTTTATGGAAGATCCTATCATAGAGGGAGGATGAAAATAAGACTTTCTAGAAGGTTGATAAACTGTAGGAGTTGTATCTCTTGAATCTATTTGAAATTTATTTCAACACTTCCATCTTTATGTTTAATAATTGTTTCAATATCTTGATTTTCTAAAGACCTTTCTAGTCGGGCGTTTTCTAAGCGCCTTTTACCAAATAGATTAATATCATTTCACTGTATGAATTTTGGAATATTAACTTTATTTTTTAAATTATTTTGGAATAAAGTAGTCATACCTTTTGCTTGATAGGAATAGGCTATACCTGGAACAACTAAATTTGCAAGTTTATAATAAACTCTATCTATGAGAGCAAGATTTTGATTGTGAGGATTCATATCAAAATCTTTTGTCTAAACAGCAAGAGTAAGAGCTTCATGTGCACCTGGATGTATAAGCGAAACAGAGAAATTGGGAAAGCAATTGAAGAAAGTAGGGCCATTAGCCAAACTTAATTCAACCATTCTAAGTAATGAATCACTGAATTTTTTATATCTTGTGTCTTGAACATAGATGAGAGCTTCTATTCTAAGTCCAAATCTTATTAAAGGCATTAGAGAAACTTGCACTAATCCAAAATGAATACAATTATATGTTTTAACATACTCCTTTATTTCATAGGGCTTGATTAAAGAAAAATTCTAAATATTACAAGTAATGGATTCAATTCTTCCAATGGTTTTTACTTTATAACTTGATTTTAATTAAAAACTTTCAACTTTATAAATTTCATTTTTATTTAAGGTTGGAATAGTCCAAGCACAAAAAACTTGATCTAAATCATCATAACTAATTTCTTCACTATTTTTAATAGACATAGAAGATAAGGAATTTGATGATGAGGAAGAAGAAGGTATAAACTTCTTAATAAGCTTAGCCATAAGTTGTATTACAGAGTTATTTTAACCAAATCCACTAAGAGTATCTAATGAAATAGCAGATTTACACACCAACAAAACACCTTAAACACCTTCACACGGCTAACAACGGCGACAACAATGACCACCTCAGCTTTGCTCCGGGTGGAATATGATTAAAATTTCTCAATAATAACAAACACAAAACTAAGTATTAAGACTTTTGACCTTCTTACTTCTGAGTCAGCAATTCTTTAAGCAAAATCAAAGTATAACATAACAAAGATAAGTGAAGAAATACTCACAAAACAACTTTATATTGCCAAAGTACTTGATTACAAGTTTGATACCAACTTCGCTCTGATATCAAATGGGGAAGATGGTGGGTATACCAAAGTGGAAGGGAGAGGAGAGAGGAGATGGTGGTGGAAGCAAGGCTAAATTTTGACTGGTATTCCAATTCTTGCTTGTACATAGAGAAGGCTAGTACTATTTATAGCCTTAGCAAACATACTTTACATTTCATTACAACTGAATTTAGAATGCATTTGCATTTCTTTTTATGTGCTGGCATATTGCATAATGTTTTGGGATTTTACTACTGGATAGGATCACAGGTTGCCGTATAGATGGTCTATCTTCATGCTGTGATGATTATACTTGTTGACTAGGAGGATGTTGCTTTATTCTTTTGCATAGTTGCTATATTCTTTTACATAGTACCTGGTTCGTCTGTTGCAGAGAAAGGAGTCTATGGAGCCTTGTTCATTCTTATTATCTTTTGGATTTTTCACAATTGTCTTTTGTCTTCTTTCTTAAATTAGCTTTTTGTATAGTACTTTTTCAACATAACTTTGATGTGTTTGTAGAGAATAGCATAGCTATGGATATCATAACAATGATAAAGTTTTTGTTATCTTTTCTTTGTATACTTTATAGAGAAAACTCTTAATAAATCTTGATAAATCTAAATCTTGATAAGATTAATCACCATCTTAATGAATTCCATTGCAGCTAGTGGAGAACCTTCATTATCATTTTCAAATTCTCCAAGGAATAGCTAAATTAATTCTTCACGAGCTTTTTCTGAAATGCCAAAAGAGATATCTTCATAGGCATTGAGAATTTGACTAAGCTTGGCATGTCCAGATTTAAAAGGATTCTGTATCACCGTTGTTTGCTTAGCAAGATCATCAGCAATGCAAACAGCTCATCGACCGTCACACCAAACATATCTATATGTACTTGCAAATTCATGATGTCCTTTTAGATTAAGAAATCTTTGATATTGATAAAAAGCTGGATCATAATGTTGAAGACGTTCTAAGTTGTATTCCAATGTAGCGACTTCATGAGATTCATACCATTAAGATGGATAATCAACAGAGACATGCTCGTAAGCATTTAAAGTAAAGATGAACTTTTTGTAGATTAAATCTCCTTCATATTTCATGATTGTCCATAATTGATTAGGTTGATAAAATCGAATTTCTGATTTTTCTCCCAAACTTGATGAAATCGTCATGAGAAGTTGTCTTTTGGTAACTTCACAGCTATGAAGGGCATGACGCACGATTACAGGGAGTTGTTGTATAAAGAAAATCTTTGGACTAATCCTTGTTTGATATATGAGATATCAACTTCATATGATGGCAGGAACAATTTGGGAAAGCTAGTTGCCCAGCTTATATATTGAGCTTTGAGCATTAATCGCTCCTTGATTTGACAATAAATAGTTTTTTCTCTAATTCTTGTAACTATCTCATTTGGAAGGGCTGTGTTAACCTTTTCCAGGAGTTGAATTCTGGATGTTTTTCATCAGCATAGGTGGATAACAGTGCTCTTTGATGGATGTTATGACACATAAGGATTTGGCTTTCTAAGTCCTTGATATGTTTTGCAATTTTGGATAGGGTTTTTCTAGTGTTTTCTCTTTTACCAAAGAGAATGGAACACTAATGGGCATTGATAAGTTCTTGTGAAGTGACAGATAATCTTGGATTGAAGAATGGAATTGATATTTGTTGGGATATAGGTATGAAGGAAAAGCTTGATTCCTGAATAGGAGCTTTGCTTTTGTTTGTACTTCATGTCATAATGAGAAGGGATACATCCTGAAGGCAGATAGGTCTGAATGAGAATTATCAATAACCTGAATTTTTATTTTCTTTGGGAAAAGAAAAATAATTTTATATCTGTCCTCCGGGTAGAATTTGAAGGTACCAAAATCTGGATGTAGGATCAAATGTAGAAAACATGAAGGCATCAAAGAGACAATTAATAAGATCCGTTTTATTTGGATCTGGACATTCGATTGTTTTTTGAACATGTTATTCTTATTTACACTTTGTTTAAATACTATTGATATGTTGAATAGGAGTTGATTCACCAAAATTAAAAATTAATTCTTTATCATCTAAAATAGTTTTTAGACCTGATGAGTCAATTTGAAAAGGCTGTAACATTTGTAGAAAAGGGTTTCCAAGGGTAACATCATTGTTTAAATCCTTTCCTAGAAAGAAATTATTCTTTATGCATATTCTATTTTTACAAACATAAACATCACTTAATTTGCTTTTGATATGTAGTTTTTTGCTACTAGTAGCTAGATTGAGTTTATTATTGGTTTTTTCATAATATTTTGTTGGGATTAATCCTTTTCTTATTAAATTAACATCTGCGCCACTATCTAGTAAGTAGAGTGCTTTAATAGAGAATTCTTTGATCTTAATTGTAGCTTGAGTTTTCCATTTTTTAAGTGGATTTCTTGTTAAAGAATTTACAAAACCACTTAATTTTTCACCAAATTGTTCTTGATGTTCTAATTTATTATCATTATTTTCTTGATAATTTTTAAGTATGTGAAATTCAAGACTCTCAACACGTTGTTGGAGTTCTTGAAGTTCAATTAAGTCCTGTTTTAATTCTTTTATTTCTTGCTTTTGATTAGTAATTTCTTTATAAAGATCTTGAATTGAAGGATAAGGAGGAGCTTGCTGCTCCCTTAATCTATCTAATACAGTTTTAATGCTGAATTGTTCAGGTAAGTTAGAATATTATTTGATGTAGAAGCTTTTCTTTTTTTATTTCCTTTATTTATATTCTGCATTTTTTCAAAGTATTTATTTTTTAATTCTTTATCTTTAAAATCTTTAAACATTTCTAGCACCAGTTCTTCTGGAGCAGAAAGTACATTTAAAGATAAAAAGGAATAAAAAGCAGATTCATATAGGATTTCACTGTCAAATATTTTATAATATCAGGTATCTGATGAATGAGAGGAAGAATGCTTTGTATCAGAGGAATTGGATGACTTTGACGCTGAGGATCCTTTTAAGATAGTTTTGATTTCTTTTTTTGTTTTTACTTTTATTTTTAGGTAGTCAGGAGCTATATGTCCTTTTTCTTTTTAATTATAATATTGTATTTCTTTTTTCTTGTGATAAGAAGTGGGTGGATCTTTTTATAAGATTTCTTTGATTCTTTATAAGGATTTTTATGAGAAGATTTTTTACGATATCTTTTTTAGGGAATATAATATTGTGGAGTGAAAATTGTTTAGATTTTCTTTTTTGATCATTTCTTTTTAAGCTTTTCTTTTTATTTTTGCTAAAAGGACTAATTATTGGTTTCAGGCCAAATTGATAACAAAAATCACCAAGTTCATACTTGCTAATTCTTTTTTATTTTCAATTTGACGTTTAAGTTTGATTTCATTACATAATGAAAATCCAACTTTATTAATCTTTTGAATTAGATCATCATATGTATACATTCCATATTTCAAACTTCCATAATTTTTTTATTTTAATTCTTCTCTAACTTTTTCTGTAAATAGTTTAGGAAAACTAGTATAAATCTTTCTTTCCAAAATTCTGAATTACTTGCATCAATGTTAATGTTGGGCAAGATAAATTGATTAATTGTGTTTTTATTTTTTCTTCTACATTCATATAATTACCAATAAAATGTTTTACTATATTGGTAATAAGCATGAAAATAGAATCAAGAATCATTTGACCTTGAGGAGATTAAATTGGATTTCTTGAAGGATCTCCTTTTACTGCATTTAGTATAGCTTCTCTTTCTATATCAGATAGGTACTTTTCCCACCAACCATGTAATCGTCCAGTAAATCCAAGGACAACTGCATTTACTGCATGTCCTTGATCATTACCAGCAGCCATGATGGTAAAGGCATATATCATCATGTGTTGGCATAGTTGCAAGATTTAATATTCAGATAGTCCATCTACATTCCATTCATATACTGAGGAGTTTTCAAATTGAAGGCTATTTAGAATAGCTTGTTCTTCAAATTGAAGATCAACTGGAGTAGGTCTTGGATAATAATTTCTTGTTTTTGCTGAAGTAACTATTGGTTTTTATCTTTTAAATATTTTATTGAATTGTAGAGATTCTTGATTTTGACCATTTTGATTCTCATTTGTTTTAGACTCTTCTTCTATAGGATCAGCTACAGAAAATTCTAAATCTGAGCTAGAGGCTTTAGAATTTGAGACTAAAACATTTATGAATTTGTCAGCTTTTTGATCTTTACTTTCTTGAAGTTTTATATTTGTAAAACTATGAGATAATTGATTGATTAGTTCATCTGAAAATTTTAAAGGTTTCCTTTCTAATTTCAGATCTTTAAGGGCTTCACCTTGAAAACCAAAAGTTTGTGTCTTAATTATCTTTTGTGAAGAAGACGCTTCATAAATTTTAAAAATATTTTCAATTTTATCATCGATTCTATTGGTTTGTTGACCAATAGTATGAAAGTTAATATTTGTATAATTATTTGGTTCTAAAACAGGACTTAAGTCTTATTTATAAATTAATTCAGATTTACCTTTATCTCCTTGTATCTTTGCTGCATCTTTTATGGGTATTGCTGAAGTTTCTTTATATATGATTTGATGTAATAGAGGATATATAGATTCTTCAGTTTTTTGTGGAGAAGAACTGGTAGAAGCTATAATCCAAGATGAGCTTAATTTTGTTATCATATTGATGGATAAATCTTTAGTAGTATAAGTTTTCTTTATGGCTAGTTTAAGCCAATCAAAGAAATAAGTATTTCTTTGATGATCATACATATATTTGTACCATTTTTATTTTAAAAAGTCTTTATGTTCTTGAGAAACCTACTTAAAAAAGGATTTTGTTAAAGGATGTAGAGCTAAATTCTTTTTTAATCAGTTTAAAAACATTCAATAACATTTATATTGAAATCGGATTCCAAAGGATTATATGTATTAGATGGAGAAGCTTGATAAGAAGGATACACAAGTCCTGTAGGTCGAAGGTTCTACATTAGATGTAGAGCAAGAAACTCGGGATGGTTCTTTTATGGAAGATCCTACCACAGAGGGAGGATGGGAATAAGACTTTCTAGAAGGTTGATAAACTGTACGAGATGTATCTCTTGAATCTGTTTGAAAATTTATTTCAACACTTCCATCTTCATGTTTAATAATTGTTTCAATATCTTGATTTGCTAAAGACCTTTCTGGCTGGGCGTTTTTTAAGTGCCATTTACTAGATAAATTAATATCATTCCACTGTACGAGTTTTGGAATATTAACTTTATTTTTTAAATTAGTTTGGAATAAAGTAGTCATACTTTTTGCTTGATGGGAATAGGCTATGCCTGGATTCATGAGTTTATAATAGACTCTATATATGACAATATGATTTTGATTATGAGGATTCATATCAAAACCTTTTGTCAAGATAGCAATAGTAAGAGCATCATGTGCACCTAGATCTGTAAGGGAAATAGAGAAATTTGGAAAGCAATTGAAGAAAGTAGGGCCATTAGCCAAACTTGATTCAACCATTCCAAGAAATGAATCACTGAATTTTTTATGTCTTGTGTCTTGAACATAAATGAGAGCTTCTATTCTAAGTCCAAGTCTTGTTAGAGGCTTTAGAGCAACTTGCACAAATAAAAAATGAATATAATTCTATGTTTTAACATACTCTTTTATTTCATGGGGCTTGATTAAAGAAAGACGCTGAATATTATTGGTAATGAATTCAGTTCTTTCAATGGTTTTTGCTTTATAACTTGATTTTAGTTGAAAACTTCTAACTTTATAAATTTAATTTTTATTTACGGCTAGAATAGTCCAGTCATAAATAACTTGATCTAAATCGTCATAACTGATTTCTTCACTATTTTTAATAGACATAGAAGATACGAAATTTGATGATGAGGAAGAAGAAGGTACAAACTTCTTAATAAGCTGAGCCATAATTTGTAATACAGAGTTATTTTAACCAAATCCACTATGAGTATCTAACGAAATAGAGGATTTACACACTAACAAAATGCCTTAAACGCCTTCACGCGGCTAACAGCGGCGACAACAATGGTTACCTCGGCTTTGCTCTGGGTGGAATATGATTAAAATTTCTTAATAATATCAGACACAGAACTAAGTATTAAGACTTTTGACGTTCTTACTTATGAGTCAGAATTCCTTAAGCAAAATCAAAGCATAACATAACAAAGGTAGGTGAAGAAATACTTACAAAACAACTTTATATTACCAAAGTACTTGACTATAAATTTGATACCAACTTGGCTTTGATTCCAAATGGGAAGGTGGTGGGTATACAAAAGCGAAAGGGAGAGGAAAGAGGAGATGGTGGTGGAAGCAAGGCTGGATTTTGACTGGTATTCTAACTCTTGCCTGTACGTACATTAGGAAGACTAGACTTATTTATAGTCATAACAAACTTAATTTACATTTCATTACAATTGAATTTACATTTTATTTCATGTGCTGACAAATTTCATGATGCTTTAGGACTGTTGGATAAGATCACAATCTTCACTGTAGATGAACTTTATTTTGAATAGTAAATTATGATGATTGCTTTGTGGGAAATTGAGTGGTTTGATAAAGCATATGTCTTGTCTTGGCTTTATTTTTTTTTCCTTTTCTTCAGATATGAATCCTTCATTATCACTTTTTGTCACATCAGCATCTGTATCTGGTTCAGGAGCAATATTTTCAAAAGGATTGTCATCGGCCCAATGATGATGCAGCTGCTAACCAAAACTTAATGGAGAATTTTCAGAATGACCGTTCCTTCTATATTTGTTCAATAATTTCCTTCTGAAGTTCTTTTTTGAGTTAAAGCAAATCTACTGCTGCATAAAGAGCATAAGGAGAGGCTGAACAAGAATTCTTCTCTTTGTCAATATCACTTGTGGGATGAAGCCTTTCTTTTTCTTTTTTGGGTGTTTTAAGAACTTCAGATAATGATGGCTTTATAGCTTGATCGGTAAAATATTGCTGAAGTATTGCAGTATAATCAAATTGATGCCAAAACTTGATATAAATCATTTGAGATAAAACTAGTGGACTGAAGTCCATTTCTTTATAAAAATTACATTTCAAGATCCAAGGAATCTCCTACTTGTGATAAAACTACATAGTAACATAAGGTTATGTTGCAAGTTATAGGTGCTGATAAAGGCTTTTTTCTTTTGATTTAAGAAGGGCTTTAAATGATGCGGAATATGATTCATAAATAGGAAGAAGTGATTCAGGAAGGATGTCTTTAGTGGCACCAAAAGGGATCCAGAATTGTGTGAAGAACCACATAGGTATTTTATGGGAGTTTGATTTGAACCTGATGAACCAGGAATGCTGGAAGGATGGGTTTTGATAATAGAGGATGACTTCCCAAGTAGAAATATAATCATAATAGTTCTGAATTAAGCCTTTGAGGCATACAAAGAGGTCGTCCCCATTTTTCTGCAAAGAGAACATGTAGGATTCTAATTTTTGAATAGAGGATAGTAATATTGGGTGGTAAAACATTTAAGTATGAATTTTTTGATCCATCTATATGATCAATAGTATAGCTGCCAGTTCTGATCAGAATCTATTCATAGACTTTATAGTCAATAGGTTGGATAAATAAGCGATCAGGAGAAAAAAGGTTTGGATAAGATGTTCAATATAAATGGTATCAGCATAAGACAGGTCATCTAAGGAATAAATTCTCAAGGATGCTTTTATGGCAAAATATTGGGCTTGTGAAGCTTCAAATTTTCTGGATACAGGGCTTGATGGGCTTTGAAATTGAGGAATATTAGAAGTATGGGTTGCTTCCCATCTGTCAAGATAAGTGCCGCTAGATTTTCTGGATAAAGGTGTAGTGTTCATAATGGAAGAAACTTTAATAGTTGGGGATTGGAGAAAGGGTCTAATCTGCCATGGCTTCATTTTTTTATGCCTGTAAAAACTTACGAGATAAAAAATCAGAAAGAGAATTATTTTTTCCTAGCAATATACTCAATGTTAAAGTCAAATATGGCTAATAAAGCTTGCCAATGAGCAAAGATTTGCATAGCAGTAAGATTTTTTACATCTTTTTCTAAAATTTCTTTAGTAGATTTACAATCTATTTTTAATAAAAATTTTTGTTTAATAAATCACTTTGGAACTTCATTATACTATTTACGACAGATAGGATTTCCTTTTTAATAGTTGAATAATTTGTTGAGTGGGCGTCCATGTTCCAGAAGTGAAACGAAGAATTTATTTTTTTCCAAGGACGTTTCTTTGTTGAAGGATTCCTTTAAAACCTATTTAAGATGCATCTGTTTGAACTATTTTTAATAAATCTGGATGAGGGATAGTTAAACAAGGTAAATTTTGGACTTTCTATTTAATATTTTGAATAGCTTTTGTATGATCAGGTGACCATTCTACCGGATTTTTGGTCAAGCGCATTTGCAAGATTTTTCTTTCTTTAGCAAGATCTTTATTAAAATCAGAAACATAATTAAGGCATCCAAGAAAACATTACGATTGCTCTTTATTAAGAATTTCATCAGGAAATTGGGAAGCAAACTTAATAACTCTTTGGACTGGAGAAATAGTTCCTTTTTCTATTAAAAAGCCAAGAAACTGAATTTCTGTTTGAAAAAGCTTTATTTTCTTTTAGGATAAAACAAATCCAGTCTTGATAAAAACTATTTTAAAAATATTTAAATGTTTCCAATGGTCACAAATAGATTCTGAAAACACAAGAATGCCATCTATATAGACGAGTTTAAAACCTTGATATGGATTAAAATTTTCATTCATTATTCTTTGAAATTCTGAAGGAGCATTTTTTAAACCAAATGGCATAACATTCCATTTGTAATAGCCAAATGGTACTATAAAAGCAATTTTATACCTATCCTCTAGGGTGATTTGAGTTTACCAAAATTCTAATTTAAGATCAAATTTGGAAAAAAGGAAGGCACCAGCTAGACGGTTAATAAGATTAGTTTTATTTGGAACTGGATATCTGATAGACTTTAAGACTTTATTTAAAGGCTTGTAGTTGATAACAAGACGAGGAATACCTTGTTCTTGTTCAGGCGCTTTATTTACATAAAACGCTGCACAACTCCAAAGGGCTTGTGATTTCTGAGTAAGGTTTTTAGTAAGAAGATCATTGATTTCTTCAGTACATAGTTGTACAAGGGCTTTATTCATTTGAATAGGTCGAGCTTCTTTTAGTAAGAAGATCATTGATTTCTTCAGTACATTGTTGTACAAGGTCTTTATTCATTTGAATAGGTCGAGCTTTAGTACGAATTTGAGATTCATCGAAATTATCAATATATGGAAGAGAAACAGTATGGTGTTTCCTGTGCCAAAAGGCAGAAGGAAGGTCAGAACAGCATTCTATTTCAAGAGATTTTATAAATTGGATTAAATCTTTTTGGAATTCTAGTTTTTGTAATTATTTTTCAATTCATAAAGAATTCATATCTTCTTAAAGATATGCAATTTGTTTTTCTTCATAAGCAAGGAGTTGATTCAACAAAATCAAAAATTAATTTTTTATTGTCTTTAATAGTTTTAAGGCCTGATGAATCAATTTCAAAAGGCTATAGAATCTATAGAAAAGGATTTCCAAGGATAACATCATTGTTTAAATCTTTTCAGAGCAGGAAATTAGTATTTATACATGTTCCATTTTTGCAAACATAGACGTTATTTAATTTATAATGGATATGCAGTTTATTACTAGCAGTTTCTAGGCTGAGTTTATTTTTGGTTTTTTCATAATATTTTGTTAGGATTAATCCTTCTCTTATTAAATTAACATTTACGCCACTATCTAGTAAGCAGAATGCTTTAATAGAGAAGTCTTTGACCTTAATTGTAACTTGAGTTTTCCATTTTTGAGGTCTATTCCTTATGAAAGAATTTACAAAACCATTTAAGTTTTCATCAAAATTTTCTTGATGTTCTAATTTGTCATTATTTTCTTGACAATTTTTGAGTGTGTGAAATTTAAGATTCTCAACACGTTGTGTGAGTTCTTGAAGTTCAAGTACGTCTTGTTTTAATTCTTTTATTTCTTACTTTTGACTACTAATTTCTTTATAAAGATCTTGAATTGAAAGATGAGTAGGAGCTTGTTGCTCTCTTAATCTATCTCAAATAGTTTTTTACTAAATTACTCAGGTAAGTTAGATATATTACTTGATGTAGAAGCTTTTCTTTTTTTTTTCCACTGTTTATTTTTTGTGTTTTTTCAAAATATTTATTTTTTAATTCTTTATCTTTTAAATCTTTAAACATTTCTAGCACCATTTCATCTGGAGCAGAAAGTACGTTTAAAGATAAAGAGGAAGAAGAAGCAGATTCATACTGGATTTCACTGTCAAATATTTTACAATGACATGTATCTGAAGAATAATCTTTATCAGAGGAACTAGATGATTCTAAGGATAAGGATAAGGACCCTTTGATTTCTTAAATTTGTAATCAAGTATTTTTGCAATATAAAGTTGTTTTGTGTGTATTTCTTCACTTATCTTTGTTATGTCATTCTTTGATTTTGCCTAAGGTATTGCCGACTCAGAACTAAGATCGTCAAAAGTCTTAATACTTAGTTCTGTGTTTGTTATTATTGAGAAATTTTAATGATATTCTACTTGGAGCGAAGCTAAGGTAGCCATTGTTGTCGCCGTTGTTAGCCGTGTGAAGGCGTTTAAGGCGTTTTATTGGTGTGTAAACCCTCTATTTCGTTAGATACTCATGGTGGATTTGGTTAAAATAACTTTGTAATACAAATTATGGATAAGCTTTTTAAGAAGTTTATACCTTCTTCTTCCTCATCATCAAATTCCTTATCTTCTATGTCCATTAAAAATAGTGAAGAAATTAGTTATGACGATTAGATCAAGTTATTTGTGACTGGACTATTCCAACTACAAATAAAAATGAAATTTATAAAGTTGGAAGTTTTCAGTTAAAATCAAGTTATAAAGTAAAAACCATTGAAAGAACTAAATCCATTACCAGTAATATTCAGCATCTTTCTTTAACCAAGCCCCATGAAATAAAGGTGTATGTTAAAACATACAATTATATTCATTTTAGATTAGTTCAAGTTGCACTAAAGCAGTTAACAAGACTTGGACTTAGAACAGAAGCTCTTACCTATGTTCAAGACACAAGACATAAAAAATTCAGTGATTCATTGCTTGGAATGGTTGAATCAAATTTGGCTAATGCCCTACTTTCTTCAATTGCTTTCCAAATTTCTCTATTTCCCTTACAGATCCAAGTGCACATGAAGCTCTTACTCTTGCAATCCAGACACGGTTTGATATGAATCTTCATAATCAAAATCTTGCTCTTATATATAGAATTTATTATAAACTCATGAATTCAGTTGTTCTAAGCATAGCCTATTCCCATCAAGCAAAAGGTATGACTACTTTATTCCAAACTAATTTAAAAAATAAAGTTAATATTCCAAAACTCAAACAGTAGAATGATATTAATCTATCTAGTAGATGGCATTTAGAAAACGCTCAACTTGAAAGGTCTTTAGAAAATCAAGATATTGAAATAATTATTGAAATGAAGATGGAAGTGTTGAAATAAATTTTCAAACAGATTCAAGAGATACAACTCCTACAGTTTATCAATCTTGTAGAAAGTCTTATTCTCATCCTCCCTCTGTGGTAGGATCTTCCATAAAAGAACAATCTCGAGTTTCTTGCTCTACACCTAATGTTGACCTTCGACCAGCAGGACTTGTGTATTCGTCTTATTAAGCTTCTTCAACTAATACATATAATCCCTTAGAATCTAATTTCAATATAAATGTTATTGAATGTTTTAAAATTGATAAAGAAATGTTAAAAAAGATTTTTGCTTTATATCCTTTAAAAAAATCCTTTTTCAAACTGGTTTCTCAAGAGCATAAAGATTTCTTAAAAGAAAAGTGGTACAAATATACTCATCAAAGAAATATTTATTTCTTTGATTGGCTTAAACAAGCCATTAAGAAAGCTTATAACACTGAAGATTTATCCATTAATATGATAACTAAATTAAGCTCATCTTGGATTATAGGTTCTACCAGTTCTTCTCCACAAAGAACTAAAGAATCTATACATCATCCATTACATCAAATCATATATAAATAAACTTCAGCCATATCCATAAACGATGTTGCAAAAATACAAGCAGATAAAGGTAAATCTGAATTTATTTACAAATCAGACTTAAGTTATATTTTAGAACAAAATAATTATACAAATATTAACCTTCGTACTATTGGCCAACAAACTAATAGAATTGAAGATAAAGTTGAAAAAATTTTACAGCTTTCTGAAATTACTTCTTCTCAAAAAGAAATCAAAGGATCCTCATACTCATCCTTAGAATCATCTAGTTCCTCTGATAAAGATTATTCTTTAGATACATGTCATTGTAAAATATTTAATAGTGAAATGCAGTATGAATCTATTTATTTTTCATCTTTATCTTTAAACATACTCTCTACTCCAGAAGAAATGGTGCTAGAAATGTTTAAAGATCTAAAAGATGAAGAATTAAAAAATAAATATTTTGAAAAAATACAAAAATAAACAGCAGAAATAAAAAAGGAATAGCGTCTACATTGAGTAATATATCTGACTTACCTAAACAATTTAGTATAAAAACTGTTTTAGATAGATTAAGAGAGCAACAAGCTCCTATTCAACTTTTAATTCAAGATTTTTATAAAGAAATTAATAATCAAAAGTAAGAAATAAAAGAATTAAAACAAGACTTAATTGAATTTCAAGAACTCAAACAATGTGTTGAGAATCTTGAATTTTACACACTCAAAAATTATCAAGAAAATAATGATAATTTAGAACATCAAGAAAAATTTGATGAAAACTTAAATGGTTTTGTAAATTCTTTAATAAGGAATCCACCTCAAAAATGGAAAACTCAAGTTACAATTAAGGTCAAAGGCTTCTCTATTAAAGCACTCTGCTTACTAGATAGTGGCGCAGATGTTAATTTAATAAGAGAAGGATTAATCCCAACATAATATTATGAAAAAACCAAAAGTAAACTCAGCCTAGCAACTACTAGTAATAAACTCCATATCCATTATAAATTAAATAACGTCTATGTTTGCAAAAATGGAACATGTTTAAAGACTAATTTTTTATTCGGAAAAGATTTAAATAATGATGTTATCCTTGGAAATCCTTTTCTATAGATTCTACAACCTTTTCAAATTGATTCATTAGGCCTTATATCTTCAAGAAGGTATAAATTCTTTAAGAATTGAAAAAAAATTAAAAAACCAGAATTCTAAAAGGATTTAATCCAATTTCAAAAATCTCTTGAAACAAAATGTTGTTTTGACTTTCCTTCTACTTTTTTGCATAGGAAACACTATACTGTTTCTCTTCCATATATTGATAATTTTGATGAATCTCAAATTCCTACTAAAGCTCAACCTATTCAGCTATGTACTAAAGAAATCAATGATCTTTTTGCTAAAAAGCTTATTCAGAAATGACAATCCCCTTGGAGTTGTGCAGCGTTTTATATAAATAAAGTTCCTGAACAATAATGAGGTGTTCCCTATCTTGTTATTAACTACAAGCCTTTAAATAAAATCTTAAAGTCCATCAAATATCCAGTTCCAAATAAAACTGATCTTATTAATCGTCTAGCTTGTGCTGTCCTTTTTTCCAAATTTGATCTTAAATCAAGATTTCGACAAATTCAAATCACCCTAAAGGACAGGTATAAAACTACTTCTACAATATCATTTGGCCATTATGAATGGAACGTTATGCCATTTGGTTTAAAAAATGCTCCTTCAGAATTTTAAAAAGTAATGAATGACATTTTTAATCCATATCAAACTTTTACACTCATTTATATAGATGATATTCTTGTGTTTTCAAAATTTATTTATGACCATTGGAAACATTTAAATATTTTTAAAAAAGTTATTATCAAGAATAGACTTATCTTATCCCAAAAGAAAATGAAGCTTTTTCAAACAGAAATTTAGTTTCCTAGCTTTATAATAAAAAAGGAACTATTTCTCCAGTCCAAAGAGTTATTAAGTTTGCTTCCCAATTTCTTGATGAAATTCTTAATAAAGAGCAATTGCAACATTTTTTTGGATGCCTTAATTATGTTTTTGACTTTTATAAAGATATTGCTAAGGAAAGAAAAATCTTGCAAATGCGCTTGACCAAAAATCCCATAGAATGGTCACCTACTCATACAAAATCTATTCAAAATATTAAACAGAAAGTCCAAAATTTACATTGTTTAACTATCCCTTCTCCAAATTTATTAAAAATAGTTCAAACAGATCATCTGAAATAGGTTTTGGAGGAATCCTTCTACAAAGAAATGTCCTTGGAAAAGAAGAAATTCTTTATTTCACTTCTGGAACATGAACGTCCACTCAACAGAATTATTCAACTATTAAAAAGGAAATCCTATCCATAGTAAATAGTATAATGAAGTTCCACTGTGATTTATTAAAAATAAAATTTTTATTAAGAATAGATTGTAAATCTGCTAAACAAATTTTAGAAAAAGATCTAAAAATTTTGCTGCTAAGCAAATCTTTACTCGCTGGCAAGCTTATTAGCAATATTTGACTTTGACATTGAGTATATTGTAGGCAAAAATAATTCTCTTCCTAATTTTTTATCTCGTGAGGTTTTTATCGTACAAAAGAATGAAGCCTTGGTAGATTAGACCTTTCTCTAGTCCCCCAATTGATAAAGTTTCTTTCATTATGAACTCTACACCTTTATCCAGAAAATCCAGCGGCTATTATCTTGAGAGATGGGGAGCAACTCATACTTCTAATATTCCTCAATTTCAAAGCCCATCAAGCCTATATCCAGAAACCCTCAAGCTTCACAAGCCCAATATTCTGCCACAAAAGCACCCTTGAGAATTTATTCCTTAGATAACATGTCTTATGCCGATACCATTTCTATCGAACATCTTATCCAAAACCTTTTTTCTCCTGATCACATATTCATCCAACCTTTTGACTATAAAGTACATGAACAAATTCTGATCATAACTGGTAGCTATACTATTGATCATACAAATGGATCAAAAAATTAATACTTAAATGCTTTACCACCCAATATTACTATCCTCTATTCAAAAATCAAAATCCTGCATGTTCTCTCTGCAAAAGAATGGGGACGACCTCTTCATCTGCCTCAAAGGCTTGATTCAGACCTTATTTTTAATTATTATGATTATATTTCTGCTTGAAAAGTCATCCTCTATTATCAAAACTCATCCTTCCAGGATTCTTAGTTCATCAGATTCAAATCAAACTCCAATAAGATACCTATGTGGTTCTTCACACAATTCTAGATCCCTTTTGGTGCCACTAAAGACATCTTCCCTCAAGCACTTCTTCCTAGTTATGGATCCTATTCTGCATCATTTAAAGGCCTTCTCAAATTAGAAGAAAAAAGCCTTTATTAGCACCTACAACTTACAATAGAACCTTATGTTACTATGCAGTTTTGAGATTCCTTGGATCTTGAAATGGAATTTAATAAAGAAATGAACTTCAGTCCACCAGTTTTATCTCGAATGATTTATATCAAGTTTTGGTATCAATTTGATTATACTGCAATACTCCAGCAATATTCTACCGGTCAAGCTATAAAGCCATCATTCTCTGAAGTTCTTAAAACTCCTGAAAAAGAAAAAAAAGGCTTCATCCAGCAATTGATATTGACAAACAAAATAATTCTTGTTCAGCCGCTCCTGCTGCTCTTTATGCAGCAGCAGATTTGCTTCAACTCAAAAAAGAACTTTCAAAGGAAATTATAGAACAAACACAAAAAGAATGGTCATCTGAAAATTCTCCATTAAGTTTTGGTTAGTAGCTGCATAATCGTTGCGTTGATGACAATCCTTTTGAAAATATTGCTCTTGAACAAGATACAAATGCTGATGAGACAAAAAGTGATAATGAAGGATTCATATCTAGTTGAAGAAAAGGAAAAAAATAAACCCAAGACAAAACATATGCTTTATCAAGCTACTCAATTTCCCACAAAGCAATCATGACAATCCACTATTCAGAATAAAGTTCATATACAGTGAAGATTGTGATCTTAGCCAGCAGTCCTGAAGCATCATGAAATTTGTCAACACATGAAATGAAATGCAAATGTAGTGTAAATTCGGTTGTAATGAACTATAAATTATATTTGTTATGACTATAAATAAGTCAAGTCTTCCTCATCTACAGGCAAGAGTTGAAATACCAGTGAAAATCCAGCCTTGCTTCTGCCACCAACTCCTCTCTCCTCTCCTTTCCACTTTTGTATACCAACCGCTTTTGTATACCCACCATCTTCCCCATTTGGTATCAAAGCCAAACATCTAGTTTGTAATCAAGTATCACTGCAATATAAAGTCGTTTTGTGAGTATTTTTTCACTTATCTATATGTTTTGATTTTGTTTAAGGAATTGTTGATTTAGAAGCAAGAACGTCAAAAATCTTAATACTTGGTTGTGTGTTTGTTATTATTGATAAATTTTAATCATATTTCGCCCTGAGTGAAGTTGAGGTAGCTGTTGTTGTTGCTGTTGTTAACCGTGTGAAATCGTTTAAGGCATTTCGTTGGTTTGTAAATCCTCTATTTCGTTAGATACTCATGGTGGATTTGGTTAAAATAACTCTGTAATACAAATTATGGCTAAGCTTATTAAGAAGCTTGTACCTTCCTCTTCATCATCATCAAATTCCTTATCTTCTATGTCGATTAAAAATAGTGAAGAAATCAGTTATGACGATTTAGATCAAGTTATTTGTGACTGGACTATTCCAATTGTAAATAAAAATGAAATTTATAAAGTTGGAAGTTTTCAACTAAAATCAAGTTATAAAGTAAAAACTATTGAAAGAACTGAATCCATTACTAGTAATATTCAGCATCTTTCTTTAATCAAGCCCCATGAAATAAACGAGTATGTTAAAACATACAATTATATTCATTTTGGATTAATGCAAGTTGCTCTAAAGCCTTTGACAAGACTTGGACTTAAAACAGAAGCTCTCATCTATGTTCAAGACACAAGACATAAAAAATTCAGTGATTCATTGCTTGGAATGGTTAAATCAAGTGTTGCTAATAGCCCTACTTTCTTTAATTGCTTTCCAAATTTTTCTGTTTTCCATACAGATCTAGGTGCACATGAAGCTCTTACTCTTGCTATCCAGACAAAAGGTTTTGATATGAATCCTCATAATCAAAGTCTTGCTCTCATATATAGAGTTTATTATAAACTCATGAATTTAGTTGTTCCAAGCACAACCTATTCCCATGAAGCAAAAGGTATGATTACTTTCATCCAAACTAATTTCAAAAATAAAGCTAATAATTCAAAACTCATACAGTGGAATGATATTAATCTGTCTGGTAAATGGCGCTAAGAAAACACTTAACGTGAAAGGTCTTTAGAAAATCAAGATATTGAAACAATTATTGAATATGAAGATGGAAGTGTTGAAGTAAATTTCCAAATAAATTCAAGTGATACAACTCTTATAGTTTATCAACCTTTTAGAAAGTCTTATTCTCATCCTCCCTCCATGGTAGGACCTTCCATAAAAGAACCATCTTGAGTTTCATGCTCTATACCTAATGTAGACCTTCGACCTATAGGACTTATGTATCCTTCTTATCAAGCTTCTCCATCTAATACATATAATCCTTCGGAATCCAATTTCAATATAAATGTTATTGAATGTTTTGAAATCGATAAAAAAAATGTTAAAAAAGAATTTAGCTCTACATCCTTTAACAAAAGCCTTTTTTAAACTGGTTTCTTAGGAACATAAAGACTTTCTAAAAGCAAAATGGTATAAATATATGTATGGTTATCAAAGAAATATTCCTTAAACTAGCTATGAAGAAAGCTTATAATACTAAAGATTAATCCATCAATATGATAACTAAATTAAGCTCTTCTTGGATTATAACTTCTACCAGTTCTTCTCCACAAAGAACTGAAGAATCTATACATCCTCCATTACATCAAATCATATATAAAGAAATTTCTGCCGTACCCATAAAACATGTTGCAAAAATACAAGGTGATAAATGTAAATATGAATTTATTTACAAATCAGAATTAAGTCATGTTTTAGAACAAAATAATTATACAAATATTAACCATCATACTATTGGCCAATAAAAAATAGAATTGAATATAAAGTTGAAAATATTTCAAAAATTTATAAAGCATCTTCTTAACAAAAGATAATTAAGAGACAAACTTTAGGTTTTCATGGTGAAGCCCTTAAAGATCTAAAGTTAGAAAGGAAACTTTAAAATTTTTAGATGAACTAATTAATCAATTATCTCATAGTTTTACAAATATAAAATTTCAAAAAAAATAAAGATCAAAAAGCTGACAAATCTATAAATGTTTTTGTCTCAAATTCTCTAAGCCTCTAGCTCAGATTCAGAATTTTCTGTAGCTGACCCTATAGAAGAAAAGTCTCAAACAAATGAGAATCAAAATGATCAAAGTCAAAAACCTCTACAAATCAATAAAATATTTAAATGACAAAATCCAATAGTCACTGCAGTAAAAACAAGAAATTATTATCAAAGACCTACTCCATTTGATCTTTAATTTGAAGAACAAACCATTCTAAATGGCCTTCGATTTGAAAACTCCTCAGTATACGAATGGAATGTAGATGGACTATCTGAATATCAAATCCTACAACTATACCAACACATGATGATATATGCCTTTACCATCTTGGCTACCGGTAATGATCAAAGACATGCAGTAAATGCAGTTGTCCTTGGATTTACTGGACAATTACATGGTTGGTGAGAAAAGTACCTATCTGATATAGAAAGACAAGCTATACTAAATGCAGTGAAAAGTGATCCTTTAGGAAATCTTGTTATTACTCCTCAAGGTCAAATGATTCCTGATTCTATTTACATGCTTATTACCATAGTAAAACATTTTATAAGTACTTTATGAATGTAGAAAAAAAAATAAAAAAAATTAATCAATTTATTTTGCCCAACATTATCAGATTTTCATTGGTATAAAGATGTTTTCTTATCAAAACTCTATACAATCGATGCAAGAAATTCAGAAATATGGAAAGAGAAATTTATATCTGGTCTTCCTAAACTTTTTGCAGAAAAAGTTAGAGAAGAGTTAAAATCAGAAAATTATGGAAATTTAAATTATGGACTTTATACATATGGTAACCTCATTCAAAAGATAAATAATGTTGGATTTTCACTATGCAATGAAATCAAACTTAAACAACAAATTGAAAATAAAAAACGAATCAACAAATATGAACTTGGTGATTTTTGTTATCAATTTGGCAGGGAATCATTAATTAGTCCTTTTAGGCATAATAAAAAGAAAAAGTTAAAAAGAAACCATCAAAAAGGAAAATCTAAACATTTTTCAACTCTACAATATTATATTCCCCCAAAAAGCTATCATAAAAAATATTCTCAAAAAATTCCTTATAAAGTATCAAAGAAATCATATACAAAAGATAATCCATCCACTTCTTATCCCAAGAAAAAAGAAATACAATGTTATAATTGCGAAGAAAAAGGATATATAGCTCCTGACTGCCTAAAAATAAAAGTAAAAATAGAAAAAGAAATCAAAACTATCTTAAAAGGATCCTCAGTGTCAGAGTCATCCAGTTCCTCTGATACAGAATATTCTTCCTCTCATTCTTCTAATACATGTCAATGTAAAATATTTGATCGTGAAATCCTATATGAATCTGTTTCTTTTTCCTCTTTATCTTTAAACATACTTTCTGCTCTAGAAGAACTTGTGCTAGTAATGTTTGAAGATTTAAAAAATGAATAATTAAAACATAAATATTTTGAAAAAAATACAGAATATAAATAAAGAAAATAAAAAAAGGAAAAGCTTCTACATCAAATAATATATCCGACTCACTTGAACAAATCAGCATTAAAACTGTATTAGATAGATTAAGAGAGCAGTAAGCTCCTCCTCATCTTTCAATTCAAGATCCTTATAAAGAAATTACTAATCAAAAGTAAGAAATGAAAGAATTAAAAAAAGACTTAATTGAACTTCAAGAACTCAAACAACATGTTGAGAATCTTGAATTTCAGACACTAAAAAATTATTAAGAAAATAATGATAATTTAGAACATCAAGAAAAATTTGATGAAAACTTAAATGGTTTTGTAAATTCTATAACAAGGAATCCACCTCAAAAATGGAAAACCCAAACTACATTTAAGGTCAAAGACTTCTCGATTAAAGCACTTTGTTTACTAAATAGTGGTATAGATGTTAATTTAATAAGAGAAGGATTAATCCCAACAAAATATTATGAAAAAACCAAAAATAAACTTAGCCTAGCAATTGCTAGTAAAAAAGTCCATATCCATTTTAAATTAAATAACATCCATGTTTGCAAAAATGGAACATGTATGAAGACTAATTTCACGCTCGGAAAAGATTTAAACAATGATGTTATACTTGTAAATCCTTTTCTACAGATTCTATAGCCTTTTCAAATTGATTCATCAGGCCTTAAAACTATTAAAGACAATAAAAAATTAATTTTTGATTTTGTTGAATCAACTTCTATTCAACATATCAATATCATTCACAATCAAATTGCTTATAAAAAAAACAAATGCATATCCTCAAGAAGATATGAATTCTTTAAGAATTGAAAAAGAATTAAAAAACCAAAATTCCAAAAAGATTTAATCTAATTTCAAAAATCTCTTGAAACAGAATGCTGTTCCGACCTTCCTTCTGCCTTTTGGCATAGGAAACACCATACTGTTTCTTTTCCATATATTGATAATTTCGATGAATCTCAAATTCCTACTAAAGCTCGACCTATTCAAATGAATAAAGGCCTTGTACAACTATGTACTAAAGAAATCAATGATCTTCTTGCTAAAAAACTTATTCAGAAATCATAATCCCTTTGGAGTTGTGCAGCGTTTTATGTAAATAAAGCGGCTGAACAAGAACGAGGTGTTCCCCATCTTGTTATCAACTACAAGCCTTTAAATAAAGTCTTAAAGTCCATCAGATATCCAATTCCAAATAAAACTGATCTTATTAACCGTCCTGCTGATTCCTTCCTTTTTTCCAAATTTGATCTTAAATCTGAATTTTGGTAAATTCAAATCACCTGGAGGACATGTATGAAACTGCTTTTACAATACCATTTGGCCATTATGAATGGAACGTTACTGCCATTTGGTTTAAAAAATGCTCCTTCAGAATTTCAAAGAATAATGAACGACATTTTTAATCCATATCAAGCTTTTACACTCGTCTATATAGTGCCATTCTTGTGTTTTCAAAATCTATTTGTGACCATTGGAAACATTTAAATATTTTTAAAAAAGTTATTATCAAGAATGGACTTGTCTTATCCCAAAAGAAAATGAAGCTTTTTCAAACAGAAATTCAGTTTCTTGGCTTTATAATAAAAAAGGAACTATTTCTCTAGTCCAAAGAGTTATTAAGTTTGTTGCCCAACTTCCTGATGAAATTCTTAGTAAAGAGCAATTGCAATGTTTTCTTGAATGCCTTAATTATGTTTCTGACTTTTAAAAAGATCTTGTTAAAGAAAGAAAAATCTTGCAAATGCGCTTGACCAAAAATCCCGTAGAATGGTCACCTACTCATACAAAAGCTGTTCAAAATATTAAACAAAAAGTCCAAAATTTACCTTTTTTAACTATCCCTCATCTAGATTTATTAAAAATAGTTCAAACAGATGCATCTGAAATAAGTTTTGGAGGAATCCTTATACAAAGAAACGTCCTTGGAAAAGAAAATATTCTTCATTTCACTTCTGGAACATGGACGCCCACTCAATAAAATTATTCAACTAGTAAAAAGGAAATCCTATCCATAGTAAATAGTATAATGAAGTTCCAAAGTGATTTATTAAACAAAAATTTTTTTATTAAGAATAGATTGTAAATCTGCTAAAGAAATTTTAGAAAAAGATCTAAAAAATCTTGCTGCTAAGCAAGTCTTTGCTCGCTGGCAAGCTTTATTAGTCATATTTGACTTTGACATTGAGTACATTACAGGTAAAAATAATTCTCTTCCTGATTTTTTATCTCGTGAGTTTTTACAGGGACAAAAGAATGAAGCCTCGGCATATTAGACCCTTTCTCCAGTCCCCAACTGATAATTAAAGTTTCTTCCATTATGAACACTACACCTTTATCCAGAAAATCCAATGGCAATTATCTTGAGAGATGGGGAGCAACCCATACTTCTAATATTCCACAATTTCAAAGCCCATGAAGCCCTATATCTAGAAAACCTCAGGCTTCACAAGCTTAATATTTTGCCACAAAAGCACCCTTGAGAATTTATTCCTTAGATGACATGTCTTATGCCGATACCATTTCTACTGAACATCTTATCCAAACCTGTTTTTCTCCTGATTGCTTATTTATCTAACCTCTTGACAATAAAGTCTATGAACAGATTCTGATCAAAACTGGCAGCTGTACTATTGATCATATAGATGGATCAGAAAATTCATACTTAAATGCTTTACCACCCAATATTACTATCCTCTATTCAAAAATCAAAATCATGCATGTTCTCTCTGCAGAAGAAAGGGGACAACCTCTTCATATGCCTCAAAGGCTTGATTCAGACCTTATTTTTAATTATTATGATTATATTTTTGCTTGAAAAGTCATCCTCTATTATCAAAACCCATTCTTCTAGCATTCCTGGTTCATTAGATTCAAATCAAACTCCCATAAAATACCTATGTGGTTCTTCACACAATTTTGGATCCCTTTGGGTGCCACTAAAGACATCCTTCCTCAAGCACTTCTTCCTATTTATGGATCCTATTCTGCATCATTTAAAGGCCTTCTCAAATCTGAAGAAAAAAGCCTTTATCAGCACCTACAACTTGCAATAGAACCTTATGTTACTATGCAGTTTTATCGCAAGCAGGAGATTCCTTAGATCTTGAAATGGAATTTTTATAAAGAAATGGACTTCAATCCACTAGTTTTATCTCAAATGATTTATATCAAGTTTTGGCATCAATTTGATTATACTGCAATACTATAGCAATATTCTACCGATCAAGCTATAAAGCCATCATTCTCTAAAGTTCTAAAATCCTGAAAAAAAAAGGCTTCATCTTGCAAGTGATATTGACAAACAAAAGAATTCTTGTTTAGCCTCTCCTTCTGCTCTTTATGTAGTAGCAGATTTGCTTCAACTCAAAAAAAAACTTCCAAAGGAAACTATAGAACAAATAAGAAAAGAACGGTCATCTAGAAATTCTCCATTAAGTTTTGGTCAGTCACTGCATAATCTTCAGGTTGATGACAATCCTTTTGAAAATATTGCGCCTGAACAAGATACAAATGCTGATGAGATAAAAAGTGAAAATGAAGGATTCATATCTAGCCGAAGAAAAGGAAAAAAAATAAAGCCAAGACAAAACATATGCTTTATCAAGCCACTCAATTTCCCACAAAGCAATCATGACAATCCACTATTCAAAATAAAGTTCATCTATAGTGAAGATTGTGATCATATCCAGCAGTCCTGAAGCATCATGAAATTTGTCATCACATGAAATGAAATACAAATTTAGTGTAAATTCATTTGTAATGAAATGTCCATTAAGTTGGTTATGACTATAAATAAGTCTAGTCTTCCTCATGTACAGCCAAAAGTTAGAATATCAATCAAAATCCAGCCTTGTTTCCACCACCATCTCCTCTTTCCTCTCCCTTCTGCTTTTGTATACCCACCACCTTCCGCTTTTGTATACCCACCATCTTCCCCATTTGGTATCAGAGCCAAGTTGGCATTTATTTTGTAACCAAGTATCGTTGCAATATGAAGTCGTTTTGTGAGTATTTCTTCACTTATCTCTATGTTTTGATTTTGTTCAGGGAATTGTTGACTCAGAAGTAAGAACGTCAAAAGTCTTAATACTTAGTTTCGTGTTTGTTATTATTGAGAAATTTTAAACATATTCCGTCCAGAGTGAAGCGAGGTAAGCCATTGTTGTCACCATTGTTAATCGTGTGAAGGCATTTAAGGCATTTTGTTGTTGTGTAAATCCTCTATTCCATTAGATACTCGTGGTGGGGTTGGTTAAAATAACTCTGTAATACAAATTATGGCTAAGTTTATTAAGAAGTTTGTACCTTCTTCTTCCTCTTCATCAAATTCCTTATCTTCTATGTCTATTGAAAATAGTGAAGAAATCAGTTATGACGATTTGGATCAAGTTATTTATGACTGGACTATTCCAACAGTAAATAAAAATGAAATTTATAAAATTAGAAGTTTTCAATTAAAATCCAGTCATAAATTAAAACCATTGAAAGAACTGAATCCATTACTAGTAATGTTCAGCATCTTTCTATAATCAAGCCCCATGAAATAAACAAGTATGTTAAAACATACAATTATATTCATTTTGGATTAGTGCAAGTTGCTCTAAAGCTTGAAACAGGACTTGGACTAATAGCTGAAGCTCTCATCTATGTTCAAGACACAAGACATAAAAAATTCAGTGATTCATTACATGGAATGGTTGAATTAAGTGTGGCTAATGGCCCTACTTTCTTCAATTGCTTTCTAAATTTCTCTGTTTCCATTATAGATCCAGGTGCACATGAAGCTCTTACTCTTGCTTTCCAGAAAAATGGTTTTGATATGAATCCTCATAATCAAAATCTTACTCTCAAATATCGATTTTATTATAAACTCATGAATTTAGTTGTTCCAGGCATAGCCTATTCCCATCAAGCAAAAGGTATGACTACTTTATTCCATACTAATTCAAAAAATAAAGTTAATATTCCAAAACTCATATAGTGGAATGATATTAATCTATCTAGTAAATGGCGCTTAGAAACAGCTCAACCAGAAAGGTCTTTAGAAAATCAAGATATTGAAACAATTATTGAATATGAAGATGGAAGTGTTGAAATAAATTTTCAAACAAATTCAAGAGATACAACTCCTACAGTTTATCAACCTTCTAGAAACTCTTATTCTCATCCTCCCTCTGTGGTAGGATCTTCCATAATAGAACCATCGCGAGTTTCTTGCTCTATACCTAATGTAGACCTTCGACCTACAGGACTACTGTATCCTTCTTATCAAGCTTCTCCATCTAATGCATATAATCCTTCGGAATCCAATTTCAATATAAATGTTATTGAATGCTTTGAAATTGACAAAGAAATGTTAAAAAAAGAATTTAGCTTTACATCTTCGCACAAAATCCTTTTTTAACCATGTTTCTCAACATCATAAAGACTTTCTAAAAGCAAAATGGTATAAATATATGGATGATAATCAAGGAAATATTTATTTCTTTGATTGGCTTAAACTAGCCATGAAGAAAGCACATAATGCTAAAGATTTATCCATCAATATGATAAATAAATTAAGCTCTTATTGGATTATAGCTTCTACCAATTCCTCTCCACAAAGAATGGAAGAATCTATAGATCCTCCATTACATCAAATCATTTATAAAGAAACTTCAGCCATACCCATAAAAAATGTTGCAAAAATGCAAGGAGACAAAGGTAAAGCTTAATTTATTTACAAATCATATTTAAGTCATCTTTTAGAACAAAATAATTATATAAATATAAACCTTCATACTATTGGCCACCAAACCAATAGAATTGAAGATAAAGTTGAATATTTTAAAATTTTATGAAACTACTTCTTCCCATAAAGTAATCAAGACACAATCTTTAGGTTTTCAAGGTGAAGCACTTAAAGATCTAAAGTTAGAAAAAAAACCCTTAAAAATTTTCAGCCGAACTAATCAATCAATTATCCCATAGTTTTACGAACATAAAACCTAAAGATAATAAAGAAAATAAAGATGAAAAATCGATAAATGTTTTAGTTTCTAAAGCTTCAAGCTCAGACTCAGAATTCTCTGTTTCTAACTCTATAGAAGTAAAATCAAATGAAAATCAAGATGATCAAAATCAAGAATCTCTACAAATCAATAAAATATTTAAAAGACAAAAACCAATAGTCACTGCAGCAAAAACAAGAAATTACTATCCAAGACCTACTCCAGTTGATCTTCAATTTGAAGAACAAGTTATTATAAATGGCCTTCAATTTGAAAACTCTTCAATATATGAATGGAATGTAGATGAGCTATCTGAATATCAAATCCTGCAACTATACCAACACATGATGATATATGCCTCTACCATCATGGCTGCCAGTAATGATCAAGGACATGCAGTAAATGCAGTCGTCCTTGGATTTACTGGACAATTACATGGTTGTTGGGAAAAATACCTATCTAATACAGAAAGAAATGTTATATTAAATGCAGTGAAAAGAGATCCCTCAAGAAATCCTATTCTTACTCCTCATGGCCAAATGATCCCTAATTCCATCTACAGGCTTATTACAAATATAGTTAAACATTTTATTAGTAATTATACAAATGTAGATGAAGAATTAAAAAAACAATTAATCAATTTATCTTGCCCAACATTATTAGATTTTCATTGGTATAAAGATGTTTTCTTATCAAAAGTTTATACGATCAATGCAAGTAATTCAGAATTTTGGAAAGAAAAATTTATATTTGGTATTCTTGAACTTTTTACAGAAAAAGTTAGAGAAGAGTTAAAATCAAAAAATTATGGAAATTTAAATTATGGACTTTATATATATGGTGACCTCATTCAAAAGATAAATAAAGTTGGATTTTCATTATGCAATGAAATCACACTTAAATGACAAATTGAAAATCAAAAGAGAATCTGCAAATATGAACTTGGTTATTTTTGTTATCAAGTTGGCATGGAACCATTAATTAGTCCTTCTAGCCATAATAAAAAGAAAAACTTAAAAAGAAACCATCAAAAAAGAAAATCTAAACATTTTTCAACTCCACAATATTATATTCCCTCAAAAAGATATCAAAAAAAATCTTCTCATAAAAATCCTTATAAAGAATCAAAGAAATCGTATACAAAAGATAATCTATCCACTTCTTATGCCAAGAAAAAAGAAATACAATGTTATAATTGCAAAAAAAAAAGGACATATAGCTCCTGACTGTCCAAAAATAAAAGTAAAAATAGAAAAAGAAATCAAAACTATCTTAAAAGGATCCTCAGCTTCAGAGTCATCCAGTTCCTCTGATACAAAATATTCTTCCTCCCATTCTTCTAATACATGTCAATGTAAAATATTTGATAGTGAAATCCAATATGAATCTGCTTCTTTTTTCCTTTTTATCTTTAAACATACTTTCTGCTCTAGAAGAACTTGTGCTAGCAACGTTTAAAGATTTAAAAAATGAAGAATTAAAAAATAAATGTTTTGAAAAAATACATAACATAAATAAAGAAAATAAAAAAGGAAAAGCTTCTACATCAAATAATATATCTGACTCACCTAAACAATTCAGCATTAAAACTGTATTAGATAGATTAAGAGAGCAACAAACTCCTACTCATCTTTCTATTCAAGATCTTTATAAATAAATAAATAATCAAAAGCAAGAAATAAAAGAATTAAAACAAGACATAATTGAACTTTAAGAACTTAAACAACGTGTTGAGAATATTGAATTTCACACACTAAAAAATTATCAAGAAAATAATGATAATTTAAAAAATAAGAAAATTTTGATAAAGACTTAAATGGTTTTTTAAATTTTTAACAAGAAATGCACTTAGAAAATAGAAAACTCAAGCTACAATTAAGGTCAAAGATTTCTCTATTAAAGCACTCTACTTACTAGATAGTGGCGTAGATGTTAATCTAATAAGAGAAGGATTAATCCCAGCAAAATATTATGAAAATACCAATTATAAACTCAATCTAGCTACTGCTAGGAAAAAACTACATATCAAATACAAATTAAGTAATGTTTATGTTTGTAAAAATGGAACATGCATAAAGACTATTGTCCTTTTAGGAAAGGATTTAAACAATGATGTTATCCTTGAAAATCTTTTTCTACAATTCACCTCCTGAAAAAGGTTAACATAGACCTTGCAGATGAGATAGCTGTAAGAATTAGAGAAAAAACTATTTCTTGTTTGATCAAGGAACGATTAATGCTCAAAGCTCAATATATAAGCTGGGCAACTGGCTTTCCTAAATTGTTCCTGCCATCATATGAAGTTGATATCTCATATATCAAACAAGGATTAGTCCAAAGATTTTCTTTATGCAGAAATGATTTTTAAATGATGCAGTAGCTCCCTGCAATCGTGCGTCTGCCCTTCGCAGCCTTGGACTTAACAAAAGATAACTTCTCATAACGATTTCATCAACTTTGGGTGAAAGATTAGAAATCCAGTTTTATCAACCTTATCAATTATGGACCATCATGAATTATGAAGAAGGAGATTTAGTCATCAAAAAGTTCATCTCTACAATGGTATGAATCTCATGAAGTCGCTACAATGGAATACAGCTTAGAATGTCTCTGAACTTATGATCTAGCTTCTGATTAGTATCAAAGATTTCTCAATCTAAAAGGACATCTTAAATTTGCAAGTACATACAGATATGTTTGGTGTGACGATCGAAGAGTTGTGTGCATCGCTGATGATCTTGCTATGCAAACAATGGTGATACATAATCTATATAATTCTGGACATATAGCTCTTAATCAAATTATCAATGCTTATGAAGACATGTCTTTTGATATTTCTGACAAAACTCGAGAAGTGTTAATCCAATTATTCCATTGCAGATTAACAAATGATGGCTAGGATAAGCACTTTTGAAGCAAGTCTCCAATAATACTATGCTTAGCATAAAGATTCTTGCTACAAGAGCTTTTTCTAATAGCCCATGAATGAGTTCTTTTGGAAAAAGTACATACAAAAGTACAAAAAAGACAAAGCATATCTCTCATAAGAATGAAGTAGTATTTTAATCCAAACATGCACATCCATGAAGAACTTATCTCTAGAAAGGGAAAGGAAATAAAGACATGACACATACCTTATCAAGTCACTCAAAGCAATTATGACATCTCACTATTCAGAATAAAGTTCATCTACAACAAAGATTATGATTTTTGCCTGCAGTTCGGTCGCATCATGAAATTTGTTAGCACATTAAATGAAATGCACATTCAGTCTAAGTTCAGTTGTAATGAACTGTAAATTATATTGGTTATGACTATAAATAGGTCTAGCCTTCCTCATGTATAGGCAAGAGTTAGACTACCAGTCAAAATCCAGCCTTGCTTCTACCACCATCTCCTCTCTCCTCTCCCTTCCATTTTTGTTTACCCACCATCTTCCCCATTTGGTATCAAAGCCAAGTTGGTACCAAATTTGTAATCAAGTACTTTGGCAATATAAAGTCGTTTTGTGAGTATTTCTTCACTTATCTTTGTTATGTTATGCTTTGATTTTGCTTAAGGAATTGCTGACTTAGAAGTAAGAATGTCAGAAGTCTTAATACCTAGTTTTGTGCTTGTTATTATTGAGAAATTTTAATGATATTCTGCCCAGAGTGAAGCTAAGGTAGCCATTATTATCACCGTTGTTAGCCGTGTGAAGGTGTTTAAGACGTTTTGTTGGTGTGTAAATTCTCTATTTCGTTAGATACTCATGGTGGATTTGGTTAAAATAACTTTGTAATACAAATTATGGCTAAGCTTATTAAAAAGTTTGTACCTTCTTTTTCCCCATCATCAAATTCCTTATCTTCTATGTCAATTAAAAATGGTGAAGAAATCAGGTATGACGATTTAGATCAAGTTATTTGTGACTAGATTATTCCAACTATAAATAAAAATGAAATTTATAAAGTTGGAAGTTTTCAATTAAAATCAAGTTATAAAGTAAAGACCTTTGAAAGAATTGAATCCATTACTAGTAATATTCAGCATCTTTCTTTAATCAAGCCCCATGAAATAAAAGAGTATGTTAAAACATACAATTATATTCATTTTGGATTAGTGCAAGTTGCTCTAAAGCCTAAAATAGGACTTGGACTTAGAGCTGAAGCTCTCATCTATGTTCAAGACACAAGACATAAAAAATTCAGTGATTCATTACATAGAATGGTTGAATCAAGTGTGGCTAATGGCCCTACTTTCTTCAATTGCTTTCTAAATTTCTCTGTTTCCATTACAGATCCAGGTACACATGAAGCTCTTACTCTTGCTATCCAGACAAAAGGTTTTGATATGAATCCTCATAATCAAAATCTTACTCCCATAAAAAGAGTTTATTATAAACTCATGAATTCAGTTATTCCAAGCATAGCTTATTCCCATCAAGTAAAAGGTATGACTACTTTATTCCAAACTAATTTAAAAAATAAAGTTAATATTCCAAAACACATACAGTGGAATGATATTAATCTATTTGGTAAATGGCGCTTAGAAAACGCTCAACCAGAAAGGTTTTTAGAAAATCAAGATATTGAAACAATTATTGAACATGAAAATGGAAGTGTTGAAATAAATTTTCAAACAGATTCAAGAGATACAACTCCTACAGTTTCTCAACCTTCTAGAAAGTGTTATTCTCATCCTCCATCTATAGTAGGATCTTCCATAAAAGAACCATCCCGAGTTTCTTGCTTTACACCTAATGTAGACCTTCGACCTACAGGACTAGTGTATCTTTCTTATCAAGCTTCTCCATCTAATATATATAATCCTTCGGAATCCAATTTCAATATAAATGTTATTGAATGCTTTGAAATTGATAACGAAATGTTAGAAAAGAATTTTGCTTTACATCCTCTCACAAAATCCTTTTCTTAACCATGTTTCTCAAGAACATAATGACTTTCTAAAAGCAAAATGGTATAAATATGTATATGATAATCAAAGAAATATTTATTTCTTTGATTGGCTTAAACTAGCCATAAAGAAAGCTTATAATACTGAAGATTTATCCATTAATATGATAACAAAATTAAGTTCTTCTTGGATTATAGCTTCTACCAGTTCTTCTCCACAAAGAACTAAAAAATCTATACATCTTCCGTTACACCAAATCATTTGTAAAGAAACTTTAGTTGTACCAAGAAAAGATGTTGCAAAAACACAAAAAGACAAAGGTAAAACTGAATTTATTTACAAATCAAATTTTAGTCATGTTTTAGAACAAAATAATTATACAAATATAAACCTTCATACTATTGGCCAACAAACCAATAGAATTGAAGATAAAGTTGAAAATATATTAAAATTTTGTAAAGCTACTTCTTCCCATAAAGTAATTAAGACACAATCTTTAGGTTTTCAAGATAAAGCCCTTAAAGATCTAAAGTTAGAACAAAAAACCCTTAAAATTTTCAGACGAACTAATCAATCAATTATCTCATAGTTTTACAAATATAAAACTTCAAGAAAATAAAGATCAAAAGCTAACAAATCTATAAATGTTTTAGTCTCAAATTCTAAAGCCTCTAGCTCAGATTCAAAATTTTCTGTAGCTGATCCTATAGATAAAGAGCCTAAAACAAATGAGAATTAAAATGATCAAAATCAAGAATCTCTATAAATCAATATAAAATTTGAAAGAAAAAAACCAATAGTCACTGTAGCAAAAAAAAAAGAAATTATTATCCAAGACCTCCTCTAGTTAATCTTCAATTCGAAGAACAAGCTATTCTAAATGGCTTTGATTTGAAAACTCCTCAGTATACAAATGGAATGTAGACGGTTTATCTGAATATCAAATCCTGCAACTATGCCAACACATGATGATATATGCCTCTACCATAATGGCTGCTAGTAATGATCAAAGACATGCAGTAAATGCAGTTGTCCTTGGATTTATTGGACAATTACATGGTTGGTGGGAAAACAACCTATCTAATATAGAAAGAAATGCTACATTAAACGTAGTAAAAAGAGATCCCTCAAGAAATCTTATTCTTACTCCTCTAGACCAAATGATCCCTGATTCCATCTACATGCTTATTACTAATATAGTTAAACATTTTATTTGTAATTTGATGAATGTAGAAGAAAAATTAAAAATACAATTAATCAATTTATCTTGCCTAACATTTTCAGATTTTTTTGGGTACAAAGATGTTTTCTTATCAAAACTCTATACAATCGATGCAAGTAATTTAGAATTTTGGAAAGAAAAATTCATATCTAGTCTTCCTAAACTTTTTGCAGAAAAAGTTAGAGAAGAATTAAAATCAGAAAATTATGAAAATTTTCTAATACAAATGATTAATAAAGTTGGATTTCATTATGTAATGAAATCAAACTTAAATGTCAAGTTGAAAATAAAAAAAGAATCAGCAAGTATGAACTTGATGATTTTTGTTTTTAATTTAGTATGGAACCATTAATTAGTCCTTCTAGGCAGAGTAAAAAGATAAAGTAGAAAAGAAACCATCAAAAAAGAAAATCTAAATATTTTTCAACTCCACAATATTATACTCGCTCAAAAAGATATTATAAAAAATCTTCACATAAAAACCCTTATAAAGAATTAAAGAAATCTTATGCAAACGATAATCCATCCACTTCTTATCCCAAGAAAAAAGAAATAAATGTTATAATTGCAAAGGAAAAGGACATATACCTCCTGACTACCCAAAAATAAAAGTTAAAATAGAAAAAAAAATCAAAACTATCTTAAAAGGATCCTCAGCATCAAAGTCATCCAGTTTTTCTGATACAGATTATTCTTCCTCTCATTATTCAGATACTTGTCATTGTAAAATATTTGACAGTGAAATCCAGTATGAATCTGCTTCTTCTTCCTTTTTATCTTTAAACGTACTTTCTGCTCCAGAGGATCTGGTGCTAGAAATGTTTAAAGATTTCAAAGATGAAGAATGAAAAAAATAAATATTTTGAAAAAATACTTAACATAAATAAAGGAAATAAAAAAGGAAAAGCTTCTACATCAAATAATATATCTAACTTACCTAAACAATTCAACATTAAAACTGTATTCGATAGATTAAAAGAGCAGTAAGCTCCTCCTCATCTTTCAATTCAAGATCTTTATAAAGAAATTACTAATCAAAAACAAGAAATAAAAGAATTAAAATAAGACTTAATTGAACTTCAAGAACTTAAAGAACGTGTTGAGAATCTTGAATTTCACACACTCAAAAATTATAAAGAAAATAATGATAATAAGTTAGAACATCAAAAAGAATTTTGTGAAAACTTAAATGGTTCTGTAAATTCTTTAACAAGAAATCCACTTAAAAAATGAAAAACTCAAGCTACAATTAAGATCAAAGACTTCTCTATTAAAGCACTCTGCTTACTAGATATATAGTGGCGCGGATATTAATTTAATAAGAGAATGATTAATCCCAACAAAATATTATGACAAAACCAATAATAAACTCAATCTAGCTACTACTAGCAAAAAGCTACATATCGAATACAAATTAAATAATGTTTATGTCTGTAAAAATGGAATATGCATAAAGACTAATTTCTTTCTAGGAAAGGATTTAAACAATGATGTTATCATTGGAAACCCTTTCCTACAAATTTTACAGCCTTTTCAAATTGACTCATCAGGTCTAAAAACTATTTTAAACAATAAAGAATTAATTTTTGATTTTGGTGAATCAACTCTTATTCAACATATCAATAGTATTCAGATAAAGTGTAAACAAGAATAAGGTGTTCACAAAACAATCAAATATCCAATTCCAAATAAAAACGAATCTTATTAATTGTCTCTCTGATGTCTTTATGTTTTCTACAATTGATTCTACATCCAGATTTTGGTACCTTCAAATTCTACCTGGAGGATAGATATAAAATTATTTTTCTTTTCCCAAAGAAAATAAATATTCTGATTATTGATAATTCTCATTCAGACAAATCTACCTTCAGGAAGTATCCCTTCTCATTATGACATCAAGTAGAAGCAAAAGCAAAGCCCCTATTCAGGAATCAAACTATTTTTTCATACCTACATCCTAACAAATATCAATTCCCTTCTTTAATCCAAGATTATCTGTCACTTTACGAGAACTTATCAATGCCCATTGGAGTGCCATTCTCTCTGAGAAAATAAAAACACTAGAAAAACTCTATCCAAATTTGCAAACCATATTAAGGACTTAGAAATCCAAATCCTTATGTGTCATAACATCCATCAAAGAGCACATTTATCCATCTATGCTCATGAAAAACAGCCAGAATTCACCTCCTGGAAAAGGTTAACACAACCCTTCCAAATGAGATAGCTGCAAGAATTAGAGAAAAAACTATTTCTTATCAGATCAAAGAGCGATTAATAATCAAAGCTCAATATATAAGCTGGGGAACTAACTTTTCCAAATTGTTCCTGCCATGATATGAAGTTGATATCTCATATATCGAACAAGGATTAGTGTAACACTCCAACCTTACTTAATCCGGATTTGTGACTAATTAATGACGAACTAATTGTCAATTGTGTCTTAGTTTGGTTTTTGTTTTGTTTCAGGTTTTGGATAGGTAGTTGGGTTGAGTTTGACCCGATTTAGGTAGACTTGAGCCCTTTTTCATAATTTCGATTCTGTCGGACGTTCTCAGTTCTGTATCACTTGGTATCAACACGCGTATTTCATTGAGCTCGTTAATTCTCATAATTGGCTCGTACGCAAGCGATTTTGTTTGCTTCTGTGGGATCCTTATTTGACTCGAACCGTAGTTCTTGTAAACCGTTGGACTTATATGTAAATTTCCAATCCTTATCTCATCTATATATAGCCTCCACCGCCTCTTTCTCTCTTTCCTTCAACGTTCTCTTCCTCTCTCTCGTTACTTCTTCCTTTCTTCTTATTTCTTCTCTTCGATCAAGCCAAGGAAATGAGTTATGCACTCAATTTACTGAGAGTGGGTAAAGGTATGTCTTGAGTTCTCGATGATTGTCTCCTTCTTCTTCCTATATTCAGGTTGGTAGTTGTGCATGCACTCAACGTCTCTTTCTTCTCTTCTTGTCTTGCATGCCTGACTAGTAGAATTGAGTTTAGACAGTGGATTTGAGCCTAAGGACAACTATACGTGTGTTGAACCCATTTGAGGCAAGTATAAGCACAATTTGATTGAACACTTATTGATAATGATTTGATTATGTTTACTCTTATTACTCTAGCATGATTTGTTGTTGTACAGCCCTCTTAAGTTAGATTGAGCATGTTTATTCTCTTGGATGTTAAATTTGCCCTTTTTCAAATGTTTTGTACCTGTTACAGGAATTGAACGCCTAAAGCTACGGCTAAGCCATAGCAGCCTACGGCACAGGCTCAGAGAGTGGAAAAACCCAGATTTCTTCTACGGTAAGGCCATGGCTAAGCCGTAAAATATACTACGGCTAAACCGTTACTCAGCTGTGACCCGGCCGTAGATCAATTTAGGGTGTTACATTTGAATTAACTGAGAGTTGGCATTTTTTAGGCCTTCTACGGTCCGGCCCCGGCTAAGCCGTGAACTGGTCTACGGTTAAGCTGTACCTTCACCATGGCTGAATCGTAGAACAAAATAGGGCTCAAACGTATGCCCATTGAGAAATGAATAAAATGAATAGGTTTAATAACGAGACCTTGTAGGGCCTTCAAGTTAGAATGTAGGTAAACCGAACCCGCCCAACGGAAGATAATTATTGCATGAATTGTCCTTAGGGCTGTGACTTATTCATGTGTGTTGTCCGGTTGTTAAGCACCTCCCCATGGGTGTTGGTTTAAGAGACTTTGATACACTTTCCTCTATACATTGCAACACATCTCATATGAACAATTATGTATTGACTAACTTAAAACTACAGCAGCATGCGCGGTTAGAAACACTGGACAACTAGGTTAGGACTGGCTAGTAAACAACCTTGTCTCACAGTGGTAATTTGATTTGCATTGCATATTGATTTCGGTTTTGCCCTCCTAATCACATGATAAGCATTCTACACTGGGGCAACGATTGGTTTATCCTTGAGAGCTCTGTCCATGGTATATCCCAGGCAAAAATAGCTGATTCCATGTTCTTATCCTTGTACTGATTGGTAATTGTTATAGATATTGCAAGCCTCGAGTTCATGCTTGACTTTTGTGTGATGCACATACTGTATTGTATTGCTTGTTGTTGCGATATGACATGATATTATTTGACCGACTGAACTTGACACTGATTGACGTGCATACATGACTTGTCTGATCGTGTATATTTGGCTCTACTCAGCTTTAGCCTCAGGATACCCGATGGGGTTGACTTTGGTGTAGATTGTTTACCGCCTCTGCAAAGTGCTACTGTCCTGGGATTCTGGACCCCGGGAACTAGAGACCCATTCGGACCCTGGCCAGGTCGATGGTATTCTCGTACTGATTGCTCTCGAAAGGGAGAATATGGCAAATGTAGTAGCCACCTAGTACCGTCTATCTGTTTTATCTGTTTTATGATTCTGATAGTATGCCTATTCATATGCACGATCTGCCTAGTATATGAACATAACCACTATGTATATTATTACATGTTAAATATTCTAATCACTGATAGATACAACGCGTGTTAACTTATTGTTGTTTATACTTTGCTGAGTCGTCGTAGTCATCAGTTGTTCTTGATGTTACAGGCTCAGATCCCTCTACCGACCCCTCGTCGGTCGGCCCTTGTCAGTTGGCCAGACTCCAGGAGAGGCACACGAGGTTCCATCTGGGCTAGAGGAGTGGTTGATCCATGCCTTCGAAAGTGGTTTGAATCATGTCTACTCTTGCATGAGTATTTGGGGTCTGCATTGGTTATTGTACTCCGGGTTCTTAAGTTAACCTTGTCTTTTGCATGTTGATATTATCTGATTGTTTGCCCATTTTGTTGTACATACTATAATATGATTAATCTTTTACAGTTTTCGTTCCTTTTGTATATCTCTTTGTGTCATACAATGATACTTACAGCTTTCGCGTACACTTTGTTTGCATGTGTGAATGATCCCTTGTGTGTGTACACTTGGATTAGATCTAAGTGTGCATGCATAGGAGTACATGTGTCACCAGTTAAGTTTTAACTAACCCCCGATTTCTGGGCTCGGGTTGTGACAATTAGTCCAAAGATTTTCTTTATGCAAAGATGATTTTGAAATGATACAGCAGCTCCCTGAAATCGTGCGTCATGCCCTTCACAGCCTTGGAGTTACCAAAAGACAACTTCTCATAATGATTTCATCAAGTTTGGGTGAAAGATCAGAAATCCGGTTTTATCAACCTTATCAATTATGGACCATCATGAATTATGAAAAAGGAGATTTAGTCTACAAAAAGTTCATCTCTACCTTAAATGATTACGAGCATTTCCCTATTGATTATCTAGCTCAATAGTATGAATCTCATGAAGTCGCTACAATGGAATACAGCTTAGAACGCCTCCGAACTTATGATCTAACTTCTGATCAGTATCAAAGATTTCTCAATCTAAAAGGACATCTTGAATTTGCAAGTACATAGAGATATGTTTTGTGTGACAGTCGAAGAGTTGTTTGCATCGCTGATGATCTCGCTAAGCAAACAACGGTGATACAGAACCCATATAAATCTGGACATGTAGCTCTTAATCAAATTATCAATTCTTATGAAGACATGTCTTTGGATATTTCTGACAGAACTCAAGAAGAGTTAATCCAATTATTCCATGGTGAATAAACAAATGATGGCAAGGATGAGCACTTTTGATGCAAGTCTCCAACAATACTATGCCTAGAATAAAGATTTTTCCTACAAGAGCTTTTTCTACTAGCCCATCAATGAGTTTTTTGGAAAAGGTACAACAGACAAAGCATACCTCTCATAAGAATGAAGTAGTATTTTATTCCTAACATGCACATCTAAGAAGAACTTATCTCTAAAAAGGGAAAAGAAATAAAGACATGACACATACCTTATCAAGTCACTCAAAGCAATCATGATATCTCACTATTCAGAATAAAGTTCATCTACAGCAAAGATTATGATTTTTGCCTGTAGTCTGGTTGCATCATGAAATTTGTCAGCACATGAAATGAAATATAATGTAAATGCTGTGTAAATTCAATTGTAATGAAAAATAAATTATGTTGGTTATGAATATAAATAGGTCTAGCCTTCCTCACGTACAGGTAAGAGTTGGAATACCAGTCAAAATCCAGCTTTGCTTCCACTGCCATCTCCTCTTACCTCTCACTTCCGCCTTTGTATACCCACCATCTTCCCCATTTGGTATCAGAGCCAAGTTGGTATCTAGTCTGTAATCAAGTATCATTGCAATATAAGTAATTTTATGAGTATTTCTTCACTTATCTTTTTTGTTTTGACTTTTTTTAAGGAATTGCTAACTTAGAAGCAAGAACGTCAAAAATCATAATACTTGGTTGTGTGTTTGTTATTATTAAGAAATTTTAATCATATTCCGCCTAGAGCAAAGTTGAGGTAGCCATTGTTGTCACCGTCGTTAGCCGTGTGAAGGCGTTTAAGGCGTTTTGTTGGTGTATAAATCCTTTATTTCGTTAGATACTCATGGTGGATTTGGTTAAAATAACTCTACAATACAAATTATGGCTAAGCTTATTAGGAAGTTTATACCATCTTCTTCCTCATCATCAAATTCCTTATCTTTTATGTCTATTAAAAATAGTGAAGAAATTAGTTATGATGATTTAGATTAAGTTATTTGTGACTGGACTATTCCAACCGTAAATAAAGATGAAATTTATTAATTTAGAAGTTTTCAGTTAAAATCAAGTTATAAAGTAATAACCGGCGAAAGAACTAAACCCATTACCAGTAATATTCAGCATCTTTCTTTAATCAAGCCCCATGAAATAAAGGAGTATGTTAAAACATACAATTATATTCATTTTGGATTAGTGCAAGTTGGTATAAAGCCATTAAGAAGACTTGGACTTTGAACTAAAGCTCTCATCTATGTTCAAGATACAAGACATAAAAAATTTAGTGATTCATTAGTAGGAATGGTTGAATTAAGTTTGGCTAATGGCCCTACTTTCTTCAATTGCTTTCCAAATTTCTTTGTTTCCCTTACAAATCCAAGTGCACATGAAGCTTTTGCTCTTGCTATCTAGACAAAATGTTTTGATATGAATTTAGTTGTTCCAAGCATAGCCTATTCCCATCAAGCAAAAGGTATGACTACTTTATTACAAACTAATTTAAAAATTAAAGTTAATATTCCAAAACTCATACAGTGGAATGATATTAATCTAACTGGTAAATGGAGCTTAGAAAACGCACAACCTGAAAGGTCTTTAGAAAATCAAGATATTGAAACAATTATTGAACATGAAGATGGGAGTGTTATTGAATGCTTTGAAATTGATAAAGAAACGTTAAAAAAGAATTTATCTTTACATCCTCTCACAAAATCCTTTTTTAACCATGTTTCTCACGAACATAAAGACTTTCTAAAAGCAAAACGGTATAGATATATCTATGATAATCAAAGAAATATTTATTTCTTTGATTGGCTTAAAACTAGCCATGAAGAAAGCTTATAATACTGAAGATTTATCCATCAATATGATAACTAAATTAAGCTCTTCTTGGATTATAGCTTCTACCAGTTCCTCTACACAAAGAACTAAAGAATCTATACATCCTCCGTTACATCAAATCATTTATAAAGAAGCTTTAGCTGTACCCATAAAAGATGTTGCAAAAATAAAAGGAGACAAAGGTAAAATTGAATTTATTTACAAATCAGATTTAAGTCATGTTTCAGAACAAAATAATTATACAAATGTAAACGTTCATACTATTGGCCAACAAACTAATAGAATTGAAGATAAAGTTGAAAATAATTTAGAATCTTATGAAACTACTTCTTCCCATAAAGTAATCAAGACACAATCTTTGGGTTTTCAAGGTAAAGTCCTTAAAGATTTAAAGTTAGAAAAAAAAACCCTTAAAATTTCAGATGAACTTATCAATCAATTTTCTCATAGTTTTATAAACATAAAACTTAAAGATAAAAAAGAAAATAAAGATGAAAAATCCATAAATGTTTTAGTTTCTAAATCTTTGAGTTCAGACCCAGAATTCTCTATTTCTAACTCTATAGAAGAAAAATCAAATGAAAATCAAGATCAAGAATCTATACAACTTAATAAAATATTTAAAAGGCAAAAACTAATAGTCACTGCATCAAAAACAAGAAATTATTATCCAAGACCTACTCTAGTAGATCTTCAATTTGAAGAACAAGCTATTCCAAATGGCCTTCAATTCAAAAACTATTTAGTATATGAATGGAATGTAGATGGACTATCAGAATATCATATCCTGCAACTATGCCAACACATGATGATATATGCCTCTACCATCATGGCTGCCGGTAATGATTAAAGACACACAGTAAATGCAATCGTCCTTGGATTTATTGGACAATTACATGGTTGGTGGGAAAAATACCTATCTGATATAGAAAGAAACGCTATATTAAATGCAGTAAAAAGAGATCCCTCAGGAAATCCTATTCTTACTCCTCAAGGCCAAATGATCCCTGATTCCATCTACATGTATGACCAATATCGTTAAACATTTTATTGGTAATTATATGAATGTAGAAGAAAAATTAAAAACACAATTAATCAATTTATCTTGCCCAACATTATCAGATTTTTGTTAGTATAAAGATGTTTTCTTATCAAAACTCTATACAAATGATGCAAGTAATTCAGAATTTTGGAAAGAAAAATTCATATATGGTTTTCCTAAACTTTTTTGTAGAAAAAGTTTGAGTAGAATTAAAATTAGAAAATTATGGAATGTATACATATGGTGATCTAATTCAAAAGATTAATAAAGCTGGATTTTCATTATGTTATGAAATCAAACTTAAACGTCAAATTGAAAATCAAAAAAGAATCGGCAAGTATGAACTTGGTGATTTTTGCTTTCAATTTGGTATGGAACCATTAATTAGTCTTTCTAGCCAGAATAAAAAGAAAAACTTAAAAAGAAACCATCAAAAGAGAAAATCTAAACATTTTTCAACTCCACAATATTATATTCCCTCAAAAAGATATCATAAAAAATCTTCTCATAAAAACCCTTATAAAGAATTAAAGAAATCTTATACAAAAAATAATCCATCCACTTCTTATCCTAAGAAAAAAGAAATACAATGTTATAATTGCAAGGAAAAAAGGACATATAGCCCCTGATTACCCAAAAATAAAAGTTAAAATAGAAAAAGAAATCAAAACTATCTTTAAAAGATCATTAGAGTTAGAGTCATCCAGTTCCTCTGATACAGATTATTCTTCCTCTCATTCTTCAGATACATGTCATTGTAAAATATTTGATAGTGAAATCCAGTATGAATCTGCTTCTTCCACATCTTTATCTTTAAACGTACTTTCTACTTCAGAAAAGATCGTGCTAGAAATGTTTAAAGATCTAAAAGATGAAGAATTAAAAAAATAAATATTTTGAAAAAATGCAGAATATAAATAAAGTAACTAAAAAAGGAAAAGCTTCTACATCAAATAACATATCAGACTTACCTAAACAATTCAGCATTAAAACTGTATTAGATAGATTAAGAGAGCAACAGGCTCCTACTCATCTTTCTATTCAAGGTCTTTATAAAAAAATTAATAATCAAAATCAAGAAATAAAAGAATTAAAACAAGACTTAATTGAACCTCAAGAACTCAAATAACTTGTTGAGAATCTTGAATTTCACATACTAAAAAATTATCAAGAAAATAATGATAATTTTGAAAATCAAGAAAAATTTGATGAAAACTTGAATGGTTTTGTAAATTTTTTAACAAGGAATCCACTTAAAAAATGGAAACTCAAGCTATAATTAGATCAAAGAATTTTCTATTAAAGCACTCTGCTTACTAGTTGTGGCACAAATGTTAATTTAATAAGAAAAGGATTAATCCCACCAAAATATTATGAAAAAGCCACTAATAAACTCAATCTAGCTACTGCTAGCAAAAAACTACATATCAAATACAAATTAATTAATGTTTATGTCTATAAAAATGAAACATGCATAAAGACTAATTTCCTTCTAGGAAAGGATTTAAACAATGATGTTATCTTTGGAAATCCTTTTCTATAAATTTTACAGCCTTTTCAAATTGACTCATCAGGTCTAAAAACTATTTTAGACAATAAAGAATTAAAATTTGATTTTGTTGAATTAACTCCAATTCAATATATCAATATTATTCAAACAAAGTTTAAACAAGAATAGGATGTTCAAAAATCATTCAGATATCCAGTTCCAAATAAAATGGATCTTATTAATCATCTCTCTGATGTCTTCATGTTTCTACATTTAATCCTACATCCAGATTTTGGTACCTTCAAATTCTACCCGGAGGACAAATATAAAATTGCTTTTATTTTACCAAAGAAAATAAAAATTTAGGTTATTGATAATTCTCATTCAAACCTATCTTTTACTCCTATCTGCCTTCAGGAAGTATCCCTTCTCATTATGACATCAAGTAAAGCCCCTATTCAGGAACCAAGCTCTTCCTTCATACTTACATCCCAACAAATATCAATTCCCTTTTTCAATCTAGGATTATCAGTCACTTCACGAGAACTTATCAATGCCCATTGGAGTGTCATTCTCTCTGATGAAAGAAAAAACACTAGGAAAACCCTGTCCAAAATTGCAAACCATATCAAGGACTTAGAAAGCCAAATCCTTATGTGCCATAACATCCATCAAAGAGCATTGTTATCCACGTATGCTCATGAAAAAACATCTAGAATTCACCTCCTGGAAAAGGTTAACACAGCCCTTCTAAATGAGATTGCTACAATAATTAGAGAAAATATTATTTTTTGCCAGATAAAGAGCGATTAATGCTCAAAGCTCAATATATAAGTTGGGCAACTGACTTTTCTAAATTGTTCTTGCCATTATATGAAGTTGATATCTCATATATCGAACAAGGATTAGTTCAAAGATTTTCTTTATGCAGAGATGATTTCGAAATGATACAGCAGCTCCTTGCAATCATACATCATGCCTTTTGCAGCCTTGGAGTTACTAAAAGACAACTTCTCATAATGATTTCATCAAGTTTGGGTGAAAGATCAGAAATCCATTTTTATCAACCTTATCAATTATGGACCATCATGAATTATGAAGGAGATTTAGTCTGCAAAAAGTTCATCTCTACCTTAAAAGATTACAAGCATCTCCCTATTGATTATCCAGCTCAATGGTATGAATCTCATGAAGTTGCTATTGTGGAATACAGCTTAGAATGTCTCCAAAATTATGATCTAGCTTCTAATCAATATCAAAGGTTTCTCAATCTAAAAGGACATCTTGAAGTTATAAGTACATACAGATATGTTTGGTGTGACGATCGACGTGTTGTTTGCATCACTGATGATCTCACTTAGTAAACAATGGTGATACAGAATCCATATAAATCTGGACATACAGCTCAATCAAATTATCAAAAGACATGTCTTATGATATTTCTAAAGACACTCGAGAAGAGTTAATCCAATTATTCCATGGTGAATTAACAAATGAAGGTTGGAATTAGCACTTTGGATACAAGTCTCCAATAATTCTATACCTAGCATAAAGATTCTTCCTACAAGAGCTTTTTTTAAAACATTGGAAGGATGAGAAAAGCTTTTTCTACTAGCTTATCAATGAGTTCTTAGAAAAAGTACATGCAAAAGTACTAAAAGACAAAACATATCTCTCATAAGAATGAAGAAATATTTTATTCCCAACATGCACATCCATGAAGAACTTATGTCCAAAAAGGGAAAAGAAATAAAAACATGACACATACCTAATCAAGTCACTCAAAGCAATCATGACATCTCACTGTTCAGAATAAAGTTAATCTATAGCAAAGATTATGATTTTTGCTTACAGTCCGGAAGCATCATAAAATTAGCCAGCACATTAAATGAAATGCAGACTCAATCTAAATTCTGTTGTAATGAAATATAAATTATGTTGGTTATGACTATAAATAGGTCTAGCCTTCCTCATATACAGGCAAGAGTTGGAATACCAGTCAAAATCCAACCTTGCTTCCACCACCATTGCCTCTCTTCACTCCCTTTTGCTTTTGTATAACCCACCTTCTTCCCCATTTGGTTGGTGGTGGTGGAAGCAAAGCGGGGATTTGACTAGTATTCCAACTCTTACCTGTACATGAGGAAGGCTAGACCTAATTATAGTCATAACCAACATAATTTACATTTCATTACAATTGAATTTACACTGCATTTGCATTTTATTTCATGTGTTGACAAATTTCATGATGGTTCAGGACTGCTGGATAAGATCACAATCTTCATTGTAGATGAACTTTATTCTGAATAGTGGATTGTCATGATTGCTTTGTGGAAAATTGAGTGGCTTGATAAAGCATATGTCTTATCTTGGCTTTATTTTTTTTTCTTCGGATAGAAATGAATCCTTCATTATCACTTTTTGTCTCATTAGCATCTGTATCTAGTTCAGGGGCAATATTTTCAAAAGGATTGTCATCAACCCAAAGATGATGCAGCTGCTGACCAAAACTTAATGGAGAATTTTCAGATGACCTTTCTTTTTGTATTTGTTAAAAAATATCCTTTTGAAGTTCTTTTTTGAGTTGAAGTAGATTTGCTACTGCATAAAAAGCAAAAGGAGAGGCTGAACAAGAATTCTTCTGTTTGTCAATATCACTTGCTAGATGAAGCCTTTCTTTTTCTTTTTTAGGAGTTTTGAAAACTTTAAAGAATGATGGCTTTATAGCTTGATCGGTAGAATATTGCTGGAGTATTACAGTATAATCAAACTGATGCCAAAACTTGATATAGATCATTCGAGAAAAAACTGGTGGATTGAAGTTCATTTCTTTATAAAAATTTCATTGCAAAATCCAAGGAATCTCCTGCTTGCGATAAAACTGCATAATAACATAAGGTTCTATCACAAGTTGCAGGTGCTGATAAAGGCTTTTTTCTTCTAATTTGAGAAGGGCTTTAAATGATGCAGAATAGGATTCATAAATAGGAAGAAGTGCTTGAGGAAGGATGTCTTTAGTGACACCAAAAGGGATCTAGAATTGTGTGAAGAACCACATAGGTATTTTATGGGAGTTTCATTTGAATCTAATGAACCAGGAATGCTGGATGGATGGGTTTTGATAATAGAGGATGACTTCCTAAGTAGAAATATAATCATAATAATTAAAAATAAGTTCTGAATCAAGCCTTTGAGGCATATGAAGAGGTCGTCCCCATTCTTCTGTAGAAAAAACATGCAGAATCTTGATTTTTGAATATTGGATAGTAATATTGGTTGGTAAAGCATTTAAATATGAATTTTTTGATTCATCTGTATGATCAATAGTACAACTGCTAGTTCTAATCAGAATCTATACATAGACTTTATAGTCAAGAGGCTGGATAAATAAGTGATCAGGAGAAAAAAGGGTTTAGATAAGATGTTCAATAGCGATGGTATTGGCATAAGACATGTCATCTAAGGAATAAATTCTCAAGGGTGCTTTTGTGGCAAAATATTGGGCTTGTGAAGCTTGAGGTTTTCTGGATACAGGGCTTGATGGACTTTGAAATTGAGGAATATTAGAAGTATGGGTTGCTCCCCATCTCTCAAGATAATTGTCTCTGGGTTTTCTGGATAAAGGTGTAGTGTTCATAATGGAAGAAACTTTATCAGTTGAGGACTGGAGAAAGGGTCTAATCTGTTGAGGCTTCATTCTTTTGTCCCTATAAAAACTCACGAGATAAAAAATCAGGAAGAGAATTATTTTTACCAACAATATACTCAATGTCAAAGTCAAATATGGCTAATAAAGCTTGCCAATGAGCAAAGATTTGCTTAGCAACAAGATTTTTTACATCTTTTTCTAAAATTTCTTTAGCAGATTTATAATCTATTCTTAATAAAAAAATTTTGTTTAATAAATCAATTTGGAACTTCATTATACTATTTACTATGGATAGGATTTCCTTTTTAATAGTTGAATAATTCTGTTGAGTGGGCGTCCATGTTCTAGAAGTGAAACAAAGAATTTCTTCTTTTCCAAGGACATTTCTTTGTAGAAGGATTCCTCCAAAACCTATTTCAGATGTATCTATTTGAACTATTTTTAATAAATCTGGATGAGGGATAGTTAAACAAGGTAAATTTTGGACTTTCTGTTTAATATTTTGAACAACTTTTGTATGAGCAGGTGACCATTCTGCAGGATTTTTGGTTAAGTGCATTTGCAAGATTTTTCTTTCTTTAGCAAGATCCTTATAAAAGTCAGAAACATAATTAAGGCATCCAAGTAAACATTGCAATTGCTCTTTATTAAGAATTTCATCAGGAAATTGCGAAGCAAACTTAAAACTCTTTGGACTAGAGAAATAGTTCCTTTTTTATTATAAAGCCAAGAAACCGAATTTTTGTTTGAAAAATCTTCATTTTTTTTGGGATAAAACAAGTCCATTCTTGATAATAACTTTTTAAAAAATATTTAAATGTTCCCAATTGTCACAAATAGATTTTGAAAACACAAGAATGTCATCTATATAGACGAGTGTAAAAGCTTGATATGGATTAAAAATATCATTCATTATTCTTTGAAATTCTGAAGGAGCATTTTTTAAATCAAATGGCATAATGTTCCATTCGTAATGGCCAAATGGTACTGTAAAAGCAGTTTTATACCTGTCCTCTTGGGTGATTTGAATTTGCCAAAATCCTGATTTAAGATCAAGTTTGGAAAAAAGGAAGGCACCAGCTAGACGGTTAATAAGATCAGTTTTATTTGGAACTGGATATCTAATGGACTTTAAGAATATATTTAAAGACTTGTAGTTGATAACAAGACGGGGAACACCTCATTCTTATTCAGGCGCTTTATTTACATAAAACACTACACAACTCCAAGGGGATTGTGATTCTGAATAAGCTTTTTAGCAAAAAGATCATTGATTTCTTTAGTACATGTTGTACAAGGTTTTTATTCATTTGAATAGGTCAAGATTTAGTAGGAATTGGATATTCATCAAACTTATCAATATATGGAAGAGAAATAGTATGGTGTTTCCTATGCCAAAAGGCAGAAGGAAGGTCAAAATAGCATTTTGTTTCAAGAGATTTTTTAAATTAGATTAAATCTTTTTGGAATTTTGGTTTTTGTAATTCTTTTTCAATTCTTAAAGAATTCATATCTTCTTGAAGATATGTAATTTGTTTTTCTTTATAAGCAATTTGATTTTGAATGATAATGATATGTTGAAAAGGAGTTGATTCAACAAAATCAAAAATTAATTTTTTTATTGTCTTTAATAGTTTTAAGACCTGATGAATTAATTTAAAAAGGCTGTAGAATCTATAGAAAAGGATTTCCACAGATAACATCATTGTTTAAATCTTTTCAGAGTAGGAAATTAGTCTTTATAGATGTTCCATTTTGTAAACATGGACGTTATTTAATTTATAATGGATATGGAGTTTATTACTAGCAGTTACTAGGCTGAGTTTATTTTTTGTTTTTTCATAATATTTTGTTAGGATTAATCCTTCTCTTATTAAATTAACATTTGTGCCACTAACTAGTAGGCAGAGTGCTTTAATAAAGAAGTTTTTTACCTTAATTGTAACTTGAGTTTTCCATTTTTGAGGTGGATTCCTTGTTAAAGAATTTACAAAACCATTTAAGTTTTCATCAAAATTTTCTTGATGTTCTAAATTATCATTATTTTCTTGATAATTTTTTAGTATGTGAAATTCAAGATTCTCAACACGTTGTTTGAGTTATTGAAGTTCAATTAAGTCTTGTTTTAATTCTTTTATTTCTTGCTTTTGATTATTAATTTCTTTAGAAAGATCTTGAATTGAAAGATGAGTAGGAGCTTGTTGCTCTCTTAATCTATCTAAAACAGTTTTTATACTGAATTGTTCAGGGAAGTTAGATATATTACTTGATGTAACAGCTTTTCCTTTTTTATTTCTGTTGTTTATTTTCTGTATTTTTTCAAAATATTTATTTTTTAATTCTTCATCTTTTAGATCTTTAAACATTTCTAGCACCATTTCTTCTGGAGCAGAGAGTACGTTTAAAGATAAAGAGGAAGAAGAAGCAGATTCATACTAGATTTCACTGTCAAATATTTTACCATGGCATGTATTTGAAGAATAATCTTTATCAGAGGAACTAGATGATTCTAAGGATGAGGATGAGGATCCTTTTAAGATAGTTTTGATTTATTCTTGAGAAGAAATAATTATAGAAAGCTGTAAAATATTTTTAACTTTATCTTCAATTATATTAGTTTGTTGGCTAATAGTATGAAGGTTAATATTTGTATAATTATTTTCTTCTAAAACATGACTTAAATCTGATTTGTAAATAAATTCAGATTTACCTTTATCTCCTTTTATTTTTGCAACATCTTTTTTGGGTACGGCTGAAGTTTCTTTATATATGATTTGATGTAATAGAGGATGTATAGATTCTTTAGTTTTTTGTGGAGAAGAACTGGTAGAAGCTATAATCCAAGATGAGCTTAATTTAGTTATCATATTGATGGATAAATCTTCAGTATTATAAGCTTTCTTTATGGCTAGTTTAAGCCAATCAAAGAAATAAATATTTCTTTGATTATCATACATATATTTGTACCATTTTTCTTTTAATAAGTCTTTATGTTCTTGAGAAAACCGTGTAAAAAAGGATTCTGTTAAAGGATGTAGAGCTAAATTCTTTTTTAACATTTTTTTTTATCAATTTCAAAACATTCAATAACATTTATATTGAAATCAGATTCCGAAGGATTATATGTATTAGATGGAGAAGCCCGATAAGAAGGATACACAAGTCCTGTAGGTTGAAGGTCTACATTAGGTGTAGAGTAATAAACTCAAGATGGTTCTTTTATCAAAGATCTTACCACAGAGGGAGGATGAGAATAAGACTTTCTAGAAGGTTGATAAACTATAGGAGTTGTATCTCTTGAATCTATTTGAAAATTTATTTCAACACTTCCATCTTCATGTTCAATAATTGTTTCAATATCTTGATTTTCTAAAAACCATTCTGATTGGGCGTTTTATAGGCGCAATTTACCTGATAGATTAATATCATTCCATTGTATGAGTTTTGGAAGATTAACTTTATTTTTTTAATTAGTTTGGAATAAAGTAGTCATACCTTTTGCTTGATGGGAATAGGCTATGCCTGGAACAACTGAATTCATGAGGTTATAATATACTCTATATATGGGAGTAAGATTTTGACTATGAGGATTCATATCAAAATCTTTTGCCTGGATAGCAAGAGTAAGAGCTTCATGTGCACCTAGATCTGTAAGGGAAATAGAGAAATTTGGAAAGCAATTGAAGAAGGTAGGGTCATTAGCCAAACTTTATTCAACCATTCCAAGTAATAAATCACTAAATTTTTTATATCTTGTATCCTGAACATAGATGAGAGCTTCTGTTCTAAGTCCAAGTCTTGTTAAAGGCTTTAGAGAAACTTGCACTAATCCAAAATGAATATAATTATATGTTTTAACATACTCCTTTATTTCATGGGGCTTGATTAAAGAAAGACGCTGAATATTACTGGTAATGGATTCAATTCTTTCAATGGTTTTTACTTTATAACTTGATTTTAATTGAAAACTTCTAACTTTATAAGTTTCATTTTTATTTACGGTAGAAATAGTCCAGTCACAAATAACTTAATCTAAATCATCATAACTGATTTTTTCACTATTTTTAATAGACATAGAAGATAAGGAATTTGATGATTAATGAAGAAGAATACAAACTTCTTAATAAGCTTGGCCATAATTTGTATTATAGAGTTATTTTAACCAAATCCACCACGAGTATCTAATGAAATAGAGGATTTACACACAAACAAAACGCCTTAATCGCCTTTACATAGCTAACAATGGCGACAACAATGGCTACCTCAGCTTCACTTTAAGCGAAATATGATTAAAATTTCTCAATAATAACAAACACAGAGATAAGTATAAAGACTTTTGACGTTCTTACTTCTGAGTCTGCAATTTCTTAAGCAAAATCAAAGCATAACATAATAAAGATAAGTGAAGAAATACTCACAAAATAACTTTATATTGCCAAAGCACTTGATTACAAATTTGATACCAACTTGGCTCCAATACCAAATGGGGAAGATGATGGGTGTACAAAAGCAGAAGGGAGAGGAGAAAGGAGATGGTGGTGGAAGCAAGGCTGGATTTTGACTAGTATTCCAACTCTTCTGGAGTAGAAATTACGTTTAAAGATAAAAAGGAAGAAGAAGCAGATTCATACTAGATTTCACTATCAAATATTTTACAATGACTTGTATCCGAAGCATTAGAGGAAGAATAATCTATATTAGAGGAGCTGGAAGAATAATATTGTGGAGTTGAAATAAGTTTAGATTTTCTTTTTTGATGGTTTCTTTTTAAGTTTTTCTTTTTATTTTGGTTAGAAGGACTGATTAATGGTTCCATCCCAAATTGAAAACAAAAATCATGAAGTTCATACTTGCTGATTCTTTTTTTATTTTCAATTTGATGTTTGAGTTTGATTTCATTGCATAATGAAAATCCAACTTTATTAATCTTTTGAATTAGATCACCATATGTATACATTCCATAATTCAAATTTCCATAATTTTATGATTTTAATTCTTCTTTAACCTTTTCTGCAAAAAGTTTAGGAAGACTAGATATGAATATTTCTTTCCAAAATTATGAATTACTTATATCGATCGTATAGAGTTTTGATAAGAAAACATTTTTATACCAACGAAACTTGATAATGTTGGGCAAGATAAATTGATTAATTGTGTTTTTAATTTTTCTTCTGCATTCATATAATTACCAATAAAATGTTTAACTATATTGGTAATAAGCATGTAGATGGAATCAGGGATCATTTGGCCTTGAGGAGTAAGAATAAGATTTCCTGAAGGATCTCTTTTTACTGCATTTAATATAGCATTTCTTTCTGTATCAGATAAGTATTTTTCCCACCAACCATGTAACTGTCCAGTCAATCCAAGGACGATTGCATTTATTGTATGTCTTTGATCATTACCGGCAGCCATGATGGTAAAGGCATATATCATCATGTGTTGGCATGGTTGCAAGATTTGATATTTAGATAGTCCATCTACATTCCATTTGTTAGTGTCAATGTAAGAGTGTGTTGTCAATTACGTGACCAAAGTGTAGTTCGGTTCTAGAACGACCTAGTTCACCTTGGAAGTTCATTGAAGATCAAACCAAGTTCAAAGAAGTTCAAGCAAGTTCAAGACCATTCAAGAAAGACCTATCAATGAAGACTAAGCAAAGAAGTTCAATATCATTCAAGAAGATCCTCTGTGAGTGCCAAGGGATAAGGTAACTGTGACCTCTAGTGTCCATAGAAATAAAATAGGAAATTAGGGTTTTCAAACACCCAATTTGTGTTCTACGGCTTGGACCACGGCTAAGCCGTAGATCCTACGGCTCACTTTCCAGAGACTATATTTTGGAGCTTTTTGTTCTACGGCTGACCCTACGGCTGCACCAAAAAATGTTACGGCTAAGCCGTAGTGTGTTTCACGGCTAAGCTGTAAAATCTACGGGCCACAATCCAGAGAGTGCACTTGGCCATATAATACCTACGGTTGACCTTGCGGCCCAGCCGAAGGGCCTTCACGGCTAAGCCGTAAGGTAATTCACGGCTAAGCCGTAAAGATTACGGGCCACTCTCCAGAGAGCAGTTTCTGGGAAATCTTAGCTTACGGCTGACCCACGGCTAGGCCGAAAGGTGCTCACGGCTAAGCCGTATAAGGATTTACGGCTAAGCCGTAATCCTAACCGTAAGAAGGAATTTTTGTTGAATCTGGTCAAACTAGCCGTTGGATGTTGTCAGAACTTACGGCTAAGCCGTAGACCATTCTGTTCTTAGCCGTAGATCTATCCGTTGGAGCTCATCTGTATTTAAAGAGGACCTCTCCCTTGCTCAAAATACTGAATTTATTGCTGTGAAAAACACTAGTATAGCTGAGCCTTTGCACCTCCATTAAAATCATCTTCAAAGCTCCCACAACCACCTACTCTCCAAAACCAAAAGGTGCCATTATTGTTACAAGAAGAGTAGTTGGTGAGTTAGGAAAGGCTCCATTAAATCTGAGAGAATTCCTTAGCCTTCCAAACCCTCTTAAAACCTCTTCCCTTGGCTGAGCACTCATCTGAAGATCTTCATCACCAAGGAGCAAGAACAAGAGGCCAAAGCTTGGAGGTAGTCTTTCAAGCATCAAGAGCACCACTCAAAACTAAGGTATACAATTCCTTGTTTAGGTGTTCTTTAATATTTCAATTCTCATTGCTGTATTTCGTGGAAGACAAACCACCGCATCAAAAGTTGTTATACTTGGTGGACTAGATCAAGGATCAACCACCTGATCAAAAACCCTAGTTGGTGGAAGACAAACCACCGAATCAAAAACTGTTGCTAGAGGTGTATGTTATGTAAGTACCTTTTATTTAGTGGAACCAAGAGAGATTGCTCTTGAGAGTGGATGTAGGTCTAGGACCGAACCACTATAAATCACTGTGCTTATTGTCTGTTGTGTGTGGATGTTGCATTGCATTCTTGTCACTTGAGTTGATCGTCTTGTCTATGCTACATCTTTGTTACTCTAGTTGCATTTCTACATACTGTAAACACTCAAAACTCTGAATATCTTTCTTAAATCTTCTTGGGGACTCTCAATTTTAATTAATCTTTCAGATTGCCCACTAATAATATCAAATTCTTGAAAAGAAATTTTTAATAGTCCTATTCACCCCCCCTCTAGGACTTGGTGAGATCTAGTTATTGCACTTTCAATTGGTATCAGAGCGGGTTACTTCTTAAGGGTGTAATAACATGAAGTAGATCCATCTTTTGCTGGATTCACCATGAATCCTGAAGGAAGCTCTATCACCCGTCCACCTTTCTTTGATGGAACAAATTATGCCTTCTGGAAAGCCTGGATGACACTATTTTTAAAATCCATGGACTGGGCTGTTTGGGAGGCTATAGAGAAAGGCTGGACGGAGCCCACTGAAGATGTGACTACAAATGGTGTCACAACCACTAGACCATTAGATCCAGTTAGATGGTCTCAAGGTCAGCTAAATCTTAGACAAAATAATGCTAGAGCTTACAATGCTATAGTGTGTGCCATGAATCAAAAAGAGTTTAAAAAGATCATGACAACCACTAATGCAAAACAGGCATGGAGAATCCTTGAAGTAACTTATGAGGGTACCTCAGTTGTCAAAAGATCTAAACTTCAGATGCTCACGAGTCAGTTCGAAAACATTCACATGGAAGAAAATGAAATGTTTACTGACTTCCATATTAAGCTCATGAAAATTGTAAATGAAATGTGGGCTCTTGGGGAAACTCTTCCGGAAGGTAAAATTTGTAGTAAAATCTTGAGATCACTTCCGGAAAGATTCCATCCTAAGGTAACCTCTATAGAAGAACACAAGGATTCGGAACAAATGAAAATTGAAGATTTAGTGGGATCCTTTCAGACCTTTGAACTCAAATTTAACAATGACAAAAAGAAATCAATCGCTCTAATCACCTCTCATAACATATCTTCCTCTAAAGATGACATAGGAATAACTAGTAATGACGAGGATGAAGATGTGGCCCTTTTGGCTAAAAGATTTTTAAAACAATTTAAGAAAAAGAGGGTGAAAGAATATAAAAATGAAACCGCAAATGATAAATACAAAGGTCGGTCAAGTTCCCTCTCTAGAAGTAAACATAAGGAACCTATGTGTTACAAATGTAAGAAAATTGGACACATATCCACCGATTGTCCTCAAAAAGGGAAATTCAAAAAGAAGAGTCTTGTAGCCACTTGGGACGATTCATCTGAATCAGATTCTGACTCAGATGAATCACATCAAAATGAATCAGACAAATATACAGTTCTAATGGCTACCACTGCCACCTTCAATCTTTCTGAGGAAATGATTAAAATATCAAATAAAGAAATCTCAGGCAGTGAGTCAGAGAGTGAATATGAAAATTCAGATGATGAGGATAATGACAACACCACGGATTCCTATGAACTACTCTATGAGGGAACCTGTAGGCTCATTGAAACTGTAAGCAATCAACAAAACAAAATTAAGAATTTAAAGGAAAAGGTTGATAGTATTAATGCTGAAAAGGAAGAATTGATCAAAGAACTCGAAAGTGTAAAAATTCAATTATCAACAGAAAGAGAAAATGTACTCAAATTAAGAGAAAATGAAAAATCGCTTTTAAAAATAAAAGATGAAAATAATGCTCTCCACAATGAAGTGACTATTCTGAAACGGTATAAAGAAAAGTATGAGTACAGATTTACTCAAAATGATGAGAAATACATTAGATTATTCAAAATTGGAAAAGCTTATAAAGACATGACCGGTCTTGGATATGACAAAAATGCTAATCAGTCTCCAAGTTCCGGAACTGTTTTTGTCAAAAGTGCTTTAAAGAACGAAGATACTAGTGTTCAAAACGCTGTGGATAAGGCATCTACTAGTACTCATACTGTTTCATCAAATGTCTTATGTCATTATTGTGGAAAAAGAGGTCATTTCAAGATGGAGTGCAAGTTAAGAAAAATTCATTATAACATCAGTCAGAAAATTGAGAAAAACACCACTAAGAAAGTGGAACTTGAAAACAAAAAGCAGAAGTCTCAAATAAACATGTTCCCCTTAAACCAAAAGATGAATAATTTGTTAAAAGAAGCCTAAAAGTTAAGAAAACAATTTGAAATATACAAAAAGAATGGAGCAAACATTCCTATTCCCCAACATAAAACCTTTCAAGTGAAACACCAAAAATCAACTGTGATCCCCACTACTAGTACATTTAAATTGATACCTAAAAACAAGAATCTAGTGGTCCACACAGCGTTTAAAGCTGCAGAACAATCAAGATGGTATCTGGATAGTGGATGCTCAAAACATATGACTGGTGATAAATCTTGTTTGACTAAAATGATTGAATTCGATGGAGGCACAGTTACTTTTGGTGATGGCAGTACTGCGAAAATTATTGGGAAAGGAACTTTAAATGTTCCAAACTTACCACCTTTTGAGAATGTTTTGTGCGTTGATGGGTTGAAAAATAATTTACTTAGCATATCTCAAATCTGTGATAAAGATTATGCCGTAAACTTTAGTAGTCATAGTTGTGAGATCTCAAGGAATGGAAAGATAATATTGAGAGGTCTTAGAACTACCGATAATTGTTATGTGGTGGGAAAAACAAATACTTCATCCTCTGCTTCTTGCCTACTAACTAGTATTGATGAAGCTAAGTTGTGGCATCAAAGACTTGGGCATGTAAACTACAGGGACTTATCCCATCTAAACAAATATGTTGAAGGACTGCCCAAGATCAGTAGTCAAGAAAAGATGATCTGTGGAGAGTGCTTTCAAGGAAAACAAATTAGAAGTGCCCATAAAATGGTGAATGCTATGAAAACTACCCGACCTCTAGAACTTATTCATAAGGACTTGGTTGGACCAACTAAAAGAGAGAGTCGAGGTAAGAAAAGGTACTTTCTTGTTATGGTAGATGATTTCTCTAGATTCACTTGGGTTGCATTCTTGAGAGAAAAATCTGAAGCCTTTGGAGAATTCAAAAGGATTGTAAAACAAATTCAGACTGAAAAAGGTACTTCAGTAGCCCGAATCAGAAGTGATCATGGTGGAGAATTTGAAAATGATCAATTTGATAAATTTTGTGAGAAATATGGGATTCATCATGAATACTCTGCACCCAAAACTCCACAGCAAAATGGGGTAGCTGAAAGAAAAAATAGAGTTCTCCAAGACATGGCCACAGTCATGCTTCATAGTAAGAATCTTCCTAGAGACTTGTGGGCCGAAGCCGTTAATACCAGCTGCTACATCATCAACTGAGTTTATCTGAGGACTGGTACAAATCAGACAGCTTATGAATTGTGGCATGGGAAGAAACCAAATGTGAAATATTTTAAGGTCTTTGGAAGTAAATGTTACATCTTGAAGGATAGAGAACAACTAAGTAAATTTGACTCAAAAAGTGATGAAGGTATATTCCTAGGCTATTCAACACGGAGTCGAGCCTATCGTGTTCTAAATATGAGAACCGGAGTCATCCAAGAGTCAATAAATGTCATTATAGATGATAAATCCACAATGTCTGATAATGGTGATGAAGTGGAAGTGCCCTCAATGATTGAACCCACATGATCCACAATAAAAACTGATGTACCTACTCCCACTGAAAATTTGGTGAATGTAAAAGATCATCCTATAGATCAGATTATTAGTGACCCCCTAACAGGTGTAAAAACTAGGAAACAATTGGAGAACATTATGAGTCACTTGTGCTTTACTTCTGTTTTAGAACCTACCTGCGTTGATGAAGCCTTTTCAGACAATGATTGGATAAACGCTATGCAAGAAGAATTGAATCAGTTTACAAGAAGTGATGTTTGGTACTTAGTTCCAAGACCAAAGGATAAAAATGTGATAGGCACTAAATGGATCTTCAAAAATAAACTTGATGAAAATGGCATTATTGTTAGGAACAAAGCTAGGTTGGTAGCGCAGGGATATTCTCAAATTGAAGGTATTGACTTTGACGAGACCTTTGCTCCAGTTGCTCGTTTAGAATCAATTAGAATCTTACTATCTATAGCTTGTTTTTTAAAGTTCAAATTGTTTCAAATGGATGTTAAGAGTGCTTTTCTAAATGGACTTTTGAATGAGGAAGTATATGTTGAACAACCTAAAGGTTTTATAGATTCAAAATTCCCTGACCATGTGTTTAGACTGAAGAAAGCTCTGTATGGTCTTAAGCAAGCACCACGTGCTTGGTATGAAAGGTTGACAAAATTCTTGTTAGACAATAATTTTCAAAGAGGTAATGTTGATAAAACTCTTTTTATCCAAAAGACAAGAAAGTTAGTTTTAATAGCGCAAATATATGTAGATGATATCATCTTTGGTTCCACATCTAATGAATTGACTACTCAGTTCGCTAATCTAATGCAATCTGAATTCGAAATGAGTATGGTTGGCGAATTGAATTTCTTCTTAGGTTTACAAGTCAAACAATTACGTGATGGTATCTTCATTTCCCAGTCCAAGTATGCTAAAGAACTGGTAAAACGATTTGGTCTAATGACTGGGAAACATGTCAAAACTCCCATGAGTACAACCATCAAACTTACTAAAGATGCAAATGGTAAAGGGGTTGACTCTAGCCTATATAGAAGTATGATCGGTAGGCTGTTATACCTTACTGCAAGTAGGCCAGACATAGCATTTAGTGTGGGAGCATGTGATCGATATCAAGCAGATCCAAAAGAATCCTATCTAACTGCTGTAAAAAGAATCATTAAGTACATTGCAGATACAACTGAATATGGTCTGTGGTATCCTCATGACTCATCATCCTCCATTGCTGGATACTCAAATGCTGATTGGGCAGGAAACTTAGATGATAGAAAATCCACAAGTGGTGGCTGTTTCTATGTTGGAAATTGTCTAGTAGCTTGGCATAGTAAAAAGCAAAATTCGATATCTCTCTCCACTGCCGAGGCTGAATACATAGCTGCCGGAAGCTGCTGTTCTCAACTCTTGTGGATGAAACAGATGCTTATGGACTATGACATTACACAATGAATAATGAGCTTGTATTGTGATAACACGAGTGCCATACACATTTCTAAAAATCCGGTCCAGCACTCTCGCACCAAACACATTGATATTCGACATCATTTCATTAGAGAATTGGTCGAAGAAGGAATCATTGAGCTCAAATATATTCAGACTGAAAAACAACTTGCAGACATCTTGACTAAACCTCTTGATGTGTTAAAATTTGAAAATTTGAGGAAATCAATTGGTGTTTGCTGTTTGGATTAACTTGTGTTTTGCCCAGGGTCTATGGCTAAGCCATACACCACTTTATGGCTAAGCCGTACTCTCCATACGGTTAACCCGTATTTGTGCAAACATTTACCCTACGGCTCAACCGTAAGGGTTTACGGCTCAGCCGTAAAATACTCTATGGCTAAGCCGTAAGTACTATTTCTGTCCTCGTTCTGTGAGGCGAGGCCTCTTTACATCTGTCTCTTCGTCTTTTTTGGCCTCTGCCTCTGCACGAACGCTCTCCTCCGTCTCTGCTCTTTCTTCCCTTCTCTCTCTTCCTCTCTTGGTGTCCTCCTTCTCCGGCCTTTCTCCTCCGGCGTCTTCCTTCTCCGGCCATTCCTCCTCCGGCCTCTTCCTTCTCCGGCCCTCCTCCTCCGGCGTCCTCCTGTTTCGCACATCGTATTGTTCTCTTTTCTCTCTCTCTTCTTTTTCATCACTGTTTCATTCGATTTATTGTGCTCGTTTCTCCATTGTGCTCTTTCCTCCTGTTTGTGGGTGTGTGGCTTTACCTCCGGTTATCATCATGCCTCCACGAACCAAGAATGCTTACCCCCCTGGTAAGAGGCCTCGTGCCTCTAGTAGCTCTTCCCGGCCTCGTCAGCCATCTCCACCCTCTCCCCGAGTTTTGGTTCCACGGGAACCCACTCGTGATCGGTTTTTCTTTTCCAGACCCATTACTGTAGAGCGCGATGTTAATATTCTCGCTGTTGAGACCTATGGAGTCCACACACTTCTCACACACATTGGGTGGGAAAATATTCTGAAGTGGGGTGGTCCTGGCTTCCCCTCGATTGTGCATACCATGTATGCCTCTATCACACACGCATCGTTAGAATCCATGTCCTTTGATCTTGAGTTCACTGATGGCACCAATACCATCACCCCTGCCATCATCTCAGCCCTGTTGTGTGTGCCTCTCTCCGATTCCACTTCCGTCATCTCGGATTCTCTATCCGAAGAAGAGAAACAAACTGCCACTTTCGCCCTCTGTGGAGCCTCCATCCCATGGAAGGACAAGGGGTTCCTTCCTGCAGCCTCCCTGCTTCCTCATTACTGGATCCTCCATGCTATCTTCACCTGTAACATCTATCCTCGGAGGGGGAATTTCTCTGACCTCACCCCGTTCATGGTTAATGTCCTCTACTCAGTCCACAGGGGGGTCAGAGTGTGTCTTCCATCTCTCATTTGTGCTACCATTATCCGGTTTTGGCAGTGCCCGGGCAGAGGCACCAATGCATGTGTCTTTGGATATCTCATGACTCGCCTCGCCTCTCAGTGTGGGGTCGCTTTACCTTCTGATGAAGCTCCTGAGTCTCATCCCGCCTTTGGCACAGTTAACATTCAGAACATGCGTTTTTCCAAACAACAGGCAGTTGGTCCCCGACTTCCTGACTCCGGAGACGAAGATGATTCATCGGCTGAGTCTCGTCCTGCAGCACGCTCTACCGCTTCTCCGGTTCCGGTTCCTCCCCCGGCTTCTTCCTCTTCCTCGTTTGAAGCTCGGTTGGCCGCCCTCGAACAACGGCAAACCAAGATGGAGAAGCTCTTGAAGAAATCCTTTCAATACTTGTCAAAGATCTCCAAGAGCTGCCGGAGAGACGATGTGGCGATTCCTTCCCCATCTCCTCCTTCGGATTGATGTTTGTTATTGTCTTTTTTTTTTTTTTTTTGTATTTTGGGCAGTGGCTGTCCCTCACCTGTTAGTCTTGTTTGTTATCTCATGTATTCTTATGGGTGATGTATTGTTTTGCTATGGTTGTACTGCTCCTCATTTCTACATCTAATATAGCCATTACTTTGCAATTGCTTGTTTTTGTGTGTACTTCTGTTCTTATTTATGCTTTCTCCCTTTCTCAATATTGTGCCAAAAAGGGGGAGAATTGTATGCATGTGTTTATGGGGAGCTTTCTAACCTCCCCCCTTTTTAGTAGATTGTGTTTGCAGCCTTTTGCAGGTTAAGCATCTTCAAAGGGGGAGCTTCAAAGGGTTGTGTATATAGATGTGGGTGCTTAAGGTGTATTCACTAATGTAATACTTGTTGTATCTCAATTGCTGAGCTTAAATGTTGTATCTTCTTCACATTATGTAATTTTGTCATGAAATTGACAAAGGGGGAGATTGTTAGTGTCATTGTAAGAGTGTGTTGTCAATTACGTGACCAAAGTGTAGTTCGGTTCTAGAACGACCTAGTTCACCTCAGAAGTTCATTGAAGATCAAGCCAAGTTCAAAGAAGATCAAGCAAGTTCAAGACCATTTAAGAAAGACCTATCAATGAAGACTAAGCAAAGAAGTTCAAGATCATTCAAGAAGATCCTCTGTGAGTGCCAAGGGATAAGGTAACTGTGACCCCTAGTGTCCATAGAAATAAAATAGGAAATTAGGGTTTTCAAACACCCAGTTTGTGTTCTATGGCTTGGACCACGGCTAAACCGTAGATCCTACAACTCACTTTCCAGAGAGTATATTTTGGAGCTTTTTGTTCTACGACTGACCCTACGGCTGCACCGAAAAATGTTACGACTAAGCCGTAGTGTGTTTCACGGCTAAGCTGTAAAATCTACGGGCCACAATCCAGAGAGTGTACTTGGCCATATAATACCTACGGTTGACCTTGCGGCCAAGCCGAAGGGCCTTCACGGCTAAGCCGTAAGGTAATTCACGGCTAAGCCGTAAAGATTACGGGCCACTCTCCAGAGAGCAGTTTCTGGGAAATCTCAGCTTACGGCTGACCCACGGCTAGGCCGAAAGGTGCTCACGGCTAAGCCGTAAGCCTAACCGTAAGAAGGAATTTTTGTTGAATCTGGTCAAACTAGCCGTTGGATGTTGTCAGAACTTACGGCTAAGCCGTAGACCATTCTGTTCTTAGCCGTAGATCTATCCGTTGGAGCTCATCTGTATTTAAAGAGGACCTCTCCCTTGCTCAAACTACTGAATTTATTGCTGTGAAAAACACTAGTATAGCTGAGCCTTTGCACCTCCATTAAAATCATCTTCAAAGCTCCCACAACCACCTACTCTCCAAAACCAAAAGGTGCCATTATTGTTACAAGAAGAGTAGTTGGTGAGTTAGGAAAGGCTCCATTAAATCTGAGAGAATTCCTTAGCCTTCCAAACCCTCTTAAAACCTCTTCCCTTGGCTGAGCACTCATCTGAAGATCTTCATCACCAAGGAGCAAGAACAAGAGGCCAAAGCTTGGAGGTAGTCTTTCAAGCATCAAGAGCACCACTCAAAACCAAGGTATACAATTCCTTGTTTAGGTGTTCTTTAATATTTCAATTCTCATTGCTGTATTTCGTGGAAGACAAACCACCGCATCAAAAATTGTTGTAGTTGGTGGACTAGATCAAGGATCAACCACCTGATCAAAAACTCTAGTTGGTGGAAGACAAACCACCGAATCAAAACTATTGCTAGAGGTGTATGTTATGTAAGTACCTTTTATTTAGTGGAACCAAGAGAGATTGCTCTTGAGAGTGGATGTAGGTCTAGGACCGAACCACTATAAATCACTGTGCTTATTGTCTGTTGTGTGTGGATGTTGCATTGCATTCTTGTCACTTGAGTTGATCGTCTTGTCTATGCTACATCTTTGTTACTCTAGTTGCATTTCTACATACTGTAAACACTCAAAACTCTGAATATCTTTCTTAAATCTTCTTGGGGACTCTCAATTTTAATTAATCTTTCAGATTGCCCACTAATAATATCAAATTCTTGAAAAGAAATTTTTAATAGTCCTATTCACCCCCCCTCTAGGACTTGGTGAGATCTAGTTATTGCACTTTCACCATTCATATACTGAAGAGTTTTCAAATCAAAGGCCATTTAGAATAGCTTGTTCTTCGAATTGAAGATCAACTAGAGTAGGTCTTAGATAATTTCTTGTTTTTGCTGCTGTGACTATTGGTTTTTGTCTTTTAAATATTTTATAGATTTGCAGAGATTCTTGATTTTCACCATCTTGATTTTCATTTGATTTTTCTTCTATAGAGTCAGAAACAAAGAATTTTGAGTCTGAGCTCAAAGCTTTAGAAACTAAAACATTTATGGATTTTTCATCTTTATTTTCTTTATTATCATTAAGTTTTATGTTTGTAAAACTATGCGATAATTGATTGATTAGTTTGTCTGAAAATTTTAAGGGTTTTTTTTTCTAACTTTAGATCTTTAAGGACTTCACCTTGAAAACCTAAAGATTGTGTCTTGATTACTTTTTGGGAAGAAATAGTTTCATAAAATTTTAAAATATTTTCAACTTTATCTTTAATTCTATTGGTTTGTTGGCCAATAGTATGAAGGTCAATATTTGTATAATTATTTTGTTTTAAAACATGACTTAAATTTGATTTGTAAATAAATTCAGTTTTACCTTTGTCTCCTTGTATTTTTGCAACATCTTTTATGGGTACAGCTGAAGTTTCTTTATAAATGATTTGATGTAATGGAGGCTGTATAGATTCTTTAGTTCTTTGTGGAGAGGAACTGTTAGAAGCTATAATCGAAGAAGAGCTTAATTTAGTTATCATATTGATGGATAAATCTTCAGTATTATAAGTTTTCTTCATGGCTAATTTAAGCCAATCAAAGAAATAAATATTTCTTTGATTATCATACATATATTTATACCATTTTGCTTTTAGAAAGTCTTTATGTTCTTGATAAACATGGTTAAAAAAGGATTTTGTGAGAGGATGTAAAGCTAAATTCTTTTTTAACATTTTTTTTATCAATTTCAAAGCATTCAATAACATTTATATTGAAATCGGATTCCTTATATGTATTAGATGGAGAAGTTTGATAAGAAGGATACACTAGTCCTATAGGGCAAAGGTCTACATTAGGTGTAGAATAAGAATCTCTCTTAAAAGGATCCTCATCCTCATCCCTAGAATCATCTAGCTTGATAAAGATTATTGTTCAGATACATGCCATTGTAAAATATTTGATAGTGAAATCCAGTATAAATCTGCTTCTTCTTCCTCTTTATCTTTAAACATACTTGCTACTCTAGAAGAAATGGTGCTAGAAATGTTTAAAGATCTAAAAGATGAATAATTGAAAAATAAATACTTTTAAAAAATACAGAAAATAAACAATAGAAATAAAAAAATAGGAAAAGCTTTTACATCAAGTATTATATCTAACTTACTTGAACAATTCAGTATAAAAACTGTTTTAGACAGATTAAGAAAGCAACAAGCTCCTAATCATCTTTCAATTCAAGATCTTTCTAAAAAAATTAATAATTAAAAGCAAGAAATAAAAGAATTAAAGCAATACTTAATTGAACTTTAAGAACTCAAACAACATGTTGAGAATCTTGAGGTTCATACACTTAAAAATTATCAAGAAAATAATGATAATTTAGAACATCAAGAAAAATTTGATGAAAACTTAAATAGTTTTGTAAATTTCTTAACAAAGAATCCACCTCAAAAATAGAAAACTCAAGTTACAATTAAGGTCAAAGACTTCTTTATTTAAGCACTTTGCTTAATAGATAGTGGTGCAGATGTTAATTTAATAAGAGAAGGATTAATCCCAACAAAATATTATGAAAAAACCAAAAATAAACTCAGCCTAGCAACTGCTAGTAATAAACTCCATATCCATTATAAATTAAATAACGTCCATGTTTGCAAAAATGGAACATGTATAAAGACTAATTTCCTGCTCGAAAAGGATTTAAACAATGATGTTATCCTTAGAAATCCTTTTCTACAGATTCTATAGCCTTTTGAAATTGATTCATCAGGCATTCAAACTATTAAAGAAAATAAAAAATTAATTTTTGATTTCATTGAATCAACTCCTATTCAACATATCAGTATCATTCAAAATCAAATTGCTTATAACGAAAAACAAATTGCATATCTTCAAGAAGATATGAATTCTTTAAGAATTGAAAAAGAATTACAAAAACCAAAATTCCAAAAAGATTTAATCCAATCTCAAAAATCTCTTGAAACAGAATACTGCTCTGACCTTCCTTTTGCCTTTTGGCATAGGAAACACCATACTGTTTCTCTTCCATATATTGATAATTTCGATGAATCTCAAATTCCTACGAAAGGTTGACCTATTCAGATGAATAAAGACCTTGTACAACTATGTACTAAAGAAATCAATAATCTTCTTGCTAAAAAGCTTATTTAGAAATCACAATCCCCTTGGAGTTGTGCAGCATTTTATGTAAATAAAGTGCCGGAATAAGAACGAGGTATCCCCATTTTGTTATCAACTATAAGCCTTTAAATAAAGTCTTAAAGTCTATTGGATATCAAGTTCCAAATAAAACTAATCTTATCAACCATCTAGCTGGTGCCTTCTCCTTTCCCAAATTTGATTTTAAATCAGGATTTTGGCAAATTCAAATCACCCCGGAGGACAGAGGTAAAACTACTTTTACAGTACTATTTGGCCATTACAAATGGAACGTTATGCCATTTGGTTTAAAAAATGCTCGTTCAGAATTTTAGAGAATAATGAATGACATTTTTAATCCATATCAAGCTTTTACACTCGCTATTAGATGACATTCTTGTGTTTTCAAAATCTATTTGTGACCATTGGAAACATTTAAATATTTTTAAAAAAGTTATTATCAAGAATGGACTTGTCTTATCCCAAAAGAAAATGAAGCTTTTTTAAACAGAAATTCAATTTCTTGGCTTTATAGTAAAAAAAGGAACTATTTCTCTAGTCCAAAGAGTTATTAAGTTTGCTTCCCATTTTCCTGATGAAATTCTTAATAAAGAGCAATTGCAACGTTTTTTTGGATGCCTCAATTATGTTTTTGACTTTTATAAGGATCTTGCTAAAGAAAGAAAAATCTTACAAATGTGCTTGACCAAAAATCCTGTAGAATGGTCACCTGCTCATACAAAAGCTCTTCAAAATATTAAACAGAAAATCCAAAATTTACATTGTTTAACTATCCCTCATCCAGATTTATTAAAAATAGTTCAAACAGATGCATCTAAAATAGGTTTTGGAGGAATCCTTCTACAAAGAAACGTCCTTGGAAAAGAAGAAATTCTTTATTTCACTTCTGGAACATGGACAGCCACTCAACAGAATTATTCAACTATTAAAAAGGAAATCCTATCCATAGTAAATAGTATAATGAAGTTCCAAAGTGATTTATTAAACAAAATTTTTTATTAAGAATAGATTGTAAATCTACTAAAGAAATTTTAGAAAAAGATGTAAAAAAATCTTACTGCTAAGCAAATCTTTGCTCACTAGTAAGCATTATTAGCCATATTTGACTTCGACATTGAGTAGATTGCAGGTAAAAATAATTCTCTTCCTGATTTTTTATCTCGTAAGTTTTTACAGGGACAAAAGAATGAAGCCTCGGCAAATTGGACCCTTTCTCCAGTCCCCCACTGATAAAGTTTCTTTTATTATGAATACTACACCTTTATCGAGAAAATCCAATGGCAATTATCTTGAGAGATGGGGAGCAACCCCATACTTCTAATATTCCTCAATTTCAAAGCCCATCAAGCCTGTATCCAGAAAACCTCAAGCTTCACAAGCCTAATATTTTGCCACAAAAACACCCTTGAGAATTTATTCCTTAGATGACATGTCTTATGCCGATAGCATTTTTATTGAACATCTTATCCAAGCCCTTTTTTCTCCTGATCACTTATTTATCCAACCTCTTGACTATAAGGTCTATGAACAGATTCTGATCAAAACTGGCAGTTGGACTATTGATCATACAGATGGATCGAAAAATTCATATGTAAATGCTTTACCACCCAATATTACTATCCTCTATTCAAAAATCAAAATCTTGCATGTTCTCTCTGCAGAAGAATGGGGACGACCTCTTCATATGACTCAAAGGCTTGGTTCAGAACTTATTTTTACTTATTATGATCATATTTCTGCTTGGGAAGTCATCCACTATTATCAAAACCCATCCTTCCAGCATTCATGGCTCATCAAATTCAAATCAAACTCCCATAAAATGCATATGTGGTTCTTCACACAGTTCTAGATCTCCTTTGGTGCCACTAAAGACATCCTTCCTCAAGCACATCTTCCTATTTAGGAATCCAATTCTGCATCATTTAAAGCCCTTCTCAAATTAGAAGAAAAAAGCCTTTATCAGCACGTACAACTTGCAACAGAACCTTATGTTACTATGCAGTTTTGTCGTAATCAGGAGATTCCTTGGATTTTGAAATGGGATTTTTTAAAGAAATGGACTTTAGTCCACCAGCTTTATTGCGAATGATTTATATCAAGTTTTGGCATTAATTTGATTATACTCAATACTCCAGCAATATTCTACCGATCAAGCTATAAAGCCATCATTCTCTTAAGTTCTCAAAACTCCTGAAAAAGAAAAAGAAAGGCTTCATCCAGCAAGTGATATTGACAAGTAGAAGAATTCTTGTTCAGCCTCTCCTTCTGCTTTTTATGCAGCAATAGATTTGCTTCAACTCAAAAAAGAACTTCAAAAGGAAATTATTGAACAAATACAACAAGAACAGTCATCTGAAAATTCTCCATTAAGTTTTGGTCAGCAGCTGCATCATCTTTGGGTAGATGATAATCCTTTTGAAAATTTTGCCTTTGAACCAGATACAGATGCTGATAAGATAAAAAGTGATAATGAAGGATTCATGTTTATCCAAAGAAAAGGAAAAAAATAAAGCCAAGACAAGACATATGCTTTATCAAGCCACTCAATTTCCCACAAAGCAATCATGACATTCCACTATTCAGAATAAAGTTCATCTACAATGAAGATTATGATCTTATCCAGCAGTCCTGAAGCATCATGAAATTTGTCAGCACATGAAATGAAATGCAAATGCAGTGTAAATTCAGTTGTAAGGAAATGTAAATTATGTTTGTTATAACTATAAATAAGTCTAGTCTTCCTCATGTATAGGCAAGAGTTGGAATACTAGTCAAAAACCAGCTTACTTCCACCACCATCTCCTCTCTCTTCTCCCTTCTGCTTTTGTATACCCACCATCTTCCCCATTTGGTATCAGAGCCAAGTTGGTATCAAATTTGTAATCAAGTACTTTGGCAATGTAAAGTTGTTTTGTGAGTATTTTTCACTTATCTTTGTTATGTTATGCTTTGATTTCGCTTAAGGAATTGCTGACTCAGAAGTAAGAATGTCAAAAGTCTTAATACATAGTTCTGGGTACATTATTATTGAAAAATTTTAACCGTACTCCACTCGGAGCGAAGCTGAGTTAGCCATTGTTGACGCCATTACTAGCTGTGTGAAGGCGTTTAAGGCATTTTGTGTTGGATGTAGGTGGGTCTCTTGGATAGATTTTCAAAACTTTTGACCCACTTGACACAGGGATCAACTATCCATAAGACAAAAAAAAACCCAATCCAGGATAAATTACCCTCAATCTCGTGACCATGTACAGTAAATATTCTATCTAAAAGACATAATCAAACAGCACTAAACATTCATAATAATCTACGACATGCAAGAAGTAGATCATACCTTTGGAGATCTGTAGTGCTCTAATGGAGAAGTTGCGACTCTGCTTGATGATGAGAATCTTCAACACCTCTTAGCCTTCCACGCTATGATCTGAATTGGATTTCTTTTCTCAAGAAGATTGGTGGAATCTTCAGGAGAAATCCCAACTCGAAACTCCAAGGAACTAGAAGAGACAGGGAGAGAGAAACTCGTGCAACTCTTGCACGAATAGGGTTTTAGGCGTGAGAAAGTCTCATTGGACGTCCAAGAGATGTTTTTATATATTTTTAAATCTCTTCCTTGCTTAATTGAAGTAGAAGTCTTACTTCCAAAGCAATTAGCAACTTTCTCTTTTCTAAAACCTTCTTTCTAGAGTTCAAGTCGGATTAGTATTTTCCAATAACTTGGGCTAGCGTGGGGACCACTAGGGATTCCTTAGAAAGCTGGCTCCAACTGAAACACCGCAACCCCACATCTCATGTGTAATCTGGGCCCACAGTTAATTGCAAATAACACCACTATATAAATGCAATTGCACTCCAGTCTTAGGAATAAATTACAATGAAGACCCTAAACTTCCCAATTACCACAAGTAGGCCCCTCTATCAATATCCATGGACCAATTGGAATAAATCTGTCTCTTCCAATCTAAGTTCTACATCTTATTATCCTTGAGTCCCAATTAATCACAGTAATCATCAGTACCATCCAATTAACTCTTAATTGAGATGGGTGCGCACTTATTAATGACAAATCCATTAATTGGCACAAGGGGATAATAGAGATAGATTCCATCTTGATCATTCAATGTTCCCACAGTTCTGCTACCACATACCCAAGACACCGAGGTGTTAACCTATAGTCGGCCTCACTCATTGGTGACTCAAAGCAAATGAATAGATAGAAACCTGAGTTCATCAATGTCTCAGGATTGAGAGCCTATTGCTAGGGAATTATGAGAGCATACATTATTATTGAGACGGAATTCCATAAGATGCATCTCATGGTCCTTCAATATATCTAATGTACTAGCACCGTGATCCAGAATCTTACATTTTGATGATCGAGACAAATCACGCTATCTCATAGTGATCAAAGTGCAGTAACCTTATCAAATGAGATGCCCAGTCTCATTACTGGTTGTGAAGCTATTTAAGTATAAGATTTGTGACATATATCTCCCACGTGTGGATCTCATCCATGCACATATATCATATCTAATATACTAATGGGATCCGGTTCAACTCATGAACCATTATGTCATATGTATTGGTCATGAGCATGAAGTAGTAAAATAATATTCATCTCATGAAAGTAAAGCATGTTTTTATTGATAAATAAAGAAATTAATCAATTTATTACATCAATTGATGGATCAAGTCCATAAAATCTAACAATCTCCCACTTAGGCTCAATGCCAGTTAGGGTTGCATCTCATGCCCATCCCTTCTACATGCTGCTCAAAGACTTTAGTAGTTAAAGGCTTAGTAAAGGGATCTGCCAAATTGTCCGCAGAGCCTATCTTGGTCATAGCAATATCACCTCTCTGCACAACCTCTCTGATTAAGTGATACTTCCTCTGTACATACTTTTGGCTTTTATGGCTTCTGGGTTCCTTTGACTGAGCGACTGCCCCGCTGCTGTCACAGTAAATGTGAGTGGTTATCGTGCCAAAGGTACCACTCCAAGTTCCAAAAGGAATCTTTTAAGCCATATTGCTTCCTTAGCTGCTTCACAAGCTGCTACATATTCAGCCTCCGAGGGTGAATCAGTGGTACATTCTTGTTTATACTCCTCCAGCTGATAGCTCCGCCTCCAAGCATAAATACATAACCAGAGGTGGATTTTCTAGAATCCTTATCTGACATAAAGTCAAAATCTGTGTATTCGACTGGAATCAACTCATCACTACTATAAATCAGCATGTAATCTCTAGTCCTTCTCAAGTATTTGAGAATACATTTTACAACAGTCCAATGTTCAGGTCCTGGATTAGATTGATATTTGTTGACTTGGCCCACTACATAACAGATATCTGGTCTAGTACATAACATAACATACATGAGGCTACCAACAGCCAAAGCATATGGTATCGACCTCATCTGCTCCTTTTCCTCGGGTGTCTTAGGACACTGATCCTTGGAAAGGTGCACTCCATGCCTGAAAGGTGTGATACCCTTCTTGGAGTCTTGCATTACAAACCGTACTAGCACCTTATCTATATATGCAGCTTGGGATAAGCCAGTCATCCTATTTTTCCTGTCTCGATAGAGTTTGATCCCTAGAATGTAGCTAGCTTCTCCCAAGTCCTTCATATCAAAAGTCTTGGCTAACCAAACTTTTACCGTTGACAACATTCCTATGTCTTTCCCAAGGAGAAGGATGTCATCGACATTTAAAACCAGAAAAACTACCCTGTCGCCCTCATTTTTCATGTACACACATGACTCATCCGAATTTTGAGAAAAACCAAATGACTTGATTGCCTAGTCAAAACGGATATTCCAGCTTCGGGATGCCTGCTTCAGTCCATAAATAGACTTCTGCAGCTTGCAAACTTTTTGCTTCTGTTTTTTAGCTACAAAACCATCTGGCTGCACCATATAGATGTCTTCCTCAAGATGGCCGTTGAGAAACGCCCTCTTGACATCCATTTGCCAAATCTCGTAATCAAGATGAGCCGCAATGGATAAGAGTATCCGGATGGATTTGAGCATGGCTACTGGCGAGAAGGTTTCCTCATAATCGATCCCCTCTTTCTGAGTATATCCTTTTGGAACAAGCCTAGCCTTATAGGTCTCAACTCTTTCATCTGGTCTTCTTTTTCTCTTGTAGACCCACTTGCACCCAATAGGTTTAATATTGGCAGGCAAGTCCATAAGTGTCCAGACCTGATTTGAGTACATAGACTCCATCTCAGCTTTCATAGCATCTTTCCAGCGTCCCGAGTCTAAGTCATTGATTGCTTCATCATAGTTAAAGGGATCTTGTTCCGGCTCTTCTGGGATTACTTCATAAGACTCTCCCAAGAATGAGAACCTGTCAGGGGGTCTGACAATCCTCCCACTACGACGAGGTACTGGTGTAACTACTAGGTCTGGTAAGGGCGGTTCTTCCTCAAGTCCGGTCATACTTGGATTTGGAATTGATTGCTTCTGAATCTCTTCCAAGATCACCTTTTCTAAAGATTTTCGGTCCATCATATAATCTTCCTCCAGAAAAACCGCATTGGTGCTGACCAGCACTTTCTGCTATCTAGGATTATAGAATAACCAACCTTTAGTTCCTTTAGGATATCCTACAAACGTGCATATTTCCGACTTCGTTTCCAACTTATCCGTCTTAACCTTGAGCATGTGTGCTGGACAACCCCAAATGTGTAAATGTTGTAGACTAGGCTTTCGCCCAGACCACAATTCCCGGGGAGTCTTAGGTATAGACTTAGATGGTACGAGGTTTAGTATGTACATTGCAGTATCCAAAGCGTATCCCCAAAAGGATATAGGTAATCTTGAGAAACTCAGCATAGACCTAATCATATCTAAAAGAGTCCGGTTCCTTCTTTCTGCTACTCCATTCTGTTGAGGCATACCAGGAGCAGACAACTGGGATAAAATCCCATTTTCTAATAAGTAACCCATAAAATCAGCAGAGAGATATTCCCCTCCTCGATCTGATTGAAGAGTCTTAATACTCTTACCTAATTGCTTTTCCGCTTCTGCTCGAAACTCTTCGAACTTTTCAAAAGCTTTGGACTTGCGGTGCATAAGGTATATGTAACCATATCTTGAGTAATCATTTCTGAAAGTGCTGAAGTACTCATATACTCCTCTGTCCTTGACATTAATCGGTCCGCAGACATCAGTATGCACAAATTCCAATAAATCTTTGGCCCTATTACCTTTAGCTGAAAAAGGTCTTTTGGTCATTTTACCTTCCAAACAGGACTCACAGACAGGCATTGGTTCTACCACCAATGAAGGTAAGATACAATCTTTCACTAGCCTCTCAATCCTGTTAAGGTTTATATGACCTAGCCTCAAGTGCCTAAGTTTTGTTGGATTAGATAAAGGTGGCTTTCTCTTTAATGATGGTCTATTAATTGTTTCAGTATCATGTATCTCATACATCGTAGGATTTAACAAATAAAGTCCATTGGTTACCTTGCCAGAACATATGAAAGTACCATTCTTCTTTATGACAACTTCAGTACCAAAAGTAATAGAATAACCTTTATTCACCAAACTAGAAACTGAAATTAAATTCCGCCTTAAAGACGGTACATATAATGTTTTTGATAAAACCAATTTATTATTTGAAAAACATAAAGTAATGACTCCCACTGAAACAGCCTCCGCCTTAGCGTCAAATCCTAGGTTGACAATGATTTCGCCATCACTTAGCCTCCTGGTTTCCCTGAACCCCTGCAACGTATTACATATGTGATTAGTTGCCCCGGAATCCACACACTAGGATTCTTAAGTACCAGTTGCAAAACTAACTTCAGATCTAAGTGACTCAATCATACCTGGGGTCATTTTCTTAGACAGATATTCTGGACAATTCCTCTTCCAATGTCCTGTCTTACCACAATGGAAACACTTTCCTTTTGTCCTTGAACCCTTAGCTTTAGCCACACCACCAGTTGGACCATTCTCCACCTTAGGACCCTTCGGAACTGATTTCTTTTTGCCTTTTCACTCTTTGCCTTTCGGTTTGAACTTGGTATCTGACTTTTCTGTCATTAAGGCAGTTGGTTTTTTCTTCATAATTCCTTCAGTTGCTACCAGCTGACTAGATAGCTTAGCCAGAGTCAGATTCATTTTATTCATATTATAATTGACCTTGAAATTGTTGAATGACTCTGGTAGTGACTCAAGGATTATGTCAATCTGCGATTCTGCATCAATCGCAGCTCCCAGTACATCTAACTCATTTAATGAGTCTATCATCTTCAACATGTGTTCCTGTACTGATGTACCTTCATCCATCCTGGTGCTAATGAGCACCCTCATGGCTGCCTGCCTAGCAGGTCTGCCTTGTTCTGCAAACATCTCCTTTAAGTTCGATATCATATCATATGCAGTCTTATAAGATTGATGTTGGTGTTGCAACACACTAGACATGGATGCCAGAATGTAACATCAAGCCATCTCATCGTCTTTGGCCCATTTGGTGTAAAGGTCCTTTTCTACTTCTGATGCATCTGGGCCAAGCTCTTCAAGGGGTTTTTTGGTAAGGACATATTTATATCCTGAAGCTGTCAAGAAAATATCCAGATTCCGTTTTCAGTCTACATAGTTGGATCCCACCAACTTATTCTGGTTGAGGATGGTTGGAAATGGATTGAAAGTATTTGAATTCATGCTTGTAATACAGTAGCACATAACCATACATTCAATTAATGAATTTAAATGACATTAGGGTTTAGTATTCTACCAAATTTATATGGGAATCCTCATAACCACAAAATTCAGAATACATCGGAATCCCAATCTTGCGGGGTATGCCTCCTTGGGGAGTGCGAATACCTCCTAGATTGGTGTGGATCAAAGTTGGTCAAAATTGGGATTAAGACTATCTATCCATGATCCCCTTCATTCATTACTATCTAGGTATCTCATACCAAATAATGTATGACTCCCGATTAGCTTCGGTTTCTAAAATACATGAGGCAAATCCTTAGGGATACTACATCATTATTTTAGTTAAGTGTGACCTACCAACTAGCATTGCATGACAACAGTTGTGGGTAGCTCCTCCTTGGGGAGTGGGCTCCCACCCTGTCTCATCAACACTATCCATAGGAGATCCATATCCAGTATCCAAATAAATACAAGCCCTCCGTGGGGAATGGCCATTTTCAAAATGACGTGAGGCTAATACTTTCCTTACAATAGACCTATGGTGGAAAACCATGGGAATTTGTATATATATAAATGCCCCGCTCCCACTTAATATTTTAGAGTTGAGGATTTCCTTATAGGTGTATAGGTCCATCAAATATAGGTATAAATTCATCTCATGATACGACCAATGATTGGTTCTAAGTCAAGTTATTTTAAGGAAAGTCCAGTTTCTAAAATTAGTGTTACCAATAGATCCATGTCATGGGCCCACCAACTCTAATTAGAACTCTTTCCAAAAATTAATTTGATTTGACCAATTTTGGAATTTGCTATGTTTAGATCAGATATGGAAATACTCTAAAATAAGCATTCATCCATAAATAGAAAGTGCTATAATAAAAGACTAGTCCTCTCCTCCACATGGCCCAAGCGGAAAAGACTTCTTGGACTTCTAGACTTTCCAAAACTTTGGGATTTCTCAAACTCTTTGGGCATCTCCAAAACACCTTTTGGTAATCTTCAAACTCTTTGATTAGGAGTCCAGCTTCTCTTTCCTTCTTTGTTTCGGACATCTCTAGAATTTACAAATTTTTTTAAAAAAATACATAAATTCCTATGTCTCTATAATGAAAATTACATTGTAATCTAAACATGGAAATAAAAGGGCTATAGGGAAATTCACCATACCTTGTCCTTTCACGGAAAACCAAGGAAACCATGATGCCCTTTACACTTAGCCACAAATAAACCAATAAGTAAAAGGAAAGAAAATTCATGTGGGCCATATGGAGAGGACATTATCACCTGCAAGTTAGTATCTCATACAACAAAGCATCTCACAAAACCAAGTTGCCAAACCACAATGGAAAAATAAGATGCCAAATGTTTGCCACCACGATACAAGATCCCCTACGAAAGGGGGTCCGGGGGCAGCGCCTCCGGCGGGGGTCGAGACCAAGAACAAAAAGATTCTGCCTGGGTTCGGCTAGCCGATCTGGTCCTTACGGCTAGCCAATAGACCTCGACAACCATAGTGGTCCGTTTGACTAACCGACTTGATGAACCCAGAAATTTGGGTTTTTTTAGATTTGGCTCCTACCGTTCCCAATCACTTCTAATGATCTCAGTATGTTTCTAATGGCATCTTACCATCCTCCTATCATGATTAAATCCTTTTATGACTTTCCAAACATGGATCTACTACAAAAGCAAGCAAACCCAATAAACATTGATCCATTCATAGCCCTTGCTCTATCCTCTTCACATCTCATGCAAAGATTAGAACAAGATTACTGATCTAACATGATTAGAGATGAGGTATGTCTCTGATACCAATTGTTGGAAGCAGGTTGGTCTCGTGAATAGATTTTCAAAACTTTTGACCCACTTGACACAGGGATCAACTATCCATAAGGCCAAAAAAAAACCCAATCCAGGATGCATTACCCTCAATCTTGTGACCATGTACAGTAAATATTCTATCTAAAAGACAGAATCAAACAGCACTAAACATTCGTAATAATCTACGACATGCAAGAAGTAGATCATACCTTTGGAGATCTGTAGTGCTCTAATGGAGAAGTTGCGACTCTGCTTGATGATGAGAATCTTCAACACCTCTTAGCCTTCCATGCTATGATCTGAATTGGATTTCTTTTCTCAAGAAGATTGGTGGAATCTTCAGGAGAAATCCCATCGAAACTCCAAGGAACTAGAAGAGACAGGGAGAGAGAAACTCGTGCAACTCTTGCACGAATAGGGTTTTAGGTGTGAGAGAGTCTCATTGGACGTCCAAGAGATGTTTTTATATATTTTTAAATCTCTTCCTTGCTTAATTGAAGTAGAAGTCTTACTTCCAAAGCAATTAGCAACTTTCTCTTTTCAAAAACCTTCTTTCTAGAATTCAAGTCGAATTAGTATTTTCCAATAACTTGGGCTAGTGTGGGGACCACTAGGGATTCCTTAGAAAGCTGGCTCTAACTGGAACACCGCAACCCCACATCTCATGTGCAATCCAGGCCTACAGTTAATTGCAAATAACACCACTATATAAATGCAATTGCACTCCAGTCTTAAGAATAAGTTACAATGAAGACCCTAAACTTCCCAAATACCACAAGTAGGCCCCTCTCTCAATATCCGTGGATCAATTAGAATAAATCTGTCTCTTCCAATATAAGTTCCACATCTTATTATCCTTGAGCCCCAATTAATCACAGTAATCATCAATACCATTCAATTAACTGTTAATTGAGATGGGTGCGCACTTATTAATGACAAATCCATTAATTGGCACAAGGGGATAATAGAGATAGATTCCATCTTGATCATTCAACATTCCTACAGTTCTATTACCACATACCCAAGACACCGAGGTGTTAACCTACAGTTGGCCTCACTCATTGGTGACTCAAAGCAAATGAGTAGATAGAAACTTGAATTCATCAATGTCTCAAGATTGAGAGCCTATTGCTAGGGAATTATGAGAGCATACCTTATTATTGAGATAAAATTCCATAAGGTGCATCTCATGGTCCTTCAATACATCCAATGTACCAGCACCGTGATCCAGAATCTTACATTCTGATGATCGAGACAAATCACACTATCTCATAGTGATCAAAGTGCAGTAACCTTATCAAATGAGATGCCCAGTCTCATTACTGGTTGTGAAGCTATTTAAGTATAAGATTTGTGACATATATCTCCCGCGTGTGGATCTCATCCATGCACATATATCACATCTAATATACTAATGGGACTCGGTTCAACTCATGAACCATTATGTCATATGTATTGGTCATGTGCATGAAGTAGTAAAATAATATTCATCTCATGAAAATAAACCATGATATTATTGATAAATAAAGAAATTAATCAATTTATTACATCAACTGATGGATTGAGTCCACAAAATCTAACATTTTGTTGGTGTGTAAATCCTCTATTTTGTTAGATACTCGTTGCGGATTTGGTTAAAATAACTCTATAATGCAAATAATGGCTAAACTTAGTAAGAAGTTTGTACCTTCTTCTTCCTCATCATCAAATTCCTTATTTTCTATGTCTTTTAAAAATAGTGAAGAAATTAGTTATGATGATTTAGATTAAGTTATTTGTGACTGAACTATTCCAACCATAAATAAAAGTCAAATTTATAAAGTTAGAAGTTTTTAATTAAAATCAAGTTATAAAGAAAAAACCATTAAAAGAACTGAATCCATTACCAGTAATATTCAACATCTTTCTTTAATCAAGCCCCATGGAATAAAGAAGTATGTTAAAACATACAATTATATTCATTTTTTATTAGTGCAAGTTACTTTAAAGCCTTTAACAAGACTTAGACTTAGAACAGAAGCTCTCATATATGTTCAAGACACAAGACGTAAAAAATTCAATGATTCATTACTTGGAATGGTTGAATCAAGTTTGGCTAATGGCCATACTTTCTTTAATTGCTTTCCAAATTTCTCTATGACCCTTATAGATCTAGGTGCACATGAAGCTCTTACTCTTGCTATCCAAATAAAAGGTTTTGATATGAATCCTCATAATCAAAATCTTACTCTCATATATAAAGTTTATTATAAACTCATGAATTCAATTGTTCCAGGCATAGCCTATTCCCATCAAGCAAAAGGTATGACTTCTTGATTCCAAACTAATTTCAAAAATAAAGTTAATATTCCAAAACTCATACAGTGGAATGATATTAATCTATCTGGTAAGTGGCGCTTAGAAAACGCCCAAACAAAAAGGTCTTTAGAAAATCAAGATATTGAAATAATTATTGAACAAGAAGATGGAAGTGTTGAAATAAATTTTCAAACAGATTCAAGAGATACAACTCCTACAGTTTATCAACCTTCTAGCAAGTCTTATTCTCATCGTCCCACTACAGTAGGATCTTCCATAAAAGAACCATCTTGAGTTTCTTGCTCTACACGTACAGTAGACCTTCAACCTATAGGAAAAGTGTACCCTTCTTATCCAGCTTCTCCATTTAATACATATAATCCTTCGGAATCCAATTTCAATATAAATGTTATTGAATGTTTTGAAATTGATAAAAAAAAATGTTAAAAAAGAATTTAGCTTTACATCCTCTCACAAAATCCTTTTTTTACCATGTTTCTCAAGAACACAAAGACTTTTTAAAGCAAAATGATATAAATATATGTATTATAATCAAAGACTTCTTATATGTATTTATTTCTTTGATTGGCTTAAACTAGCCATAAAGAAAGCTTATAATACTAAACATTTATCCATTAATAAGATAACAAAATTAAGTTCATCTTGGATTAAAGCTTTTACCAGTTCTTCTCCACAAAGAACTGAAGAATCTATACATCCTCCATTATAACAAACCATATATAAAGAAACTTCAGCCATACCCATAAAAGATATAGCAAAAACACAAGGAGATAAAGGTAAATCTGAATTAATTTATAAATCAGACTTAAGTCATGTTTTATAACAAAATAATTATACAAATACTAACCTTCATACCATTGGCCAACAAACCAATATAATTGAAGATAAAGTTGAAAATATTTTAAAAACTTTTGAAGCATCTTCTTCACAAAAGATAATTAAGACACAAACCTTAGGTTTTCGAGGTGCAGCCCTAAAAGATCTAAAGTTAAAAAGGAAACCTTTCAAATTTTCAGATGAACTATTCAATCAATTATCTCATAGTTTTACAAATATAAAACTTCAAGAAAATAAAGATCAAAAAGCAGACAAATCTATAAATGTTTTAATCCCACATTCTAAAGCCTCTAGCTCAGATTCAGAAATTTCTATAGCTGATCCTATAGAAGTAGAGTCTAAAACAAATGAGAATCGAAATGATCAAAATCAAGAATCTCTACAATCAATAAAATATTTAAAAGACAAAAACCAATAGTCACTGCAGCAAAAACAAAAAATTATTATCCGAGACCTACTCCAGTTGACCTTCAATTCGAAGAACAAGCTATTCTAAATGGCTTTCGATTTCAAAACTCCTCAATATACGAATGAAATGTAGATGGACTATCTAAATATCAAATCTTGCAACTATGCCAACACATGATGATATATGCCTCTACCATCATGGCTGCCAGTAATGATCAAAGACATGCAGTATATGCTGTTGTCCTTGGATTTATTGGACAAATACATGGTTGGTGGGAAAAGTACCTATCTAATATAGAATGACAAGCTATACTAAATGCTGTAAAAAGAGATCCTTTAGGAAATCTTGTTATTACTCCTCAAGGTCAAATGATTCCTGATTCTATTTACATGCTTATTACCAATTTAGTAAAACATTTTATTGGTAATTATGTGAATGTAGAAGAAAAAATAAAAACTCAATTAATCAATTTATCTTGCCCAACATTATCAGATTTTTGTTGGTATAACGAAGTTTTCTTATCAAATCTTTTTACAATCGATGCAAGTAATTCAGAATTTTGGAAAAAAAATTCATATCTGGTCTTCCTGAACTTTTTATAGAAAAAGTTAAAGAAGAATTAAATAAGAAAATTATGGAAATTTGAATTATGGAATGTATACATACGGTGATCTAATTCAAAAGATTAATAAAGTTGGATTTTCATTATGTAATGAAATCAAACTTAAACGTCAAATTGAAGATAAAAAAAGAATTAGCAAGTATGAACTTGGTGATTTTTGTTTTCAATTTGGCAAGGAACCATTAATCAGTCCTTCTAGCTAGAATAAAAAGAAAAACTTAAAAATAAACCATCAAAAAAGAAAATCTAAACATTTTTCAACTCCATAATATTATATTTCCTCAAAAATATATCATAAAAAATCTTCTCATAAAAACCCTTATAAAGAATTAAAGAAATCTTATACAAAAGATAATCCATCCACTTCTCATCCCAAGAAAAAAGAAATGCAATGTTATAATTGCAAAGAAAAAGGACATACCTCCTAACTGCCCAAAAATAAAAGTAAAAACAGAAAAAGAAATCAAAACTATCTTGAAAGGATTCTCATCCTCATCCTTAGAATCATCTAGTTCCACTGATAAAGATTATTCATCAGATACATGTCATTGTAAAATATTTGACAGTGAAATCCAGTACGAATCTGCTTCTTCTTCCACTTTATCTTTAAACATACTTTTTGCTCTAGAAGAGATGGTGCTAGAAATGTTTACAGATCTAAGAGATGAAGAATTAAAAAATAAATATTTTTAAAAAATACAGAATATAAATAAACAAAAAAAAAGGAAAACCTTCTACTTCAAATAATATATCTGACTTACCTAAACAATTCAGCATTAAAACTGTATTAGACAGATTAAAAGACCAGCAAGCTCCTCCTCATCTTTCAATTCAAGATCTTTATAAAAAAATTAATAATCAAAATCAAAAATAAAATAATTAAAACAAGACAAAATTGAACTGCAAGAACTCAAACAATGTGTTGAAAATCTTGAATTTCAAATGCTAAAAAATTATCAAGAAAACAACGATAATTTAGAAAACCAAGAAAAATTTGATGAAAACTTGAATGGTTTTGTAAATTCTTTAACAGGGAATCCACTTAAAAAATGGAAAACTCAACTTACAATTAAGATCTAAGAATTTTCTATTAAAGCACTTTGTTTACTAGATAGTGGCGCAGATATTAATTTAATAAGAGAAGGATTAATCCCAACAAAATATTATGAAAAAACCAATAATAAACTCAATCTAGCTACTGCTAGTAAAAAAACTACATATCAAATTTAAAGACTAATTTCCTTTTAGGAAAGGATTTAAACAATGATGTTATCCTTCAAAATCCTTTCCTACAAATTTTATAGCCTTTTCAAATAGACTCATCAAGCCTAAAAACTATTTTAGACAATAAAGAATTAAATTTTGATTTTGTTGAATTAACTCCTATTCAACATATCAATAATATTCAGACAAAGTGTAAACAAGAATAAGATATTCAAAAACCATTCAATTATCCAGTTCCAAATAAAACGAATCTTATTAATAATCTCTCTGATGTCTTCATGTTCTCTACATTTGATCCTACATCTAGATTTTGGTACCTTCAAATTCTACTCGGAGGATAAATATAAAATTAGATTTCTTTTCCCAAAGAAAATAAAAATTTAGGTTATTGAAAATTCTCATTCAGACCTATCTTTTACTCCTATCTACCTTCATGAAGTATCCCTTCTCATTATGCAATCAAGCAAAGCCCCTAATCAAGAATCAAGCTCTTCCTTCATACCTACATCCCGACAAATATCAATTCCCTTATTCAATGCAGGATTATCTGTCACTTGACATGAACTTATCAATGCCCATTGGAGTGCCATTTTCTCTGATAAAAGAAAAAACACTAGAACAACCCTATCCAAAGTTGCAAACCATATCAAGGACTTAGAAATCCAAATCCTTATGTCCATTAAAGAGCATTGTTATCCACCTATGCTGATGAAAAAATATCCAAAATTCACCTCCTAGTAAAGGTTAACACAGCCCTTCCAGATGAGATAGCTGTAAGAATTAGAGAAACAACTATTTCTTGTCAGGTCAAGGAGCGATTAATGTTCAAAGCTCAATATATAAACTGGGCAACTGGCTTTCCCAAATTGATCCTGCTATCATATGAAGTTGATATTTCATATATCGAACAAGGATTAGTCCAAAGATTTTCTTTATGCAGAGATGATTTTGAAATGCTACAGCAGCTCCCCGCAATCGTGCCTCATGCCCTTCGCGGCTTTGGAGTTACCAAAAGACAACTTCTCATAACAATTTCACCAAGTTTACGTGAAAGATCAAAAATCCAATTTTATCAACCTTCTCAATTATGGACCATCATGAATGATGAATAAGGAGATTTAATCTACAAAAAATTCATCTCTACCTTAAATGATTACGAGCATCTCCTTGTTGATTATCCAGCTCAATGGTATGAATCTCATGAAGTCACTACAATGGAATACAACTTTGAATGTCTCCAAAATTATGATCCAGCTTCTGATCAAATCAAAGATTTCTAATCTAAAAAGACATCTTGAATTTGTAAGTACATACAGATATGTTTGGTGTGACGGTCGAGGAGTTGTTTGCATTGCTGATAATCTCGCTAAGCAAACAACAGTGATATAGATCCTTCTAAATTCGGACATGCCAAGCTTAATCAAATTCTCAATGCCTATGAAGATATCTCTTTTGACATTTCAGAAAAAGCTCATGAAGAATTAATTCAGTTATTCCATGGAGAATTCGAAAATGATAATGAAGGTTGGAATGGCCCCTGTCATAATTTTGACGCTATTATGAAGTTCTCCGCCAGCTGTAATGGAATTCATCAGGATGGTCATTAATCTTATCAAGATTTAGATTTATCAAGATTTATTAAGAGTTTTCTTTATAAAGCACGCAAAGAAAAAATAACAAAAACTTTATCATTGCTACCGTATCTATAGCTACGCTATTTTCTACAAACACATCAAAGTTATGTTGAAAAAGTACTATACAAAAAGCTATTTTGAGAAAGAAGACAAAAGACAATTGTGAAAAATAAAAAGAAAACAAAAAAGAACAAGGCTCCATGGACTACTCTCTCCATAATAGACCAACTAGGTACTATGCAGAAGAATAAAGCAACATCCTCCTAGTTAACAAATACACTTATCATAGCATGAAGACAAATCATCTATACGGCAACCTGTGATTCTATCCAGCAGTAAAATCCCAAAACATCATAAAATGAAATGCAAATGTAGTGTAAATTTAGTTATAATGAAATGTAAATTATGTTTGCTAAGGCTATAAATTGTACCAGCCTTCTCTACGTTTAGGCAAGAGTTGGAATACCAGTCAAAATCCAGCATTGCTTCCACCACCATCTCCTCTCTCCTCTCCATTCCATTTTTGTATATCCACCATCTTCCCCATTTGGTATCAGAGCCAACTTGGCATCAAATTTGTAATCAAGTACTTTGGCAATATAAAGTTGTATTGTGAGCATTTCTTCACTTATCTTTATTATGTTATGCTTTGATTTTGCTTAAGAAATTGCTAACTTAGAAGTAAGAACGTCAAAAGCCTTAATACTTGGTTGTGTGTTTGTTATTATTGAGAAATTTTAATCATATTCCACCCAGAGCGAGTAGCCATTGTTGTCACTGTTGTTAGCCATGTGAAGGCGTTTAAGGCGTTTTGTTGGTGTATAGATCCTCCATTTCGTTAGATACTCATGGTAGATTTGGTTAAAATAACTCTGTAATCCAAATTATGGCCAAGCTTATTAAGAAGTTTATACCTTCTTCTTCCTCATCATCAAATTCTTTATATTCTATGTCTATTAAAAGTAGTGAAGAAATCAATTATCACGATTTAGATCAAGTTATTTGTGATTGGACTATTCCAATCGTAAATAAAAATGAAATTTATAAAGTTGGAAGTTTTCAATTAAAATCAAGTCAAAATAAAAGCCATTGAAAGAACTAAATCTATTACCAGTAATATTCAGCATCTTTCTTTAATCAAGCCTCATGAAATAAAGGAGTATGTTAAAACATACAATTACATTGATTTTGGATTAGTGCAAGTTGCTCTAAAGCCATTAACAAGACTTGGGCTAAGAATTGAAGCTCTCATCTATGTTCAAGATACAAGACATAAAAAATTCAGTGATTCATTACTTGGAATGGTTGAATTAAGTTTCGCTAATGGCTCTACTTTCTTCACTTGCTTTCCAAATTTCTCTGTTTCCCTTATAGATCCAAGTGCACATGAAGCTCTTACTCTTGCTATCCAAACAAAAAATTTTGATATGAATCCTCATAGTCAAAATCTTACTCTCATATATAGAGTTTAATAAAAAAATCATAAAATCAGTTGTTCCAGGCATAGCCTATTCCCATCAAGCAAAAGGTATGACTACTTTATTCCAAACTAATTTCAAAAATAAAGTTAATATTCTAAAACTCATACAGTGGAATGATATTAATATATCTGGAAAATGGCACTTAGAAAACGCTCAACCAGAAAGGTTTTTAGAAAATCAAGATATTGAAATAATTATTGAACAAGAAGATCAAAGTGTTGAAATAAATTTTCAAACAGATTCAAGAGATACAACTCCTACAGTTTATCAACCTTCTAGAAAGTCTTATTCTCATCTTCCCTCTGTGGTAGGATCTTCCATAAAAGAACCATCCCGAGTTTCTTACTCTACACCTAATGTAAACCTTCAACCTGCAGGAATTGTGTATCCTTCTTATCAAGTTTCAGAAAACATAAGAAATCATACTTCTCGAACTAATACATATAATCCCCCAGAATCCGATTTCAATATAAATGTTATTGAATGCTATGAAATTGATGAAAAAATGTTAAAAAAGAATTTAGCTTTACATCCTCTCACAAAATCCTTTTTTAACCATGTTTCTCAAGAACATAAAGACTTTTTGAAAGCAAAATGGTATAAATATATGTATGATAATCAAAGAAATATTTATTTCTTTGATTGGCTTAAACTAGCCCTAAAGAAAGTTTACAATACTGAAGATTTATCCATTAATATGATAACTAAATTAAGATTTTCTTAGATTATAGCTTCTACCAGTTCCTCTTCACAAAGAACTGAAGAATCTATACATCTTCCATTACATCAAATCATTTATAAAGAAACTTCAACTGTACTTATGAAAGATGTTCCAAAAATAAAAGGAGATAAAGGTAAAACTGAATTTATTTACAAATAAGCTTTAAGTCATGTTTTAGGACAAAATAATTGTACAAATATAAACCTTCATACTATTGGCCAACAAACCAATAGGATTGAAGATAAAGTTGAAAATATTTTAAAATTTTATAAAAATACTTCTTCCCATAAAGTAATCAGGACACAATCTTTAGGTTTTCAAGGTAAAGCCCTTAAAGATCTAAAGTTAAAAAAAAACCCTTAAAATTTTCAGACGAACTATTCAATCAATTATCTCATAATTTTACAACTATAAAACTTTAAGAAAATAAAGATGAAAAAGCTAACAAATCTATAAATGTTTTAGTCTCAAATTCTAAAGCCTCTAGCTCAAATTCAGACTTTTTTTGTAGCTGATCCTATAGAAGAAGAGTCTAAAACAAATGAGAATCGTAATGACCAAAATCAATAATCTTTACAAATCAATAAAATATTTAAAAGACAAAAACCAATAGTCACTGCAACAAAAATAAGAAATTATTATCCAAGACCTGCTCCAGTTGATCTTCAATTCAAAGAACAAGCTATTCTAAATGGCCTTCGATTTGAAAACTCCTCAGTATATGAATGGAATATAGATGGACTATCTGAATATTAAATCCTGCAACTATGCCAACACATGATGATATATGCCTCTACCATCATGGCTGCCGGTCATGATCAAAGACATGCAGTAAATGTAGTCATCCTTGGATTTACTGGACAATTACATGGTTAGTGGGAAAAATACCTATTGATATAGAAAAATATCCTATATTAAATGCAATAAAAAGAGATCCCTCAGGAAATACTGTTCTTACTCCTCAAGGCTAAATGATCCCGATTCCATTTACATGCTTATTACCAATATAGTTAAACATTTTATTGGTAATTATATGAATGTAAAAGAAAAATAAAAAAACACAATTAATCAATTTATCTTGCCCAACATTATTTGATTTTTGTTGGTATAAAGATGTTTTATTATCAAAACTCTGCACAGTTGATGCAAGTAATTCAGAATCTTGGAAAGAAAAATTCATATCTAGTTTTCCTAAACTTTTTACAGAAAAAGTTAAAGAAGAATTAAAATCAGAAAATTATGGAAATTTGAATTATGGATGTATACATATGGTGATCAAATTCAAAAGATTAATAAAGTTGGATTTTCATTATGCAATGAAATCATCTACATGATCCCTGATTCCATCTACATGCTTATTACCAATATAGTAAAACATTTTATTGGTAATTATATGAATGTAAAAGAAAAATTAAAAACAAAATTGACCAATTTATCTTGCCCAACATTATCTGATTCTTGTTGGTATAAAAATGTTTTCTTATCAAAACTCTATACAATCGATGCAAGTAATTCAGAATTTTGGAATGAAAAATTCATATCTGGTTTTCCTAAACTTTTTCCAGAAAAAGTTAGAGAAGAATTAAAATCAGAAAATTATGGAAATTTGAATTATGGAATGTATACATATGGTGATCTAATTCAAAAGATTAATAAAGTTGGATTTTCATTATGCAATGAAATCAAACTTAAATGTCAAATTAAAAATTAAAAAAGAATAAACAGGTATGAAGTTGGTGATTTTTGTTTTCAATTTGGTATGAAACCATTAATCAGTCCTTCTAGTCAAAATAAAAAGAAAAACTTAAAAAGAAACCATCAAAAAAATAAAATCTAAACATTTTTCAAATCCATAATATTATAATCCCTCAAAAGGATATTATAAAAAATCTTCTCATAAAAACCCTTAAAAAGTATTAAAGAAATCTTATACAAACAATAATCCATCCACTTCTTATCCCAAGAAAAAGGAAATACACTGTTATAATTGTAAAGAAAAAGGACATATAGCTCCTGACTACCCAAAAATAAATGTTAAAATAGAAAAAGAAATCAAAACTATCTTAAAAGGATCCTCAGCATCAAAGTCATCCAATTCCTTTGATACAGATTATTCTTCCTCTCATTCTTCAGATACATGTCATTGTAAAATATTTGACAATGAAATCCAGTATGAATCTGCTTTTTCTTCTTCTTTATCTTTAAACGTACTTTCTGCTCCAGAAGCGATGGTGCTAGAAATTGTTGGAAGTAGGTGGGTCTCGTGGATAGATTTTCAAAACTTTTGATTCACTTGACACAGGGATCAACTATCCATAAGACCAAAACCCAATCCAGGATGCGTTACCCTCAATCTCGTGACCATGTACAGTAAAATTATACCAGCACTAAACATCCAAAATAACCTACGACATGCAAGAAGTAGATCATACCTTTGGAGACCCGCAGTGCTCTAATGGACTTCTTCAAGACCTCTTAGCCTTCCACGCTATGACCCCCGAATTGGATTTCTTTTCTCAAGAAGAACGGTGGAATCTTCAGGAGAAAATCCCAACTCGAGACTCCAAGGAACTAGAAGAAAGGAGAGGAGAGTAACTCGCGCAACTCTTGCACGAAAGGGTTTTGGGCGTGAGAGGAACTCTTTTGGACGTCCAAGGATATTTTATAGACTTCCAAATCTCTCCCTTGTCTAATTGAAATAGAAGTCTTACTTCCAAAACAATTAGCAACTTTCTCATTTCCAAACTCTTATTTCTAGAGTCCAAGTCGGATTAGTGTTTTCCAATATCTTGGGCTAGCGTGGGGACCACTAGGGATTCCTTAGAAAGCTGGCTCCAACTGGAACACCGCGACCCCACATCTCATGTGCAATCCGGGCCCACAGTTAATTGCAAATAACACCACTATATAAATGCAATTGCACTCCAGTCTTAGGAATAAATTACAATGAAGACCCTAAACTTCCCAATTACCACAAGTAGGCCCCTCTATCAATATCCGTGGATCAATTGGAATAAATCCGTCTCTTCCAATCTAAGTTCCACATCTTATTATCCTTGAGCCCCAATTAATCACAGTAATCATCAGTACCATCCAATTAACTCTTAATTGAGATGGGTGCGCACTTACTAATGACAAATCCATTAATTGGCACAAGGGGATAATAGAGATAGATTCCATCTTGATCATTCAACGTTCCCACAGTTCTACTACCATATACCCAAGACACCGAGGTGTTAACCTATAGTCGGCCTCACTCATTGGTGACTCAAAGCAAATGAATAGATAGAAACTTGAGTTCGTCAATGTCTCAGGATTGAGAGCCTATTGCAAGGGAATTATGAGAGCATACCTTATTATTGAGACGGAATACCATAAGGTGCATCTCATGGTCCTTCAATACATCCAATGTACCAGCACCATTGATCCAGAATCTTACATTCTGATGATTGAGACAAATCACACTATCTCATAGTGATCAAAGTGCTGCAACCTTATCAAATGAGATGCCCAATCTCATTACTGGTTGTGAAGCTATTTTAAGTATAAGATTTGTGACATATATCTCCCGCGTGTGGATCTCATCCATGCACATATATCACATCTAATATACTAATGGGACCCGGTTCAACTCATGAACCATTATGTCATACGTATTGGCCATGTGCATGAAGTAGTAGAATAACATTCATCTTATGAAAGTAAAGCATGATATTATTGATAAATAAAGAAATTAATCAATTTATTACATCAACTGATGGATTGAGTCCACAAAAACTAACAATCTCCCACTTGGGCTCAATGCCAGTCAGGGTTGCATCTCATGCCCATCCCTTCCACATGTTGCTCAAAGACTTTGGTAGTCAAAGGCTTAGTAAAGGGATCTGCTAAATTGTCTGCAGAGGCTATCTTGGTAATAGCAATATCGCCTCTCTGCACAATCTCTCTGACTAAGTGATACTTCCTCTGTACATGCTTTTGGCTTTTATGGCTTCTGGGTTCCTTTGACTGAGCGACTGCCCCGCTGCTGTCACAGTAAACTGTAAGTGGCTGTCGTGCCAAAGGTACCACCCCAAGTTCCAAAAGGAATCTTTTAAGCCATACTGCTTCCTTAGCTGCTTCACAAGCTGCTACATATTCAGCTTCCGAGGTTGAATCAGCGGTACATTCTTGTTTTATACTCCTCCAGCTGATAGCTCCGCCTCCAAGCATAAATACATAACCAGAGGTGGATTTCCTAGAATCCTTATCTGACATAAAGTCAGAATCTGTGTATCCGACTGGAATCAACTCATCACTGCTATAAATCAACATGTAATCTCTAGTCCTTCTCAAGTATTTGAGAATACATTTTACAGCAGTCCAATGTTCAGGTCCTGGATTGGATTGATATCTGCTGACTAGGCCCACTACATAACAGATATCTGGTCTAGTACATAACATAGCATACATGAGGCTACCAACAGCCGAAGCGTATGGTATCGACCTCATTTGCTCCTTTTCCTCGGGTGTCTTAGGACACTGATCCTTGGAAAGGTGCACTCCATGCCTGAAAGGTGTGATACCCTTCTTGGAGTCTTGCATTGCAAATCGTACTAGCACCTTATCTATGTATGCAGCTTGGGATAAGCCAATCATCCTATTTTTCCGGTCTCGATAGAGTTTGATCCCTAGGATGTAACTAGCTTCTCCCAAGTCCTTCATATCAAAAGTCTTGGCTAACCAAACTTTTACCGTTGACAACATTCCTATGTCTTTCCCCAGGAGAAGGATGTCATCGACATATAAAACCAGAAAAACTACCCTGTCACCTTCACTTTTCATGTACACACATGACTCATCCGGATTTTGACAAAAACCAAATGACTTGATTGCCTGGTCAAAACGGATATTCCAGCTTCGGGATGCCTGCTTCAGTCCATAAATAGACTTCTGCAGTTTGCAAACTTTTTGCTCCTGGTTTTTAGCTACAAAACCGTCTGGCTGCACCATATAGATGTCTTCCTCAAGATGGCCGTTGAGAAAAGCCGTCTTGACATCCATTTGCCAAATCTCGTAATCGAGATGAGCCGCAATGGATAAGAGTATCCGGATGGATTTGAGCATGGCTACTGGCGAAAAGGTTTCCTCATAATCGATCCCCTCTTTCTGAGTATATCCTTTTGCAACAAGCCTAGCCTTATAGGTCTCCACTCTTCCATCTGGTCCTCTTTTTCTCTTGTAGACCCACTTGCATCCAATAGGTTTAATATTGGCAGGCAAGTCCACAAGTGTCCAGACCTGATTTGAGTACATAGACTCCATCTCAGCTTTCATAGCATCTTGCCAGCGTCCCGAGTCTAAGTCATTTATTGCTTCATCATAGTTAGAGGGATCTTGTTCTGGCTCTTCTGGGATTGCTTCATAAGACTCTCCCAAGAATGAGAACCTGTCAGGGGGTCTGACAATCCTCCCACTACGACGAGGTACTGGTGTAACTACTAGGTCTGGTAAGGGCGGTTCTTCCTCAAGTCCGGTCATACTTGGATTTGGAATTGATTGCTCCTGAATCTCTTCCAAGATCACCTTTTCTAAAAATTTCTGGTCCATCATATAATCTTCCTCCAGAAAAACCGCATTGGTGCTGACCAGCACTTTCTGCTCTCTGGGATTATAGAATAACCAACCTTTAGTTCCTTTAGGATATCCTACAAATGTGCATACTTCCGACTTCGCTTCCAACTTATCCGTCTTAACCTTGAGCACGTGTGCTGGACAACCCCAAATGTGTAAATGTTGTAGACTAGGCTTTCGCCCAGACCACAATTCTCGGGGAGTCTTGGGTATAGACTTAGATGGTACGAGGTTTAGTATGTACATTGCAGTATCCAAAGCATATCCCCAAAAGGATATAGGTAATCTTGAGAAACTCAGCATAGACCTAATCATATCTAAAAGAGTCCGGTTCCTTCTTTCTGCTACTCCATTCTGTTGAGGCATACCAGGAGCAGACAACTGGGATAGAATCCCATTTTCTGATAAGTAACCCATAAAATCAGCAGAGAGATATTCCCCTCCTCGATCTGATCGAAGAGTCTTGATACTCTTACCTAATTGCTTTTCCGCTTCCGCTCGAAATTCTTTGAACTTTTCAAAAGCTTCGGACTTGCGGTGCATAAGGTATATGTAACCATATCTTGAGTAATCATCTGTGAAAGTGATGAAGTACTCATATCCTCCTCTAGCCCTGACATTAATGGGTCCGCAGACATCAGTATGCACTAATTCCAATAAATCTTTGGCCCTATTACCCTTAGCTGAAAAGGGTCTTTTAGTCATTTTACCTTCCAAACAGGACTCACAGATAGGCATTGGTTCTACCACCAATGAAGGTAAGATACCATCTTTCACTAGCCTCTCAATCCTGTTAAGGTTTATATGACCTAGCCTCAGGTGCCAAAGTTTTGTTGGATTAGATGAAGGTGACTTTCTCTTTAATGATGATCTACTAATTGTTTCAGTATCATGTATCTCATACATCGTGGGAGTTAACAAATAAAGTCCATTGGTTACCTTGCCAGAACATATGAAAGTACCATTCCTCTTTATGACAACTTCAGTACCAAAAGTAATAGAATAACCTTTATTCACCAAACTAGAGACTGAAATTAAATTCCGCCTTAAAGACGGTACATATAATGTTTCTGACAAAACCAATTTCTTATTTGAAAAACATAAAGTAATGACTCCTACTGAAACAGCCTCCGCCTTAGCGTCAGATCCTAGGTTGACAATGATTTCTCCATCACTTAGCCTCCTAGTTTCCCTGAACCCCTGCAACGTATTACATATATGATTAGTTGCCCCGGAATCCACACACCAGGATTCTGAAGTACCAGTTGCAAAACTAACTTCAGATATAAGTGACTCAATCATACCTGGGGTCTTTTTCTTAGACAAATATTCTGGACAATTCCTCTTCCAATGTCCTGTCTTACCACAATGGAAACACTTTCCTTTTGTCCCTGAACCCTTAGCTTTAGCCACGCCACCAGTTGGACCATTCTCCACCTTAGGACCCTTTGGAACTGATTTCTTTTTGCCTTTCCGCCCTTTGCCTTTCGGCTTGGACTTGGCATCTGACTTTTCTGTCATTAAGGCAGTTGGTTTCTTCTTCATAATCCCTTCAGTTGCTACCAGCTGACTAGATAGCTCAGCTAGAGTCAGATTCATTTTATTCATATTATAATTGACCTTGAAATTGTTGAATGACTCTGGTAGTGACTCAAGGATTATGTCAATCTGCGATTTTGCATCAATCGCAGCTCCCAGTACATCTAACTCATTTAATGAGTCCATCATTTTCAACATGTGTTCCTGTACTGATGTACCTTCAGCCATCTTGGTGCTAATGAGCACCCTCATGGCTGCCTGCCTAGCAGGTCTGCCTTGTTCTGCAAACATCTCCTTTAAGTTCGATATCATATCATATGCAGTCTTATAAGATTGATGTTGATGTTGCAGCACACTAGACATGGATGCCAGAATGTAACATCGGGCCATCTCATCGTCTTTGGCCCATTTGGTGTAAAGGTCCTTTTCTGCTTCTGATGCATCTGGGCCAGGCTCTTCAAGGGGGTTTTTGGTAAGGACATATTTATATCCTGAAGCTGTCAGGACAATATCCAGATTCCGTTTCCAGTCTACATAGTTGGATCCCACCAACTTATTCTGGTTGAGGATGGTCGCAAGTGGATTGAAAGTATTCGAATTCATGCTTGTAATACTGTAGCACATAACCATACATTCAATTAATGAATTTAAATGACATTAGGGTTTAGTATTCTACCAAATTTATGTGGGAATCCTCATAACCACAAAATTCAGAATACATCGGAATCCCAATTCTGCGGGGTATGCCTCCTTGGGGAGTGCATATACCTCCTAGACTGGTGCGGATCAAAGTTGGTCAAAATTTGGATTAAGACTAACTATCCATGATCCCCTTCATTCATTATAATCTAGGTATCTCATACCAAATAATGTATGACTCCCAATTAGCTTTGGTTTCTAAAATACATGAGGCAAATCCTTAGGGATACTACATCATTATTTTAGTTAAGTGTGACCCACCAACTAGCATTGCATGACAACCGTTGTGGGTAGCTCCTCCTTGGGGAGTGGGCTCCCACCCCGTCTCATCAACACTATCCATAGGAGATCCATATCCAGTATCCAGATAAATACAAGCCCTCCGTGGGGAATGGCCATTCGCAAAATGGCGCAAGGCTAATACTTTCCTTACAATGGACCTATGGTGGAAAACCATGGGGATTTTTATATGTATAGAAAAGCCCCGCTCCCACTTAATATTTTAGAGTTGAGGATTTCCTTATAGGTATATGGGTCCATCAAATATAGGTATATATTCATCTCATGATAAGACCAATGATTGGTTCCAAGTCAAGTTATTTTAAGGAAAGCCCAGTTTCTAAAATTAGTGTTACCAATAGATCCATCTCATGGGCCTACCAACTCTAATTAGAACTCTTTCCAAAAATTAATTTGATTTGACCAATTTTGGAATTTGCTATGTTTGGAACAAATATGGAAATACTCTAAAATAAGCATTCATCCATAAATAGAAAGTGCTGTAATAAAAGACTAGTCCTCTCCTCCACATGGCCCAAGCGAAAAAGACTTCTTGGACTTCTAGACTTTCCAAAACTTTGGGATTCCTCAAACTCTTTGGGCATCTCCAAAGCACCTTTTGGTAATCTTCAAACTCTTTGATTAGGAGTCCAGCTTCTCTTTCCTTCTTTGTTTCGGACATCTCCAGAATTTACAAATTTTAAAAAAAAAATACATAAATTCCTATGTCTCTATAATGAGACTTACATGGTAGTCTAAACATGGAAATAAAAGGGCTATAGGGAAATTCACCATGCCTTGCCCTTTCACGGGAAACCAAGGAGACCATGATGCCCTTTACACTTAGCCACAAATAAACCAATAATTAAAAGGAAAGAAAAACATGTGGGCCATATGGAGAGGACATTATCACCTGCAAGTTAGTATCTCATACAACAAAGCATCTCACAAAACCAGGTTGGCAAACCACAATAGGAAAAACAAGATGCCAAATATTTTGCCACCACGATACAAGACCCCCTACGCAACGGGGGTCCGGGGGCAGCGCCCCCGGCGGGGTTCGAGCTGCCCAGTCAGCTCGCGGGGTTCCAAGGGGCAGCGCCCCTGGCGGGGGCTCGGGGGCAGCGCCCCCGAAAAAAAAAAAAAAAAAAAAAACAACAACAGCTCAGACCAAGAACAAGATGATTCTGCCTAGGTTCGGCTAGCCGATCTGGTCCCTACGGTTAGCCAACAGACCTCTATAGCCATAGTGGTCCGTTTGGCTAACCGACCTGATGAACCCAGAAATTTGGGTTCTTTTTCAGATTCGACTCCTGCTGTACCCAATCACCTCTAATGATCTCAGTATGTTTTAATGGCATCTTATCATCCTCCTATCATGATTAAAACCTTTTGTGACTTTCCAAACATGTATCTACTACAAAAGCATGCAAACCTAATAAACACTGATCCTATCATAGCCCTTGCTCTATCCTCTTCGCATCTCATGCGAAGATTAGAACAAGATTACTGATCTAACATGATTAGAGATGAACCTGTCTCTGATACCAATTGTTGGAAGTAGGTGGGTCTCGTGGATAGATTTTCAAAACTTTTGATTCACTTGACACAGGGATCAACTATCCATAAGACCAAAACCCAATCCAGGATGCGTTACCCTCAATCTCGTGACCATGTACAGTAAAATTATACCAGCACTAAACATCCAAAATAACCTACGACATGCAAGAAGTAGATCATACCTTTGGAGACCCGCAGTGCTCTAATGGACTTCTTCAAGACCTCTTAGCCTTCCACGCTATGACCCCCGAATTGGATTTCTTTTCTCAAGAAGAACGGTGGAATCTTCAGGAGAAAATCCCAACTCGAGACTCCAAGGAACTAGAAGAAAGGAGAGGAGAGTAACTCGCGCAACTCTTGCACGAAAGGGTTTTGGGCGTGAGAGGAACTCTTTTGGACGTCCAAGGATATTTTATAGACTTCCAAATCTCTCCCTTGTCTAATTGAAATAGAAGTCTTACTTCCAAAACAATTAGCAACTTTCTCATTTCCAAACTCTTATTTCTAGAGTCCAAGTCGGATTAGTGTTTTCCAATATCTTGGGCTAGCGTGGGGACCACTAGGGATTCCTTAGAAAGCTGGCTCCAACTGGAACACCGCGACCCCACATCTCATGTGCAATCCGGGCCCACAGTTAATTGCAAATAACACCACTATATAAATGCAATTGCACTCCAGTCTTAGGAATAAATTACAATGAAGACCCTAAACTTCCCAATTACCACAAGTAGGCCCCTCTATCAATATCCGTGGATCAATTGGAATAAATCCGTCTCTTCCAATCTAAGTTCCACATCTTATTATCCTTGAGCCCCAATTAATCACAGTAATCATCAGTACCATCCAATTAACTCTTAATTGAGATGGGTGCGCACTTACTAATGACAAATCCATTAATTGGCACAAGGGGATAATAGAGATAGATTCCATCTTGATCATTCAACGTTCCCACAGTTCTACTACCATATACCCAAGACACCGAGGTGTTAACCTATAGTCGGCCTCACTCATTGGTGACTCAAAGCAAATGAATAGATAGAAACTTGAGTTCGTCAATGTCTCAGGATTGAGAGCCTATTGCAAGGGAATTATGAGAGCATACCTTATTATTGAGACGGAATACCATAAGGTGCATCTCATGGTCCTTCAATACATCCAATGTACCAGCACCATTGATCCAGAATCTTACATTCTGATGATTGAGACAAATCACACTATCTCATAGTGATCAAAGTGCTGCAACCTTATCAAATGAGATGCCCAATCTCATTACTGGTTGTGAAGCTATTTTAAGTATAAGATTTGTGATATATATCTCCCGCGTGTGGATCTCATCCATGCACATATATCACATCTAATATACTAATGGGACCCGGTTCAACTCATGAACCATTATGTCATACGTATTGGCCATGTGCATGAAGTAGTAGAATAACATTCATCTTATGAAAGTAAAGCATGATATTATTGATAAATAAAGAAATTAATCAATTTATTACATCAACTGATGGATTGAGTCCACAAAAACTAACAGAAATGTTTAAAAATCTAAAAGATGAAGAATTAAAACATAAATATTTTGAAAAAAAAAAGCATAATATAAATAAAGGAACTAAAAAATGGAAAGCTTCTACATCAAATAACATATCAGACTTACCTAAACAATTCAGCATTAAAATTGTATTAGATAGATTAAAAGAGCAACAAGCTCTTACTCATCTTTCTATTCAAGATCTTTATAAAGAAATAAATAATCAAAAGCAAGAAATAAAAGAATTAAAAAAAGACTTAATTGAACTTCAAAAACTCAAACAACGTGTTGAGAATCTTGAATTTCACACACTCAAAATTATCAAGAAAATAATGATAATTTAGAAAATCAAGAAAGGTTTGATAAAGACTTAAATGGTTTTGTAAATTCTTTAACAAGACATCCACTTAAAAAGTAGAAAAATCAAGCTATAATTTAGGTCAAAGACTTCTCTATTAAAGCACTCTACTTACTAGATAGTGGCGCAGATGTTAATTTGATAAGAGGAGGATTAATCCTAACAAAATCTTATGAAAAAACTAATAATAAACTCTATCTAGCTACTGCTAACAAAAAACTACATATCAAATATAAATTAAGTAATCTTTATGTCTGTAAAATGGAACATGCATAAAGACGAATTTCCTTCTAGGAAAGGATTAAACAATGATGTTATCCTTGGAAATCCTTTTCTATAAATTTTACAACCTTTTTCAAATTAACTCATTAGATCTAAAAACTATTTTAGACAATAAAGAATTAAATTTTGATTTTGTTGAAATAACTCCTATTCAACATATCAATATTATTCAGACAAAGTGTATACAAGAATAAGATGTTCAAAAACCATTCAGATATCCAGTTCCAAATAAAATGGATCTTATTAATCATCTCTCTGATGTCTTCATGTTTTCTTCATTTAATCCTACATACAGATTTTAGTACCATAAAATTCTACCCGGAGGATAGATATAAAATTATTTTTCTTTTCCCAAAGAAAATAAAAATTTAGAGTATTGATAATTCTCATTCAGACCTATCTGCCTTTAGGAAGTATCCCTTCTCATTATGACATCAAGTACAAGCAAAAGCAAAGCCCTTATTTAGGAATCAAGCTCTTCCTTCATACCTACATCCCAACAAATATCAAATTCCTTTATTCAATCCAGGATTATCTGTCACTTCACAAGAACTTATCAATGCCCATTGGAGTGCCATTCTCTCTGATAAAAGAAAAAACACTAGAAAAACCCTATCCAAAATTACAAACCATATGAAGGACTTAGAAAGCCAAATCCTTATGTGCCAAAACATCCATCAAAGAGCACTGTTATCCACCTATGCTGATGAAAAAACATCCAGAATTCACCTCCTGGAAAAGGTTAACACAGCCCTTCCAAATGAGATAGCTATAAGAATTAGAGCAAAAACTATTTTTTGTCAGATCAAGGAGTGATTAATGCTCAAAGCCCAATATATAAGCTAGGCAACTGGCTTTCCCAAATTGTTCCTGCCATCATATGAAGTCGATATCTAATATATCAAACAAGGATTAATCCAAAGATTTTCTTTATGCAGAGATAATTTTGAAATGATATAGCAACTCTCTGCAATCGTGTGTCATGCCCTTCGCAGCCTTAGAGTTACCAAAAGACAATTTCTCATAACAATTTCATCAAGTTTGGGTGAAAGATCAAAAATCCGGTTTTATCAACCATATCAATTATGGACAATCATGAATTATGAAGAAGGAGATTTAATATGCAAAAAAATCATCTCTACCTCAAATGATAACAAGCATCTCCTTATTGATTATCTAACTCAATGGTATGAATCTCAGGAAGTCGCTACAATGAAATATAGCTTAGAACATTTCCAAAAGTATGATTTAGCTTCTGATCAATATAAAAGATTTCTCAATCTAAAAAGACATCTTGAATTTGCAAGTACATACAGATATGTTTGGTGTGACGGTCGATGAGTTGTTTCATTGCTGATGATCTCGCTAAGCAAACAACGGTGATATAGAATCCTTCTAAATCCAGACATGCCAAGCTTAATCAAATTCTCAATGCCTATGAAGATATCTCTTTTGACATTGCAAAAAAAGCTCTTGAAGAATTAATTCAGCTATTCCATGGAGAATTTGAAAATGATAATGAAGGTTGGAATGACCCTTGTCATAATTTTGACTCTATTATGAAGTTCTCCACTAGCTGCAATGGAATTTATCAGGATGGTGATTAATCTTATCAAGATTTAGATTTATCAAGATTTATTAAGAGTTTTCTCTATAAAGCATACAAAGAAAAGATAACAAAAACTTTATCATTGCTACCGTATCCATAGCTATGCTATTTTCTACAAACACATCAAAGTTATGTTAAAAAAGTACTATAACAAAAGCTACTTTGAGACAGAAGACAAAAGACAGTTGTGAAAAATAAAAAATACAACAAGAAAGAACAAGGCTCCATGGACTCCACTCTCCGCAATAGACCAACCAGGTACTATGCAGAAGAATAAAGCAACATCCTCCTAGTCAATAAGTACAATCACCACAGCATGAAGACAAACCATCTATATGGCAACCTGTGATCCTATCCAGTAGTAAAATCCCAAAACGTCATGCAATATGCCAGCACATTAAATGAAACGCACATTTAGTCTAAATTCAGTTGTAATGAAATGTAAATTATGTTTGTTATTACTACAAATAAGTCTAGCCTTCCTCATGTATAGGCAAGAGTTGGATTACCAGTCAAAATCCAGCCTTGCTTCCACCACTATCTCCCCTCTCCTCTCCCTTCCGCTTTTGTATACCCTCCATCTTCCCCATTTGGTATCAGAGCCAAGTTGGCATCAAATTTGTAATCAAGTGCTTTGGCAATATAAAGTTGTTTGCTAAGTATTTCTTCACTTATCTTTATTATGTTATGCTTTGATTTTGCCTAAGGAATTGCTGACTCAGAAGTAAGAAACATCAAAAGTCTTAATGCTTAGTTCTGTGTTTGTTATTATTGAGAAATTTTAATCATATTCTACCTGATGCGAAGCTGAGGTAGCCATTGTTGTAGCCATTGTAAGCTGTGTGAAAGCGTTTAAGGCATTTTGTTGGTGTGTAAATCCTCTATTTTGTTAGATACTCATGGCGAATTTGGTTAAAATAACTCTACAATACAAATTATGGCTAAGCTTATTAAGAAGTTTGTACATTTTTCTTCCTCATCATCAATTTCTTTATCTTCTATGTCTAGTAAAAATAGTGAAGAAATCAGTTATAATGATTTAGATCAAGTTATTTGTAACTGGACTATTCCAACTGTAAATAAAAATAAAATTTATAAAGTTGGAAGTTTTTAATTAAAATCAAGTTATAAAGTAAAAACCATTGAAAGAACTGAATCCATTACCAGTAATTCGGCATCTTTCTATAATCAAGCCCCATGAAATAAAGGAGTATATTAAAACATATAATTATATTCATTTTAGATTAGTGCAAGTTGCTCTAAAGCCTTTAACAGGACTTGGACTTAGAAAAGAAGCTCTCATCTATGTTCAAAATACAGGATATAAAAGATGCAGTGATTCATTACTTGGAATGGTTGAATTAAGTTTGGCTAATGGCCCTACTTTCTTCAATTGCTTTTGAAATTTCTCTATTTCCCTTATAGATCCTGGTGCACATGAAGCTCTTACTCTTGCTATCCAGACAAAAGGTTTTGATATGAATCCTCATAATCAAAATCTTGCTCTCATATATAGAGTTTAATATAAATTCATGAATTCAGTTGATCCAGGCATAGCCTATTCTTTTTAAGCAAAAGGTATGATTACTTTATTCCAGGCATAGCCTATTCCTTTCAAGCAAAATGCATGATTACTTTATTCCAAACTAATTATAAAAATAAAGTTAATATTCCAAAACTCATACAATAGAATGATATTAATCTATCTGGTAAATGGCGCTTAGAAAATGCCCAAATAGAAAAGTCTTTCAGAAATCAAGATATTGAAACGATTATTGAACATGAAGTTGGAAGTGTTGAAATAAATTTTCAAATAGATTCAAGAGATACAACTCCTACAATTTATCAACATTCTAGAAAGTCTTATTCTCATCTTCCCTCTGTGGTAAGATCTTCCATAAAAGAACCATCCCGTATTTCTTGCTCCACACCTAATGTAGACCTTCGACCTATAGGACTTGTGCATCCTTCTTATCAAGCTTCTACATCTAAAACCTATAATCCTTCGGAATCCAATTTCAATATAAATGTTATTGAATGCTTTGAAATTGATAAAGAATTGTTAAAAAAGAATTTAGCTTTACATCCTCTCATAAAATCCTTTTTTAACCATATTTCTCAAGAACATAAAGACTTTTTAAAATCAAAATGGTATAAATATATCTATGATAATCAAAGAAATATTTATTTCTTTGATTGGCTTAAACTAGCCATAAGGAACGCTTATAATACTGAAGATTTATCCACCAATATGATAACAAAATTAAGTCCATCTTGGATTATAGCTTCTACTAGTTCTTCTGCACAAAGAACTAAAGAATCTATACATCCTCCACTACATCAAATCATATATAAAGAAACTTTAGCTATACCCATAAAAGATATTGCAAAAATACAAGGAAACAAAGGTAAAACTGAATTTATTTACAAATCAGATTTAAGTCATGTTTAGAACAAAATAATTATACAAATATAAACCTTCATACTATTGGCCAACAAACCAATCGAATTGAAAATAAAGTTGAAAATATTTTAAAATTTTATGAAACTACTTCTTCATAGAAAGTAATCAAGACACAATCTTTAGGTTTTCAAGGTGAAGCCCTTAAAGATCTAAAATTAGAAAAACGAACCCTTAAAATTTTCAAACGAACTAATCAATCAATTATCTTATAGTTTTAAAAACATAAAACTTAAAGACAAAAAAGAAACTAAAGATGAAAAATTCATAAATGTTTTAGTTACTAAAGCTTCGAGCTCAGACTCAGAATTCTCTATTTCTGACTCCATAATAGAAAAATCAAATGAAGCTCAAGATGATCAAAATCAAAAATCTCTACAACTTAAAAAAATAATTAAAAGATAAAAACCAAAAGTCAATTCAACAAAAACAAGAAAATATTATCCAAGCCCTACTACAGTTGATCTTCAATTCGAAGAACAAGCTATTCTAAATGCCCTTCGATTTGAAAACTCTTCAGTATATGAATGGAATCTAAAAGGACTATCTTAATATCAAATCTTGCAACTATTCCAACACATGATGATATATGCATCTACCATCATGGCTGCCGATAATGATCAAAGACATGTAGTAAATGTGGTTGTCCTTGGATTTACTGGACAATTACATGGTTAGTGGGAAAAATACCGATCTGATACAAAAAGAAATGCTCTATTAAATGCAGTAAAAAGAGATCCCTCAGGAAATCCTATTCTTACTCCTCAAGGCTAAATGATCCCTGATTCATCTACATGCTTCTTACCAATAAAGTTGAACATTTTATTGGTAATTATATAAATGTAGAAGAAAAATTAAAAACACAATTAATCAATTTATCTTACCCAACATTATCAAATTTTCGTTAGTATAAAAATGTTTTCTTATCAAAACTCTATACAATCTATGCAAGTAATTCAGAATTTTAGAAAGAAAAATTCATATCTGGTATTCCTAAACTTTTTGCAGAAAAGGTTAGAGAAGAATTAAAATCAGCAAATTATGGAAATTTGAATTATGGAATGTATACATATGGTGATCTAATTCAAAAGATTAATAAAGTTGGATTTTCATTATGCAATGAAATCAAACTTAAATGTCAAATTAAAAATCGAATAAGAATAAACAGGTATGAAGTTGATGATTTTTGTTTTCAATTTGGTATGAAACCATTAATCAGTCCTTCTAGTCAGAATAAAAAGAAAAAGTTAAAAAGAAACCATCAAAAATGAAAATCTAAACATTTTTCAACTCCACAATAATATACTCCCTTAAAAAGATATTATAAAAAACCTTCTCATAAAAACCCTTCTAAAAAATTAAAGAAATCTTATACAAACGATAATCCATCCACTTCTTATCCCAAGAAAAAAGAAATACAATGTTATAATTGCAAAGAAAATGGACATATAGCTCTTAACTACCCAAAAATAAAAGTAACAATGTAAAAAGAAATAAAAACTATCTTAAAAGGATCCTCAGCATTAGAGTCATCCAGTTCCTCTGATACCGATTATTCTTCCTCTCATGCTTCAGATACATGTCATTGTAAAATATATGATAGTGAAACCCAGTATGAATCTGCTTCCTCTTCCTCTTTATCTCTAAACGTACTTTCTACTGTAGAAGAGATGGTGTTAAAAATGATTAAAGATCTAAAAGATGAAGAATTAAAAAATAAATATTTTGAAAAAATACAGAATATAAACAAAGGAACTAAAAAAGGGAAAGCTTATACATCAAATAACATATCGACTTACCTGAAAAATTCAGCATTAAAATAGTATTAGATAGATTAAGAGAGCAACAAGCTCCTACTCATCTTTTTATTCAAAATCTTTATAAATAAATAAATAATCAAAAGCAAGAATTAAAAGAATTAAAACAAGGCTTAATTGAGCTTTAAGAATTCAAACAACGTGTTGAGAAACATGAATTTCATAGACTCAAAGATTATCAAGAAAATAATGATAATTTAGAAAATCAAGAAAAATTTGACAAAGACTTAAATGGTTTTGTAAATTCTTTAACAAGACATCCACTTAAAAGGTGGAAAATTCAAGCAATAATTAGGGTCAAAGATTTCACTATTAAAGTACTCTGCATACTAGATAGTGGCACAGAACTTAATAAGAGAAGGATTAATCCTAACAAAATATTATGGAAAAATGAATACTAAAGTCAATCTGGCTACTGCTAGCAAAAAACTACATATCAAATAAAATTAAGTAATGTTTATGTATGTAAAAATGGAACATGCACAAGGATTTAATAATGTTTATGTTTGTAAACAATGATGTTATTCTACAAATTTTACAGCCTTTCAAATTGACTCATTAGGTCTAAAAACTTTTTTAGACAATAAAGAATTAAATTTTGATTTTGTTGAATTAACTCCTATTCAACATATTAATATTATTAAGAAAAATGTAAACAAGAATAAGATATTCAAAAACCATTTAGATATCCAGTTCCAAATAAAACGGATCTTATTAATCATCTTTCTGATGTCTTCATGTTTTCTACATTTAATCCTACATCTAGATTTCGGTACCTTCAAATTCTACCTGGAGGATAAATATAAAATTGCTTTTCTTTTCCCAAAGAAAATAAAAATTCAGGTTATTGATAATTATCATTCATACCTATCTTTTACTCCTATTTGTCTTCAGGAAGTATCCCTTCTCATTAGGACATCAAGCAAAGCCCCTATTCAAGAATCAGGGTCTACCTTCATACCTACATCCTAACAAATATCAATCCCTGTCTTCAATCTAGGATTATCTGTCACTTCACAAGAACTTATCAATGCCCATTGTAGTGCCATTCTCTCTGATAAAAGAAAAAATACTAGAAAAACCCTATCAAAAATTGCAAACCATATCAAGGACTTAGAAAGCCAAATCCGTGTATGCCATAACATCCATCAAAGAGCACTGTTATCCACCTCTGCTGATAAAAGAACATCCAGAATTCACCTCCTGGAAAAGGTTAACACAGCCTTTCCAGATGAGATAGCAAGAATTAGAGGAAAAACTATTTCTTATTAGAGCACGGAGCAATTAATATTCAAAGCTCAATATATAAGCTGGGCAACTGGTTCTCCCAAATTGTTCCTGCATCATATGAAGTTGATATGTCATATATCAAACAAGGATTAGTCCAAAGATTTGCTTTATGCAACGATGATTTTAAAATAATACAGCAGCTCCCCGCAATTGTGCGTCATGCCCTTCACAGCCTTGGAGTTACCAAAAGACATCTTTTGATAACGATTTCATCAAGTTTGGGTAAAAGATCAGAAATCTGGTTTTATCAACTTTATCAATTATGGACTATCATGAATTATGAAGAAGGAGATTTAGTTTGCAAAAAGTTCATCTCTACCTTAAATGATTACGAGCATCTCCTTGTTGATAATCTAGCTCAATGGTATGAATCTCATGAAGTCAATGGAGTACAACGTAGAACATCTCCAAAATTATGATCTAGCTTCTGATCAATATCAAAGATTCTCAATCTAAAAGGACATCTTGAATTTACAAGAATATACAGTTATGTTTAATGTGATAGTCGAAGAGTTGTTTGCATTGCTGATGATCTCGCTGTGTAAACAAGGTTATACAGAATCCATATAAATCTGGACATACAGCTCTTTTGATATTTTTGACAGAACTTAAGAAGAATTAATCCAATTATTCCATGGTGGATTAACAAATGATGGCTGGGATGAGCACTTTTGATGCAAGTCTCCAATAATACTAATAAAGATTCTTCCTACAAGAGCTTTTGCTACTAGCCCATCAATGAGTTTTTTGGAAAAAGTACATACAAAAGTACAAAAAGACAAAGCATATCTCTTATAAGAATAAAGTAGTATTTTATTCCCAACATGCACATCCATGAAGAATGTATTTCTAGAAAGGGAAAAGAAATAAAGACATGACACATACCTTATCAAGTCATTGAAAGCAATCATGACATCTCACTTTTCAAAATAAAATTCATCTATAACAAAGAATGTGATTTTTGCTTGCAGTCCAGAAGCACCAAGAAATTTGCCAACACATTAAATGAAATGCACATTCAGCCTAAATTCAGTTGTAATGAAATGTAAATTATATTGGTTATGACTATAAATAAGTCTAGCCTTCCTCATGTATAGGCAAGAGTTGGAATACCATTCAAAATCTAGCCTTACTTCCACCACCATCTCCTCTCTCCTCTCCCTTCTGCTTTTGTATAACCCACCATCTTCCCTATTTGGTATCAGAGCAAACTTGGTATCAAATTTGTAATCAAGTACTTTGGCAATATAAAGTTGTTTTGTGAGTATTTCTTCGCTTATCTTTGTTATGTTATGCTTTGATTTAGCTTAAGGAATTGTTGACTCAGAAGTAAGAATGTCACTAAGTTTTAATACTTAGTTCTATGTTTGTTATTATTAAGAAATTTTTATCATATTTCGCCTAGAGCGAAGCTGAGGTAGCCAATGTTGTCACCGTTGTTAGCCATGTGAAGGCATTTAAGGTGTTTTGTTGGTGTGTAAATCCTCTATTTTGTTAGATACTCATGGTGGATTTGGTTAAAATAACTCTGTAATACAACTTATGGCTAAGCTTATTAAGAAGTTTGTACCTTCTTTTTCTTCATCATCAAATTCCTTATTTTCTATGTCTATTACAAGTAGTGAAGAAATCAGTGATGACGATTTTGATCAAGTTATTTGTGACTGGACTATTCCAACCTTAAATAAAAATGAAATTTATAAAGTTGAAAGTTTTCAATTAAAATCAAGTTATAAAGTAAAAACCATTGAAAGAACTGAATCCATTACCAATAATATTCAGCATCTTTCTTTAATCAAGCCCCACGAAATAAAGGAGTATGTTAAAACATACAATTATATTCATTTTGGATTAGTGCAAGTTGCTCGAAAGCCATTAACAGGACTTGGACTTAGAACTGAAGCTCTCATCTATGTTCAAGACACAATATATAAAAAAAAATTCAATGATTCATTACTTGGAATGGTTGAATCAAGTTTAGCTAATGGCCCTACTTTCTTCAATTACTTTCAAAATTTCTCTGTTTCCCTCATAGCTCTAGGTGCACATGAAGCTCTTACTCTTTCTATCCAAACAAAAGGTAATGATATGAATCCTCATAATTAAAATCTTGCTCTCATATATAGAGTTTATTATAAACTCATGAATTCAATTGTTCCAGGCATAGCCTATTCCCATCAAGCAAAAGGCATGAGTACTTTATTCCAAACTAATTTCAAAAATAAAGTTAATATTCCAAAACTCATACAATGGAATGACATTAATCAATCTGGTAAATGGCGCTTAGAAAACGCCTAACCAAAAAGGTCTTTAGAAAATCAAGATATTGAAACAATTATTGGACATGAAGATGGAAGCGTTGAAATAAATTTTCAAACAGATTTAAGAGATACAACTCCTATAGTTTATCAAACTTCTTAAAGTTTTTATTCTCATCCTCTCTCTATGGTAGGATCTTTCATAAAAGAATCATCCCAAGTTTCTTGCTCTACACCTAATGTACACCTTCGACCTATAGGACTTGTGTATCCTTCTTATCAAGCTTCTCCATCTAGTATAATAATCCTTTGGAATCTGATTTCAATATAAATGTTATTGAATGTTTTGAAATTGATAAAGAAATGTTAAAAAAGAATTTAGCTCTAAATCCTTTAACAAATTCCTTTTTTAAACAGGTTTCTCAAGAATATAAAGATTTTTTCAATGAAAAATGGTACAAATATATGTATGATAATCAAAGAAATATTTATTTCTTTGATTGGCTTAAACTAGCCATAAAGAGAGCTTATAATACTGAAGATTTATCCATCAATATGATAAAAAATTAAGCTCATCTTCGATTATAACTTCTACTAGTTTTTCTCTACAAAGAACGGAAGAATCTATACGTCCTCTATTACATCAAATCATATATAAAGATACTTCATCCGTACCTATAAACGATGTACAAAGAAATAAGGAGATAAATGTAAATTTGAATTAATTTATTGATCAGACTTGAGTCATGTTTTAGAACAAAACGATTATACTATTGGTGAACAAACTAATAGAATTGAAGATAAAGTTGAAAATATCTTAGAAATTTATCAAGCACCTTCTTCACAAAAAATAATTAAGACACAAACTTTAGGTTTTCAAGGTGAAGCCCTTAAAGATCTAAAGTTGGAAGGGAAACCTTTAAAATTTTCAGATGAACTAATCAATCAATTATCTCATAGTTTTACAAATATAAAACTTCAAGAAAATAAAGATCGAAAAGCTGACAAATCTATAAATGTTTTAGTCTCAAATACTAAAGTCTCTAGCTCAATTTAGAATTTTCTGTAACTGATCCTATAGAAGAAGAGTCTAAAACAAATGAAAATCAAAATGATCAAGATCAAGAATCTCTACAAATCAATAAAGTATTTAATAGACAAAACTACTAGTCACTGTAGCAAAAACAAAAAATTATTATCCAACACCTACTCTAGTTGATCTTCAATTTGAAGAACAAGCTATTCTAAATGGCCTTTGATTTGAAAACTACTCAGTATACGAATGGAATGTAGATGGAGTATCTGAATATCAAATCCTGCAACTATGCCAACACATGATGATATATGCCTCTACCATCATGGCTGCTGGTAATGATCAAAGACATGCAATAAATGCAGTTGTCCTTGGATTTACTGGATAATTACATGGTTGGTGGGAAAAATACTTATTTGATACAGAAAGAAATATTATATTAAATGCAGTAAAAAGAGATCCCATAAAAAAATCTTATTCTTACTCCTCAAGAACAACTGATCCCTAATTCCATCTACATGCTTATTACCAATACAATTAAACATTTTATTGGTAATTATATAAATGTAGAAGAAAAATTAAAAACACAATTAATCAATTTATCCTACCCAAAATTATCAGATTTTTGTTGGTATAAAGATGTTTTCTTATCAAAACTCTATATAATTGATGCAAGGAATTTAGAATTTTAGAAAGAAAAATTCATATCTGGTATTCCTAAACTTTTTGCAGAAAAGGTTAGAGAAGAATTAAAATCAGCAAATTATGGAAATTTGAATTATGGAATGTATACATATGGTGATCTAATTCAAAAGATTAATAAAGTTGGATTTTCATTATGCAATGAAATCAAACTTAAATGTCAAATGAAAAATCGAAAAAGAATAAATAGGTATGAACTTGGTGATTTTTGTTTTCAATTTGGCATGAAACCATTAATCAGTCCTTCTAGTCAGAATAAAATGAAAAACTTAAAAAGAAACCATCAAAAATGAAAATCTAAACATTTTTAATCTCCACAATATTATACTCCCTCAAAAAGATATTATAAAAACCTTCTCATAGAAACCCTTCTAAAAAATTAAAGAAATCTTATACAAACGATAATCCATCCACTTCTTATCCCAAGAAAAAAGAAATACAATGTTATAATTGCAAAGAAAATGGACATATAGCTCTTAACTACCCAAAAATAAAAGTAACAATGTAAAAAGAAATAAAAACTATCTTAAAAGGATCCTCAGCATCAGAGTCATCCAGTTCCTCTGATACCGACTATTCTTCCTCTCATGCTTCAGATACACGTCATTGTAAAATATATGATAGTGAAACCCAGTATGAATCTGCTTCCTCTTCCTCTTTATCTCTAAACATACTTTCTACTACAGAAAAGATGGTGCTAAAAATGATTAAAGATCTAAAAGATGAAGAATTAAAAAATAAATATTTTGAAAAAATACAGAATATAAACAAAGGAACTAAAAAAGGGAAAGCTTCTACATCAAATAACATATCGACTTACATGAAAAATTCAGCATTAAAATAGTATTAGATAGATTAAGAGAGCAACAAGCTCCTACTCATCTTTCTATTCAAAATCTTTATAAATAAATAAATAATCAAAAGCAAGAAATAAAAAAAATTAAAACAAGGCTTAATTGAGCTTTAAGAACTCAAAAAACGTGTTGAGAATCATGAATTTCACAGACTCAAAAATTATCAAGAAAATAATGATAATTTAGAAAATCAAGAAAATTTTGATAAAGACTTAAATGGTTTTGTAAATTCTTTCACAAGACATCCATTTAAAAAGTGGAAAATTCAAGCTATAATTAGGGTCAAAGATTTCTCTATTAAAGTACTCTGTTTACTAGATAGTGGCATAGATGTTAATTTAATAAGAGAAGGATTAATCCCAACAAAATATTATGGAAAAATGAATAATAAACTCAATCTGGCTACTGCTAGCAAAAAACTACCGATCAAATAAAATTAAGTAATGTTTATATCTGTAAAAATGGAACATGCACAAAGACTAATTTCCTTCTAGGAAAGTATTTAAACAAAGATGTTATCCTTGAAAATCCTTTTCTACAAATTTTATAGCCTTTTCAAATTGACTCATCTGGTCTAAAAACTATTTTAGACAATAAAGAATTAAAATTTGATTTTGTTGAATTAACTCCTATTCAACATATCAATATTATTTAGACAAAGTGTAAACAATAATAAGATGTTCAAAAACCATTCAGATATCCAGTTTCAAATAAAATGGATCTTATTAATCGTCTCTTTGATGTCTTCATGTTTTCTACATTTAATCCTACATCCTTATTTTGGTACCTTCAAATTCTCCCCGAAGGATAGATATAAAATTACTTTTCTTTTCCCAAAGAAAATAAAAATTCAGGTTATTGATAATTCTCAATCAAACCTATCTTTTACTCCTATCTGCCTTCAAGAAGTATCCCTTCTCATTATGACATCAAGTAAAACCCCTATTTTAGACTTAAGCTCTTCCTTCATACATACATCCCAACAAATATCAATCCCTTTTTTAAATTCAGGATTATTTGTCACTTCACAAGAACTTATTAATGCCCATTGGAGTGCCATTCTCTATGATAAAAGGAAAAACACTAGAAAAACCCTATCCAAAATTGCATGCCATATCAAGGACTTAGAAAGCAAAATCTTATGTGCCATGACATCCATCAAAGAGTACTGTTATCCACCTATGCTGATGAAAAAAAAAATCCAAAATTCACCTCCTGGAAAAAGTTAAAACATCCTTTCTAGATGAGATAACTACAAGAATTAGAGAAAAAACTCTTTTTTGTCAAATCAAGGAGCGATTAATGCCAAAAACTCAAAATATAAGCTGGGCAACTGGCTTTGCCAAATTGTTCCTACCATCACATGAAGTTGATATCTCATATATCGAACAAGGATTAGTCCAAAGATTTTCTTTATGCAGAGATGATTTAGAAATAATACAATAGCTCTCTGCAATCGTGCGTCATGCCCTTCGCAGCCTAGGAGTTACCAAAAGACAACTTCTCATAACTATTTTATCAAATTTGGGTGAAAGATTGGAAATCCGACTTTATCAACCTTGCCAATTATGGACTATCAAGACTTATAAAGAAGGAGATTTAGTCTACAAAAAATTCATCTCTACCTTAAATGATTACGAGCATCTCCCTATTGATTATCTAGCTCAATGGTATGAATCTCATGAAGCCGCGATAATGGAATACAACTTAGAATGTCTCCAAAATTTTGATCCAGCTTCTAATCAATATCAAAGATTCCTCAATCTAAAAGGACATCTTGAATTTGCAAGTACATACAGATATGTTTGGTGTGACGGTTGATGAGTTGTTTTCATTATTGATGATTTCGCTGAGCAAACAACGGTGATACAGAATCCATATAAATCTGGACATACAACTCTCAATCAAATTATCAATGCTTATGAAGACATTTCCTTTGATATTTCTAAAGAAACTTGAGAAGAGTTAATCCAATTATTCCATGGTGAATTAACAAATGAAGGTTGGAATGAGTACTTTTGATGCGAGTCTCCAATAATACTATTCCTAGCATAAAGAATCTTCCTATAAGAGCTTTTGAAGGATGAGAAAAGCTTTTTCTACTAGCCCATCAATGAGTTCTTAGAAAAAGTACATGCAAAAGCACTAAAAGACAAAGCATATCTCCCATAAGAATGAAGTAGTATTTTATTCCCAACATGCACATCCATGAAGAACTTATCTCAAGAAAGGGAAAAGAAATAAAGACATGACACATATCTTATCAAGTCACTCAAAGCAATCATGACATCTCACTATTCAGAATATAGTTCATCTACAGCAAAGATTGTAATTTTTGCTTACAGTCCGGAAGCATCATGAAATTTGCTAGCACATTAAATGAAATGCATGGTCAGTCTAAATTTAGTTGTAATGAAATGTAAATTATGTTGGTTATGACTATAAATAGGTCTAGCCTTCCTCATGTACAGGCAAGAGTTGGAATACCAATCAAAATTCAGCCTTGCTTCCTCCACCATCTCCTCTCTCCTCTCCCTTTCGCTTTTGTATACCCACCATCTTCCCCATTTGGTATCTAAGCCATGTTGGTATCAAATTTGTAATCAAGTACTTTGAAAATATAAAGTTGTTTTGTGAGTATTTCTTCACTTATCATTGTTATGTTATGCTTTGATTTTGCTTAAGGAATTCTTGACTTAGAAGAAAGAACATCAGAAGTCTTAATACTTAGTTTTGTGTTTGTTATTATTAAGAAATTTTAGTCATATTCCAGGTGCACATGAAACTTTTACTCTTGCTATCCAGACAAAAGGTTTTTATAAGAATCCTCATAATCAAAATCTTGCTCTCATGTATACAGTTTATCATAAACTCATGAATTGAGTTGTTACAGGCATAGTCCATTCCCATCAAGCAAAAGGTATGACTACTTTATTCCAAACTAATTTCAAAAATAAAGTTAATATTCCAAAACTCATACAGTGGAATGATATTAATCTACTGGTAAATGGCATTTAGAAAACGCTCAACCTAAAAGGTCTTTTGAAAATTAAGATATTGAAACAATTATTGCACATGAAGATGGAAGTGTTAAAATAAATTTCAAACAAATTCAAGAGATACAACTCCTACAGTTTATCAACCTTCTAAAAAGTTTTATTCTCATCCTCCCTCTGTGGTAGGATCTTCCATAAAGGAATCATTCCTTGTTTCTTGCTCTACACCTAATGTAGACCTTTAACCTACAGGACTTGTGTATCCTTCTTATCAAGCTTCTCCATCAAATACAAATAATCCTTTGGAATCTGATTTCAATATAAATGTTATTAAATGCTTTGAAATTGATAAAGAAATGTTAAAAAAGAATTTAGCTTTACATCCTCTTAGAAAATCCTTAACCATGTTTCTTAAGAACATAAAGACTTTCTAAAAGCAACATGGTATAAATATATCTATGATAATCAAAGAAATATTTATTTCCTTGATTGGCTTTAACTAGCCACGAAGAAAGCTTATAACACTAAAGATTTCTGCATCAATACGATAACTAAATTAAGCTTTTCTTGGATTATAGCTTTTACTAGTTCCTCTCCACAAAGAACTAAAGAATCTATACATCCTCCATTACAACAAACCATATATAAAGAAACTTTAGCCGTACACATAAAAGATATAGCAAAGACACAAGGAGATAAAGGTAAATCTAAATTAATTTATAAATCAGACTTAAGTCATGTTTTAGAACAAAATAATTATACAAATATTAACCTTCATACTATTGGCCAATAAACCAACAGAATTGAAGATAAAGTTGAAAATATTTTAAAATTTTATGAAACAACTACTTCCCATAAAGTAGTCAAGACACAATCCTTACGTTTTCAAGGTGAAGCCCTTAAAGATCTAACGTTAGAAAAAAAAAACCCTTAAAATTTTCAGGCAAACTAATCAATAAATTACTTCATAGTTTTACAAACATAAAACTTAAAGATAATAAAGAAAATAAAGATGAAAAATCCATAAATGTTTTAGTTTCTAAAGCTTCGAGCTCAGACTCAGAATTCTCTATTTTTGACTCTATAGAAGAAAAATCAAATGAAAATCAAGATCAAGAATCTCTATAACTAAATAAAATATTTGAAAGGCAAAAACCAATAGTCACGGCAGCAAAAACAAGAAATTATTATCCAAGACCTACTCCAGTTGATCTTCATTTCGAAGAACGAGCGACTCTAAATGGCTTTCAATTTGAAAACTCTTTAGTATATGAATGGAATGTAGATGGACTATCTAAATATCAAATCTTGCAACTGTGCCAACACATGATGATATATGCCTCTACCATCATGGTTGCCGGTAATGATCAAAGACATGCAGTAAATGCAGTCGTCCTTGGATTTACTGCACAATTACACGGTTGGTGGAAAAAATACTTATCTAATACAGAAAGAAATGCTATATTAAATACAGTAAAAAGAGATCCCTTAGGAAATCCTGTTCTTACTCTTCAAGGCCAAATGATCCCTGATTCCATCTACATGCTTATTACCAATATAGTTAAACATTTTATTGGTAATTATATGAATGTAGAAGAAAAATTAAAAACACAATTAATCAAGTTAACTTGCCCAACATTATCTGATTTTCGTTGGTATAAAGATGTTTTCTTATCAAAACTCTATACAATCGATGCAAGTAATTCAGAATTTTTGAAAGAAAAAATCATATCTGGCCTTCCTAAGCTTTTTGCAGAAAAAGTTAGAGAAGAATTAAAATTAGAAAATTATGGAAATTTGAATTATGGAATGTATACATATGGTGATCTAATTCAAAAAATTAACAAAGTTGGATTTTCATTATGCAATGAAATCAAACTTAAACGTCAAATTGAAAATCAAAAAAGAATCAACAAGTATGAACTTGGTGATTTTTGTTTTCAATTTGGTATGGAACCATTAATTAGTCCTTCTAGCCAGAATAAAAAGAAAAACTTAAAAAGAAACCATCAAAAAAGAAAATCTAGACATTTTTCAACTCCACAATATTATATTCCCTCAAAAAGATATCATAAAAAATCTTCTCATAAAAACCTTTATAAAGAATTAAAGAAATCTTACACAAAAAAATAATCCATCCACTTCTCATCTCAAGAAAAAAGAAATACAATGTCATAATTGCAAGGAAAAAGGACATATAGCCCTTGATTGCCCAAAAATAAAAGTTAAAATAGAAAAAGAAATCAAAACTACCTTAAAAGGTTCCTCAGAGTCAAAGTCATCCAGTTCCTCTGATACGGATTATTATTCCTCTCATTTTTAAGATACATGTCATTGTAAAATATTTAACAGTGAAATCCAATATAAATCTGGTTCTTCTACCTTTTTATCTTTAAACGTACTTTCTGCTCCAGAAGAGATGGTGCAAGAAATATTTAAAGATCCAAATGATGAAGAATTAAAAAATAAATATTTTGAAAAAAATACATTATATAAATAAAGGGACTAGAAAAGGAAAATCTTCTACATCAAATAACATATCAGACTTACTTGAACAATTTAGCAATAAAACTGTATTAGATAGATTAAGAAAGCAACAAGCTCCTACTTATCTTTCTACTCAAGATCTTTATAAAGAAATTAATAATCAAAATCAAGAAATAAAAGAATTAAAACAAGACTTAACTGAACTTCAAGCACTCAAAAATTATCAAGAAAATAATGATAATTTAGAAAATCAAGAAAATTTTGATGAAAACTTGAATGGTTTTGTAAATTTTGTAACAAGGAATCCACTTAAAAAATGGAAAACTCAAGTTACAATTAAGATCAAAGAATTCTCTATTAAAGAACTCTGGTCACTAGATAGTGGCGCAGATGTTAATTTAATAAGAGAAGGATTAATCCCAACAAAATATTATGAAAAAACCAATAATTAACTCAATCTAGCTATTGCTAGCAAAAAACTACATATCAAATACAAATTAAGTAATGTTTATATCTGTAAAAATGAAATACGTATAAAGACTAATTTCCTTCTAAGAAAGGATTTAAACAATATTGTTATCCTTGGAAATCCTTTTCTACAAATTTTATAGCCTTTTCAAATTGACTCACTAGGTCTAAAAACTATTTTAGATAATAAAGAATTAAACTTTGATTTTGTTGAATTAACTCCTATTCAACATATCAATATTTTTCAGACAAAGTGTAAACAAGAATAAGATGTTCAAAAACCACTCAGATATCTAGTTCCAAATAAAATGGACCACATTAATCTTCTCTTTGATGTCATCATGTTTTCTACATTTAATCCTACATCCAGATTTTGGTACCTTGGAATTCTACTTGGAGGACAGATATAAAATTGCTTTTCTTTTCCCAAAGAAAATAAAAATTCAGGTTATTGATAATTCTGATTAAGACCTATCTTTTACTCCTATTTGCCTTCAGGAAGTATCCCTTCTCATTATGACATCAAGTAAAGCCCCTATTCAGGAATCAAGCTCTTCCTTCATACCTACATCCTAACAAATATCAATTCCCTTCTTCAATCCAAGATTATCCATCACTTCACAAGAACTTATCAATGCCATTGGAGTGTCATTCTCTCTGATAAAAGAAAAAATACTAGAAAAACCCTATCCAAAATTGCAAACCATATCAAGGACTTAGAAAGCCAAATCCTTATGTGCCATTACATCCATCAAAGAGCACTGCTATCCACCTCCGCTGATTAAAAAACATCCGGAATTCACCTCCTGGAAAAGGTTAACACAGTCCTTCCAGATGAGATGCTATAAGAATTAGAGAAAAAACTATTTCTTGTGAGATCAAGGAGCGATTAATGCTCAAAGCTCAATATATAAGCTAGGCAACTACCTTTCCCAAATTGTTCCTGCCATCATATGAAGTTGATATCTCATATATTGAACAAGGATTAGTCCAAAGATTTTCTTTATGTAGAGATGATTTTGAGATAATACAGCTGCTCCCTACAATCGTGCGTCATGCCCTTTGCAGCCTTGGAGTTACCAAAAGACAACTTCTCATAACGTTTCATCAAGTTTGGACGAAAGATCAGATATCTGGTTTTATCAACCTTATAAACTATGGACTATCATGACTTATGAAGAAGGAGATTTATTCTGCAAAAAATTCATTACTACCTTAAAAGATTACAAGCATCTCCTAGTCGATTATCTAGCTCAATGGTATGAATCTCATGAAGCCACTACAATGGAATACTGCTTAGAATGTCTCCAAAATTATGATCCAACTTCTAATCAATATCAAAGATTTCTCAATCTAAAATGACATCTTAAATTTGCAAGTACATACAGATATGTTTGGTGTGACGGTCGATGAGCTGTTTGCATTGCTGATGATCTCGCTGAGCAAACAATGGTGATACAAAATCCATATAAATCTGGACATACAGCTCTCAATCAAATTATCAATGCTTATGAAGACATGTCTTTTTATATTTTTGAAGAAACTCGAGAAGAGTTAATCCAATTATTCCATGGTGAATTAACAAATGAAAGTTGGAATGAGCACTTTGGATGTAAGTCTCCAATAATACAATGGCTAGCATAAAGATTCTTCCTAAAGAGCTTTGGAAGGATGAGAAAAGCTTTTTCTACCAGCCCATCAATGAGTTCTTAGAAAAAGTACATGCAAAAGCACTAAAAGACAAAGCATATCTCTTATAAGAATGAAGTAGTATTTTATTCCCGACATGCACATCCATGAAGAACTTATCTCCAGAAAGGGAAAAGAAATAAAGACATGACACATACTTTATCAAGTCACTCAAAGCAATCATGACATCTCACTATTTAGAATGAAGTTCATCTACAGCAAAGATTGTGATTTTTGGCTACAGTCCGAAAGCATCATGAAATCTGTCAACACATTAAATGAAATGCACAATCACTCTAAATTCAGTTGTAATGAAATGTAAATTATGTTGGTTATGACTATAAATAGGTTTAACATTCCTCATGTACAGCAAGAGTTGGAATACCAGTCAAAATCCAGCCTTGCTTCCGCCACCATCTCCTCTTTCCTCTCCCTTCTGCTTTTGTATACCTACCATCTTCCCCATTTGGTATCAGAGCCAAGTTGGCATCTAGTTTGTAATCAAGTATCGTTGCAATATAAAGTCGTTTTGTGAGTATTTCTTCACTTATCTTTATGTTTTAATTTTGTTTAAGGAATTGCTGACTCAGAAGTAAGAATGTAAAAAATCTTAATACTTGGTTTTGTGTTTGTTATTATTGAGAAATTTTAATCATATTCTGCCCGGAGCAAAGCTGAGGTAGCCATTGTTGTCACCATTGTTAGCCATGTGAATGCATTTAAGGTGTTTTGTTGGTGTGAAAATTCTCTATTTTGTTAAATACTCATAGTGGATTTGGTTCAAATAACTCTGTAATACAAATTATGGCTAAGTTTATTAACAAGTTTATACCTTCTTCTTCCTCATCATCAAATTCCTTATCTTCTATGTCTATTAAAAGTAGTGAAGAAAATAGTTATGATGATTTAGATCAAGTTATTTTTGACTTGACTATTCCAACCGTAAATAAAAAAGAAATTTATAAAATTGGAAGTTTTCAATTAAAATCAAGTTATAAAGTAAAAACCATTGAAAGAACTAAATCCATTACCAGTAATATTAGCATCTTTCTTTAATCAAGCCCTATGAAAAACGGGAGTATGTTAAAACATACAATTATATTCATTTTGGATTAGTACAAGTTGCTCTAAAACTATTAACAAGACTTGGACTTAGAACAGAAGCTCTCATCTATGTTCAAGATACAAGACATAAAAAATTCAGCGATTCGTTACTTGGAATGGTTGAATCAAGTTTAGCTAATGGCCCTACTTTCTTTAATTGCTTTTCAAATTTCTCTGTTTCCCTTGCAGATCCAGGTGCACATGAAGCTCTTACTTTTGATATTCAGATAGAAGGTTTTGATATGAATCCTCATAATCAAAATCTTGCTCTCTTATATAGAGTTTATTATAAACTCATGAATTCAATTACTCCAGGCATAGCCTATTCCCATCAAGCAAAAGACATGACTACTTTATTCCAAACTAATTTGAGAAATAAAGTTAATATTCGAAAACTCATATAGTGGAATGACATTAATCAATCTAGTAAATGGTGCTTAGAAAACGCCCAACAAGAAAGGTCTTTAGAAAATCAAGATATTGAAACAATGATTGAACATGAAGATGAAAGTGTTGAAATAAATTTTTAAACAGATTCACGAGATACAACTCCTATAGTTTATCAACTTTCTTGAAGGTCTTATTCTCATCCTTCCTCTGTGGTAGGATCTTCCATAAAAGAACCATCCCAAGTTTCTTGCTCTACACTTAGTGTAGACCTTCGACCTACCAAACTTGCGTATCCTTCTTATCAAGCTTCTCCATCTAGTACATATAATCCTTTGGAATCTGATTTCAATATAAATGTTGCTGAATGTTTTGAAATTGATAAAGAAATGTTAAAAAAGAATATAGCTCTACATCCTTTAACAAAATCCTTTTTTAAACAGGTTTCTCAAGAAGATAAAGACTTTTTCAATGAAAAATGGTACAACTATATGTATGATAATCAAAGAAATATTTATTTCTTTGATTGGCTTAAATTAGCCATAAAGAAAGCTTATAATATGGAAGATTTATTTGTCAATATGATAACAAAATTAAGCTCATCTTGGAATATACCTACTACCAGTTCTTCTCCACAAAGTACTAAACAATCTATACATCCTTCATTACATCAAACCATTTATAAAGAAACTTTAGGTGTACCTATAAAAGATGTTGCAAAAATAAAAGGAGACAAATGTAAAACTGAATTTATTTACAAATCAGATTTAAGTCATATTTCAGAACAAAATAATTATACAGATATAAACCTTCATACTACTGGCCAACAAACTAATAGAATTGAAGATAAAGTTGAAAATATTTTAAAATTTAATGAAACTACTTCTTCCCATAAGGAAATCAAGACACAATCTTTAGGTTTTCAAGGTGAAGCCTTTAAAGATATAAAGTTAGAAGAAAAAACCCTTAAAATTTTTAGATAAACTAATTAATCAATTATCTCATAGTTTTACAAATATGAAGCTTCAAGAAAATAAAGATCAAAAAGCAAACAAATCTATAAATGTTTTAGTCTCAAATTCTAAAGCCTCTACCTTAGATTCAAAATTTTCTATAGCTGATCCTATAGAAGAAGAGTCTTAAACAAATGAGAATCAAAATGACCAAAATCAAGAATCTTTACAAATCAATAAAATATTTAAAAGACAAACACCAATAGTCACTATAGCAAAAACAAGAAATTATTATCCAAGACCTACTCCGGTTGATCTTCAATTCGAAGAACAAGCTATTCTAAATGGCCTTCGATTTGAAAACTTCTCAGTATATGAATGGAATGTAGATGGAGTATCTGAATATCAAATCCTGCAACTATGCCAACACATGATTATATATGCCTCTACCATCATGGCTGCCGGTAATGATCAAAGACATGCAGTAAATGCAGTCATCCTTGGAGTTACTGGACAATTGCATGGTTGGTGGTAAAAATACCTATCTGATACAGAAAGAAATGCTATATCAAATGCAGTAAAAAGAGATCCCTTAGGAAATCCCATTTTTACGCCTCAAGGCCAAATGATCCCTAATTCCATTTACATGCTTATTACAATATAGTAAAACACTTTATTGGTTATTATATGAATGTAGAAGAAAAAATAAGAACTCAATTAATCAATTTATCTTGCCAACATTATGAGATTTTCGTTGTTATAAAGATGTTTTCTTATCAAAACTCTATACGATTGATGCAAGTAATTCAGAATTTTGGAAAGAAAAAGTCATATCTGGTCTTCCTAAACTTTTTATAGAAAACGTTAGAGAAGAATTAAAATAAAAAATTATGGAAATTTGAATTATGGAATGTATACATATGGCGATCTAATTCAAAAGATCGATAAAGTTGGATTTTTATTATGGAATGAAATCAAACTTAAATGTCAAATTGAAAATCAAAAAAGAATCAGCAAGTATGAACTTGGTGATTTTTGTTTTCAATTTGGCATGGAACCATTATTCAGTCCTTCTAGTCAGAATAAAAAGAAAAGCTAAAAAGAAAATCTAAACATTTTTCAACTCCACAATATTGTACTCCCTCAAAAAGATATTGTACTTGGTGATTTTTTTATTTTAATTCTTCTCTAGCTTTTCTACAAAAAGTTTAGAAAGACCAAATATGAATTTTTCTTTCCAAAATTCTGAATTACTTGCATCGATTGTATAGAGTTTTGATAAGAAAACATCTTTATACCAATGAAAATCTGATAATGTTGGGTAAGATAAATTAAAAACTGATAAATTAAATAATTATGTTTTTAATTTTTCTCCTACATTCATATAATTACCAATAAAATGTTTAACTATATTGGTAATAAGCATGTAAATGGAATCAGAGATCATTTGGCCTTGAGGAGTAAGAATAGGATTTCCTGAGGGATCTATTTTTACTGTATTTAATATATCATTTCTTTCTGTATCAGATAGGTATGTTTCCCACTAACGATGTAATTGTCCAGTAAATCCAAGGACGACTGCATTTACTGCATGTCTTTGATCATTACCGGCAGCCATGATGGTAGAGGCATATATCATCATGTGTTGGCATAGTTGCAGGATTTGATATTCAGATACTCCATCTACATTCCATTCATATACTGAGTAGTTTTCAAATCGAAGGCCATTTAGAATAGCTTGTTCTTTGAATTGAAGATCAATTGGAGTAGGTCTTGGATAATAATTTCTTATTTTTGCTACAGTAACTATTGGTTTTAGTCTTTTAAATATTTTATCGATTTGTAGAGATTCTTGATTTTGATCATTTTGATTCTCATTTAGTTTGGACTCTTCTTCTATAGGATCAGCTATAGAAAATTTTGAATCTAAGCTAGAGGCTTTAGAATTTGAAGCTAAAACATTTATAGATTTGTTTGCTTTTTTTAGCTTTATATTTGTAAAACTATGAGATAATTGATTGATTAGTTCATCTAAAAATGTTAAGGGTTTTTTTTCTAACTTTATAACTTTAAGGGCTTCACCTTAAAAACCTAAAGATTGTGTCTTGATTACTTTATGGGAAGAAGTAGTTTCATAAAATTTTAAAATATTTTAAACTTTATCTTCAATTCTTTTGGTTTGTTGGCCAATAGTATGAAGGTTAATATTTGTATAATTATTTTATTCTAAAACATGACTTAAATTTGATTTTTAAATAAATTTAGTTTTACCATTGTCTCCTCATATTTTTGCAACATCTTTTATGGGTATAGCTAAAGTTTCTTTATAAATGATTTGATATAATGGAGGATGTATAGGTTCTTCAATTCTTTGTGGAGAGGAACTAGTAGAAGCTATAATCCAAGAAGAGCTTAATTTAGTTATCATATTAATGATAAATCTTTAGTATTAGAAGCTTTCTTCATGGCTAGTTTAATCCAATCAAAGAAATAATTATTTCTTTGATTATCATACATATATTTATACCATTTTGCTTTTAGAAAGTCTTTATGCTTTTAAGAAACATGGTTAAAAAAGGATTTTATGAGAGGATGTAAAGCTAAATTCGTTTTTAACATTTCTTTATCAATTTCAAAGCATTCAATAACATTTAATTGAAATCGGATTCTGAGAGATTATATGTATTAGTTGGAAAAGCATGATTTCTTATGTTTTCTAAAGCTTGACAAGAAGGATACACAAGTCTTGTAGGTAGAAGGTCTACATTAGGTGTAGAGTAAGAAACTCAGGATGGTTCTTTTATGGAAGATCCTACCACAGATGGAGGATGAGAATAAGACTTTCTAGAAGGTTAATACACTGTAGGAGTTGTATCTCTTGAATCTAATTGAAAATTTATTTCAACATTTCCATCTTCATGTTCAATAATTGTTTCAATATCTTGATTTTCTAAAGACCTTTTGGTTGGGTGTTTTCTAACCACCATTTACCAAATAGATTAATATCATTCTACTGTATGAGTTTTGGAATATTAACTTTATTTTTGAAATTACTTTGGAATAAAGTAGTCACACCTTTTGCTTGATGGGAATAGGCTATGCCTGGAACAACTGAATTCATGAGTGTATAATAAACTCTATCTATGAGAGCAAGATTTTGATTATGAGGGTTCATTTTTGTCTGGATAGCAAGAGTAAGAGCTTCATGTGCACATGGAAAGAGCTTCATGTGCACATAGATCTGTAAGGGAAACAGAGTAATTTGGAAAGCAATTGAAGAAAGTAGGGCCATTAGCCAAACATTATTCAACCATTCCAAGTAATGAATTATTGAATTTTTTATGTCTTATATCTTGAACATAGACGAGAGCTTTTGTTTAAAGTCCAAGTCTTGTTAAAGGCTTTAGAGCAACTTGCACTAATCCAAAATGAATATAATTGTATGTTTTAACATACTCCCTTATTTCGTGGGGCTTGATTAGAGAAAGATGCTGAATATTATTGCTAATGGATTCAGTTCTTTCAATAGTTTTTACTGTATAACTTGAATTTAATTGAAAACTTCCAACTTTATAAATTTCATTTTTTTTAAGGTTGGAATAATCCAGTCACAAATAACTTGATATTAATCGTCATAACTGATATTTCCACTATTTTTAATGGACGTAAAAGATAAGGAATTTGATGATGAAGAAGAAGAAGGTATAAACTTCTTAATAAGCTTAGCCATAATTTGTATTACAAAGTTATTTTAACCAAATCCACCACTAGTATCTAATGAAATAGAGGATTTGCACACCAACAAAATGCCTTAAATGCTTTCACATGGCTAACAACGGCGACAACAATGGTTACCTCAGCTTCGCTCTGGGTGGAATATGATTAAAATTTCTCAATAATAACAAACACAGAACTAAGTATTAAGACTTTTGACAATCTTACTTCTGAGTCAGCAATTTCTTAAGCAAAATCAATGCATAACATAACAAAGATAATTGAAGAAATACTCACAAAACGACTTTATATTGCCAAAGTACTTGATTACAAATTTGATACCAACTTGGCTCTGATACCAAATGGGGAAGATGGTGGGTTATACAAAAGCGGAAGGGAGAGGAGAGAGGAGATAGTGGTGGAAGCAAGGCTAGTTTTGACTGGTATTCAAACTCTTGCCTATACATGAGGAAGACTAAACTTATTTATAGTCATAACAAACATAATTTACATTTCATTACAACTGAATTTATGATGTATTTGCATTTCATTTCATGTGCTGACAAATTTCATGATGCTTCAGGACTATTGGGTAAGATCACAATCTTCACTGTAGATGAACTTTATTCTGAATAGTGGATTGTCATGATTGCTTTGTGGAAAATTGAGTGGCTTGATAAAGCATATGTCTTGTCTTGGCTTTATTTTTTTTCCTTTTTTTCGAATAGATATGAATCCTTTATTGTCACTTTTTGTCTCATTAGCATCTGTATCTGGTTCAGGAGCAATATTTTCAAAAGGATTGTCATCAGCCTAAAGATGATGCAGTTGCTGACCAAAACTTAATGGAGAATTTTTAGATGATCGTTCTTTTTGTATTTGTTCAATAATTTCTTTTTGAAGTTCTTTTTTGAGTTAAAGCAAATCTGCTGCTGTATAAAGAGTAGAAGGAGAGGCTAAACAAGAATTCTTCTGTTTGTCAATATCACTTACTGGATGAAGCCTTTCTTTTTTTTTATTAGGAGTTTTGAGAATTTCAAAAAATGATGGCTTGATAGCTTAATCGGTAGAATATTATTGGAGTATTGCAGTATAATTAAATTGATGCCAAAACTTAATATAAATCATTTGAGATAAAACTGGGGGACTGAAGTCCATTTCTTTATAAGAATTCCATTTCAAGATCCAAGGAATCTCCTACTTGCGATAAAACTGCATAGTAATATAAGGTTTTGTTGCTAGTTGTAGGTGCTGATAAAGGCTTTTTTCTTCTGATTTGAGAATAGTTTAAATGATGCAGAATAAGATTCATAAATTGGAAGAAGTACTTGAGGAAGGATGTCTTTAGTGGCACCAAAAGGGATCCAAAATTGTGTGAAGAACCACATAGGTATTTTATGAGAGTTTGATTTGAATATGATGAACCAAAAATGCTGGAAGGATGGGTTTTGATAATAGAGGATGACTTCCCAAGCAGAAATATAATCATAATAATTAAAAATAAGTTTTGAATCAAGCCTTTGAGTCATATGCAGACCTCCCCATTCTTTTGCAGAGAGAACATGCAGGATTTTGATTTTTGAACAGAGGATAGTAATATTGGGTGGTAAAGCATTTAAGTATGAATTTTTTGATCCATCTGTATGATCAATAGTACAGCTACCAGTTCTGATCAAAATTTGTTCATAGACTTTATAGTCAAGAGGTTGGATAAATAAGTGATCAGGAGAAAAAGGGTTTGGATAAGATGTTCAATAGAAATGGTATAAGCATAAGACACGTCATCTAAGGAATAAATTCTTAAGGGTGCTTTTATGGTAAAATATTGGGCTAGTGAAGCTTGAGGTTTTCTAGATATAGGGCTTGAGGGGCTTTGAAATTGAGGAATATTAGAAGTATGGGTTGCTCCCCATCTCTCAAGGTAATTACTTTTGGATTTTCTGGATAAAGGTGCAGTGTTCATAATGGAAGAAACTTTATCAGTTGGGGACTGGAGAAAGGGTCTAATCTGCCGAGGCTTCATTCTTTTATCCCTGTAAAAACTCACGAGATAAAATATCAAGAAGAGAATTATTTTCACATGCAATATACTCAATGTCAAAGTCAAATATGGCTAAAAAAGCTTGCTAGCGAGCAAAGATTTGCTTAGCAGCAAGATTTTTTACATCTTTTCTAAAATTTCTTTAACAGATTTACAATCTATTCTTAATAAAAAATTTTTGTTTAATAATTCACTTTGGAACTTCATTATACTATTTAATATGGATAGGATTTCCTTTTTAATAGTTGAATAATTCTGTTGAGTGGGCGTCCATGTTCCAGAAATGAAATGAAGAATTTCTTATTTTCCAAGGACGTTTCTTTGTAGAAGGATTCCTCCAAAACCTATTTCAGATGCATCTATTTGAACTAGTTTTAATAAATCTGGATGAGGGATAGTTGAACAAGGTAAATTTTGGACTTTCTGTTTAATATATTGAATAGCTTTTGTATGAGCAGGTGACCATTCTATGGAATTTTTTGTCAAGCGCATTTGCAAGATTTTTCTTTCATTAGTAAGATCTTTACAAAAGTCAGAAACGTAATTAAGGCATCCAAGAAAACATTGCAATTGCTCTTTATTAAGAATTTCATTAGGAAATTGGGAAGGAATAATAACTCTTTGGACTGGAGAAATAGTTTCTTTTTTATTATAAAGCCAAGAAACTAAATTTCTGTTTAAAAAAGCTTCATTTTCTTTTGGGATAAGACAAGTTCATTCTTGATAATAACTTTTTTAAAATTATTTAAATGTTTCCAATGGTCACAAATAGATTTTGAAAACATAAGAATGTCATTTATATAGACGAGTGTAAAAGCTTGATATGGATTAAAAATGTCATTTATTATTCTTTGAAATTCTGAAGGAGCATTTTTTAAACCAAATGCATAGCATTCCATTCGTAATGGCTAAATGGTGCTGTAAAAGCAGTTTTATACTTGTCCTCCGGGGTGATTGAATTTGCCAGAATCCTAATTTAAGATCAAATTTGGAAAAAGGAAGGCACCAGCTAGATGGTTAATAAGATCAATTTTATTTAGAACTGGATATCTAATGGACTTTAAGACTTTATTTAAAGGCTTGTAGTTGATAACAAGAGGGGGAACACCTCGTTCTTGTTCAGGTGCTTTATTTAAGCTTTGTAGCAAGAAGATTATTAATTTCTTTAGTACATAGTTGTATAAGATCTTTATTCGTCTGAATAGGTCGAGCTTAAGTAGGAATTTGCGATTCATTGAAATTATTAATAGATGGAAGAGAAACAGTATGGTTTTCCTATGCCAAAAGGCAGAAGGAAGGTCAGAAAGCATTCTGTTTCAAGAGATTTTTGAAATTGGATTAATTCTTTTTGGAATTCTGGTTTTTTTAATTCTTTTGCAATTCTTAAAGAATTCATATCTTCTTGAAGATATGCAATTTGTTTTTCTTTATAAGCAATTTGATTTTGAATGATATTGATATGTTGAATAGGAGTTCATTCAACAAAATCAAGAATTAATTTTTTATTGTCTTTAATAGTTTTTAGACCTGATGAGTCAATTTGAAAAGGCTGTAAAATTTGTAGAAAAGGATTTCCACGGATAACATCATTGTTTAAATCCTTTCCTAGAAGGAAATTAGTCTTTATGCATATTCCATTTCTACAGACATAAACATTACTTAATTTGTATTTGATACGTAGTTTTTTGTTAGCAGTAGCTAGATTGAGTTTATTATTGGTTTTTTCATAATATTTTGTTGAGATTAATCCTTCTCTTATTAAATTAACATCTGCACCACTATCTAGTAAGCAGAGTGTTTTAATGTTAAAGTCTTTGACCTTAATTGTAGCTTGAGTTTTCCATTTTTTAAGTGGATTTCTTATTAAATAATTTACAAAACTAATTGAGTCTTTATCAAATTTTTTTTAATTTTCTAATTTATCATTATTTTCTTGATAATTTTTGAGTGTGTGAAATTCAAGATTCCTAACACGTTGTTTGAGTTCTTGAAGTTCAATTAAGTCTTGTTTTAATTCTTTTATTTCTTACTATTGATTATTTATTTCTTTATAAAGATCTTGAATTAAAAGATAAGTAGGAGCTTGTTGCTCTCTTAATCTATCTAAAACAATTTTTATACTGAATTGTTCAAGTAAGTCAGATATATTACTAGATTTATAAGCTATTCCTTTTTTTTTTTATTTCCATTGTTTATTTTCTATATTTTTTCAAAATATTTATTTTTTAATTCTTCATCTTTTAGATCTTTAAATATTTCTAGCACCATTTTTTCTGGAGTAGAGAGTATGTTTAAAGATAGTGAGGAAGAAGAAGTAGATTCATACTGGATTTCACTGTCAAATATTTTACAATGGCATGTATCTAAAGAATAATCTTTATCAGAGGAACTAGATGATTCTAAGGATGAGGATGAGGATCCTTCTAAGATAGTTTTGATTTCTTTTTGAGAATAAATAATTCCAGAAGGCTCTAAAATATTTTCAACTTTATCGTCAATTATATTCGTTTGTCGACCAATAGTATGAAGGTTAATATTTGTATAATTATTTTGTTCTAAAACATGACTTAAATCTGATTTGTAAATAAATTCAGATTTACCTTTATCTCCTTGTATCTTAGCTACATCTTTTATAGGTATGACTGAAGTTTCCTTATATATGATTTGATGTAATGGAGGATGTATAGATTCTTCAGTTCTTTGTGGAGAAGAACTAGTAAAAGCAATAATCCAAGATGAGCTTAATTTTGTTATCATATTGATGGATAAATCTTCAGTATTATAAGCTTTCTTTATGCTTAGTTTAAGCCAATCAAAGAAATAAATATTTCTTTCATTATCATACATATATTTGTACCAATTTTCTTTTAAAGAGTCTTTATGTTCTTGAGAAACCCGTTTAAAAAAGAATTTTGTTAAAGGATATAGAGTTAAATTCTTTTTTAACATTTCTTTATCAATTTCAAATTATTCGATAACATTTATATTGAAATTGGATTCCAAAGGATTATATGTATTAGATGGAGAAGTTGATAAGAAGGATACACAAGTCCTGTAGGTCAAAGGTCTACATTAGGTGTAGAGTAAGAAACTCAGGATGGTTCATTTATGGAAGATCCTACCATAGAGGGAGGATGAGAAAAAGACTTTCTAGAAGGTTGATAAACTGTAGGAGTTGTATCTCTTGAATCTGTTTAAAAATTTATTTCAACACTTCCATCTTCATGTTCAATAATTGTTTTAATATCTTGATTTTCTAAAGACCTTTCTGGTTGGGCGTTTTCTAAGCACCATTTGTTAGATAGATTAATATCATTCCACTATATGAGTTTTGGAATATTAACTTTATTTTTAAAATTAGTTTGGGATAAAGTTATCATACCTTTTGCTTGATAGGAATAGGCTATGCCTAGAACAACTGAATTCATAAGTTTATAATAAACTCTATATATGAGAGCAAGATTTTGATTATGAGGATTCATATCAAAACCTTTTGTCTGGATAGCAAGAGTAAGAGCTTCATGTGTACCTGGATTTGTAAAAGAAGCAAAGAAATTTGGAAAGAAATTGAAGAAAGTAGGGCCATTAGCCAAACTTGATTCAACCATTCCAAGTAATGAATCACTAAATTTTTTATGTCTTGTGTCTTGAACATAGATGAGAGCTTTAGTTCTAAGTCCAATTCTTACTAAAAGATTTAGAGCAACTTGCACTAATCCAAAATGAATATAATTGTATGTTTTAACATACTCCTTTATTTCATGGGGCTTGATTAAAGAAAGTTGTTGAATATTGCAGATAATGGATTCAGTTCTTTCAATGGTTTTTACTTTATAAATTAATTTTAATTGAAAACTTCCAACTTCATAAATTTCATTTTTATTTACGGTTGGAATAGTCCAGTCACAAATAACTTAATCTAAGTCGTCATAACTGATTCCTCCACTATTTTTAATAGACATAGAATATAAGGAATTTGATGATGAGGAAGAAGAAGGTACGAACTTCTTAATAAGCTTAGCTATAATTTGTATTACAAAGTTATTTTAGACAAATCCACCACGAGTATCTAACAAAATAGAGGATTTACACACCAACAGAAGACCTTAAACACCTCCACATGGCTAACAATGGCATAACAATGGCTACCTTAGGTTCGCTCCAGGTGGAATATGATTAAAATTTCTCAATAATAACAGGCATAGAACTAAGTATTAAGATGCTTGACGTTCTTACTTCTGGATGATTTCCTTGCCTGTTGGTATCAGAGCCAAGTTGGTATCAAATTTGTAATCAAGTACTTTGGCAATATAAAGTTGTTTTGTGAGTATTTCTTCACTTATCTTTGTTATGTTATGCTCTGATTTAGCTTAAGGAATTGCTTACTCAGAAGTAAGAACGTCAAACGTCTTAAAACTTAGTTCTGTGTTTGTTATTATTGAGAAATTTTAATCATATTCAGCCAGGAGTGAAGCTGAGGTAGCCATTGTTGTCACCATTGTTAGTCATGTGAAGGCATTTAAGGTGTTTTGTTGGTGTGTAAATCCTCTATTTCGTTAAATACTCATGGTGGATTTGGTTAAAATAACTCTATAATACAAATTATGGTTAAACTTATTAAGAAGTTTATGTTGGAAGCAGGTGGGTCTCGTGGATAGATTTTCAAAACTTTTGACCCACTTGACACAGGGATCAACTATCCATAAGACCAAAAACCCAATCTAGGATGCATTACCCTCAATCTCGTGACCATGTACAGTAAATATTCTATCTAAAAGATAGAATCAAATAGCACTAAATATCCACAATAAACTACGATATGAAAGAAGTAGATCATACCTTTGGAGATCCGCAGTGCTCTAATGGAGAAGTTGCGACTCTACTTGATGATGAGAATCTTCAACACCTCTTAGCCTACCACGCTATGACCCGAATTGGATTTCTTTTCTCAAGAAGATTGGTGGAATCTTCAGGAGAAATCCCAACTCAAAACTCCAAGGAACTAGAAGAGAGATGGAGAGAGAAACTCGTGCAACTCTTGCACGAATAGGGTTTTGGACGTGAAAGAGAGTCTTATTGGACGTCCAAGAGATTTTATAGACTTTCAAATCTCTCCCTTGTCTAATTGAAGTAGAAGTCTTACTTCCAAAGCAATTAGCAACTTTCTCCTTTCCAAACTCTTTTTTCTAGAGTTCAAGTCGGATTAGTATTTTCCAATATCTCGGGCTAGCGTGGGGACCACTAGGGATTCTTTAGAAAGCTGGCTCCAACTGGAACACCGCGACCCCACATCTCATGTGCAATCAGGGCCTATAGTTAATTGTAAATAACACCACTATATAAATGAAATTGCACTCCAGTCTGAGGAATAAATTACAATGAAGACCCTAAACTTCCCAAATACCGCAAGTAGGCCCCTCTATCAATATCCGTGGATCAATTAGAATAAATCTGTCTCTTCCAATATAAGTTCCACATCTTATTATCCTTAAGCCCCAATTAATCACAGTAATCATCAGTACCATCCAATTAACTCTTAATTGAGATGGGTGCGCACTTACTAATTACAAATCCATTAATTGGCACAAGGGGATAATAGAGATAGATTCCATCTTGATCATTCAATGTTCTCACAGTTTTACCACCACATATCCAAGACACCGAGGTGTTAACCTATAGTTGGCCTCACTCATTGGTGACTCAAAGCAAATGAATAGATAGAAACTTGAGTTCATCAATGTCTCAGGATTGAGAGCTTATTGCTAGGGAATTATGAGAGCATACCTTATTATTGAGACGGAATTCCATAAGGTGCATCTCATGGTCCTTCAATACATCCAATGTACCAACACCGTGATCCAGAATCTTACATTCTGATGATCGAGATAAATCACACTATCTCATAGTGATCAAAGTGCTACAACCTTATCAAATGAGATGCCCAGTCTCATTACTGGTTATGAAGGTATTTAAGTATAAGGTTTGTGACATATATCTCCCGCGTGTGAATCTCATCCATGCACATGTATCACATCTAATATACTAATGGGACCTGGTTCAACTCATGAACCATTATGTCATATGTATTGGTCATGTGTATGAAGTAGTAAAATAATATTCATCTCATGAAAGTAAAGCATGATTTTATTGATAAATAAAGAAATTAATCAATTTATTACATCAACTGATGGATTGAGTCCACAAAATCTAACAGTTTATACCTTTTTCTTCCTTATCATCAAATTTCTTGTCTTCTAAGTCTATTAAAAATAGGGAGAAATCAGTTATAACAACTTAAAGCAAGTTATTTGTGACTAAACTACTTTAACTGTAAATAAAAAAGAAATTTATAAAGTTGGAAGTTTTCAATTAAAATTAAGTTATAAAGTATAAACCATTGAAAAAATTGAATCCCTTATCAGTAATATTCAGTATCTTTCTTTAATCAAGCCCCATGAAATTAAGGAATATGTTAAAACATAAAATTATATTCATTTTGGATTAGTGCAAGTTGCTCTAAAGCCTTTAACAAGACTTGGACTTAGAACAGAAGCTCTCATCTATGTTTAAGATATAAGACATAAAAAAATTTAGTGATTCATTACTTGGAATGATTGAATCAAGTTTGGCTAATGGCCCTACTTTCTTCAATTGCTTTCCAAATTTCTCTGTTTCCCTTACAGATCAAGGTGCACATGAAGCTCTTACTCTTGCTATCCAGATAAAAGGTTTTCATATGAATCCCCATTATCAAAATCTTGCTCTCATAAGTAGAGTTTATGATAAACTCAAGGATTCAGTTGTTCCAGGTATAGCCTATTCCCATCAAGCAAAAGGTATGACAACTTTATTTCAAACTAATTTCAAAAATAAAGTTAATATTCCAAAACTCATATAGTGGAATGATATTAATCTATCTGGTAAATGGTGCTTAGAAAACACTCAATCAGAAAGGTCTTTAGAAAATCAAGATATTGAAACAATTATTGAACATGAAGATGGAAGTGTTGAAATAAATTTTCGAACAGATTCAAGAGATACAACTCCTACAGTTTAGCAACCTTCTAGAAAGTCTTATTCTCATCCTCCCTCTTTGGTAGGATCTTCCATAAAAGAACCATCCTGAGTTTCTTGCTCTACACCTAATGTAGACCTTCGACCAACGGGACTTGTGTATCCTTCTTATCAAGCTACAGAAAACAAAAGAAATCATGCTTCTCCAACTAATACATATAATCCCTCAGAATCCGATTTCTATATAAATGTTATTGAATGCTTTGAAATTGATGAAGAAATATTAAAAAAGAATTTAGCTTAACATCCTCTCACAAAATCCTTTTTTAACCATGTTTGTTAAGAACATAAAGACTTTCTAAAAGCAAAATGGTATAAATACATGTATGATAATCAAAGAAATCTTTATTTCTTTGAAGGCTTAAACTAGCCATGAAGAAAGCTTATAATACTGAAGATTTATCCATCAATGTGATAACTAAATTCAATGGTTCTTGGATTATAGCTTCTACCAGTTCCTCTCCACAAAGAACTGAAGAATCTATGCATCCTCCATTACATCAATTCATATATAAAGAAACTTCAACCGTACACATAAAAGATGTTACAAAAATACAAGGAGATAAAGGTAAATTTGAATTTATTTACAAATCAGACTTAAGTCATAATTATACAAATATTAACCTTCATACTATTGGCCAATAAACCAATAGAGTTGAAGATAAATTTGAAAATATTTTAAAAGTTTATGAAGCATCTTCTTCACAAAAGATAATTAAGACACAAACTTTAGGTCTTCAAGGTGAAGCCCTTAAAGATCTAAACTTAGAAAGGAAACCTTTAAAATCTTCAAATGAACTAATCAATCAATTATCTCATAGTTTTACAAATGTAAAACCTTAAGAAAATAAAGATGAAAAAGTTGACAAATCTATAAATATTTTAATCTCAAATTCTAAAGCCTTTCGCTCAAATTCAGAATTTTCTATAGCTGATCCTGTAGAAGAAGAGTTTAAAACAAATGAGAATCAAAATGATCAAAATCAAGAATCTCTACAAATCAATAAAATATTAAAATATAAAAACCAATAGTTGCTGCAGCAAAAATAAGAAATTATTATCTAGGACCTACTCCACTTGATCTTCAATTCGAAGAACAAGCTATTCTAAATGGCCTTCGATTTGAAAACTTCTTAGTATACAAATGGATTGTAGATGGTCTACCTGAATATCAAATCCTGTAACTATGCCAACACATGATGATATATGCCTCTACCATCATGGTTGCCTGTAATGATCAAAGACATGTAGTAAATGTAGTTGCCGTCGGATTTACTGGATAATTACATGGTTGATGAAAAAAGTACCTATCTGATATAAAAAGACAAGCTATACTAAATGCAATGAAAAGAGATCCCTCAGGAAATCATGTTCTTACTCCTCAAGGCCAAATGATCCCTAATTCCATCCACATGCCTATTACCAATATAGTTAAACATTTTATTGGTAATTATATGAATGTAGAAAAAAATTAAAAATATAATTAATCAATTTATCTTGGACAACATTATCAGATTTTCATTGGTATAAAGATGTTTTCTTATCAAAACTCTATACAATCGATGCAAGTAATTCAGAATTTTAAAAAGAAAAATTGATATTTGGTCTTCCTAAACTTTTTGCAGAAAAAGTTAGAGAAGAGTTAAAATTAGAAAATTATGGAAATTTAAATTATGGACTTTATATGTATGGTGACCTCATTCAAAAAGATAAATAAGGTTAGATTTTGATTATGTAATGAAATCAAACTTAAACGACAAATTGAAAATCAAAAAAGAATCATCAAATATGAACTTGGTGATTTTTGTTATCAATTTGGCATGGAACTATTAGTTAGTCCTTCTAGCCATAATAAAAATAAAAACTTAAAAAGAAATCATCAAAAAAGAAAATCTAAACATTTTTCAACTCCGCAATATTACAGTCCCTTAAAAAGATATTATAAAAAATCTTCTCATAAAAATCCTTATAAAAAATCAAAGAAGTCTTATACAAAAGATAATCCATCCACTTCTTATCCCAAGAAAAAAGAAATACAATGTTACAATTGGAAAGAAAAAGGACATATAGCTCCTAACTACCAAAAAAAAAAGTAAAAATAGAAAAAGAAATCAAAACTATCTTAAAAGGATCCTCAGCGTCAGAGTCATCTAGTTCCTCTGATATAGATTTTCTTCCACTCATTTTTCAGATACATGTCAATGTAAAATATTTGACAGTAAAATCCAGTATAAATCTGCTTCTTCTTCCTTTCTATCTTTACACGTACTTTCTGCTCCAGAAGAATTGGTGCTAGAAATATTTAAAGATTTCAAAGATGAAGAATTAAAAATAAATATTTAAAAAAAAATATAGAATGTAAATAAAGGAAATAAAAAAGGGAAAGCTTCTACATCAAATAATATATGTGACTTACTCAAACAATTAGCATTAAAACTATATTAGATAGATTAAAAGAGCAGCAAGCTCCTCCTCATCTTTCAATTGAAGATCTTTATAAAGAAATTACTAATCAAAAGCAAGAAATAAAAGAATTAAAACAAGATTTAATTGAACTTCAAGAACTCAAACAACGTGTTGAGAATCTTGAATTTCACATATTCAAAATTTATCAAGAAAATAATGATAATAAATTAGAACATCAAGAAGAATTTGGTGAAAACTTAAATGGTTTTGTAAATTCTTTAATAAACAATCCACTTAAAAAATGGAAAACTCAAGTTACAATTAAGATCAAAGATTTCTCTATTAAGGCACTCTGCTTACTACATAGTGGCGCAGATGTTAATTTAATAAGAGAAGGATTAAACCCAACAAAATATTATGAAAAAACCATTAATAATCTCAATCTCGCTACTGCTAGCAAAAAACTACATATCAAATACAAATTAAGTAATGTTTATGTCGGTAAAAATGGAACATGCATAAAGACTAATTTCCTTCTAGAAAAGGATTTAAACAATGATGTTATCCTTGGAAACCCTTTTCTATAGATTTTACAGCCTTTTCAAATTGACTCATCAAGTCTAAAAACTATTTTAGACAATATTGAATTAATTTTTTATTTTGGTGAATCAACTCCTATTCAACATATCAATAATATTCAAACAAAGTGTAAACAAGAATAAGGTGTTTAAAAAACAATCAAATATCCAGTTCCAAATAAAATAGATCTTATTAATGGTCTCTTTGATGTCTTCATGTTTTCTACATTTGATCCTACATCCAAATTTTGGTACCTTCAAATTCTACCTGGAGGACAAATATAAAATTATTTTTCTTTTCCTAAAGAAAATAAAAATTCAAATTATTGATAATTCTCATTCAGACCTATTTGGCTTCAGGAAATATCCTTTTTCATTATGACATCAAGTACAAGTAAAAGCAAAGCCCCTATTCAAGAATCAAGCTCTTCTTTCATGCCTACATCCCAACAAACATCAATTCCCTTCTTCAATCTAGGATTATCTGTTACTTCATAAGAACTTATCAATGCCCATTGGAGTGCCATTCTCTTTGATAAAAGAAAAAATACTACAAAAACCCTATCCAAAATTGCAAACCATATCAAGGACTTAGAAAGCCAAATCCTTATGTACCATAACATCCACCAAAGAGCACTATTATCCACCTATACTGATGAAAAAATATCCAGAATTCACCTCCTAAAAAGGGTTAACATAGCCCTTCTAAATGAGAAAAAACTATTTCTTGTCAGATCAAGGAGCGATTAATGCTCAAAGCTCAATATATAAGCTGGGCAACTGCTTTCCCAAATTATTCCTGCCATCATATGAAGTTGATATCTCATATGTTGAACAAGGATTATTATAAAGATTTTCTTTATGCAAAGATTATTTTGAAATGATACAGCAGCTCTCTGCAATCATGCATCATGCCCTTCGCAACCTTGGAGTTACTAAAAGACAACTTCTCATAACGATTTCATCAAGTTTTGGCGAAAGATTAGAAATCTGGTTTTATCAACCATATCAATTATGGAGCATCGTGAATTATGAAGAAGGAGATTTAATTTGCAAAAGATTCATCTCTACCTTAAATGATTACGAGAATCTCCCTGTTGATTATCCAACTCAATGGCATGAATCTCAAGAAGTCACTACAATAGAATACAGCTTAGAACATCTCCAAAAGTATGATCCAGCTTCTGATCAATATCACTGATTTCTCAATCTAAAAGGACATCTTGAATTTGCAAGTACATACAGGTATGAAATGTAAATTATGTTTACTAAGGCTATAAATAGTATCAGCCTTCTCCATGTCAGGCAAGAGTTAGAATACCAGTCAAAATCCAGCCTTGCTTCCACCACCATCTCCTCTCTCCTCTCCCTTCCACTTTCATATACCCACCATCTTCCCCATTTGGTATTAGAGCCAAGTTGGTATCAAATTTGTAATCAAGTGCTTTGGCAATATAAAGTTTTTTTGTGAGTATTTCTTCACTTATCTTTGCTATGTTATGCTTTGATTTTGATTGTGGAATTGTTGACTCAGAAGTAAGAACATCAAAAGTCTTAATGCTTAGTTCTGCGTTTGCTATTATTGAGAAATTTTAATTATATTTTGCCCAGAGCGAAGTTGAGGTAGCCAATGTTCTCGCCATTGTTAGTCATGTGAAGGCATTTAAGTCACTTTATTAGTGTGAAAATCCTCTATTTCATTAGATACTCATAGTGGATTTGGTAAAAATAACTCTATAATACAAATTATGACTAAGCCTATTAAGAAATTTGTACCTTCTTCTTCCTCATCATCAAATTCCTTATCTTCTATGTCTACAAAAAAATAGTGAAGAAATTAGTTATGACGATTTCGATCAAGTTAATTGTAACTAGACTATTTCAACAGTAAATAAAAATGAAATTTATAAAGTTGGAAGTTTTCAATTAAAATTAAGTTATAAAGTAAAAACCATTGAAAAAACTGAATCAATTACCAGTAATATTCAGCATCTTTCTTTAATCAAGCCCCATGAAATAAAGGAGTATGTTAAAACATACAATTATATTCATTTTGGATTAGTGCAAGTTGCTCTAAAGCCATTAACAAGACTTGGACTTAAAATTGAAGCTCTCATCTATGTTCAAGAAAGAAGACAAAAAATTTAGTAATTCATTACTTGGAATGGTTGAATCAAGTTTGGCTAATGGCCCTACTTTCTTCAATTGCTTTCCAAATTTCTCTGTTTCCCTTATAGATCCAGGTACACATGAAGCTCTTACTCTTGCTATCCAAACAAAAGGTTTTGATATGAATTCTAATAATCAAAATCTTGCTCTCATATATAGAGTTTAGTATAAACTCATGAATTCAATTCTTCCAGGCATAGCCTATTCCCATCAATCAAAAGGTATGACTACTTTATTCCAAACTAATTTCAAAAATAAAGTTAATGTTTCAAAACTCATACAGTGAAATGTTATTAATCTATCTGGTAAATGGCGCTTAGAAAATGACCAACCAGAAAGGTCTTGAGAAAATCAAGATAATGAAACAATTATTGAACATGAAGATGGAAGTGTTGAAATAAAATTTCAAAAAGATTCAAGAAATACAACTGTTACAGTTTATCAACCTTCTAGAAAGTCTTATTCTCATCCTCCCTCTATGGTAGGATCTTCCATAAAAGAACCATCCCAAGTTTCTTGCTCTATACCTAATGTAGACCTTCGACCTACAAGATTTGTGTATCCTTCTTATCGAGCTTCTCTATATAATACAAATCATCCTTCCAAATCTGATTTCAATATAAATGTTAATGAATGCTTTGAAATTGATAAAGAAATGTTAAAAAAGAATTTAGCTCTACATCTTTTAACAAAATCCTTTTTTAAACAGGTTTCTCAAGAACATAAATACTTTTTTAAAAAATGGTACAAATCTACGTATGATAATCAAAGGAATATTTATTTCTTTGATTGCCATTAACTAGCCATAAAGAAAGCTTATAATACTGAAGATTTATCCATCAATATGATAACAAAATTAAGCTCATCTTCGATTATAGTTTCTACCAATTCTTCTCCACGAAGAACTAAAGAATCTATATATCCTCCATTACAACAAATCATTTATAAAGAAACTTCGGCCGTGCCCCTAAAAGATGCAGCAAAGATACAAGGAGATAAAGGTAAATCCGAATTAGTTTATAATTCAGACTTGAGTCATATTTTAGATCAAAATAATTATATAAATATTTACCTTCATACTATTGGCCAACAAACCAATAGAATTTAAGATAAAGTTGAAAATATTTTAAAATTTTAGGAAGCATCTTCCTCACAAAAGATAATTAAGACACAACCTTTGGGTCTTCAAGGTAAAGCCCTTAAAGATCTAAACTTAGAAAGGAAACCTTTAAAATCTTCAGATGAACTAATCAATCAATTATCTCATAGTTTTACAAATATAAAACTTCAAGAAAATAAAGATCAAAAAGCTGACAAATCTATAAATATTTTAGTCTCAAATTCTAAAGCCTCTGGCTCAAATTCAGAATTTTCTATAGCTGATCCTGTAGAAGAAGAGTCTAAAACAAATGAGAATCAAAATGATCAAAATTAATAATCACTACAATTCAATAAAATATTAAAAGATAAAAACCAATATCACTGCAGCAAAAATAAGAAATTATTATCCAAGACCTACTCCACTTGATCGTTAATTCGAAGGACAAGCTATTCTAAATGGCCTTCCATTTGAAAAGTTCTCAGTATACGAATGGAATGTAGATGGTCTACCTGAATATCAAATCCTGTAACTATGCCAACACATGATGATATATGCCTCTACCATCATGGTTGCCGGTAATGATCAAAGACATGTAGTAAATGCAGTTGTCATCAGATTTACTGGACAATTACATGGTTGATGGGAAAAGTACCTATCTGATATAAAAAGACAAGCTATACTAAATGCAGTAAAAAAAGATCCCTTAGGAAATCTTGTTCTTACTCCTCAAGGCCAAATGATCCCTGATTCCATCTACATGCCTACTACCAATATAGTTAAACATTTTATTGGTAATTATATGAATGTAGAAAAAAATTAAAAATATAATTAATCAATTTATCTTGGCCAACATTATCAGATTTTCGTTGGTATAAAGATGTTTTCTTATCAAAACTGTTTACAATTGATGCAAGTAATTCAGAATTTTAGAAAGAAAATTTTATATCTGGTCTTCCTAAACTTTTTGTAGAAAAAGTTAGAGAAGAGTTAAAATCAGAAAATTATGGAAATTTAAATTATGGACTTTATATGTATGGTGACCTCATTCAAAAAGATAAATAAAGTTAGATTTTAATTATGTAATGAAATCAAACTTAAACGACAAATTGAAAATAAAAAAGAATCAGCAACTATGAACTTGGTGATTTTTGTTATCAATTTGGCATGGAACTATTACATGCCAAATATATGTATGATAATCAAAGAAATATTTATTTCTTTGATTGGCTTAAACTAGATATAAAGAAAGCTTATAATACTGAAGATTTATCCATCAAAATGATAACAAAATTAAGCTAATCTTGGATTATAGTTTCTACCAATTCTTCTCCACGAAGAACTAAAGAATCTATACATCCTCCATTACATCAAATCATTTATAAAGAAACTTCGGCCGTGCCCCTAAAAGATGCAGCAAAGATACAAGGAGATAAAGGTAAATCCGAATTAATTTATAATTCAGACTTAAGTCATATTTTAGAACAAAATAATTATATAAATATTAACCTTCATACTATTGGCCAACAAACCAATAGAATTTAGGATAAAGTTGAAAATATTTTAAAATTTTAGGAAGCATCTTCCTCACAAAAGATATTTAAGACACAACCTTTCGGTCTTCAAGGTGAAGCCTTTAAAGATCTAAACTTAGAAAGGAAACCTTTAAAATCTTCAAATGAACTAATCAATCAATTATCTTATAGTTTTACAAATATAAAACTTCAAGAAAATAAAGATAAAAAGCTGACAAATCTATAAATATTTTAGTCTCAAATTCTAAAGCCTCTGCCTCAAATTCAGAATTTTCTACAGCTGATCCTGTAAAAGAAGAGTCTAAAGCAAATAAGAATCAAAATGCTCAAAATTAAGAATCTCTACAAATTAATAAAATATTAAAAGATAAAAACCAATATCACTGCAGCAAAAATAAGAAATTATTATCCAGGACCTACTCCACTTGATCTTCATTTCGAAGAATAAGCTATTCTAAATGGCCTTCGATTTGAAAACTTCTCAATATATGAATGGAATGTAGATGGTCTACCTGAATATCAAATCCTGTAACTATGCCAACACATGATGATATATGCCTCCACCATCATGGTTGCCGGTAATGATCAAAGACATGTAGTAAATGCAATTGTCGTCGGATTTACTGGACAATTACATGGTTGATGCGAAAAGTACCTATCTGATATAAAAAGACAAGCTATACTAAATTCAGTAAAAAGAGATCCCTCAAGAAATCTTGTTCTTACTCCTCAAGGCCAAATGATCCCTGATTCCATCTACATGCCTACTACCAATATAGTTAAACATTTTATTGATAATTATATGAATGTATAAAAAAATAAAAAATATAATTAATCAATTTATCTTGGCCAACATTATCAGATTTTCGTCGGTATAAAGATGTTTTCTTATCAAAACTCTATACAATCGATGTAAGTAATTCAAAATTTTAGAAAGAAAATTTTATATCTGGTCTTCCTAAACTTTTTGCAGAAAAAGTTAGAGAAGAGTTAAAATCAGAAAATTATGAAAATTTAAATTATGGACTTTATTTGTATGGTGACCTCATTCAAAAAGATAAATAGAGTTAGATTTTGATTATGTAATGAAATCAAACTTAAACGACAAATTGAAAATCAAAAAAGAATCAGCAACTATGAACTTAGTGATGAGTCTTTAAAAATGCATATTTTCATACACATTTTGACCCATTTTAAAGACTTATTAACTTGAAAGAGCCTCATTTAGTGTGATATCATGGTTTAATTCATTTTTAATTCATCTGTATATTTTTCTGCATAAATTGCTTAAAAATCACACTTTTGCATAAATTCATGAAACCTGCTATTTCTGGAAAGTCTATTTTTGGAAAGTTTTGTGAAAATAATTTTTCTCATGAAATAAATTGAATTATCTTCATCATCAGTTTAGTCATACAAAATCATAAAGAATGATGTACATTTTTATTATCATTTCATGATAAATGGGCCCACAGTCATGCATATGTGATGTTAGGGGTAAAATTGTCTTTTCACATGAATTCACATCTGTTTTGTAGGAAATTGATTATATGGGTCCCATTTGTAAAGAATTGAGGCAAGGAATTGATTTTCAAGAGAAAGGAGAGCAGAATTGAAGAGAAAAAGAAATTGGAAGAAAATTGTAAAAAGTCGGCTTCATGGTCCACACACACATGCACATGTGTGGGGCACACTTGTAAAACATCCAAGATGGGGTCCATTTACTTGTTTCACATTTTCAAGAGATTTTGAAGAGAATTTGAAGAATATCTCATCAAAGATTGACAAGGAAAGCCACATAGGAGTTCTTTTTTGAAAAGGAGAAGATTTAATTGAAAAAAAAATGCAAAAAAATATCCAAGCAAGCTATTCCACGTCCAAAAGAGATTTTGGATCAGATTTTGGTTGAAAAAGTAAAGAAAAAATCAAGGGAGAATTATCTAAAAGCTCGCTTCAAGTTAGGAGCCAACAAGGAGAACTTTCCAAAAAAGGAAAGTTGACGATGCAAAGAGATAAAAGGGGAAGTTCTACACCTCATGTGGGCCAAGTTTGATTCTAAGAGAGGATTCTTATCCCTATTTCATCTCTCAAAGGATCTCAATACAAGGTGGCAAAGACAAAGAAGGAAAGAAGCATCCAAGAGGGATTTCTGGACAAAACAAGCAAGGAAAGAAGAGAAAAATAAAAAGAAAAAAAATCCCTAAGGATATTGCACGTCCAAAGCATTGGTTGAAGCCTTTTTTTCTTTCATTTTTTAATTATTTTTAATATTTTAAAGTTTGAGAAGGAGTAGGACTTGAAAAAGTATAAATAGGGCACCCTTCTCCCGTATTCTTCATGGAAGAATTACCCACCTCCCACCTCTAGATTTCTACATCCATCTCTCCCTCTCTTGTCTCTCCATCTTAAGTCATCAAGGAGGCTTAGCCCTAAAGCCACACCACCAACCTTGAAGATCAACTAGAAGGAGGAATTCTTTTCCATCCTAGTATGTATAATCTTTTGGTTTAATTTTTTTTTTTCATCTTATGTAAAGGATTGTCATACTAGTTCAATAATATTCATCTTCTTATTCTTCTTATTCCTATGGTTATATGATTGCTTGATTTGTGTTTTTTCTTGTTTAGATTGACGACCTAAATAAAGAGCATACTTTAAGAAATTATTAGGCCTAGACTAAGGGAGAATTTGAGTGAATATACCGCCTTTGACTTCTTGTTATTATCGCCTTTGACTTCAGTGCCTTTGACTTCAGTCATACCGCCTTTGACTTCCTGCAATTTTTATTTTCTTTCATTGCACTTTTAATTTTAAATTTCTACAATTTTATTTTCCTGCACTTCTATTTTATTTTCTGCACTTTTGTTATTTTTCTTGTTACATTCACATTGATTTTAAGTTTTGTTTTTGCATAGTTTGATGGTTGGATTAGGAATCATTACATCTATTTTCTTATCATAAGATTTTGTACAAATTTAAGTTGATGAAAATTAAGCCTTCAGATCTGAATCTAATGATTAAATTCGGATTTAATATACAAACAGCACAACTTAAAACAGTTTCAGCAAACTGTAGAAACAGTTTTTGGCAAAAAGTTTGAAGTGGGTAGACCAGTCAAATCACAATATTTTTCTTTGAAACTTGGCAATATTAAATTATAGGATGTGTTCTTTCATTCCCCAAAATTTCAGATCAAAATAATTTCGGAAGGTTTGTGAACCAGAGGCTTAAACTTTGCCAATTAATCAACCCGAATCAGAATTCCTGCACAGAATTTTGCAAAGTTGTCATATTCATGCATTTATAACTTTTTCATTTTAGATCCTTTTTTAATCCTATTTTTTTTGTTAGTTTCTTTCATCAGTAGAGCATGAATTCCGGCCATTAAATTTAAATTTAGGATGCATTAGAATAGTTCAAATCATGCATAAAATTTGCATCAACATACTAGTTTTTCATACTTAGAATTTTTCAGCATCTCATGGCATGCATTGCATTACTAATTTTACTAACTTTCTAATTTTAAATTTTGTTTCTAGTTTTATGTTTTTGATTGTTTTAGTTAATTTCCAGAATTAAATATCTTTCTAAACTTGTTTTAATTGAAAAGTTTACTAATTTTGGAAATTCTAACCTAGGAAAGTTTCTAACTTTTTTTTATTTTGTTTTTAACGTTGTTTAGTTTAGTTAGTTTCTAATTTTAATTTTAATTTTTTGGAAGTTCTAACTTGTGTTTTAGTTTTGCAGCAATTTTAGTTTTATTTTAGGTTTTTAGATTTAGGAAAGTTTCTTTCATTGGTTTGTAACTAATTTAATTTTGGTAAGTAGGACACTTGTATTTGTTAGATTATAAATTAGGCTAGTTTTAGATTTTTATTTAAGACAGGTTACAAGTTGAAAATACCTTAAACACATTGCTCCCTGAGGATCGACCTGGTCTCACCAGTTTTATTACTACATCGCAGTTCTGCACTTGGAACTCACGATCACTTAGTGATTTTTGTTATCAATTTGGCATGGAACTATTACATGCTAAATATATGTATGATAATCAAAGTAATATTTATTTCTTTGATTGGCTTAAACTAGCAATAAAGAAAGCTTATAATACTGAAGATTTATCCATCAATATGATAACAAAATTGAGCTCATCTTGGATTATAGTTTCTACCAATTCTTCTCCACGAAGAACTAAAGAATCTATACATCCTCCATTATATCAAATCATTTATAAAGAAACTTCGGCCGTGCCCCTAAAAGATGCAGCAAAGATACAAGGAGATAAAGGTAAATCCGAATTAATTTATAATTCAGACTTAAGTCATATTTTAGAACAAAATAATTATATAAATATTAACCTTCATACTATTGGCCAACAAACCAATAGAATTTAGGATAAAGTTGAAAATATTTTAAAATTTTAGGAAGCATCTTCCTCACAAAAGATATTTAAGACACAACCTTTCGGTCTTCAAGGTGAAGCCTGTAAAGATCTAAACTTAGAAAGGAAACCTTTAAAATCTTCAGATGAACTAATCAATCAATTATCTCATAGTTTTACAAATATAAAACTTCAAGAAAATAAAGATAAAAAAGCTGACAAATCTATAAATATTTTAATCTCAAATTCTAAAGCCTCTGGCTCAAATTCAGAATTTTCTATAGCTGATCCTGTAGAAGAAGAGTCTAAAACAAATAAGAATCAAAATGATCAAAATTAAAAATCTCTACAAATCAATAAAATATTAAAAGATAAAAACCAATATCACTGCTGGCCTTCGATTTGAAAACTGCTCAGTATACGAATGGAATGTAGATGGTCTACCTGAATATTCCTGAAACTATGCCAACACATGATAATATATGCCTCTACCATCATGGCTGCCGGTAATTATTAAAGACATGCAGTAAATGCAGTTGTCCTTGGAATTACTGGACAATTACATGGTTGGTGGGAAAAGTACCTATTTGATATAGAAAGACAAGCTATACTAAATGCAGCAAAAAGAGATTGTTCAGAAAATCCTATTATTACTCCTCAAGGTCAAATGATCCCGGATTCTATTTACATGCTTATTACCAATATAGTAAAACATTTTATTGATAATTATATGAATATAGAATAAAAATTAAAAACACAGTTAATCAATTTATCTTGCCCAACATTATCAAATTTTTGTTAGTATAAAGATGTTTTCTTATGAAAACTCTATACAATCGATGTAAGTAATTTAGAATTTTGGAAAGAAAAATTCATATCTGGTCATCTTAAACTTTTTGCAGAAAAAGTTAAAGAAGAATTAAAAGCAAAAAATTATGGAAATTTGAATTATGGAATGTATACATATGGTGATCTAATTCAACAGATTAATAAAGTTGGATTTTCATTATGCAATGAAATCAAACTTAAACGACAAATTGAAGATAAAAAAAAAATCAGCGACTATGAACTTGATGATTTTTGTTATCAATTTGGCATGGAACTATTACATGCCAAATATATGTATGATAATCAAAGAAATATTTATTTCTTTGATTGGCTTAAACTAGCCATAAAGAAAGCATATAATACTGAAGATTTATCCATCAATATGATAACAAAATTAAGCTCATCTTGGATTATAGTTTCTACCAATTCTTCTCCACGAAGAACTAAAAAATCTATACACCCTCCGTTACATCAAATCATTTATAAAGAAAATTCGGCCGTGCCCATAAAAGATGCAGCAAAGATACAAGGAGATAAAGGTAAATCCAAATTAATTTATAATTCAGACTTAAGTCATATTTTAGAACAAAATAATTATACAAATATTAACCTTCATACTATTAGCCAACAAACCAATAGAATTTAAGATAAAGTCGAAAATATTTTAAAATTTTCGGAAGCATCTTCCTCACAAAAGATATTTAAGACACAACCTTTCGGTCTTCAAGGTAAAGCCCTTAAAGATCTAAACTTAGAAAGGAAACCTTTAAAATCTTCAGATGAACTAATCAATCAATTGTCTCATAGTTTTACAAATATAAAACTTCAAGAAAATAAAGATCAAAAAGTTGACAAATCTATAAATATTTTAGTCTCAAATTCTAAAGCCTCTGCCTCAAATTCAGAATTTTCTATAACTAATCCTGTAGAAGAAGAGTCTAAAACAAATGAGAATCAAAATGCTCAAAATTAAGAATCTCTACAAATCAATAAAATATTAAAAGATAAAAACCAATATCATTGCAGCGAAAATAAGAAATTATTATCCAAGACCTACTCCACTTGATCTTCAATTCGAAGGACAAGCTATTCTAAATGGCCTTCAATTTGAAAACTTCTCAGTAAACGAGTGGAATGTAGATGGTCTACCTGAATATCAAATCCTGTAACTATGCCAACATATGATGATATATGCCTCTACCATCATGGTTGCCGGTAATAATCAAAGACATGTAGTAAATGCAGTTGTTGTCGGATTTACTGGACAATTACATGGTTGATGGGAAAAGTACCTATTTGATATAAAAAGACAAGCTATACTAAATACAGTAAAAAGAGATCCCTCAGGAAATCTTGTTCTTGCTCCTCAAGGCCAAATGATCCCTGATTCCATCTGCATGCCTATTACCAATATAGTTAAACATTTTATTGGTAATTATATGAATGTAGAAAAAATTAAAAATATAATTAATCAATTTATCTTGGCCAACATTATCAGATTTTCGTTGGTATAAAGATGTTTTCTTATCAAAACTCTATACAATCGATGCAAGTAATTCAGAATTTTAGAAAGAAAATTTTATATCTGGTCTTCCTAAACTTTTTGCAGAAAAAGTTAGAGAAGAGTTAAAATCAGAAAATTATGGAAATTTTAATTATGGACTTTATATGTATGGTGACCTCATTCAAAATGATAAATAAAGTTAGATTTTGATTATGTAATGAAATCAAACTTAAACGACAAATTGAAAATCAAAAAAGAATCAGCAACTATGAACTTGGTGATTTTTGTTATCAATTTGGCATGGAACTACTACATGCCAAATATATGTATGATAATCAAAGAAATATTTATTTCTTTGACTGGCTTAACTAGCCATAAAGAAAGCTTATAATACTGAAGATTTATCCATCAATATGATAAGAAAATTAAGCTCATCATGGATTATAGTTTCTACCAATTCTTCTCCACTAAGAACTAAAGAATCTATACATCCTCCATTACATTAAATCATTTATAAAGAAACTTCGGCCGTGCCCCTAAAAGATGCAGCAAAGATACAAGGAGATAAAGGTAAATCCGAATTAATTTATAATTCAGACTTAAGTCATATTTTAGAACAAAATAATTATATAAATATTAACCTTCATACTATTGGCCAACAAACCAATAGAATTTAAGATAAAGTTGTAAATATTTTAAAATTTTAGGAAGCATCTTCTTCACAAAAGATAATTAAGACACAACCTTTCGGTCTTTAAGGTGAAGGCTTTAAAGATCTAAACTTAGAAAGGAAACCTTTAAAATCTTCAGATGAACTAATCAATCAATTATCTCATAGTTTTACAAATATAAAACTTCAAGAAAATAAAGATCAAAAAGCTGACAAAACTATAGATATTTTAGTCTCAAATTCTAAAGCCTCTGCCTCAAATTCAGAATTTTCTATAGCTGATCCGGCAGAAGAAGAGTCTAAAACAAATAAGAATCAAAATGATCAAAATTAAGAATCCCTACAAATCAATAAAATATTAAAAGATAAAAACCAATATCACTGCAGCAAAAATAAGAAATTATTATCCAGGACCTACTCCACTTGATCTTCAATTGGAAGGACAAGCTATTCTAAATGGCCTTCATTTTTAAAACTTCTCAGTATACGAATGGAATGTAGATGGTCTACCTGAATATCAAATCCTGTAACTATGCCAACATAAGATGATATATGCTCTACCATCATGGTTGCCGGTAATGATTAAAGACATGTAGTAAATGCAATTGTTGTCGGATTTACTGGACAATTACATGGTTGATGGGAAAAGTACCTATTTGATATAAAAAGACAAGCTATACTAAATGCAGTAAAAAGAGATCCCTCAGGAAATCTTGTTCTTACTCCTCATGGCCAAATGATCCGTGATTCCATCTACATGCCTATTACCAATATAGTTAAACATTTTATTGGTAATTATATGAATGTATAAAAAAATAAAAAATATAATTAATCGATTTATCTTGGCCAACATTATCAGATTTTCATTAGTATAAAGATGTTTTCTTATCAAAACTCTATACAATCGATGTAAGTAATTCAAAATTTTAGAAAGAAAGTTTTATATCTGGTCTTCCTAAACTTTTTGCAGAAAAGGTTAGAGAAGAGTTAAAATAAAAAAATTATGGAAATTTAAATTATGGACTTTATTTGTATGGTGACCTTATTCAAAAAGATAAATAAAGTTAGATTTTGATTATGTAATGAAATCAAACTTAAACGACAAATTGAAAATCAAAAAAGAATCAGCAACTATGAACTTGGTGATTTTTGTTATCAATTTGGCATGGAACTATTACATGCCAAATATATGTATGATAATCAAAGAAATATTTATTTCTTTGACTGGCTTAACTAGCCATAAAGAAAGCTTATAATACTGAAGATTTATCCATCAATATGATAACAAAATTGAGCTCATCTTGGATTATAGTTTCTACCAATTCTTCTCCATGAAGAACTAAAGAATCTATACATCCTCCATTACATCAAATCATTTATAAAAAAACTTCGGCCGTGCCCCTAAAAGATGCAGCAAAGATAAAAGGAGATAAAGGTAAATCCGAATTAATTTATAATTCAGACTTAAGTCATATTTTAGAACAAAATAATTATATAAATATTAACCTTCATACTATTGGCCAACAAACCAATAGAATTTAAGATAAAGTTGAAAATATTTTAAAATTTTATGAAGCATCTTCCTCACAAAAGATATTTAAGACACAACCTTTCGGTCTTCAAGGTGAAGCCTTTAAAGATCTAAACTTAGAAAGGAAACCTTTAAAATCTTCAGATGAACTAATCAATCAATTATCTCATAGTTTTACAAATATAAAACTTCAAGAAAATAAAGATAAAAAAGCTGACAAATCTATAAATATTTTAGTCTCAAATTCTAATGCCTCTGACTCTAATTCAGAATTTTCTATAGCTGATCCTGTAGAAGAAGAGTCTAAAGCAAATAATAATCAAAATGATCAAAATTAAGAATCTCTACAAATCAATAAAATATTAAAAGATAAAAACCAATATCACTGCAGCAAAAATAAGAAATTATTATCCAGGACCTCTCCACTTGATCTTCAATTCGAAGAACAAGCTATTCTAAATGGCCTTTGATTTGAAAACTGCTCAGTATACAAATGGAATGTAGATGGTCTACCTAAATATCGAATCCTGAAACTATGCCAACATGTGATAATATATGCCTCTACCATCATGGCTGCCGGTAATGATTAAAGACATGCAGTAAATGCAGTTGTCCTTGGAATTACTGGACAATTACATGGTTGGTGGGAAAAGTACCTATTTGATATAGAAAGACAGGCTATACTAAATGCAGCAAAAAGAGATTGTTCAGGAAATCCTATTATTACTCCTCAAGGTCAAATGATCCTGGATTCTATTTACATGCTTATTACCAATATAGTAAAACATTTTATTGATAATTATATGAATGTAGAAAAAAAAAATTAAAAACACAGTTAATCAATTTATCTTGCCCAACATTATCAAATTTTTGTTAGTATAAAGATGTTTTCTTATGAAAACTCTATACAATCGATGTAAGTAATTTAGAATTTTGGAAAGAAAAATTCATATTTGGTCATCTTAAACTTTTTGCGGAAAAAGTTAAAGAAGAATTAAAAGCAAAATATTATGGAAATTTGAATTATGGAATGTTTACATATGGTGATCTAATTCAAAAGATTAATAAAGTTGGATTTTCATTATGCAATGAAATCAAACTTAAACGTCAAATTGAAAATCAAAAAGGAATCAGCAAGTATGAACTTGGGGATCTTTGCTTTCAATTTGGCATGGAACAATTAATCAGTCCTTCTAGCAAAAATAAAAAAAACTTAAAAAAACCGTCAAAAAAGAAAATATAAACATTTTTCAACTCCACAGTATTATATTCCCTCAAAAAGATATCATAAAAAATCTTCTAAAAAAACCCTTTTAAAGAATTAAGGAAATATTATACAAAAGATAATCCATCCACTTCTTATCCCGGGGAAAAAGAAATACAATGTTACAATTGCAATTAAAAAGGACATATAGCTCATAACTGCCCAAAAATATAAGTAAAAATAGAAAAATAAATCAAAACCATCTTGAAAGGATCCTCATCCTCATCCTTAGAATCATCTAGTTCCTCTGATAAAGATTATTCTTCAGATACATGTCATCGTAAAATATTTGACAGTGAAATTCAGCATGAATCTGCTTTTTCTTCCTCTTTATCTTTAAACATACTTTCTGCTCCAGAAGAACTGGAGCTAGAAATTATTAAAGATCTCAAAGATGAAGAATTAAAAAATAAATATTTTGAAAAAATATAGAATATAAATAAAGGAACTAAAAAAGGGAAAGCTTCTACATCAAATAAGTTATCAGACTTACTAGAAGAATTCAGCATTAAAACAGTATTAGATAGATTAAGAGAGCAACAAGCTTCTACTCTTCTTTCTATTCAAGATCTTTATAAAGAAATAAATAATCAAAATAAAAAAAATAGAAGAATTAAAACAAGACTTAATTTAACGTTAAGAACTCAAACAACGTGTTGAGAATCTTGAATTTCACACACTCAAAAATTGTTAAGAAAATAACGATAATTAGAAAATCAAGAAAAATTTGATAAAAACTTAAATGGTTTTGTAAATTCCTTCATAAGAAATCCACTTAAAAAATGGAAAACTCAAGCTACAATTAAGGTCAAAGACTTCTCTATTAAAGCACTCTGCTTACTAGATAGTAGCATAGATCTTAATTTAATAAGAGAAGGATTAATCCCAACAAAATATTATGAAAAAACCATTAATAAACTCAATCTAGCTACTACTTGCAAAAAACTACATATCAAATACAAATTAAGTAATGTTTATATCTGTAAAAATGGAACATGCATAAAGACTAATTTCCTTCTAGTAAAGGATTTAAACAATGATGTTATCCTTGGAAATCCTTTTCTACAAATTTCACAGCCTTTTCAAATTGACTCATCAGGTCTAAAAACTATTTTAGACAATAAAGAATTAAATTTTGATTTTATTGAATTAACTCCTACTCAACATATCAATATTATTCAGACAAAGTGTAAACAAGAATAAGATGTTAAAAAACCATTCAGATATCCAGTTCCAAATGAAACAGATCTTATTAATCGTCTTTCTGATGTCTTCATGTTTTCTACATTTAAACCTACATCCAGATTTTGGTACTTTCAAATTCTACCGGAGGATAGATATAAAATTATTTTTCTTTTCCCAAAGAAAATAAAAATTCTGATTATTGATAATTCTCATTTAGACCTATCTGCCTTCAGGAAGTATCCTTTCTCATTATGACATCAAGATCAAGCAAAAGCAAAGCCCCTATTCAAGAATCAGCTCTTCCTTCATACCTACATCTTAACAGATATCAATTCCCTTCTTCAATTCAGGATTATCTGTCATTTCACAAGAACTTACCAATGCCCATTGAGTGCCATTCTCTCTGATAAAAGAAAAAACACTAGAAAAACCTTATCCAAAATTGCAAACCATACCAAGGACTTAGAAAGCCAAATCCTTATATGTGATAACATCCATTAAAAAGCAATGTTATCCACCTATGCTGATGAAAAAACATCTAGAATTCACCTCTTGGAAAAGGTTAAAATTGCCCTTCCAGATGAGATAGCTACAAGAATTAGAGGAAAAACTCTTTCTTGTCAAATCAAAGAGCGATTAATGCTTAAAGCTCAAAATATAAGATGGGCAACTGGCTTTCCCAAATTGTTCCTGCCGTCACATGAAGTTGATATCTCATATATTGAACAAGGATTAGTTCAAAGATTTTCTTTATGCAGAGATTATTTTGAAATAATACAATAGCTCCTTGTAATCATGCGTCGTGCCCTTTGTAGCCTTGGTGTTACCAAAAGACAACTTCTTATTACGATTTCATCAAGTTTGGGTGAAAGATCAGAAATCCGGTTTTATCAACCTCATTAATTATGGACTATCATGACGTATGAAAAAGGAGATTTAATATGCAAGAAATTCATCTCTACCTTTAATGATTACGAGCATTTCCCTGTTGATTATCCAGCTCAATGGTATGAATCTCATGAAGCCACCACAGTGGAATACGGCTTAGAACATCTCCAAAATTATGATCCAGCTTCTGATCAATATCAAAGGTTTTTCAATCTAAAAAGACATCTTGAATTTGCAAGTACATACAGATATGTTTGATGTGGCGGTCAATGAGTTGTTTGCATTGTTGATGATCTCGCTGAATAAACAACGGTGATACAGAATCCATATAAATCTAGATATATAGCTCTCAATCAAATTATCAATGCTTATGAAGACACGTCTTTTGATATTTCTGAAGAAACTCAAGAAGAGTTAATCTAATTATTCCATGGTAAATTAACAAATGAATGTTTAAATAAGCACTTTTGATGCAAGTCTCCAATAATACTATACCTAGCATAAAGATTCTTCCTACAAGAGCTTTTTCTAAAAATTAGAAAGAAGAGAAAAGCTTTTTCTACTAGCCCATCAATAAGTTCTTAGAAAAAGTACATGCAAAAGTACTAAAAGACAAAGCATATCTCTTATAAGAATGAAGTAGTATTTTATTCCTGACATGTACATCCATGAAGAACTTATCTCCAAAAGGGAAAAGAAATAAAATCATGACACATACCTTATCAAGTCACTCAAAGCACTCATGACATCTCACTATTCAAAATAAAGTTCATCTATAGCAAAGATTATCATTTTTGCCTACAGTTTAAAAGCATCAGGAAATTTGCCAGCACATTAAATGAAATGCACATTCAGTCTAAATTCAGTTGTAATGAAATGTAAATTATGTTTGTTATCACTATAAATAGGTCTAGCCTTCCTCATGTACAAGCAAGAGTTGGAATACTAGTCAAAATCCAGCCTTGCTTCCACCACTATCTCCTCTCTCCTCTTCCTTCTGCTTTGTTTACCCACCATCTTCCCCATTTGGTATTAGAGCCAAGTTGGTATCAAATTTGTAATTAAGTACTTTGCCAATATAAAGTCATTTTGTGAGTATTTCTTTACTTATTTTTGCAATGTTATGCTTTGATTTTGCTTAAGGAATTGCTGACTCAGAAGTAAGAACGGCAAAAGTCTTAATACTTAGTTCTGTGTTTGTTATTATTGAGAAATTTTAATCATATTCTGCCCAGAGTGAAGCAGAGGTAGCCATTTTCGTCACCATTATTAGCCGTGTGAAGGCGTTTAAAGCATTTTGTTGGTGTGTAAATCCTCTATTTCATTAGATACTCATGGTGGATTTGGTTAAAATAACTCTGTAATACAAATTATGGCTAAGCTTATTAAGAAGTTTGTACCTTCTTCTTCCTCATAATCAAATTCCTTATCTTCTATGTCTATTAAAAATAGTGAAGAAATCAGTTATGAAGATTTAGATTAAGTTATTTGTGACTGGACTATTCCACCCTTAAATAAAAATAAAATTTATAAAATTGGACGGTTTCAATTAAAATCAAGTTATAAAGTAAAAACCATTGAAAGAACTAAATTCATTACTGTTAATATTCAGTATCTTTCTTTAATCAGGCCCCATGAAAAAAAGGAGTATGTTAAAACATACAATTATATTCATTTTTGATTAGTGAAAGTTGCTCTAAAGCCATTAACAAGACTTAGACTTAGAACTAAAGCTCTCATCGAAGTTCAAGATACAATATATAAAAAAGTCAGTGATTCATTACTTGGATGGTTGAATCAAGTTTGGCTAATGGCCCTACTTTCTTCAATTGCTTTCTAAATTTCTCTATTTTCCTTACAGATCCAGGTGCGCATGAAGCTCTTACTCTTATTATCCAGGCAAAAAGTTTTGATATAAATCCCCATAATCAACCCATTAAGCAAAAGGTATGACTACTTTATTCCAAACTAATTTCAAAAATAAAGTTAATATTCCAAAACTCATACAGTGGAATGATTTTAATCTATCTAGTAAATGGCGCTTAGAAAATGCCCAACCAGAAAGGTCTTTAGAAAATCAGGATATTGAAACAATTATTGAATATCAAGATAGAAGTGTTGAAATAAATTTTCAAATAGATTCAAGAGATACAACTCCTACAATTTATCAACCTTTAAGAAAGTCTTATTCTCATCCTCCCTCTGTGGTAAGATCTTCTATAAAAGAACCATCTCGAGTTTTTTGCTCTACACCTAATATAGACCTTCAACCTACAGGACTTGCGTATCCTTCCTATCAAGCTTCTCCATCTAATACATATAATCCTTTGGAATCCAATTTCAATATAAGTGTTATTGAATATTTTGAAATTGATAAAGAAATGTTAAAAAAGAATTTAGCTCTACATCTTTTAACAAAATCCTTTTTTAAATAGGTTTCTCAAGAACATAAAGAATTTTTAAAAGAAAAATGGTACAAATATACGTATGATAATCAAAGAAATATTTATTTCTTTGATTGGCTTAAACTAGCCATAAGGAAAGCTTATAATACTAATGATTTATCCATCAATATGATAACAAAATTAAGCTCATCTTGGATTATAGCTTCTACCAGTTCTTCTCCATAAAGAACTGAAGAATCTATACATCCTCCATTGCAATAAATCATATATAAACAAACTTCGGCTGTACCGATAAAAGATGTAGCAAAGATACAAGGAGATAAAGGAAAATTTGAATTTATCCACAAATCAGATTTAAGTCATGCTTTAGAACATAATAATTATACAAGTATTAACCTTCATACTATTGGCCAACATACTAATATAATCGAAGATAAAGCTGAAAATATTTTACAGCCTTCTAAAATTATTTCTTCTTAAAAAGAAATCAAAACTATCTTAAACGGATCCTCATCCTTATCCTTAGAATCATCCAGCTCCTCTGATACAGATTATTCTTCCTCTCATGCTTTAGATACATGTCATTGTAAAATATTTGACAGTGAAATCCAGTATGAGTCTGCTTCTTCTTCTTCTTTATCTTTAAATGTACTTTCCGCTCGAGAAGAGATAGTGCTAGAAATGTTTATAGACCTTAAAGATGAAGAATTAAAAAATAAATATTTTGAAAAAATACAGAATATAAATAAAAGAACTAAAAAAGGGAAAGGTTCTATATTAAATAACATATCAGACTTACCTGAAAAATTCAGCATTAAAACTGTATTAGATGGATTAAGAGAGCAACAAGCTCCTACTCATATTTTTACTCAAGATCTTTATAAAGAAATAAAAAATCAAAAGCAAGAAATAAAAGAATTAAAACAAGACTTAATTGAAAGAACTTAAACAACGTGTTGAGAATCTTGAATTTCACATGCTAAAAAATTATCGAGAAAATAATGATAATTTAGAAAATCAAGAAAAATTAGAAAAAGACTGAAATGGTTTTGTAAATTCTTTAACAAGAAATCCACTTAAAAAATGGAAAACTCAAGCTACAATTAAGGTCAAAGACTTCTCTATTAAAGCACTTTGCCTACTAAAGAGTGGTGCAGATGTTAATTTAATGAGAGAAGGATTAATCCTAACAAAGTATTATGAAAAAACCAAAAATAAACTCAGCCTAGCAACTGCTAGTAATAAACTCCATATCCATTATAAATTAAATAACTCCATGTTTACAAAAATAGAACATGTATCAAGACTAATTTCCTATTCGAAAAAGATTTTAACAATCATATTATCCTTGGAAATCCTTTTCTACAGATTCTACAGCCTTTTCAAATTGATTCATCAGGTCTTAAAACTATTAAAGACAATATAAAATTAATTTTTAATTTTGTTGAATCAACTCCTATTCAACATATCAATATCATTCAAAATCAAAGTGCTTATAAGGAAAAACAAATTGCATACTTCAAGAAGATATGAATTCTTTAAGAATTTAAAAAGAATTACAAAAACCAAAATTCCAGAAAGATTTAATCCAATTTCAAAAATCTCTTGAAACAGAATGTTGTTCTGACCTTCCTTCTGCCTTTTGGCACAGGAAACACCATACTGTTTCTCTTTCATATATTGATAAGTTCGATGAATCTCAAATTCCTACTAAAGCTTGACCTATTCAAATGAATAAAGACTTTGTACAACTATGTACTAAAGAAATCAATGATCTTCTTGCTAAAAAGCTTATTTAGAAATCATAATCCCCTTGGAGTTGTGCAGTGTTTTATGTAAATAAAGCGCTTGAACAAGAATGAAGTGTTCCCCATCTTGTTATCAACTATAAGCCTTTAAATAAAGTCTTAAAGTCCATCAGATATCCAATTCCAAAAAAACTAATCTTATTAACCGTCTAGCTGGTGCCTTCCTTTTTTCCAAATTTGATCTTAAATTAGGATTTTGGCAAATTTAAATCACGCCAGCGGACAGGTATAAAATTGCATTTACAGTACCAATTGGCCATTACGAATGGAATGCCATTTAGTATAAAAAAATGCTCCTTCAGAATTTCAAAGAATAATGAATGACATTTTTAATCCATATCAAGCTTTTACACTTGTCAATATAGATGACATTCTTGTGTTTTCAAAATCTATTTGTGGCCATTGGAAATATTTAAATATTTTTAAAAAAGTTATTATCAAGAATGGACTTGTCTTAACCCAAAAGAAAATGAAGCTTTTTCAAATAGAAATTCAGTTTCTTGGCTTTATAATAAAAAAAGGAACTATTTTTCCAGTCCAAAGAGTTATTAAGTTTGTTTCCCAATTTTCTAATGAAATTCTTAATAAAGAGCAATTGCAACGTTTTCTTGGATGCCTTATTTATGTTTTTGACTTTTATAAAGATCTTGATAAAGAAAGAAAAATCTTGCAAATGCGCTTGACCAAAAATCCCATAGAATGGTTACCTGCTTATACAAAAGCTATTCAAAATATTAAATAGAAAGTCCAAAATTTACCTAGTTTAACTATCCCTCATTTAGATTTATTAAAAATAATTCACGCAGATGCATCTAAAATAGGTTTTGGAGGAATCATTCTACAAAGAAACGTCCTTGGAAAAGAAGAAATTCTTCGTTTCACTTCTGGCATATGGACGCTCACTCAACAGAATTATTCAACTATTAAAAAGGAAATCCTATCCATAGTAAATAGTACAATGAAGTTCCAAAGTGATTTATTAAACAAAAAATTTTTATTAAGAATAGATTGTAAATCTGTTAAAGAAATTTTAGAAAAAGATGTAAAAAATCTTGCTGCTAAGTAAATCTTTGCTCGCTGGGAAGCTTTATTAGCCATATTTGACTTTGACATTGAGTATATTGCAGGTAAAAATAATTCTCTTCCTGATTTTTTATCTTGCGAGCTTTTACAGGGACAAAAGAATGAAGCCTTGGTAGATTAGACCTTTTTTCCAGTCCCCAACTAATAAAGTTTCTTCCATTATGAACACTACACCTTCATCCAGAAAATCCAATGGCAATTATATTGAGAGATGGGGAGCAACCCATACTTCTAATATTCCTCAATTTCAAAGCCCATCAAGCCCTGTATCTAGAAAACCTCAAGCTTCATAAGCCCAATATTTTGCCACAAAAGCATCCTCGAGAATTTCTTCCTTAGATGACATATCTTATGCTAATACTATTTCTATTGAACATCTTATCCAAACCCTTTTTTCTCCTGATCACTTATTTATCCAAGCTCTTGACTATAAATTCTATGAACAGATTCTGATCAGAACTGGCAGCTGTACTAATGATCATACAGATGGATCAAAAAATTCATACTTAAATGCTTTACCACCTAATATTACTATCCTCTATTCAATAATCAAAATCCTGCATGTTCTCTCTGCAGAAGAATGGGGACGACCTCTTCATATGCCTCAAAGGCTTGATTTGGAACTAATTTTTAATTATTATGATTATATTTCTACTTGGGAAGTCATCCTCTATTATTAAAACCCATCTTTCCAGCATTCTTGGTTCATCAAATTCAAATTAAACTCCCATAAAATACCTATGTGGTTCTTCACACAATTCTGGATCCCTTTTGGTGCCACTAAAGACATCCTTCCTCAAGCACTTCTTCCTATTTATGAATCTATTCTACATCATTTAAAGCCCTTCTCAAATCTGAAGAAAAAAGCCCTTATCAACACCTACAACTTGCAACAGAACCTTATGTTACTATACAGTTTTATCATAAGTAGGAGATTCCTTGGATCTTGAAATGGAATTTTTATAAAGAAATGGACTTCAATCCACCAGTTTTATCTCATATGATTTATGTCAAGTTTCGGCATCAATTTGATTATACTACAATACTCCAGCAATATTCTACTGTTCAAGCTATAAAGCCATCATATTTAGAAGTTCTCAAAACTCTTGAAAAAGAAAAAGAAAGGCTTCATCTAGCAAGTGATATTGACAAACAGAAGAATTCTTGTTCAGCCTCTCCTTCTGCTCTTTATGCAGCAGCAGATTTGCTTCAACTCGAAAAAGAACTTCAAAAGGAAATTATTGAACAAATACAAAAAGAATGGTCATTTGAAAATTCTCCATTAAGTTTTGGTTAGTAGCTGCATCATCTTTGGGCTGATGACAATCCTTTTGAAAATATTGCTCCAGAACAAGATATAGATGCTGATCAGAAAAAAAGTGACAATAAAGGATTCATATCTATTTGAAGAAAAGGAAAAAAAATAAAGCCAAGACAAGACATATGCTTTATTAAGCCACTCAATTTCCCATAAAGCAATTATGACAATCTACTATTTAAAATAAAGTTCATCTATAGTGAAGATTATGATCTTATCCAGCATTCCTGAAGCATCATGAAATTGTCAGCACATGAAATGAAATACAAATGCAGTGTAAAATCAATTGTAATGAAATGTAAATTATGTTTGTCATGACAATAAATAAGTCTAGTCTTCTTCATGTATACACAAGAGTTGGAATACCAGTCAAAATCCAGTCTTGCTTCCACCACCATCTCCTCTCTCATCTCCCTTCTACTTTTGTATACCCACCATCTTCCCCATTTGATATCAAAGCCAAGGGAGCATCTAGTTTGTAATCAAGTATCACTGCAATATAAAGTCATTTTGTGAGTATTTCTTCACTTATCTTTATGTTTTGATTTTGTTTAAGGAATTACTGACTCAGAAGCAAGAGTGTCAAAAATCTTAATACTTGCTTGTGTGTTTGTTATTATTGAGAATTTTTAATCATATTCTACCTGGAGTGAAGCTGAGGTAGCTATTGTTGTCGCCGTTGTTAGCTGTGTGAAGGCGTTAAAGGCATTTTATTAGTGTGTAAATCCTCTATTTCGTTAGATACTTGTAGTGGATTCGGTTAAAATAACTCTGTAATAAAAATTATAGCTAATCTTATTAAGAAGTTTGTACCCTCTTCTTCCTCATCGTCAAATTCCTTGTCTTCTATGTCTATTAAAAATAGTGAGGAAATCAGTTATGATTATTTAGATCAATTTATTTGTGACTGGACTATTCCAACCGTGACTAAAAATAAAATTTATAAAGTTGGAAGTTTTCAATTAAAATCAAGTTATAAAGTAAAAACCATCGAAAGAATTGAATCCATTACCAATAATATTCAACTTCTTTAATCAAGACCAATGAAATAAAGGAGTATGTCAAAACATACAATTATATTCATTTTGGATTAGTGCAAGTTGCTCTAAAGCTTTTAACAAGACTTAGACTTAGAACAAAATCTCTCATCTATGTTCAAGATACAAGATATAAAAATTCAGTGATTCATTACTTTGAATGGTTGAATCAAGTTTGGTTAACGGCCCTATTTTATTCAATTGCTTTCCAAATTTCTCTGTTTCTTTTACAGATCCAGGTGCACATGAAGCTTTTATTCTCGCTAACCCGACAAAAAGTTTTGATATGAATCCTCATAATCAAAATCTTTCTCTCATATATAGAGTTTATTATAAACTCATGAATTCAACTGTTCTAGGCATAGCCTATTCCCATAAAGCAAAAGGTATGACTACTTTATTCCAAACTAATTTCAAAAATAAAGTTAATATTCCAAAACTCATACAATGGAATGATATTAATCTATCTAGTAAATGGCACTTAGAAAACGCCCAACCAAAAAGGTCTTTAGAAAATCAAGATATTGAAACAATTATTGAACATGAAGATGGAAGTGTTGAAATAAATTTTTAAATAGATTCAAAAGATACAATGCCTATAGTTTATCAACCTTCTAGAAAGTCTTATTCTCATCCTCCGTTTGTGGTAGGCTCTTCCATAAAAGAACCATCTCGAGTTTCTTGCTCTACACCTAATGTAGACCTTCGACCTACAGGACTTGTGTATCCTACTTATCAGGGTTCTCCATCAAATACATATAATCCTTTGGAATCCAATTTCAATATAAATGTTATTGAATGTTTTGAAATTGATAAAAAAATGTTAAAAAAGAATTTAGCTTTACATCCTTTAACAAAATCCTTTTTTAAATACGTTTTCCAAAAACATAAAGACTTTTTAAAAGAGAAATCATACAAATATATGTATGATAATCAAAGAAATATTTATTTCTTTGATTGGCTTAAACTAGCCATAAATAAAGCTTATAATACTGAAGATTTATCCATCAATATAATAACAAAATTAAGTTCATCTTGGATTATAGCTTCTACCAGTTCTTCTCCACAAAGAACTGAAGAATCTATACATCCTCCATTACATCAAATCATGTATAAAGAATCTATACATCCTCCATTACATCAAATAAAATATAAAGAAACTTCAGCCATACCAATAAAAGTTGTTGCAAAAATATAAGGTGATAAAGGCAAATCTGAATTAATTTATAAATCAAACTTAAGTCATGTTTTAGAACAAAATAATTATTTAAATATTAGCCTTTATACTATTGGCCAACAAACCAATAGAATTTAAGATAAAGTTGAAAATATTTTAAAAATTTATGAAACATCTTTTTCAGAAAAGATAAATAAGACACAAACTTTAGGTTTTCATGGTGAAGCCCTTAAAAATCTCAAGTTAGAAAGGAAACCATTAAAATTTTCAAATGAACTAATCAATCAATTATCTCATAGTTTTACAAATAGAAAACTTTCAGAAAATAAAGTCCAAAAAGCTGACAAATCTATAAATGTTTTAGTCTCAAATTCTAAAGCCTCTAGCTCAGATTCAGAATTTTCTGTAGCTGATCTTATAGAAGAAGAGTCTAAAACAAATGAGAATCAAAATGATCAAAATCAAGAATCTCTACAAATCAATAAAATATTTAAAAGATAAAAACCAATAGTTACTACAACAAAAACAAGAAATTATTATCCAAGACTACTCTAGTTGATCTGCAATTCAAAGAACAAGCTATTCTAAATGGCCTTCGATTTGAAAATTCCTTAGTATATGAATGGAATGTAGATGGACTATCTGAATATCAAATCTTGCAACTATGCCAACACATGATGATATATGCCTCTACCATCATGGCTGCCGGTAATGATCAAAGACATGCAGTAAATGCAATTGTCCTTGGATTTACTGGACAATTACAAGGTTGGCGGGAAAGGTACCTATTTGATATAGAAAGACAAACTATATTAAATGCAGTAAAAAGAGATCCTTTAGAAATCCTGTTGTTACTCCTTAAGGTCAAATGATTCCTAATTCTATTTACATGCTTATTACCAATGTAGGAAAACTTTTTATTGGTAATTATATGAATGTAGAAGAAAAAATAAAAACACAATTAATCTATTTATCTTGCCCAAAATTATTAGATTTTCGTTGGTATAAAGATGTTTCTAATCAAAACTCTATACAATCGATGCAAGTAATTCAGAATTTTGGAAAGAAAAATTCATATATGGTCTTCCTAAACTTTTTGTGGAAAAAGTTAGAGAAGAATTAAAATCAAAAAATTATGGAAATTTGAATTATAGAATGTATACATATGGTGATCTAATTCAAAAGATTAATAAAGTCGGATTTTCATTATGCAATGAAATCAAACTTAAACATCAAATTGAAAATACAAAAAGAATCAACAAGTATGAACTTGGTGATTTTGTTTTCAATTTGGCAAGAAACCATTAATCAGTCCTTCTAGCAAAAATAAAAAGAAAACCTGAAAAAGAAACCATCAAAAAAGAAAATCTAAACATTTTTCAACTCCGTATTATTATATTCCCTCAAAACGATATTATAAAAAATCTTCTCATAAAAACCCTTATGAAGAATTAAAGAAATCTTATACAAAAGATAATCCATCCACTTCTCATCCCAAGAAAAAAGAAATACAATGTTATAATTGCAAAGAAAAAGGACATATAGCTCCTGACTGCCCAAAAATAAAAGTAAAAACAGAAAAAAAGTTCAAAACTATCTTAAAAGGATCCTCATCCTCATCCTTAGAATCATCTAGTTCCTCTTATAAAGATTATTCTTCATATAAATGTCATTTTAAAATATTTATAGTGAAACCATTATGAATCTGTTTCCTCTTCCTCTTTATCCTTAAATGTACTTTCTACTCTAGAAGAACTAGTGCTAGAAATGTTTAAAGATCTCAAAGATGAAGAATTAAAAAATAAATATTTTGAAAAATATAGAATATAAATAAAAGGAAATAAAAAAGGAAAAGCTTCTACTCCAGATAATATATCTGACTTACCTAAACAATTCAGCATTAAAATTGTATTAGATAGATTAAGAGAGGAGCAAGCGCCTCCTCATCTTTCAATTCAAGATTTTTATAAAGAAATTAATAATCAAAATCATGAAATAAAAGAACTAAAACAAGACTTATTTGAACTTCAAGAACTCAAAAATGTGTTGAGGATCTTGAATTTCACATACTCAGAAAATATCTAGAAAATAATGGTTTTGTAAATTCTTTAACAAGGTATCCACTTAAAAAATGGAAAACTCAAGTTACAATTAAGATCAACGAATTCTCTATTAAGGAACTTTACTTACTAGATAGTGCTGCAGATGTTAATTTAATAAGAGAAGGATTAATCCCAACAAAATATTATGAAAAAACCAATAATAAACTCAATCTAGCTACTGCTAGCAAAAAACTACATATCAAAAGCAAATAAAGTAATGTTTATGTCTGTAAAAATGGAAAATGCATAAAGACTAATTTCCTTCTAAGAAAAGATTTAAACAATGATGTTATCCTTGGAAATCCTTTTCTACAAATTTCACAGCCTTTTCAAATTGACTCATCAGGTCTAAAAACTATTTTAGACAATAAAGAATTAAAATTTGATTTTGTTGAATTAACTCCTATTCAACATATCAATATTATTTAGACAAAGTGTAAACAAGAATAAGATGTTCAAAAACCAGTCAAATATCAAGTTCCAAATAAAATGGATCTTATTAATTGTCTCCCTGATATCTTCATGTTTTCTACATTTGATCCTACATCTAGATTTTGGTACCTTCAAATTCTACTCGAAGGATAGATATAAAATAAGTTTTCTTTTCCCAAAGAAAATAAAAACTCAGGTTATTGATAATTCTCATTCAGACCTATCTTTTACTCCTATCTGCCTTTAGGAAGTTTCCTTTCTCATTATGACATCAAGAAAAGCCCCTATTCAGGAATCAAGCTGTTCCTTCATACCTACATCCCAACAAATATCAATTCCCTTCTTCAATCTAGAATTATCTGTCATTTCACAAGAACTTATCAATGCCCATTGGAGTGTCATTCTCTCTGATAAAAGAAAAAACACTAGAAAAACCTTATCCAGAATTGCAAACTATATCAAGGACTTAGAAAGCCAAATCCTTATGTGCCATAACATCCATCAAACAGCACTGTTATCCACCTATGCTGATGAAAAAACATCCAGAATTCACTCCTGGAAAAGGTTAACAAGCCCTTCCGAATTAGATAGTTGCAGGAATTAGAGGAAAAACTATTTCTTGTCAGATCAAGGAGTGATTGATGCTCAAAGTTCAGTATATAAATGGGCAACTGGCTTTCAAAAATTGTTCCTGCCATCATATAAAGTTGATATCTCATATATCGAACAAGGATTAGTCCAAAGATTTTCTTTATGCAGAGATGATTTTGAAATGATGCATCAACTCCCTGCAATCGTGCATCATGCCCTTCGCAGCCTTAGAGTTACCAAAAAACAACTTCTCATAATGATTTCATTAAGTTTGGCTGAAAGATCAGAAATCTGGTTTTATCAACCTTATCAATTATGGACCATCATGAATTATGAAAAAGGAGATTTAATCTGCAAAAAATTCATCTCTACCTTAAATGATTACGAGCATCTCCTTGCTGATTATCCAGCTCAATGGTATGAATCTCATGAAGTAGCTACAATGGAATACAGCTTAGAATGGCTCCAAAATTATGATCCAGCTTCTATTCAATATCAAGATTTCTCAATCTAAAAGGATATCTTGAATTTGCAAGTACATACATATATGTTTGGTGTGACGTCGACGAGTTGTTTGCATTGCTGATGATCTCGCTTAGCAAACAAGGGTGATGCAAAATCCTTCTAAATATAGACATGCCAAGCTTAATCAAATTCTCAATGCCTATGAAGATATCTCTTTTGACATTTCATAAAAAACTCATAAAGAATTAATTCAGCTATTCCATGGAGAACTCAAAAATGATAATGCAGGTTGGAATGACCCTTGTCATAATTTTGACTCTATTAGGAAGTTCTCCGCCAGCTACAATGGAATTCAATAGGATGGTGATTAATCTTATCAAGATTTATTAAGAGTTTTTTCTAGAAAACCTAGAAAGAAAAGATAACAAAAACTTTATCATTGTTACCGTATCCTTAGCTATGCTATTCTTTACAAACACATTAAAGTTATGTTGAAAAAGTTCTATGCAAAAAAGCTACTTTGAGAAAGAAGACAAAAAATAATTGGTAAAAATCCAAAAGCCAACAAGAAAATTCAAGGCTCCATAGACACCTCTCTTTGCAATAAACCAACCAGGTACTATGCCGAAGAATAAAGTAACATCCTCCTAGTCAACAAGTACACTCATCACATCATGAAGACAAACCATTTATACAGCAACCTGTGATTCTATCCAGTAGTAAAATCCTGAAACATCATAAAATGAAATGAAAATGCAGCATAAATTTAGTTGTAATAATATGTAAATTATGTTTGCTAAGGCTATAAATAGTACCAGCCTTCTCCTTGTATAGGCAAGAGCTGGAATACTAGTCAAAATCAAGCGTTGCTTCCACCACCATCTCCTCTCTCCTCTCCCTTCTGCTTTTGTATACCCACCATCTTCCGCATTTGATATCAAAGCCTAGTTGGCATCTAGTTTGTAATCAAGTATCGTTGCAATATAAAGTCGTTTTGTGAGTATTTCTTCAATTATCTTTATATTTTGATTTTGTTTAAGGAATTGCTGGCTCAGAAGCAAGAACATCAAAAATCTTAATACTTGCTTGTGTGTTTGTTATTATTGAGAAATTTTAATCATATTCTGCACGAAGTGAAGCTGAGGTAGCCATTTTGTTGCCATTGTTAGCTGTGTGAAGGTGTTTAAGGCATTTTGTTAGTGTGTAAATCCGGATTCGGTTAAAATAACTCTGTAATAAAAATTATAGCTAAGCTTATTAAGAAGTTTGTACATTCTTCTTCCTCATCATTAAATTCCTTGTCTTCTATGTCTATTAAAAATAGTGAAGAAATCAGTTATCATGGTTTAGATCAAGTTATTTGTGACTAGACTATTCTAACTGTAAATAAAAATGAAATTTATAAAGTTGGAAGTTTTCAATTAAAATCAAGTTATAAAAAAAAAACCATCGAAATAACTGAATCCATTACCAGTAATATTTAGCATCTTTCTTTAATCAAGCCCAATGAAACAAAGGAGTATGTTAAAACATACAATTATATTCATTTTGGATTAGTGCAAGTTGCTCTAAAGCCTTTAACAAGACTTGGACTTAGAACAGAAGCTTTGATCTATGTTCAAGATATAAGACTTAAAAAAAGTAGTGATTTAGTGGTTGAATCAAGTTTGGCTAATGGCCCTACTTTCTTCAATTGCTTTCCAAATTTCTCTGTTTCTCTTACAAATCCAGGTGCACATGAAGGTCTTACTCTTACTATCCAGACAAAAAGTTTTGATATGAATCCTCATAATCAAATTCTTGCTCTCATATATAGAGTTTATTATAAACTCATGAATTTAGTTGTTCTAGGCATAGCTTATTCCCATCAAGCAAAAGGTATGCTACTTTATTCCAAAAAGATCATTAGAAAATCAAGATATTGAAACAATTATTGAACATGAAGATAGAAGTGTTGAAATAAATTTTCAAACAGATTCAAGAGATACAACGCCTATAGTTTATCAACCTTCTAGAAAATCTTATTCACATCTTCCATCAGTGGTAGGATCTTCCATAAAAGAACCATCCCAAGTTTCTTGCTCTACACCTAATGTAGACCTTCGACCTACAGGACTAGTGTAACCTTCTAATCAAGCTTCTCCATCTAATCATATAATCCTTCATAATCTAATTTTATTATAAATGTTATTGAATGTTTTGAAATTGAGAAAGAAATGTTAAAAAATAATTTAGCTTTACATCCTCTCACAAAATCCTTGTTTAACCATGGTTCTTAAGAACATAAAGACTTTCTAAAAGCAAAATGGTATAAATATATGTATGATGATCAATGAAATATTTATTTCTTTGATTGGCTTAAACTAGCCATAAAGAAAGCTTATAATACTGAAGATTTATCCATCAATATGATCACAAAATTAAGTTCATCTTGGATTATAACTTCTACTAGTTCTTCTCCACAAAGAACTAAAGAATCTATACATCCTCCATTACATCAAATCATTTATAAAGAAACTTCAGTCATACCCATAAAAGATATTGCAAAAATACAAGGAGACAAAGGTAAAACTAAATTTATTTACAAATCAGATTTAAGTCATGTTTTAGAACAAAATAATTATACAAGTATAAACCTTCATACTATTGGCCAACAAACCAATAGAATTGAAAATAAAGTTGAAAATATTTTAAAATTTTATGAAACCACTTCTTCCCATAAAGTAATCAAGACACAATCTTTAGGTTTTCAAGGTGAAGCTCTTAAAGATCTAAAGTTAGAAAAAAAAACCCTCAAAATTTTCAAACGAACTAATCAATAAATTATCTCATAGTTTTACAAATATAAAACTTAAAGATAATAAAGATCAAAAAGTTGGCAAATCTATAAATGTTTTAGTCTTAAATTCTAAAGCCTCTAGCTCAAATTCAGAATTTTCTGTAGCTGATCTTATAAAAGAAGAGTCTAAAAAAATGAGAATCAAAATGATCAAAATCAAGAATCTCTACAAATCAATAAAATATTTAAAAGACAAAACTCAATAGTCACTGCAGCAAAAACAAGAAATTATTATCCAAGACCTACTCCAGTTGATCTTCAATTCGAAGAACAAGCTATTCTAAATGCCTTTGATACTAAATGGGGAAGATGGTGGGTATACAAAAGCAGAAGGGAGAGGAGAGAGGAGATGGTGGTGGAAGCAAGGCTAGATTTTGACTGGTATTCCAACTCTTGCCTATACATGGAGAAGGCTGGTACTATTTATAGCTTTAGCAAACATAATTTACATTTCATTACAACTGAAATTAGACTACATTTGCATTTCATTTTATGTGTTAGCATATTGCATGATCTTTCGGGATTTTACAGTTGGATACGATCACAGGTTGCCGTATAAATGGTTTGTCTTCATACTATGATGATTGTACTTGTTGACTAGGAGGATGTTCCTTTATTTTTCTACGTAATTGCTTTATTCTTCTGCATAGTACCTGGTTGGTTTGTTCATTCTTGTTGTCTTTTGGATTTTTCACAATTGTCTTTTGTCTTCTTCCTCAAAGTAGCTTTTTGTATTGTACTTTTTCAACATAACTTTGATGTGTTTGTAGAAAATAACATAGCTATGGATACAGTAGCAATGATAAAGTTTTTATTATCTTTCTTTGCATGCTTTATAGAGAAAACTCTTAATAAATCTTGATAAGATTAATCACCATCCTGATGAATTCCATTGCAGCTGGCAGAGAACTTCATAATAGAGTCAAAATTATGACAAGGGTCATTCCAACCTTTATTATCATTTTCGAATTCTCCATGGAATAGCTGAATTAATTCTTCAAGAGTTTTTTTTGAAATGTTAAAAGAGATATCTTCATAGGCATTAAGAATTTGATTAAACTTGGCATGTCTGGATTTAGAAAGATTCTGTATCACCGTAGTTTGCTCAGCGAGATCCTAAACCATGCAAACAACTCATCGACTGTGACACCAAACATATTTGTATGTACTCGCAAATTCAAGATGTCCTTTTAGATTGAGAAATCTTTGATATTGATCAAAAGTTGTATCATAATTTTTGAGACGTTCTAAGCTGTATTCCATTGTAGTGACTTCATGAGATTCATACCATTGAGTTGGATAATTAACAAGGAGATGCTCGTAATCATTTAAGGTAAAAATGAATTTTTTGTAGATTAAATCTCCTTCTTCATATCATAATTCATGATGGTCCATAATTGATAAGGTTGATAAAACCAGATTTCTGATCTTTCACACAAACTTGATGAAATCATTATGAGAAGTTGTCTTTTGGTAACTCCAAGGCTGCGAAGGGCATGACGCATGTTTGCAGGAAGCTGTTGTATTATTTCAAAATTATCTTTGCACAAAGAAAATCTTTGGACTAATCCTTGTTCGATATATGAGATATCAACTTCATATGATGGTAGGAACAATTTGGGAAAGGCAGTTGCCTAGCTTATATATTGAGCTTTGAGCACTAATCGCTCCTTGATCTGACAAGAAATAGTTTTTTCTCTAATTCTTCCAGCTATCTTAACTGGAAGGGCTATCTTAACCTTTTCCAGGAGGTGAATTCTAGATGTTTTTTCATCATCATAAGCGAATAACAGTGCTCTTTGATGGATGTTATGGCACATAAGGATTTGGCTTTGTAAGTCCTTGATATGGTTTGCAATTTTGGATTGGGTTTTTCTAGTGTTTTTTCTTTTATCAGAGAGAATGGCACTCCAATGGGCATTGATAAGTTCTTGTGAAGTGACAGATAATCCTGGGTTGAAGAAGGAAATTGATATTTGTTGGAATGTAGGCATGAAGGAAGAGCTTGATTCCTGAATAGGGGCTTTGCTTTTGCTTGTACTTGATGTCAAAATGAGAAGGGATACTTCTTGAAGGTAGATAGGCTTGAATGAGAATTATCAACAATTTGAATTTTTGTTTTTTTTTCGGAAAAGAAAAATAATTTTTTATCTATCCTCTGAGTAGAATTTGAAGGTACCAAAATTTGGATGTAGGATCAAATACATAAAAGATAAAGACATTAGAGAGATGATTAATAAGATCTATTTTGTTTGGAACTGGATATTTGATTGTTTTTTGAACACCTTATTCTTGTTTACACTTTGTCTGAATACTATTGATATGCTGAATAGAAGTTGATTCACCAAAATCAAAAATTAATTCTTTATTGTCTAAACTAGTTTTTAGACCTGATAAGTCAATTTGAAAAGGCTGTAAAATTTGTAGAAAAGGGTTTCCAAGGATAACATCATTGTTTAAATCCTTTCCTAGGAGGAAATCAATCTTTATGCATGTTCCATTTTTACAGACATAAACATTACTTAATTTGTATTTGATATGTAGTTTTTTGCTAGCAGTAGCTAGATTGAGTTTATTATTGGTTTTTTTCATAATATTTTGTTGGGATTAATCCTTCTCATATTAAATTAACATATGCGCCACTATCTAGTAAGCAGAGTGCTTTAATAGAGAAGTCTTTGATCTTAATTGTAGCTTGAGTTTTTCATTTTCTAAGTGGATTTCTTGTTAAAGAATTTACAAAACCATTTAAGTTTTCACCAAATTCTTCTTGATGTTCTAATTTACTATCATTATTTTCTTGACAATTTTTGAGTGTGTGAAATTCAGGATTCTTTGAGTTCTTAAAATTCAATTAAGTCTTGTTTTAATTCTTTTATTTCTTGCTTTTGATTATTTATTTCTTTATAAAGATCTTGAATCGAATGATGAGTAGGAGCTTGTTGCTCTCTTAATCTATCTAATACAGTTTTAATGCTGAATTGTTCAAGTAAATCTAATATGTTATTTGATGTAAAAGCATTCCACTTTTTGGTTCCTTTATTTATATTCTGTACTTTTTTAAAATATTTGTTTTATAATTCTTCATCTTTTAGATCTTTAAACATTTCTAGCACCATCTCTTTTGGAGTAGAAAGTACGTTTAAAGATAAAGAAGAAGAAGAAGCAGATTCATATTGGATTTCACTATCAAATATTTTACAACATGTATCTGAAACATGAGAAGATGAATAATCTGTATCAGAGGAATTGGATGACTCTGATGCTGAGGATCCTTTTAAGATAGTTTTGATTTCTTTTTCTATTTTAGCTTTTATTTTTGGGTAGTTAGGAGCTATATGTCCTTTTTCTTTGTAATCATAATATTATATTTCTTTTTTCTTGGATAAGAAGTGGATGGATTTTCATTTGTATAAGATCTCTTTAACTCTTTATGCGGATTTTTATGACAAGATTTTTTATAATAACTTTTTGGGGAATATAATATTATGGAGTTGAAAATGTTTAGATTTTCTTTTTTGATGGTTTCTTTTTAAGTTTTTCTTTTTATTCTAGCTAGAAGTACTGATTAATAGTTTCATACCAAATTGAAAACAAAAAACACCAAGTTCATACTTGCTGATTCTTTTTTGATTTTCAATTTGACACTTAAGTTTGATCTCATTGCATAATGAAAATCCAACTTTATTAATCTTTTGAATTAGATCACCATATGTGTACATTCCAAAATTCAAATTTTCATAATTTTCTGATTTTAATTCTTCTCTAACTTTTTTCGCAAAAAGTTTAGAAAGACCGGATATGAATTTTTCTTTCCAAAATTCTAAATTACTTGCATTGATTGTATAGAGTTTTGATAAGAAAGCATCTTTATACCCACGAAAATCTGATAATGTTGGCAAGATAAATTGATTAATTATGATTTTAATTTTTCTTCTACATTCATATAATTACCAATAAAATGTTTAACTATATTGGTAAAAAGCATGTAGATGGAATCAGGCATCATTTGGCCTTAAGGAGTAAGAACAGGATTTCCTGAGGGATCTCTTTTTACTACATTTAATATAGCATTTCTTTCTATATCAGATATGTATTTTTTCCACCAACCATGTAATTGTCTAGTAAATCCAAGGATGACTGCATTTACTACATGTCTTTGATCAATAACGGCAGCCATATTGATAGAGGCATATACCATCATGTGTTGGCATAGTTGCAGGATTTGATATTCAAATAGTCCACTACATTCCATTCATATACTGAAGAGTTTTCAAATCAAAGACCATTTAGAATAGCTTGTTCTTCGAATTGAAGATCAACTGGAGTAGGTCTTGGATAATAATTTCTTGTTTTTACTGCAATGACTATTGGTTTTTGTCTTTTAAATATTTTATTGATTTGTAAAGATTCTTGATTCTGATCATCTTGATTTTCACTTGATTTTTCTTCTATAGAGTCAGAAATAATGAATTTTGAGGTTGAGCTTGAAGCTTTAGAAACTAAAACATTTATAGATTTTTCATCTTTATTTTCTTTATTATCTTCAAGTTTTTTGTTTGTAAAACTATGAGACAATTGATTGATTAGTTCATCTGAAAATTTTAAGGGATTCTTTTCTAACTTTAGATCTTTAAGGGCTTTACCTTGAAAACCTAAAGATTGTGTCTTGATTACTTTATGGGAAGAAGTAGTTTCATAAAATTTTAAAATGTTTTCAACTTTATCTTCAATTCTATTAGTTTGTTGGCCAATAGTATGAAGGTTTATATTTGTATAATTATTTTGTTCTAAAATATGACTTAAATTTGATTTGTAAATAAATTCAGTTTTACCTTTATCTCCTTGTATTTTTACAACATCTTTTATGGGTACAGCTGAAATTTCTTTATAAATGATTTGATGTAATGGAGGATGTATAGATTCTTCAGTTCTTTGTGGAGAAGAACTGGTAGAAATTATAATCCAAGAAGAGCTTAATTTAGTTATCATATTGATGGATAAATCTTCAATATTATAAGCTTTCTTCATGGCCAGTTTAAGCCAATCAAAGAAATAAATATTTCTTTGATTATAATACATATATTTATACCATTTTGCTTTTAGAAAGTCTTTATGTTCTTGAGAAACATGGTTAAAAAAGGATTTTGTGAGAGGATGTAAAGCTAAGTTCTTTTTTAACATTTCTTTATCAATTTCAAAGTGTTCAATAACATTTATATTGAAATTGGATTCCGAAGGATTATATGTATTAGATGAAGAAGCTTGATAAGAAAGATACACTAGTCCTATAGGTCGAAGGTCTACATTGGGTGTAGAGCAAGAAACTCGGGATGGTTCTTTTATGCAAGATCCTACCATTAATGGAGGATGTGAATAAGATTTTCTAGAAGGTTGATAAACTGTAGGAGTTGTATCTCTTGAATCTGTTTGAAAATTTATTTCAACACTTCCTTCTTCATCTTCAATAATTGTTTCAAAATCTTGATTTTCTAAAAGACCTTTCTGGTTGAGCATTTTCTAAGCACCATTTACCAGATAGATTAATATGATTCCACTGTATGAGTTTTAGAATATTAACTTTATTTTTGAAATTAGTTTGGAATAAAGTAGTCATACCTTTTGCTTGATGGGAATAGGCTATGCCTGGAACAACTGAATTCATGAGTTTGTAATAAACTCTATTTATGAGAGCAAGATTTTGATTATGAGGATTTATATCAAAACCTTTTGTTTCGATAACAAGAGTAAGAGCTTCATGTGCACTTGGATCTGTAAGGGAAACAGAGAAATTTGGAAAGCAATTGAAGAAAGTAGGGCCATTAGCCAAACTTGATTAAACCATTCCAAGCAATGAATCATTGAATTTTTTATGTCTTGTATCTTCAACATAGATTGCAGGGTTATCCCACGAGAGAGTTTGACTACGCAACATACGCTCGAAGTTTTGGATATTTGTATTAGAAGTAGAAAGAGAGTGGTAGTAAACAAGATGGACCCTAAGCAAGGTGGAGAGATTTGAAGGGGGAAAGAGCAAATATATTTAAGTACAAAATGATTGAGAAGGGAGAATGGAATATTGAAGGTGAAACTACAGTAATGTGGATTCAAATCACTAATTGCATTAGGAATGTTGCAAAGGAGGTACTTGGAGAATTAAAAGGGAAGAAACATATTAATAAAGAAACTTGGCGATGGAGTATGGAGGTTCAGGAAGTTATTTGACAAAAAAAAAAAAACATTGCTACGAAGTTTGGTAGGGGACTAAGAGTATAAAAAATTTTGAGCTGTATAAAAACCCAAAGAAAAAAGCTAAGAAAGTAGTAAGTAGTGCAATGTTCAAAGCAAATGATGACCTCTATAACAGATTGGGAACTAGAGAAGGAAAAAAGGATATTTTTAAGCTCGCAAAACTAAGAGAAAAGAAAAGTAGGGACTTAGATTATGTTAAATGTATCAAGGATAATGACAAAAATATTTTGGTGAAGGACAACGATATTGAGGGAAGGTGGAAGGAATATTTTAGCAAACTTCTAAATGAAGAACATTTGAACGATACAAAAGTTAAGGAGGATACTTCATCACTAGAGCATACTTTTCTCCGTAGAATTAGAGGAGTGGAAGTAAAGGAAGCATTAAAGCGAATGAAGACAAGAAAGGCAACAGGCCTAGATGGTATTCCAATAGAGGTATTGAAATGATTAGGAGTGGTTGGGGTAAGTTGGTTATGTAGATTATTCAATAAGATACTTATGACAAAGAAAATGCCAGATGAATGGAGAAGAAGCATTGTAGTACCCATATATAAGAAAAAAGGAGATATACAAAATTGTACCAACTGTTAAGAGATTAAACTTATGAGTCATACTATGAAGTTATGGGAGAGAATAATGGAGCAAAGACTGAGAAAGAAGACCAAGATCTCTGAAAATCAATTCGGTTTTATGCCAAGGAGATCAACTATGAAGCTATCTTTTCACTTAAGCAATTAATGGAAAAGTACCGAGCAAAGAGGAAAAATCTACATATGGTTTTTATCGATTTGAAAAAAGCCTATGATAGGATACCTAGAAATTTAATTTGGTGGGTTTTAGAGAAAAGGAATGTCCCTAGAGGTTACATTGAAAATTTTAAAGATATGTACAAAGGAGCAGTAACAGATGTGAGAACCACATGTGGAAAAATAGATAGATTCCCCGGTCTATAGGTTTACATTAGCGATCAACCCTAAGCTTTTATGTCTTTGCATTAATTATGGATGAGTTAACTATGCATATTCAAGAAGAAGTACCATAGTGTATGTTGTTTACAGATGATATAGTATTGGTGGATAAATCAAAAGATGGTGTAAATGCAAAGCTTGAGAGATGGCAGGGGGCATTAGAATCTAGAGACTTTAAAATAAGTTGTACAAAGACAGAATATATGGATTGCAACTTCAGTGGACATATACAAAGTATTGAAACCACTATCAAAATTGAAACCCATGAGATACCACGTAGAGATTCTTTTCCGTACCTAGGCTCGATGATTAATAAGGATAGGGAGATTAACGAAGATGTGGAGCATAGGAGAAAAGCTGGAAGGCTAAAGTGGGGACTAGCTTCAGGAGTACTCTGTGATAAATGAATGCCAACGAAATTGAATGGCAAATTTTACAGGACAGTGGTTAGACCAGCTATGACATATGGAGTAGAATGTTGGCTAATTAAAAAGATGTATATTCATAAGATGGATGTAGCAGAAATGAGAATGCTTAGGTGGATGTGTGGTAAAACTACAAAAGATAAAATTAAAAATGAGCACTTTCAAAAGAATTTAGGGGTAACACCAATTAGGGATAAGATTAGAAAAACCCGTTTAAGATGGTTTAGGCATGTTGAGCATGAGCCAATAATGGCAACGGTGAGAAAAGTTTGGATATACAGGTGGATGGCCCATCAAGAGGTAGGGGCAGGCCAAAGAAAACATGGATGGAAGTCATTAATTCAAATTTGAAGAAGTTTAACTTATCGAAAGATTTGGCTCAAAATAGAACGGAATGGAGAAACATAATTCATGTAGCTAGCCCCAACATGGTTGGAATAAGGCTTTGATGATGATGGTGATGATGATTTTGAACATAGATGAGAGCTTCTATTCTAAGTCCAAGTCTTGTTAAAGGCTTTAGAGCAACTTGCACTAAGCCAAAATGAATATAATTTTATGTTTTAACATACTTCTTTATTTCATGGGGCTCGATTAAAGAAAGATGCTGAATATTACTGGTAATGGATTCAGTTCTTTTAATGGTTCTTACTTTATACTTGATTTTAATTGAAAACTTCCAACTTTATAAATTTCATTTTTATTTACATTTGAAATAGTCAAGTTACAAATAACTTGATCAAAATGTCATGACTGATTTGTTTACTATTTTTAATAGACATAGAAGATAAGGAATTTGATGATGAGGAAGAAGAAAGTATAAACTTCTTAATAAGCTTAGCTATAATTTATATTACAAAGTTATCTTAACCAAATCCACCATGAGTATCTAACGAAATAGAGAATTTACACACCAACAAAATGCCTTAAACGCATTCACACAGCTAACAACGATGACAACAATGGCTACCTCAGCTTCGCTCCGGGTGGAATATGATTTAAATTTCTCGATAATAACAAACACACAACCAAGTGTTAAGATTCTTGACGTTCTTGCTTCTGAGTCAGCAATTCCTTAAACAAAATCAAAACATAAAGATAAGTGAAGAAATAATCGCAAAATGAGTTTATATTGCAATGATACTTGATTACAAACTAGATGCCAACTTGGCTCTAATACCAAATGGGGAAGATGGTGGATACACAAAAGCAGAAGGGAGAGGAGAGAGGAGGTGGTGGTGAAAGCAAGGTTGGATTTTGACTGGTATTCTAACTCTTACATATACATGGAGAAGGTTGGTACAATTTATTGTCTTACCAAACATAATTTACATTTCATTACAGCTGAATTTAGACTGCATTTACATTTTATTTTATGATGTTTCGAGATTGTACTGTGGATAGAATCACAAGTTGCTATATAGATGGTTTGTCTTCATGCTGTGATGAGTGTACTTATTGACTAGGAGGATGTTGCTTTATTCCTCTACATTGTACATGGTTGGTCTGTTGCGAAGAGAGGAGTCTATGGAGCCTTGAGTTTTCTTGTTGGCTTTTGGATTTTTCCCAATTGTCTTTTGTCTTATTTCTCAAAGTAGCTTTTTTGTATAGTACTTTTTCAACATAACTTTGATGTGTTTGTAGAGAATAGCATAGCTATGGATACGGTAGCAATGATAAAGTTTTTGTTAGTTTTTCTTTGCAGGCTTCATAGAGAAAACTCTTATTAAATTTTGATAAGATTAATCACCATTTGGATGAGTACCATTGAGCTGGCGGAGAACTTCCTAATAGAGTCAAAATTATGACAAGGGTCATTCAACCTTCATTATCATTTTCGAATTCTCCATGGAATAGCTGAATTAATTCTTCACGAGTTTTTTCTGAAATATCAAAAGAGATATTTTCATAAGCATTGAGAATTTGATTAAGCTTGGCAAGTCCAGATTTAGAAGGATTCTATATCACCGTTGTTTGCTCAGTGAGATCATCAACAATGCAAACAACTTGTTGACCATCACACCAAACATATTTGTATGTACTTGCAAATTCAAGATGTCCTTTTATATTGAGAAATCTTTGATATTGATCAAAAGCTAGATCATACTTTTGGAGACGCTTTAAGCTGTTTTGCATTGTAGCAACTTCATGAGATTCATTCCATTAAGCTGGATAATTAATAGGGAGATGCTCATAATCATTTAAGGTAGAGATGAATTTTTTGCAGATTAAATCTCCTTCTTCATAATTCATGATGGTCCATAATTGATAAGGTTGATAAAACCGGATTTCTGATCTTTCACACAAAATTGATGAAATCATTATGAGAAGTTGTCTTTTGGTAACTCCAAGGCTGCGAAAGGCATGACACACAATTGCAGGGAGCTGTTGTATCATTTCAAAATCATCTCTGCATAAAGAAAATCTTTGGATTAATCCTTGTTCGATATATGAGATATCAATTTCATATGATGGTAGGAACAATTTGGGAAAGCCAGATGCCTAGCTTATATATTAAGCTTTGAGCATTAATCGCTCCTTGATCTGGTGAGAAAAAGTTTTTTCTTAAATTCTTGCAGCTAACTCATCGGAAGGGCTGCGTTAACCTTTTCTAGAAGGTGAGTTCTAGATGTCTTTTCATCAGCATAGGTGAATAACAGTGCTCTTTGATGGATGTTATGGCGCATAAGGATTCGGCTTTGTAAGTCCTTGATATGCTTTGTAATTTTGGATGGGGTTTTTCTAGTGTTTTTTCTTTTATCAGAGAGAATGGAACTCCAATGGGCATTGATAAGTTCTTGTGAAGTGACAGATAATCCTGGATTGAAGAAGGGAATTGATATTTATTGAGATGTAGGTATGAAGGAAGAGCTTGATTCCTGAATAGGGGCTTTGCTTTTGCTTGTACTTGATGTCATAATGAAAAGGGATACTTCCTGAAGGCAGATAGGTCTGAAGGAGACCTATCAATAATCTGAATTTTTATCTTCTTTGGGAAACAAAAAATAATTTTATATCTATCCTCCGAGGAGAATTTGAAGGAACCAAAATCTAGATGTAGGATCAAATGTAGAAAATATGAAGACATTAAAGAGACGATTGATAAGATCTATTTTATTTGGGACTGGATATTCGATTGTTTTTTGAACACCATATTCTTGTTTACACTTTGTTTGAATACTATTGATATGTTGAATAGGAGTTGATTCACCAAAACCAAAATTAATTCTTTATTATCTAAAATAGATTTTAGACCTAATGAGTCAATTTGAAAAGGCTATAAAACTTATAGAAAAGGGTTTCCAAGGATAACATAATTATTTAAATCCTTTCCTAGAAGGAAATTAATCTTTATGCATGTTCTATTTTTACAGACAAACATTACTTAATTTGTATTTGATAAATAGTTTATTCCTAGCAGTAGCTAGATTGAGTTTATTATTGGTTTTTACATAATATTTTATTGGGATTAATCCTTCTCTTATTAAATTAACATCTGTGCCACAGTCTAGTAAGTAGAGTACTTTAATAGAGAGGTCTTTGATCTTAATTGTAGCTTGAGTTTTTCATTTTTTAATTGGATTTCTAGTTAAAGAATTTACAAAACCATTTAAGTTTTTGCCAAATTCTTCTTGATGCTCTAATTATTATTATTATTTTGTTGATAATTTTTGAGTACATGAAATTCAAGATTCTCAACACATTGTTTTAGTTCTTAAAGTTCAACTAAGTCTTGTTTTGATTCTTTTATTTCTCACTTTTGATTAGTAATTTCTTTATAAAGATCTTGATTTGAAAAATGAGGAGGAGCTTGCTGCTCTCTTAATCTATCTAATACAGTTTTAATGCTGAATTGTTCAGGTACGTCAAATATATTATTTGATGTAGATGCTTTTCCATTTTTATTTCCTTTATTTATATTCCATATTTTTTCAAAATATTTATTTTTTAATTCCTCATCTTTGAAATCTTTAAACATTTCTAGCACCAGTTCTTTTGGAGCAGAAAGTAAGTTTAAAAATAAAGAGGAAGAAGAAACAGATTCATACTGGATTTCACTGTCAAATATTTTACAACAGCATGTATCTGAGGAATGAGAGGAAGAATAATCTGTGTCAGAGGAACTGGATGACTCTGACGCTGAGGATCCTTTTAAGATAGCTTTGATTTCTTTTTCTGTTTTTACTTTTATTTTTGGGTAGTCAAGAGCTATATGTCCTTTTTCTTTGCAATTATAACATTGCATTTCTTTTTTCTTGGGATAAGAAGTGGATGGATTATCTTTTGTATAAGATTTCTTTGATTCTTTATAAGGATTTTTATAAAAAGATTTTTATGATATCTTTTTGAGGGAATATTATATTGTAGAGTTGAAAAATGTTTAGCTTTTCCATTTGGTTGGTTTCTTTTTAAGTTTTTCTTTTTATTATGGCTAGAAAGACTCATTAATGGTTCCATGCCAAATTGATTAAAAAAAAACACAAAGTTCATATTTGCTTATTCTTTTTTGATTTTCAATTTGTCGTTTAAGTTTGATTTCATTGCATAATGAAAATCCAACTTTATTTATCTTTTGAATGAGGTCACCATATGTATAAAGTCCATAATTTAAATTTACATAATTTTTTGATTTTAACTATTCTCTAACTTTTTTTTACAAAAATTTTAGGAAGACCAAATATAAAATTTTCTTTCCACGATTCTAAATTGCTTGCATTGATTGTATAGAGTTTTGATAAGAAAACATCTTTATACCAATGAAAATCTAATAATGTTGGGCAAGATAAATTGATTAATTGTGTTTTTATTTTTTCTTCTACATTCATATAATTATCAATAGAATGTTTTACTATATTGGTAATAAGGATATAAATAGAATCAGGAATCATTTGACCTTGAGGAGTAATAATAGGATTTCCTGAAGGATCTCTTTTTACTGCATTTAGTATTGCTTGTCTTTTTATATCAGATAGGTACTTTTGCCACCAACCATTTAATTGTCTAGTAAATCCAAGGACAATTGCATTTACTGCATGTCTTTGATCATTACCAGCAACCATGATGGTAAAGGCATATATCATCATGTGTTGGCATAGTTGTAGGATTTGATATTCAGATAGTCCATTTACATTCCATTCATATATTGAGGAGTTTTTAAATCGAAGGCCATTTAGAATAGCTTGTTCTTTGAATTGAAGATCAACTGGAGTAGGTCTTGGATATTAATTTCATGTTTTTGCTGCAGTGACTATTGGTTTTTGTCTTTTAAATATCTTATTGATTTGTAGAGATTCTTGATTTTGATCATTTTGATTCTCATTTGTTTTAGACTCTTCTTCCATAGAATCAACTACGGAAAAATTCTAAATCTGAGCTAGAGGCTTTAGAATTTAAGACTAAAACATTTAAAGATTTATCAGCTTTTTTATCTTTATTTTCTTGAAGTTTTATATTTGTAAAATATGAGATAATTGATTGATTAGTTCATCTTAAAATTTTAAAGGTTTCCTTTCTAATTTTAGATCTTTAAGGGCTTCACCTTAAAAACCTAAAGTTTGTGTTTTAATTATCTTTTGTGAAGAAGATGCTTCATAATTTTTTAAAATATTTTCAACTTTATCTTCAGTTCTATTGGTTTATTGGCCAATAGTATGAAGGTTAATATTTGTATAATTATTTTGTTCTAAAACATGACTTAAGTCTGATTTATAAATTAATTCAGATTTACCTTTATCTCCTTGTATCTTTGCTACATCTTTTACGGGTACGGCCGAAGTTTCTTCATATAAGATTTGATATAATGGAGGATGTATAGATTCTTCAGTTATTTATGGAGAAGGACTGGTAGAAGCTATAATCCAAGATGAGCTTATTTTTGTTATCATATTGATGGATAAATCTTCAGTATTATAAGCTTTCTTTATGGGTAGTTTAATCCAATGGAAGAAATAAATATTTCTTTGATTATCATACAAATATTTGTACCATTTTTCTTTTAAAAAGTCTTTATGTTCTTGAGAAACCTGTTTAAAAAAGGATTTTGTTAAAGGATGTAGAGCTAAATTCTTTTTTAACATTTCTTTATCAATTTCAAAACATTCAATAACATTTATATTGAAATCAGATTCCAAAGGATTATATGTAGTAAATGGAGAAGCTAGATAAGAAGGATACACAAGTCCTGTATGTCGAAGGTCTACATTAGGTGTAGAGCAAGAAACTCGGGATGGTTCTTTTATGGGAGATCCTTCCACAGAGGGAGGATGAAAATAAGACTTTCTAGAAGGTTGATAAACTGTAGGAGTTGTATCTCTTGAATCTGTTTGAAAATTTATTTTAACACTTCCATCTTCATCTTCAATAATTGTTTCAATATCTTGATTTTTTAAAGACCTTTCCGGTTGAGCGTTTTCTAAGTGCCATTCACCAAATACATTAATATCATTCCATTGTATGAGTTTTGGAATATTAACTTTATTTTTGAAATTAGTTTCGAATAAAGTGGTCATACCTTTTGCTTGATGGGAATAGGCTATGCCTGGAACAACTGAATTCATGAGTTTATAAAAAACTCTATCTATGAGAGCAAGATTTTGATTATCAGGATTCATATCAACACCTTTTGTCTGGATAGCAAGAGTAAGAGCTTCATGTGCACCTGGATCTGTAAGGGAAACAGAAAAATTTGGAAAGTAATTGAAGAAAGTAGGGCCATTAACCAAACTTAATTCAATCATTTCAAGCAATGAATCACTGAATTTTTTATGTCTTTTATCTTGGACATAGATGAGAGCTTCTGTGCTAAGTCCAAGTCTTGTTAAAGGCTTTAGAGCAACTTGCACTAATCCAAAATGAATATAATTGTATGTTTTAACATACTCCTTTATTTCATGGGGCTTGATTAAGGAAAGATGCTAAATATTACTGGTAATGGATTCAGTTATTTCAATGGTTTTTACTTTACAACTTGATTTTAATTGAAAACTTTCAACTTTATAAATTTTATTTTTATTTACGGTTGGAATAGTCCAGTCACAAATAACTTGATCTAAATCATCATAACTGATTTCTTCACCAATTTTAATAGACATAAAAGATAAGGAATTTGATGATGAGGAAGAAGAAGGTACAAACTTCTTAATAAGCTTAGGCATAATTTGTATTACAGAGTTATTTTAACCAAATCCGCCATGAGTATCTAATGAAATAGAGGATTTACACATCAACAAAATGCCTCAAATGCCTTCACACGGCTAACAACGGGGACAACAATGGCTACCTCAACTTCGCTTCGGGCGAAATGTGATTGAAATTTCTCAATAATAACAAACACACAACCAAGCATTAAGATTTTTGACGTTCTTGCTTCTGAGTCAGCAATTCCTTAAACAAAATCAAAACATAAAGATAAGTGAAGAAATACTCACAAAACAACTTTATATTGCAAAAAAGCTTGATTACAAGCTAGATGCCAACTTGGCTCTGATACCGAATAGGGAAAGTGGTGGGTATACAAAAGCAGAAGGGAGAGGAGAGAGGAGATGGTGGTGGAAGCAAGGCTAGATTTTGACTGGTATTCCAACTCTTGCCTATACATGAGGAAGACTAAACTTATTTATTATCATAACAAACATAATTTACATTTCATTACAACTGAATTTACACTGCCTTTGCATTTCATTTCATATATTGATAAATTTCATGATGCTTCAGGACTGCTGCATACGATCACATTCTTCACTGTAGATGAACTTTATTCCGAATAGTGGATTGTCATGATTGCTTCGTGGGAAATTAAGTGGCTTGATAAAGCATATGTCTTGTCTTGGCTTTATTTTTTTCCTTTTCTTCAGATAGATATGAGTCCTTCATTATCACTTTTTATCTCATCAGCATCTGTATTTGGTTCAGGAGCAATATTTTCAAAAGGATTGTCATTAGCCCAAAGATGATGCAGCTGCTAACCAAAACTTAATGGAGAATTTTCAGATGACCGTTCTTTTTGTATTTGTTTAATAATTTCCTTTTGAAGATCTTTTTTGAGTTAAAGCAAATTTGTTGCTGCATAAAGAGCAGAAGGAGAGGCTGAACAAGAATTTTTCTATCTGTAAATCCACTTGCTAGATGAAGCCTTTCTTTTTCTTTTTCAGGAGTTTTGAGAACTTCAGAGAATGATAGCTTGATTGGTAGAATATTGTTGGAGTATTGCAGTATAATCAGATTGATGCCAAAACTTGATATAAATCATTTAAGATAAAACTGGTGGACTGAAGTCCATTTCTTTATAAAAATTCCATTTCAAGATCCAAGGAATCTCCTGCTTGCGATAAAACTACATAGTAACATAAGGTTCTATTGCAAGTTGTAGGTGCTAATAAAGGCTTTTTTCTTTTGATTTGAGAAGGGCTTTAAATGATGCATAATAGGATTCATAAATAGGAAGAAGTGCTTGAGGAAGGATGTCTTTAGTGGCACCAAAAGGGATCCATAATTGTGTGAAGAACCACATAGGTATTTTATGGGAGTTTGATTTGAATCAATGAACCACGAATGCTGGAAGGATGAGTTTTGATAATAGGGGATGACTTCCTAAGAAGAAATATAATCATAATAATTAAAACTAAGTTTTGAATCAAGCCTTTGAGGCATATGAAGAGGTCGTCCCCATTCTTCTGCAGAGAGAACATGCAGGATTTTGATATTTGAATAGAGGATAGTAATATTGGGTGGTAAAGCATTTAAGTATGAATTTTTTGATCCATCTATATGATCAATAGGACAGCTGCCACTTCTGATTAGAATCTGTTCATAGACTTTATAGTCAAGAGGTTGGATAAATAAGTGATCAGGAGAAAAAAGGGTTTGGATAAGATGTTCGATAGAAATGGTATCGATATAAGACATGTCATCTAAGGAATAAATTCTCAAGGGTGCTTTTGTCGCAAAATATTGGGCTTGTGAAGCTTGAGGTTTTCTAGATACAAGGCTTGATGGGCTTTGAAATTGAGGAATATTAGAAGTATAGGTTGCTCCCCATCTCTCAAGATATTGCCGCTGGATTTTCTGGATAAAGGTGTAGTGTTCATAATGGAAGAAACTTTATCAGTTGGGGACTAGAGAAAGGGTCTAATCGTTGAGGCTTCATTCTTTTGTCTCTGTAAAAACTCATGAGAAAAAAAATCAAGAGGAGATTATTTTTACCTACAATATACTCAATGTCAAAGTCAAATATGTCTAATAAAGTTTGATAGCGAGCAAAGATTTGCTTAACAGTAAGATTGTTTACATCTTTTTCTAAAATTTCTTTTGCAGATTTACAATCTATTCTTAATAAAAAAAATTTTTGTTTAATAAATCAGTTTGGAACTTCATTATACTATTTACTATGGAAAGGATTTCCTTTTTAATAGTTGAATAATTCTATTGAGTGGGTGTCCATGTTCAACCTCATCCTTCATGCTTATATCCCAACAAATATCAATTCCCTTCTTCAATCCAGGGTTATATGTCACTTCAAAAGAACTTATCAATGCCCATTGGTGTGCCATTCTCTCTGATAAAAGGAAAAACGTTAGAAAAACCTTATCCAAAATTGCCAACCATATCAAGGACTTAGAAAGCCAAATCCTTATGTGCCATAACATCCATCAAATAGCACTGTTATCCACCTATGCTGATGAAAAAACATCCAGAATTCACATCTTGGATAAGGTTAACATAGCCCTTCCAGATAAGATAGTTACAAGAATTAGAGAAAAAACTTTTTCTTATCAGCTCAAGGAGCGATTAATGCTCAAAGCTCAATATATAAGCTTGGCAACTGGCTTTCCCAAATTGTTCTTGCCATCATATATCAAACAAGGATTATTCCAAAGATTTTCTTTATGCAGAGATGGTTTTGAAATGATATAGCAGCTCCCTGCAATCGTGCGTCATGCCTTTCCCAGCCTTGGAGTTACCAAAAGACAACTTCTCATAACAATTTCATCAAGTTTGGGTGAAAGATGAGAAATTTGGTTTTATCAACCTTATCAATTATGGACCATCATGAATTATGAAGAAGGAGATTTAATTTGCAAAAAATTCATCTCTAACTTAAATGATAATGAGCATCTCCCTGTTAATTGTCTAGCTCAATGGTATGAATCTCATGAAGTCACTACAATGGAATATAGCTTCGAACGTCTCAAAAATTACGATCCAGCTTCTGATCAATATCAAAGATTTCTCAATCTAAAAGGACATCTTGAATTTGCAAGTACATATAGATATGTTTGGTGTGACAGTCGACAAGTTGTTTGCATTGCTGATGATTGCGCTGAGCAAACAATGGTGATATAGAATTCTTCTAAATCTAGACATGCCAAGTTTAATCAAATTCTCAATGCCTATGAAGATATCTCTTTTGACATTTCAGAAAAAACTCGTGCAGAATTAGTTCAACTATTCCATTAAGAATTCAGAAATGATAATGAAGGTTGGAATGACCCTTGTCATAATTTTGACTTTATTATGAAGTTCTCCACCAGCTGTGATGGAATTCATCAGGATGGTGATTAATCTTATCAAGATTTAGATTTATCAAGATTTATTAAGAGTTTTCTTTATAAAGCATGCAAAGAAAAGATAACAAAAACTTTATCATTGCTACCGTATCCATCGGTATGCTATTCTCTACAAACACATCAAAGTTACATTGAAAAAATACTAAATAAAAAGCTATTTTGAGAAAGAAAACAAAAGACAATTGTGAAAAATCCAAAAGACAACAAAAATGAACAAGGCTCCATAGACTCCTCTCTTCGCAACATACCAACCGGTATAATGCAGAAGAATAAAGTAACTATGCAGAAGAATAAAGCAACAACCTCCTAGTCGACAAGTACAATCATAACATCATGAAGACAAACCATCTATATGGCAACCTGTGATCCTATCTATCAGTAATATCCTGAAACATCATGCAATATGACAGCACATAAAATGAAATACAAATGCAGTTTAAATTCAGTTGTAATGAAATGTAAATTAAGTTTGCTAAGGCTATAAACAGTACTAGCCTTCTCCATGTACAGGCAAGAGTTAGAATACCAGTCAAAATCAAGCCTTGCTTCCACCACCATTTCCTCTCTCCTCTCCCTTCCACTTTTGTATACCCACCATCTTCCCCACTTGGTATCAAAGCCAAGTTGGCATCTAGTTTGTAATCAAATATCATTACAATATAAAGTCATTTTGTGAGTATTTCTTCACTTATCTTTATATTTTGATTTTTTTTGAGGAATTGCTGACTCAGAAGCAAGCTCGTGAAAAATCTTAATACTTGGTTGTGTGTTTTTTATTATTGAGAAATTTTAATCATATTCTGCCCAGAGCGAAGTTAATGTAGCCATTGTTGTCACCATTGCTAGCTGTGTGAAGGCGTTTGAGGCATTTTGTTGGTGGGTAAATCCTCTATTTTGTTAGATACTCATGGTGGATTTGGTTGAAATAACTCTGTAATACAAATTATGGCTAAGTTTATTAAGAAGTTTGTACCTTCTTCTCCTTATCATCAAATTCCTTATCTTCTATGTCTAGTAAAAATAGTGAAGAAATTAGTTATGACGATTTAAATCAAGTTATTTGTAACTGGTCAATTACAATCGTAAATAAAAATAAAATTTATAAAGTTGCAAGCTTTCAATTAAAATCAAGTTATAAAGTAAAAACCATTGAAAGAACTAAATCCATTACCAGTAATATTTAGTATCTTTCTTTAATCAAGCCCTATGAAAAAAAGGAGTATGTTAAAACATACAATTATATTCATTTTGGATTAGTGCAAGTTGCTCTAAAGCTATTAACAAGACTTGGACTTAGAACTAAAGCTCTCATCTATGTTCAAGATACAAGACAAAAAAAATTCAGTAATTCATTACTTGGAATGGTTGAATCAAGTTTGGCTAATGACCCTACTTTCTTCAATTGCTTTCCAAATTTCTTTGTTTCCTTACAGATCCAGTTGCACATGAAGCTCTTACTCCTACTATCTAGACAAAAGGTTTTGATATGAATCCTCATAACCAAAATTTTGCTCTCATATATAAAGTTTATTATAAACTCATGAATTCAGTTGTTCCAGTCATAGCCTATTCCCATCAAGCAAAAGGTATGACTACTTTATCCCAAACTAATTTCAAAAATAAAGTTAATATTCCAAAACTCATACAGTGGAATTATATTAATCTATCTGGTAAATGGCGCTTAGAAAACGCCTAACCAAAAAGGTCTTTAGAAAATCAAGATATTGAAACAATTATTGAACATGAAGATAGAAGTATTGAAATAAATTTTCAAATAGATTCAAGAGATACAACTCCTACAGTTTATCAACCTTTTAGAAAGTCTTATTCTCATCCTCCCTCTGTGGTAGGGTCTTCCATAAAATAACCATCCTAAGTTTCTAGCTCTACACCTAATGTAGACCTTCGACTGACAGGACTTGTGTATCCTTCTTATCAAGCTTCTCCATCTAATACATATAATCCTTTAGAATCGATTTCAATATAAATGTAATTGAATGTTTTGAAATTGATAAAGAATTGTTAAAAAAGAATTTAGCTCTACATGCTTTAACAAAATCCTTTTTTAAACAGGTTTCTCAAGAACATAAAGACTTTTTAAAAGAAAAATGGTACAAATATTTATATGATAATCAAAAAAATATTTATTTCTTTGATTGGCTTAAACTAGCCATAAAGAAAGCTTATAATACTGAAGATTTATCCATCAATATGATAGCAAAATTAAGCTCATCTTGGATTATAGCTTCTACCAGTTCTTCTCTACAAAGAACTGGAGAATCTATACATCATCCATTACCTTCACACTATATATAAAGAAACTTCAGCCGTACCCATAAAAGATGTTGCAAAGATACAAGGAGATAAAGATAAATCTGAATTAATTTATAAATCAGATTTAAGTCATATTTTAGAACAAAATAATTATACAAATATTAACCTTCATACTATTGGCCAACAAACAAATAGAATTGAAGATAAAGTTGAAAATATTTTAAAATTTAATGAAACTACTTCTTCCCATAAAGTAATAAAGATACAATCTTTAGGTTTTCAAGGTGAAGCCCTTAAAGATCTAAAGTTAGAAAAAAAACCCTTAAAATTTTCAGACGAACTAATCAATCAATTATCTCATAGTTTTACAAACATAAAACTTAAAGATAATAAAGAAAATAAAGATGAAAAATCCATAAATGTTTTAGTTTCTAAAGCTTTGAGCTCAGACTCAGAATTCTCTGTTTCTGACTCTATAGAAGAAAAATCAAATGAAAATCAAGATTAAGAATGTCTACAACTTAATAAAATATTTAAAAGGCAAAAACCAATAGTCACTGCAGCAAAGACAAGAAATTATTATCCAAGACCTACTCCAGTTGATCTTCAATTTGAAGAACAAGCTATTCTAAATTGCCTTCGATTTGAAAACTCTTCAGTATATGAATGGAATGTAGATGGACTATCTGAATATCAAATCCTGCAACTATGCCAACACATGATGATATATGTCTCTACCATCATGGCTGTCGGTAATGATCAAGGACATGCAGTAAATGCAGTCATCCTTGAATTTACTAGATAATTACATGGTAGGTGGGAAAAAATACCTATCTGATATAGAAAGAAATGCTATATTAAACGCAGTAAAAAGAGATCCTTTAGAAAATCCTGTTATTACTCGTCAAGGCCAAATGATTCCTGATTCTATTTACATGCTTATTATCAATATAGTAAAACATTTTATTGGTAATTATATGAATGTAGAAGAAAAAGTAAAAACACAATTAATTAATTTATCTTGCCCAACATTATCAAATTCTCATTGGTATAAAGATGTTTTCTTATCAAAACTTTATACAATCAATGCAAGTAATTTAGAATTTTGGAAAGAAAAATTCATATCTGATCTTCCTAAACTTTTTGCATAAAAAGTTAGAGAAGAATTAAAATCAAAAAATTATGGAGATTTGAATTATGGAATGTATACATATGGTGATCTAATTCAAAAGATTAATAAAGTTGGATTTTCATTATGCAATGAAATCAGACTTAAACATCAAATTGAAAATAAAAAAAAATCAGCAAGTATAAACTTGGTGGTTTTTGTTTTCAATTTGGCATGGTACCATTAATCAGTCTTTCTAACAAAAATAAAAAGAAAAACTTAAAAAGAAACCATCAAAAAAGAAAATCTAACCATTTTTCAACTCCACAATATTATATTACCTCAAAAAGATATCATAAAAAATCTTCTCATAAAAATCTTTATAAAGAATCAAAGAAATCTTATACAAAAAAATAATCCATCCCTTTCTTATCTCAGAAAAAAGAAATACAATGTTATAATTGCAAAGAAAAATGACATATAGCTCTTCTGCCCAAAAATAAAAGTAAAAATAGAAAAAGAAATCAAAATTATCTTAAAAGGATCCTCAATGTTAGAGTCATCCAGTTCCTCTGATACAGGTTATTCTTTCTCTCATTCTTCAGATACATGTCATTGTAAAATATTTGACAGTGAAATCCAATATGAATCTGCTTCTTGTTCCTCTTTATTTTTAAATGTAATTTCTGCTCCAGAAGAACTTGTGCTAGAAATGTTTAAAGATTTCAAAGATGAAGAATTAAAAAATAAATATTTTGAAGAAATATAGAATATAAATAAAGGAAATAAAAACAGAAAAGCTTCTACATCAAAAAATATATTTGACTTACCTGAACAATTCAGTATTAAAACTGTATTAGATAGATTAAGATAGCAGCAAGCTCCTCCTCATCTTTCAATATAAGATCTTTATAAACAAATTACTAATCAAAAGTGAGAAATAAAAGAATCAAAACAAGATTTAGTTGAACTTTAAGAACTAAAACAACATGTTGAGAATCTTGAATTTCATACACTCAAAACTTATCAAGAAAATAATAATAATTAATTGGAAATCAAGAAGAATTTGGTGAAAACTTAAATGGTTTTGTAAATTCTTTAACAAGAAATCCACTTAAAAAATGGAAAACTCAAGCTACCATTAAGATCAAAGACTTCTCTATTAAAGCACTTTGCTTACTAGATAGTGGCGTAGATGTTAATTTAATACAAATTAAGTAATGTTTACATCTGTAAAAATGGGACATCCATAAAGACTAATTTCCTTCTAGGAAAGGATTTAAACAATGATGTTATCCTTGGAAACCCTTTTCTATAAATTTTAAAGCCCATTTAAATTGACTCATCAGGTCTAAAAACTATTTCAGACAATAAAGAATTAATTTTTGATTTTGGTGAATCAACTCCTATTCAACATATCAATCGTATTCAGACAAAGTGTAAACAAGAATAAGGTGTTCAAAAAACAATCAAATATCCAGTTCCAAATAAAACGGATCTTATTAATCCTCTCTCTGATGTCTTCATGTTTTCTACATTTGATCCTACATCCAGATTTTAGTACCTTCAAATTCTACCTGGAGGACAGATATAAAATTATTTTTCTTTTCCCAAAAAAAAAATTCAGATTATTGATAATTCTCATTCATACCTATCTGCCTTTAAGAAGTATCACTTCTCATTATGAAATCAAGTACAAGCAAAAGCAAAGCCCTTATTCAGGAATAAAGCTCTTCCTTTATACTTACATCCCAACAAATATCAATTCCCTTCTTCAATCCAGGATTATCTTTCACTTTACAAGAACTTATCAATGCCCATTGGAGTACCATTCTCTCTGATAAAAAAAACACTAGAAAAACCCTATCCAAAATTACAAACCATATCAAGGACTTAGAAAGCCAAATCCTTATATGCCATAACATCCATCAAAGAGCATTGTTATCCACCTATGCTGATGAAAAAGCATCCAAAATTCACCTCCTGGAAAGGTTAACATAGCCCTTCCAGATGAGATAGCTGCAAGAATTAGAGCAAAAACTATTTTTTGTTAGATCATGGAGTGATTAATACTCAAAGGTCAATATATAAGTTGGGCAATTGGCTTTCTCAAATTGTTCCTACCATCATATGAAGTTGATATCTCATATATCAAACAAGGATTAGTCCAAAGATTTTTTTTATGCAGAGATGATTTTGAAATGATATAGTAGCTCCCTGTAATCGTGCGTCATGCCCTTCGTAGCATTGGAGTTACCAAAAGATAACTTCTCATAACGATTTCATCAAGTTTGGGTGAAAGATCAGAAATCCAGATTTATCAACCGTATCAATTATGGACCACCATGAATTATGAAGAAGGAGATTTAATCTGCAAAAAGTTCATCTTTACCTTAAATGATTACGAGCATCTCCCTGTTAATTATCCAGCTCAATGGTATGAATCTCATCAAGTCACTACAGTGGAATACAGCTTAGAACATCTCCAAAATTATGATCCAGCTTCTGATCAATATCGAAGATTTCTCAGTCTAAAAGGACATCTTGAATTTGCAAGTACATACAAATATGTTTGCTGTGACAGTCGACGAGTTATTTGTATTGCTGATGATCTTGCTGAGTAAACAATGGTGATACAGAATCCTTCTAAATCCGGACATGCCAAGCTTAATCAAATTCTCAATGCCTATGAAGATATCTCTTTTGACATTTCAGAAAAAGCTCGTGAAGAATTAATTCAGCTATTCCATGAAGAATTTGAAAATGATAATGAAGGTTGGAATGACCCTTGTCATAATTTTGACTCTATTATGAAGTTCTCCACCAGATGCAATGGAATTTATCAGGATGGTGATTAATCTTATCAAGATTTAGATTTATCAAGATTTATTAAGAGTTTTCTCTAGAAAACCTGGAAAGAAAAGTAACAAAAACTTTATCATTGCTACTGTATCATTAGCTATGCTATTCTCTACAAACACATTAAAGGTATGTTGAAAAGTATTATACAAAAAAGGTACTTTGAAAAAAAAGACAAAAGACAACTGTGAAAAATCCAAAAGCCAATAAGAAAATTCAAGGCTCCATAGACTCCTGTTTCCGCAATAAACCAACCCGGCACTATGCAGAAGAATAAAGCAACATCCTCCTAGTCAGCAAGTACACTCATCGCAGCATGAAGGCAAACCATCTATACAACAACCTGTGATTCTATCCAGCAGTAAAATCCCAAAACATCATAAAATGAAATGCAAATGCAGTGTAAATTCAGTTGTAATGAAATGTAAATTATGTTTGCTAAGGCTCTAAATAGTACCAGCCTTCTCCATGTATAGGCAAGAGTTGGAATACCTGTCAAAATCTAGCCTTGCTTCCACCACCATCTCTTCTCTCCTCTCCCTTCTGCTTTTGTATACCCACCATCTTCCCCAAAATCAAAGCATAACATAACAAAGATAAGTGAAGAAATACTCACAAAACGACTTTATATTGGCAAAGTACTAAATTACAAATTTGATACTAACTTGGCTCTTATACCAAATGGGGAAGATGGTGGGTATACAAAAGCGGAAGGGAGAGGAGAGAGGAGATGGTGGTAGAAGCAAGGCTAGATTTTGACTGGTATTCCAACTCTTGGGGGTAAATGAGTAAGATTAGACTTATTTATAGTCATAACAAACATAATTTACATTTCATTATAACTGAATTTATACTGCATTTGCATGTCATGTGGTAGCAAATTTCATGATGCTTCAGGACTGCTAGATAAGATCACAATCTTAATTGTAGATGAACTTTATTATGAATCATGGATTGTCATGATTGCTTTGTGGGAAATTGAGTGGCTTGATAAAGCATATATCTTGTCTTGCTTTTATTTTTTTTTCCTTTTCTTTGGATAGATATGAATTCTTCATTATCACTTTTTATCTCATCAGCATCTGTATCTGGTTCAGGAGCAATATTTTCAAAAGGATTGTCATTAGCCCAAAGATGATGCAGCTGCTGACCCAAACTTATCATATGACTGTTCCTTTTGTATTTGTTCAATAATTTCCTTTTGAAGTTCTTTTTTGCATTGAAGCAAATCTGCTGCTGCATAAACAACAGAAGGAGAGGCTGAATAAGAATTCTTTTGTTTGTCAATTTCACTTGCTGGGTGAAGCCTTTCTTTTCCTTTTTAGGAGTTTTGAGAACTTCAGAGAATGATGGCTTTAGAGCTTGATCGGTAGAATATTGCTTGAGTATTGCAGTATAATCAAATTGATGCCAAAGCTGGAGTATCGGCATAAGACATGTCATCTAAGGAATAAATTCTCAAGGGTACTTTTGTGGCAAAATATTGGGCTTGTAAAGCTTGAGGTTTTCTGGATATAGGGCTTGATGAGCTTTGAAACTGAGGAATATTAGAAGTGTGGGTTGCTCCCCATCTCTCAAGATAATTGCTGCTGGATTTTCTAGATAAAGGTGTAGTGTTCATAATGAAAGAAAATTTATCAGTTGGGGACTGGGGAAAGGGTGCTAATCTGCTAAGGCTTCATTCCTTTGTCCCTGTAAAAACTCAAGAGATAAAAAATCAGGAAGAGAATTATTTTTACCTGTAATATACACAATGTCAAAGTCAAGTATGGCTAATAAAGTTTGCCAGCGAGCAAAGATTTACTTAGCAACAAGATTTTTTACATCTTTTCTCTAAAATTTCTTTAGCAGATTTACAATCTATTCTTAATACAAATTTTTTGTTTAATAAATCACTTTGGAATTTTATTACACTATTTACTATGGATACGATTTCCCTTTTAATAGTTGAATATTTCATTGAGTGGGCGTCCATGTTCCAGAAGTGAAACAAAGAATTTTTTCTTTTTCAAGGACGTTTCTTTGTAGAAGGATTCCTCCAAAACCTATTTTTAATGCATTTGTTTGAACTATATTTAATAAATTTGGATGAAGGATAGTTAAACAAGGTAAATTTTGGACTTTTTGTTTAATATTTTGAATAGCTTTTGTATGAGCAGGTGACCATTCTGCAGGATTTTTGGTCAAGCGCATTTGCAAGATTTTTCTTTATTTAGCAAGACCTTTATAAAAGTCAGAAATATAATTAAGGCCTCCAAGAAAACGTTGTAATTGCTCTTTATTAAGAATTTCATTAAGAAATTGGGAAACAAACTTAATAACTCTTTGGACTAGAGAAATAGTTCCTTGTTTATTATAAAGCCAAAAAACTAAATTTTTGTTTGAAAAAGCTTCATTTTCTTTTGGGATAAGACAAGTCCATTCTTGATAATAACTTTTTTAAAAATATTTAAATGTTTCCAATGGTCACAAATAGATTTTGAAAACACAAGAATGTCATTTATATAGAAGAGTGTAAAAGCTTGATATGGATTAAAAATGTCATTCATTATTCTTTGAAATTCTAAAAGAGCATTTTTTAAACCAAATGACATAATGTTCCATTTGTAATGGCCAAATGGTACTATAAAAGCAGTTTTATATCCATCCTTTGGGGTGATCTGAATTTGCCATAATCTTGATTTAAGATCAAATTTGGAAAAAAAGAAGGCACCAGCTCGACGGTTAATAAGATCAGTTTTATTTGGAACTAGATATCTGATGGACTTTAAGACTTTATTTAAAGGCTTGTAGTTGATGACAAGACGGGGAACACCTCGTTCTTGTTCAGGTGCTTTATTTACATAAAACACTGCATAACTCTAATGGGATTGTGATTTCTGAATAAGCTTTTTAGCAAAAAGATCATTGATTTCTTTAGTACATAGTTGTACAAAGTCTTTATTCATCTGAATAGGTCAAGCTTTAGAAGGAATTTGAGATTCATTGAAATTATCAATATATGGAAGAGAAACAGTATGGTGTTTCCTGTGCCAAAAGGCAGAGGGACGGTCAGAACAGCATTCTGTTTCAAGAGATTCTTGAAATTGGATTAAATCTTTTTGGAATTCTACTTTTTGTAATTCTTTTCAATTCTTAAAGAATTCATATCTTCTTGATGTTTGTTTTTCTTTATAAGCAATTTGATTTTGAATGATATCAATATATTGAATAGGAGTTGGTTCAACAAAATCAAAAATTAATTTTTTATTGTCTTTAATAGTTTTAAGGCTTGATGAATCAATTTGAAAAGGCTGTAGAATTTGTGGAAAAGGATTTCCAAGGATAACATCATTGTTTAAATCTTTTCCGAGCAGGAAATTAGTATTTATACATTTTTGCAAACATGGACGCTATTTAATTTATAATGGATATGGAGTTTATTACTAGCAGTTGCTATGTTGAGTTTATTTTTGGTCTTTTCATAATATTTTGTTGGGATTAATCTTTCTCTTATTAAATTAACATCTACGCCACTATTTAGTAAGCAGAGTGCTTTAATAGAGAAGTTTTTGACCTTAATTGTAACTTGAGTTTTCTGTTTTTTAGGTGGATTCTTTGTTAAAGAATCTATAAAACTATTTAAGTTTTCATCAAATTTTTCTTGATATTCTAAATTATCATTATTTTCTTAATAATTTTTGAGTGTGTCAAATTCAAGATTCTCAACATGTTGTTAGAGTTCTTGAAGTTCAATTAAGTCTTGTTTTAGTTTTTTTATTTCTTACTTTTAATTATTAATTTCTTTAGAAATATCTTGAATTGAAAGATGAGTAAGAGCTTGTTGCTCTCTTAATCTATCTAAAACAGTTTTTTTACTGAATTGTTTAGGTAAGTCAGATATATTACTTGATGGAGAAGCTTTTCCTTTTCTATTTCCATTGTTTATTTTCTGTATTTTTTCAAAATATTTATTTTTTAATTCTTCATCTTTTAGATCTTTAAACATTTCTCGCACCATTTCTTCTGAAGTAGAGAGTACATTTGAAGATAAAAAGAAAGAAGAAGTAGATTCATACTGGATTTCACTGTCAAATATTTTACAATGGCATGTATCTGAAGAATAATCTTCATTAGAGGAACTAGATGATTCTAACGATGGGGATGGGGATCCTTTTAAGATAGTTTTGATTTCTTTTTCTATTTTTACTTTTATTTTTGGGCGGTCAAGAGCTATATGTCCTTTTTCTTTGCAATTATAACATTGTATTTCTCTTTTCTTAGGATAAGAAGTGGATGTATTATCTTTTGTATAAGATTTCTTTAATTCTTTATAAGGGTTTTTATCAGAAGATTTTTTATGATATCTTTTTGAGGGAATATAATATTGTGGAGTTGAAAAATGTTTAGATTTTCTTTTTGATGGTTTCTTTTTAAGTTTTTCTTTTTATTTTTGCTAGAAGGACTAATTAATGCTTCCATGCCAAATTAAAAACAAAAATCACCAAGTTCATACTTGCTGATTCTTTTTTGATTTTCAATTTGATGTTTAAGTTTGATTTTATTGCATAATAAAAATCCAACTTTATTAATCTTTTGAATTAGATCACCATCTGTATACATTCCATAATTCAAATTTCCATAATTTTCTAATTTTAATTCTTCTTTAACTCTTTCTACAAAAAGTTTATGAAGACCAGATATGAATTTTTCTTTCTAAAATTCTGAATTACTTGCATCGATTGTATAGAGTTTTGATAAGAAAACAACTTTATACCAACGAAAATCTGATAATGTTGGGCAAGATAAATTGATTAATTATGTTTTTGTCTTTTCTTCTACATTCATATAATTACCAATAAAATATTTTACTATATTGATACTAAGCATGTAAATAGAATCAGGAATCATTTGACCTTGAGGAGTAATAGGAGGATTTCTTGAAGGATCACTTTTTACTGCAATTAGTATAGCTTGTCTTTCTATATCAGATTGGTACTTTTCCCACCAACCATGTAATTATCCAGTAAATCCAAGGACAACTGCATTTACTGCATGTTTTTTTATCCTTATCGGCAGCCATGATAGTAGAGGCACATATCATCATGTGTTGGCATAGTTGTAGGATTTAACATTCAGATAATCCATCTACATTCCATTCATATACTAAGGAGTTTTCAAATCAAAGGCCATTTAGAATAGCTTGTTCTTCGAATTGAAGATCAACTGAAGTCGGTCTTGGATAATAATTTCTTGTTTTTGATGTAGTGACTATTAGTTTTTGCCTTTTAAATATTTTATTAAGTTGTAGAGATTCTTGATCTTGATTTTCATTTGATTTTTCTTACATAGAGTCAGAAACAAAGAATTCTGAGTCTGAGATCGAAGCTTTAGAAACTGAAACATTTATGGATTTTTCATCTTTATTTTCTTTATTCTCTTTAAGATTTATGTTTGTAAAACTATGAGATAATTGATTGATTAGTTCATCTAAAAATTTTAAAGGTTTCCTTTCTAACTTTAGATCTTTAAGGGCTTCACCTTGAAAACCTAAAGTTTGTGTCTTGATTACTTTATAGGAAGAAGTAGTTTCATAAAATTTTAAAATATTTTCAACTTTATTTTCAATTCTATTGGTTTGTTGGCCAATAGTATGAAGTTTATATTTGTATAATTATTTTGTTCTAAAACATGATAAATCTTATTTGTAAATAAATTCAGTTTTACCATTGTCTCCTCGTATTTTTGCAACATCTTTTTTGCGTACAGCTGAAGTTTTTTTATAAATGATTTGATGTAATGGAGAATGTATAGATTCTTCAGTTCTTTGTGAAGAAGAACTGGTAGAAGCTATAATCCAAGATAAACTTAATTTTGTTATCATATTGATGGATAAATTTTCAGTATTATAAGCTTTCTTTACAGCTAGTTTAAGCCAACCAAAGAAATAAATATTTCTTTGATTATCATACATATATTTATACCATTTTGCATTTAGAAAGTCTTTATGTTCTTGAGAAATATGGTTAAAAAGGACTTTGCGAGAGGATGTAAAGCTAAATTCTTTTTTAACATTTTTTTATCAAGTTCAAAGCATTTAATCACATTTATACTGAAATCAGATTCCGAAGGATTATATGTATTAGATGGAGAAGCTTGATAAGAAGGATACACTAATCCTGTAGGGTGAAGGTCTACATTAGGTGTAGAACGAGAAACTCGGGATGGTTCTTTTATGGTAGATCCTACCACAGTGGGGGGATGAGAATAAGACTTTCTAGAAGGTTGATAAACTGTAGGAGTTGTATCTTTTGAATCTGTTTGAAAATTTATTTCAACACTTTCATCTTCATGTTCAATAATTGTTTCAATATCTTGATTTTCTAAAGACCTTTCTGGTTGGGCTTTTTCTAAGCGCCATTTACCAGATAGATTAATATCATTCCAACGTATGAGTTTTGAAATATTAACTTCATTTTTGAAATTAGTTTGGAATAAAGTAGTCATACCTTTCGCTTGATGGGAATAGGCTATGCCTAGAACAACTGAATTCATGAGCTTATAATAAACTCTATATATGAGAGCAAGATTTTGATTATGAGGATTCATATCAAAACCTTTTGTTTGGATAGCAAGAGTAGAGCTTCATATGCACCTGGATCTGTAAGGGAAACGGAGAAATTTGGAAAGCAATTGAAGAAAGTAGGGCCATTAGCCAAACTTGTTTCAACCATTCCAAGTAATGAATCACTGAATTTTTTTGTCTTGTCTCTTGAAAATAGATCAGAACTTCTATTCTAAGTCCAAGTCTTGCTAATGGCTCTAGAGCAACTTGCACTAATCCAAAATGAATATAATTGTATGTTTTAACATACTCCTTTATTTCATGGGGCTTGATTAAAAAAGGATACTGAATATTACTGATAATGGATTCAATTCTTTTAATGGTTTTTACTTTATAATTTGATTTTAATTGAAACCTTCCAACTTTTTAAATGTCATTTTTATTTACGGTTGAAATAGTCTAGTAACAAATAGCTTGATCTAAATCGTCATAACTAATTTCTTCACTATTTTTAATAGACATAGAAGATAAGGAATTTGATGATGAGGAAGAAGAATGTACAAACCTCTTAATAAACTTAGCCATAATTTGTATTACAGAGTTATTTTAACCAAATCCACCATGAGTATCTAATGAAATAAAGGATTTACACACCAACAAAACGCCTTAAATGCCTTCACACGGCTAACAACGATGACAACAATAACTACCTCAACTTCACTTCGGGTGGAATATGATTAAAATTTCTCAATAATAACAAACACAGAAATAAGTATTAAGACTTTTGACATTCTTACTTCTGAGTTAACAAGTCCTTAAGCAAAATCAAAACATAACATAAGAAAAATAAGTGAAGAAATACTCAAAAAATCACTTTATATTGCCAAAGTACTTGATTATAAATTTGATACCAACTCGATTTTAATACCAAATGGGGAAGATGCTGGGTATACAAAAGCAGAAGAGAGAGGAGAGAGGAGATGGTGGTGGAAGCAAGGTTGGATTTTGACTGGTATTCCAACTCTTACCTGTACATGAGGAAGGCTAGACTTATTAGTCATAATAAACATACTTACATTTCATTACAATTGAATTTAGACTTAATGTGCATTTCATTTAATGTGCTAGCAAATTTCATGATGCTTTCGGATTATAGGCAAAAATCATAATCTTTACTATAGATGAACTTTATTCTAAATGGTGAGATGTCATGATTGCTTTGAGTGACTTGATAAGGTCGGTGTCATGTCCTTATTTCTTTTCCCTTTCTGGAGATAAGTTATTCATGGATGTGCATGTCAGGAATAAAATACTACTTCATTCTTATGAGAGATATGCTTTGTGTTTTAGTACTTTTGCATGTACTTTTTCTAAGAACTCATTGATGGGCTAGTAGAAAAACCTTTTCTCATCCTTCCAATGCTTTAGAAAAAGCTCTTGTAGGAAGAATCTTTATGCTATGCATAGTATTATAGGAGACTTGCATCAAAAGTGCTCATCCCAACCTTCATACAATTCACCATGGAATAATTGGATTAACTCGTCTCGGGTTTCTTCAGAATCAAAAGACATGTCTTCATAAGCATTGAGAATTTGATTAAGAGCTGTATGCCTAGATTTATATGGATTTTGTATCATCATTGTTTGCTCAGCGAGATCATCAGCAATGCAAACAACTCGTCGACCGACACGCCAAACATATCTGTATGTACTTGCAAATTCAAGATGTCCTTTTAGATTGAGAAATCTTTTATATTGATCAGAAGCTAGATCATAATTTTGGAGATGTTCTAAGCTGTATTCCATTGTAGCAACTTCATAAGATTCATACCATTGAGCTGGAAATCAACAGGGAGATGCTCATAATCATTTAAGGTAGAGATGAATTTTTTGCAGACTAAATCTCCTTCTTCATAAGTCATGACAGTCCACAATTGGTAAGGTTAATAAAACTAGATTTCTAATCTTTCACCCAAACTTGGTGAAATCATTTTGAGAAGTTTTCTTTTGGTGCGAAGGGCATGACGCATGATTGCAGGGAGCTGCTGTATTATTTCAAAATCATCTTTGTATAAAGAAAATCTTTGGACTAATCCTTGTTCGATATATGAGATATCAACTTCATGTGATGGCAGGAACAATTTGGGAATGCCAATTGCCCAGCTTATATATTGAGCTTTGAGCATTAATCGCTCCATGATCTAACAAGAATGAGTTTTTTGTTTAATTCTCATAGCTATCTCATCTGGAAGGGCTGTTTTAACCTTTCCAAGAGGTGAATTTTGGATGTTTTTTCATCAGCATAGGTGGATAACAATGCTTTTTGATGGATGTTATGGCAGATAAGTATTTGGCTTAATAAGTCCTTGATATGGTTTGCAATTTTGGATAGGATTTTTCTTGAGTTTTTTTTCATTAGAAAGAATGACACTCTAATGGGCATTAATAAGTTCTTGTGAAATGATAGATAATTCTAGATTGAAGAAGGGAATTGATATTTGTTTGGATGTAGGTATGAAGGAAGAGCTTGATTCTTAAATAGGGCTTTACTTGATGTCATAATGAGAAAGGATACTTCCTAAAGGCAAATAGGAATAATAGATATGTTTGAATGAGAATTATCAATACCTGAATTTTTTTTTTCTTTGGGAAAAAAAAAGCAATTTTATATCTGTCCTTCGGGTAGGATTTGAAGGTACCAAAATCTAGATGTAGAATTAAATGTAGAAAACATGAAGACATCAGAGAGATGATTAATAAGATCCGTTTTATTTGGAATTGGATATCTAAATGGTTTTTGAACATCTTATTCTTGTTTACACTTTCTCTGAATAATATTGATATGTTGAATAGGAGTTAATTCAACAAAATCAAAATTTAATTCTTTATTGTCTAAAATAGTTTTTAGACCTGATGAGTCAATTTAAAAAGGCTGTACAATTTGTAGAAAAGGATTTCCAAGGAAAACATCATTGTTTAAATCCTTTCCTAGAAGGAAATTAGTCTTTATGCATGTTCCATTTTTACATACATAAATATTACTTAATTTGTATTTGATATGTAGTTTTTTCTTAGCTGTAGCTAAATTGAGTTTATTATTGGTTTTTTCATAATATTTTGTTGGGATTAATCCTTCTCTTATTAAATTAACATTTGCGCCACTATCTAGTAACCAGAGTGCTTTAATAGAGAAGTCTTTGATCTTAATTGTAGCTTGATTTTTTCATTTTTTAAGTGGATTTCTTATTAAAGAATTTACAAAACCATTTAAGTTTTCACCAAATTCTTCTTGATGTGCTAATTTACTATCATTATTTTCTTAATAATTTTTTAGTGTGTGAAATTCAAGATTCTCAAAACGTTGTTTGAATTCTTAAAGTTCAATTAAGTCTTTTTTTAATTCTTTTATTTCTTGCTTTTGATTAGTAATTTCTTTATAAAGATCTGGAATTGAAATATGAGGAGGCGCTTGCTGCTCTCTTAATCTATCTAACACAGTTTTAATGCTGAATTGTTTAGGTAAGTCAGATATATTATTTGAAGTAGAAGCTTTTCCTTTTTTATTTTCTTTATTTATATTTTGTATTTTTCCAAAATATTTATTTTCTAATTCTTCATCTTTGAGATCTTTAAACATTTCTAGCACCAGTTCTTCTGGAGCAGAAACTACATTTAAAGATAAAGAGGAAGACGAAGCAGATTCATACTGGATTTCACAGTCAAATATTTTTCAATGACAAGTATCTAAAAAATGAGAGGAAAAATAATTTGTATCAGAGGAATTGGATGACTCTGACGCTAAGGATCCTTTTAAGATAGTTTTGATTTCTCTTTCTTTTTTTGGGCAATTAGGAGCTATATGTCCTTTTTCCTTACAATTATAACATTGTATTTCTTTTTTCTTGGGATAAGAAGTGGATGGATTATCTTTTGTATAAGATTTCTTTGATTCTATATAAGGATTTTTATGAGAAGATTTTTTATGATATCTTTTTGACGGAATATGATATTGTGGAGTTGACAGATGTTTAGATTTTCTTTTTTGATGATTTTTTTTAAGTTTTTCTTTTTATTATCGCTAAAAGGACTAATTAATGGTTCCATGCCAAATTGATAACAAAAATCACCAAGTTCATGTTTGTTGATTCTTTTTTGATTTTCAATTTGTCGTTTAAGTTTGATTTCATTGCATAGTGAAAATCCAACTTTATTTATCTTTTGAATGAGGTCACCATATGTATAAAGTCCATAATTTAAATTTCCATAATTTTCTGATTTTAACTCTTCTCTAACTTTTTCTGCAAAAAGTTTAGAAAGACTAGATATAAATTTTTCTTTCCAAAATTTTGAATTTCTTGCATCAATTGTATAGAGTTTTGATAAAAAAACATCTTTATGCCAATGAAAATCTGATAATGTTGGGCAGGATAAATTGATTAATTGTGTTTTTATTTTTTCTTCTACATTCATATAATTACCAATAAAATGTTTTACTGTACTGGTAATAAGCATGTAAATAGAATCAAAAATCATTTGACCTTGAGCAGTAATAACAAGATTTCCTAAAAGATCTCTTTTCACTACATTTAGTGTGGCCTGGTAATAAGCATGTAAATAGAATCAAAAATCATTTGACCTTGAGCAGTAATAACAAGATTTCCTAAAAGATCTCTTTTCACTACATTTAGTGTGGCCTGTCTTTCTATATCAGATAGGTACTTTTCCCACCAACCATGTAATTGTCTAGTAAATCCAAAGACAACTGCATTTACTGCATGTCTTTGATCATTACCGGCAGCCATGATGGTAGAGGCAAATATCATCATGTGCTGGCATAGTTACAGAATTTGATATTGAGATAGTCCATCTACATTCCATTCATATACTGAGGAGTTTTCAAATCGAAGGCCATTTAAAATAGCTTGTTCTTCAAGTTGAAAATCAACTGGAGTAGGTCTTGGCTAATAATTTCTTATTTTTGTTACATTGATTATTGGTTTTTGTCTTTTAATTATTTTATTAATTTGTAGAGATTCTTGATTTTGAATATTTTGATTCTCATTTGTTTTAGACTCTTCTTCTATAGGATCAACTGCAGAAAATTCTAAATCTAAGCTAGAGGCTTTAGAATTTGAGACTAAAACATTTATAGATTTGTCAGCTTTTTGAACTTTATTTTCTTGAAGTTTTTTATTTGTAAAACTATGAGGCAATTGATTGATTAGTTCATCTGAAAATTTTGAAGGTTTGCTTTCTAACTTTAGATCTTTAAGGGCTTCACCTTGAAAACCTAAAGTTTGTGTCTTAATTATCTTTCGTGAAGAAGATGCTTTATAAAATTTTGAAATATTTTCAATTTTATCTTTAATTTTATTGGTTTTTTGGCCAATAGTATAAAGGTTAATATTTGTATAATTACTTTATTCTAAAACATGACCTAAGTCTAATTTATAAATTAAATCAGATTTACCTTTATCTCCTTGTATCTTTGCTACATCTTTTATGCGTACGGCCAAAGCTTCTTTTTATATGTTTTCATGTAATGGAGGATGTGTAGATTCTTTAATTCTTTGTGGAGAAGAACTGGTAGAAGCTATAATCCAAGATGAGCTTAATTTTGTTATCATATTGATGGATAAATCTTCAGCATTATAAGCTTTCTATATGGCTAGTTTAAGCTAATCAAAGAAATAAATGTTTCTTTGATTATCATACATATATTTGTACCATGTTTCTTTTAAAAGACTTTATGTTCTTGAGAAACCTATTTAAAAAAGGATTTTGCTAAAGGATATAGTGCTAAATTCTTTTTTAACATTTTTTTTTATCAATTTCAAAAGATTCAATAACATTTATATTGAAATCAGATTCCAAAGGATTATATGTATTAGATGGAGAAGCTTGATAAGAAGGATACACAAGTCCAATAGGTCGAAGGTCTACATTAGGTGTAAAGTAAGAAACTCGGGATGGTTCTTTTATGGAAGATCCTACCACAAAGGGAGGATGAGAATAAGACTTTTTAGAAGGTTGATAAATTGTAGGAGTTGTATCCCTTGAATCTGTTTGAAAATTTATTTCAACACTTCCATCTTCATGTTCAATTATTGTTTCAATATCTTTATTTTCTAAAGACCTTTATGGTTGGGCATTTTCTAAGCACCACTTACCAGATAGAATAATATCATTTCACTGTATGAGTTTTGGAATATCAACTCATTGATGGGCTAGTAGAAAAAGCTTTTCTCATCCTTCCAATGCTTTAAAAAAAGCTCTTGTAGGAAGAATCTTTATGGTAAACATAGTATTATAGGAGACTTGCATCAAAAGTGCTCATCCCAACCTTCATTTTTTAATTCACCATGGAATAATTGGATTAACACTTCTCGAGTTTCTTTAGAATCAAAAGACATGTCTTCATAAGCATTGATAATTTGATTAAGAGCTGTACATCCAGATTTATATGGATTTTGTATCACCATTGTTTGCTCAACGAGATCATCAGCAATGCAAATAACTCATCGACCGGTACACCAAACATATCTGTATGTACTTGCAAATTCAAGATGTCCTTTTAGATTGAGAAATCTTTGATATTGATTAGAAGCTAGATCTTAATTTTGGAGACGTTCTAAGCTGTATTCCATTATAATGACTTCATGAAATTCATACCATTGAGCTGGGGATAATCAACAGGGAGATGCTTGTAATCATTTAAGGTAAAGATGAATTTTTTGCAGACTAAATCTCCTTCTTCATAAGCCATGATAGTCCAAAATTGATATGGTTGATAAAACCAGATTTTTTATCTTTCACCCAAAGTGGATGATATCGTTATGAGAAGTTGTCTTTTGGTAACTCGAAGGCTGCGAAGGGCATGACGCACGATTGCAGGGAGCTGTTGTATCATTTCAAAATCATCTCTACATAAAGAAAATCTTTGGACTAATTCTTGTTCGATATATGAGACATCAACTTCATATGATGGCCAGAACAATTTCGGAAATCCAGTTGCCCAGCTTATATATTGAGCTTTGAACATTAATTGCTCCTTGATCTAACAAGAAATAGTTTTTTCTTTAATTCTTGCTGCTATCTCATCTGGAAGGGCTATGTTAACCTTTTGCAAGAGGGGAATTTTGGATGTTTTTTCATTAGCATAGGTGGATAATAGTGCTCTTTGATGGATGTTAAGGCACGTAAGGACTTGGCTTTCTAAGTCCTTGATATGGTTTTCAATTTTGGATAGGGTTTTTCTAGTGTTTTTTTAATTAGAGAGAATGGCACTCCAATGATCTTTGATAAGTTCTTATGAAATAACAGATATTCCTGGATTGAAGATGGGAATTGATATTTGTTAGGATGTAGGTATGAAGGAAGAGCTTGATTCCTGAATAGGGGCTTTACTTTTGCTTGCCCTTGATGTCATAATGGGAAGGGATACTTCTTGAAGGCAGATAGGTTTGAATGACAATTATCATTAATCTGAAATTATTTTTCTTTGGGAAAAGAAATATAATTTTATATCTATCCTTCAGATATAATTTGAAGGTACCAAAATCTGGATGTAGGATTAAATATAGAAAACATGAAGACTTCAAAAAAATGATTAATAAGATCCGTTTTATTTGGAACTAGATATCTGAATGGTTTCTAAACATCTTATTCTTGTTTACAATTTGTCTGAATAATATTGATATGTTGAATAGGAGTTAATTCAACAAAATCAAATTTTAATTCTTTATTGTCTAAAATAGTTTTTAGACCTGATGAGCCAATGTGAAAGGGTTGTAAAATTTGTAGAAAAGGATTTCTACAGATAACATCGTTGTTTAATTCTTTCCTAGAAGGAAATTAGTCTTTATGCATGTTTCATTTTTACAAAATAAACAATATTCAATTTGTGTTTGATATGTAGTTTTTTGCTAGCAGTAGCTAGATTGAGTTTATTATTGGTTTTTTCATAATATTCTGTTGGGATTAATCCCTCACTTATTAAATTAACATCTACGCCACTATCTAGTAAGCAGAGTACTTTAATAGAGAAGTCTTTAACCTTAATTATAGCTTGAGTTTTTCATTTTTTAAGTCAATTTCTTGTTAAAGAATTTACAAAACCATTTAAGTCTTTACCTAATTTTTCTTGATGTTTTAAATTAGAATTATTTTCTTGAAAATTTTCTAATGTGCGATGTAAGGTTCTGAAATCCCACTAATCCGAATCTACATTAATTAATCTCGTTCTATGTTAATTAAACCCTATTAAGGTTAATCTAGTTTAAAAATGATTTGGTTTGGGTCTTGGACAGGGAGTTGGGCGGAGTTTGGACTTTACCTCAGTAGTTGAGGACCTTTTTGTAAATTTATCTCGCATCATATGGACACCTCGTTAATCACTCATTGTGTAATTTTTCGTGTAGATCACCTTTCGTGTTAGGCCCAACTTGATTTGGATTCATTTTGGGCCAACTTAGGCCACGTGACCTACATTGCAAATACCCTAAAGATAAGGGGCTTGCATGCAAAGGTAGGAAGAATCCACTTGTTTAAAAGAAGGGAACTCAACGTTCCTTCCTCCTTTCCTCCTTTTATTTGGCTGCTGGAGCTGTTTTCTCTCTCTCTTCCTTAATCTTCATCTTCATTTCAAGATCTAGGGAACTACTAGGCTAGGAGAGGTCTTGCATGTAATGGTGGGGATTCTTCTTCTTCTTCCTCTTCTCCTTCCCTGTGCATTTCTCCCATTAGAGTATTTCCTCTTTATAGTTATAGCTACATAAGGTGCGGACTTACCTTCTTTTCATTCATTTGGGTTTATTAGAGAATTAAGGACCCAATTACATGACATGTATGCCATTCCATGTCCCATTCATCAATTGTATGTTTACTTGTAGAGAACCCACTCTCATTTGGAGGTTTTCCCTTAGCCACACAACAAGAAGGACTTAGGGAGGACAAACACTATTAAGAGGCAAGTATTAGAGTTCATATGTGCTGCTTTGAATGATTAAATACTGAATCTTGGGTTAGTTCTTTCAATTCTCAAATTTCAGCCCATTTTTCATTGTTAACTGTGTACAAATATGGTATGGATGGAGTTGGGGTGTAAACATGGAATAGGAGGGGGTGTGGGTATTGAACACCTTCAAGGACACTATAATTGAGCCATAAAAACTCCCCATAATGTAAGTTTTGTACTAATTTATATTGAAACTGAGCTACAGAACTGACTTCAGGTTTTCTGAAGTGTACGGCGAAGCCATGGCTAAGCTGTACATGTTCACGGCTCATAGTCTTGAGAGCAACAAAAATTGGTTTTACACTACGGCTTACTTACGGTTGCACCGTAAAATGAACTAAGGCTAAGCCGTATCTAGCCCGTACCCAAGTCATAAGCCTTCTTACGGCGCATTTTCCAGAAAACCTGAAAACCCATTTCCTCCTACGGCTTGCACATGGCTACACTGTGAAATGCCTTACGGCTTAGCCGTAGCCCAACCGTAACCTAGCCGTAGGCTAATAAACGGCTAAGCCGTAAATGTGATAGAATTTTTAGAGGAAACTTGAGCCACTCGGCTAAGCCGTAGCATTATACACAGCTAAGCTATAAGAACCCAGTGAAATTCAGGAAATTAGAAACTTTCACTAATCTTGGAGGACCTTAGTATTGGCACCTTTCCTACCATCACATTGGCCAATGGTGAATACATGTTAAAGAGAATGAGAAATTCCCGGATGATCTCCCAACGTCAAGTCATGGATGTTGACATAAGAAGGGGTGTCTTTTATGTGTACAAGGTAATACCAAGATGCGGTAACACGATGGCACTGGATGTTTTATGAGTACGTCGAATTGAATGACCTTGGGGATCATGGGTTGCCTAACACAGGGTGAATAGTGATTCTTAGATATTAACGCAACCTGAATGCATCCATATTGTTAAATACCTTGCCCCCACCCCCCCCCCCCCCCATGAATTATCTGTGCATTTACTCTCTCTAGTCAAACCTCGAGGCAATTCAGACCTAAGCTTCTAATGAGTGCGCATCTGACAAGCCAGAGCTTCTACTGAGTGTGTGCTTGCTAACCATAAGGGTATAGTCGAGGTTCCAGCCTTGTAGCTAATATGTATATGCTCGCTTAATTATTCGTTTGTTCATGACTGATTATACTTCAGATTATTATTCCTTATGTGTGATATGATTCATATGATTGAATCCGAGTTGGCACCACCTAGCTTGTGCCCTTTTGGGTATTATTATGTCACTACTGCAGTAGGTTTACGGGGGAATTGTCGGTACTCCTTGGGAAGCTAGCTTGATCTCCTAGCTACCCATATGTATGTATGCTTCCTTTTGGGAGAATAGAGCCTCGTGGATGCCAATTAGTGTGTACTATATATTTATTTTGATTCCTCACATTGTTACTCATGCACATCATGTTTAGTAGACTATTATGGTTCTCCTATGTAGTGTATATTAATAAGTTCATTGGATATATTATGCTAGTTTCATATGCTCAATACTTGCTTAACCGTTGTGTTAATAGTGTTACCCTTGGTATTGTAGGTACAGAACCAAATCCCAACCCGGTTGTTAACGCGCCCCCGGAGGGTACCCCAACGGTACCTCGGGGTATAGATGAATGGAAAGATGGCAATGTCTTTTATTAATCATCCTACGGAGTGCGCCGGTTCTAGAAATGTTACAGTCAAACTTTTGGTTTACCCTTAGGAATGTGCAAATTGAACCTTTTGTACCCAATTTCCTTAAGGAATAGTTTGGATTGTACAACTTGTAATTAAGTCTTAAGCACTTGCATATATATCTATATCTATCTATGAATATCTGAAGATATGTTTCTCTTATTTTGGCTTTTGATAATTACAGAGTGTTTCATAGGAGTTCGTTATGATGAGTTATATTCTTATGTGTGTTGGCATACCTCACACGTTCCTGTGGAATCTCCCTTATAGGAATTCGTGCACAATTCTTTAAGGCACGGATTACTACGGGATTACGTATCCACGCCCTGGGGGCCCACTTAAATCCCCAATTCCCGGGATCGGGGTGTGACATACATAAGTAATGGTATCAGAGCCCGTTGATAAGTCAATTATCAATTTAAAAAGCTTCGTAACATTCGGAAACGTGGTGAGGTTCCAATAGATCCGTTCAGGGTTGGGTTTTCTATTGTGTATAATCATCTTGCGTAGAGTTGTAGTATATGTGTATGTATATATATGTATATGTATGTGATTAACAATCATTGTAATTGCATATCCATGGCGTCAGGGTCTGGTACAAACAATAGTTTGGGTGAAAATGACCGCAATAATGTGGAGTTGGAAGGAGCGGACCCTCCACCGCAACCTCCTCCTCATCCTACATACAACACAGAGGAACGGTTCATGGTGTTGATGCATCAATTAGTTGCTAGTAATGCCAATCAAGCTGCCATTCAATTGCAGTTAGCCACCCTATTGAACAGGCAAGATCAACCCGGAGATCCCAATTCCTTGTATGAAAAGTTTCGAAAGAGGAGAGCCACAGAGTTTACAAGACAAGAGGATCCATTGCAAGTGGACGAATTGCTTGTCCACACTGAGAATGTCTTTGATACACTAATTTGTATGCCAAGGAAGCAAGTAGTCCTTACGGCATCCATGTTCAGGGATATTGCAGATACATGATGGACGAGCATTCCGGACCATATTAGAGCCATGCCAGATGCTATGTACGGGAAGCCTCCAAAAGGCAGTTTAGGAAGAAGTTTATTCCCGAACATGTAACCCGCAAGAAAAAAGCAGACTCCCTCGCCCTTTAGCAGCACTCCCTGCCAGTTGCAGAGTACGTGCACGTATTCAGCCAGCTCTCTCGATTTGCTTTAGATCTGATTGACACTGAGGAGAAGAAAGTAGAGAGATTCCTTGAAGGGTTGAGACCTGCTATTAAGGGATATGCTACAGCTTTTCAACGGCCAGTGCAATATGATGATGCTGTTGCCAGAGCCTATGCAGCTGAAGAAATTAAAAAAAGCCTATTTTTGGGATAGTCTAAGAAGAGTGCCTCGCCTTCTACAAAAGGCGAGCAATATTCTAAGAAACGAAAAGGGGTTGTTAGTGGAACATCACGACTAATCTGCAGTGTGTGCGGGAAGGGTCACTAGACTAGTAAATGCTGGAGGTCCATGGGAGCTTGTTTTGGTTGTGGCTCAATGGACCATCGTTTTCAGAGTGTCCAATAAGGAAGGATTCTAGTCGATCCCCACCGCAGCAGCAATATCAGTAGTCTTCCAAAGTGATGCCACTAGCACCTAACCATCAACAACAGCAGGTGAGGCAAGGCCAAGGGCAGTCGCGGAAGGGTCAAGGACAACAGAAGCCAGGACAACAAAACCAACCCCAAAGGCAAGGCCGCGCCTATGCGTTGACTCATGAAGAAGCAGAAGTAGCAGAGCATGTGGTTGTAGGTAAGGTTCCTGTTTGTGATATAGAAGCTAAAGTGTTGTTTGATTCAGGATCGTCGTATTCATTCATTTCACCCTGATTCTCTAGTAGGATACGGGAGCCACCGATACAGTTACCATATGTTTTGAGTGTTATCACTCTGGTCGGCAAAAGGGTGACTTGTGATGACTATTACCCAAGTTGTCGAGTTTTTATTGGAGAGATCCTTCTTCCATCGGAACTTATTGTTTTGCCCATGCACGACTTCAATGTTATCTTAGGCATGGATTGGCTGACCAAGTATATGGCCTGTCTAGACTGTTTCCGTAAGACGGTCACTGTGAAAGTGAGGGAAGATGGCCCAAGTGTTGTGTTCCAAGGTGACAAGAAAAGTTCGAACACTAGATTAATTTCAGGACTTCGAGCGAAAAGACTAATTCATAGTGGTTGTGAGGGGTATATTGCCTTCATTGTAGAGAAGAAACCACCTAAGAAGTTAGAAGAAATGCCAATGGTTTGTGAACTCCCAGATGTGTTTCCTGACGAAGTACCTAGTCTTCCTCCGATTAAGGAAGTGGACTTTATGATAGAGTTAGTACCTGGTACCGCCCCCATTTCTAAGGCTCCGTATAGAATGGCACCAGCAGAGTTACGTGAGCTAAAGGTACAGTTGCAGGACTTATTGGATACAGGGTTTGTTTGTCCTAGCACATCACCTTAGGGAGCCCTAGTTTTGTTCGTGAAGAAGAAGGACGGTACCCTTAGAATGTGTATTGATTACAAGCAATTGAATCAGGTGAAAGTAAAAAATAAATATCCACTGCCTACAATTGATGAGCTGTTCGATCAATTACAGGGTGCAACCCATTTTTCAAAGATTGATCTAAGGTCCGGATATCATCAGCTGCGAGTTAGGGACCAAGATACATCAAAAGCAGCTTTCAGGACAAGATATGGGCATTATGAATTCTTAGTTATGCCTTTTGGGTTAACAAATGCCCCGGTGGTATTATGGCCTTGATGAACAAAATCTTCTCACCCTATCTTGATCGATTTGTGGTCATTTTCATTAATGATGTGTTGGTGTACTCCAAGACCCGAGACGAGCATGCAGAACATTTGAGGATTTCTCTGCGATTATTAAGGGACCACCGACTGTATGCTAAATTGGACAAGTGTGAATTCTGATTAGAACAAGTTGCCTTTTTGGGTCATATAATCTCTAAAGAGGGGCTTGCAGTCGATCCAACTAAAGTTGAGACTATAACTAATTGGCAAAGCCCCAAAACAGTTGCAGAGGTTAGAAGCTTTGTTGGCTTAACAGGTTATTATAGAAGGTTTGTGAAGGACTTTTCTAAAGTAGTGGCACCTTTGATAAAATTGACTTGGAAAAATGAGCCGTTTGTTTGGTTAGCTGAATGTGAGTCGAGTTTTCAACTCCTTAAGGAGAAACTAACCTCAACTCTAATCTTATCTCTACCCGAGGGAAGTGGTGGATTCATCATCTATACTAATGCTTTAAGGATTGGGTTAGGATGTGTACTCATGCAAAATGGAAAAGTGATAGCATATGGATCTCGACAATTGAAGGAACACGAGAAAAATTATGCTACGCATGATCTAGAATTGGCTGCAGTGATCTTTGCATTAAAGTTGTGGAGACACTATCTGTACGGGGAGAGATTTGAAGTCCATAACGACCATCGTAGTCTTCAGTATCTATTTTCTCAGCATGACCTTAACATGAGACAGCGTAGATGGTTAGAATTCATAAAGGATTATGATTTTTCGATCAAATATTTTCCTGGAAAAGGGAATGTAGTGGCCGATGCTTTGAGCAGGAAATCAACTATTGAGATGGCAAGTATGTGCGGTGAATGGTCCTTAGTCGAAGAGTTCCGAGATCTGGATGTGGAAGTTAAGTTCGTAGACGATAAAGTCATGTTAGTAGCTATGTCAGTCTTCGAGCCCACCCTAATCCAGCAAATCAAGGAGAGGCAGTTTGAAGATCCGGAGTTTGTCAAGATTCGTGACCGTATATCCGAGAAACCCGATTTCAGGATAGTAGATGGCGTATTGTATTTTAGAGATCGACTCTGTGTTCCAGCGATCAAAAACCATAACTGCAAAAGGGTAATCTTGACGGAAGCACATCATGCTCGATACTCCATGCACCTCGGGAGCACGAAAATGAACTGAAATTTACATGGCAGGTTTTGGTGGAATAACATGAAGCGGGATATTATGGGCTTTGTGGCAAGGTATCTTACCTGCCAACGTGTAAAGGCTGAACATAGGAAGCCTCCTAGTCCATTGCATCCTCTACAGATCCCTAAGTGGAGATGGGAGAATTTGACAATGGATTTTGTTTCAGGGTTGCCCCGAACCAGTAAACATCACGATGTTGTGTGGGTGATTGTCGACCGACTAACAAAGTCAGCCCACTTTCTTCCCATTAGGAAAGGGATGAAATTTCATGAGATGGCCAAGATCTTCATTGATGAGATTGTGCGGCTACACGATACTCCAGTTTCAATTGTATCTAACTAAGACAGTAGGTTCGTATCTTCCTTCTGGCAGTCTTTTCAAACATCCTTAGGTACTAAACTTAGTTTTAGCACCGCTTATCATCCGCAGAACGATGGGCAATCGGAGCGAACAATACAAACCCTCGAAGATATGCTATGAGCTAGCGTGTTGGACTTTGAGAAGGAGTGGGATGAACACCTCTCCTTATGTGAATTTGCGTACAATAATGGTTATCACGGGAGTATTGGAATGGCCCCGTTCAAAGCCTTGTATGGACATAAGTACTGTACTCCGGTCTGTTGGGAAGAAGTTGGAGTTAAAAGTTTTCATGGACCCTTGCTGGTTGCGGATACAGCGGAAAAAATGCAAAAAGTACAAGATAAATTGAAGGTTGCATGATCACGCCAGAAAAGTTATGCAGATAACCGCCGATGGCCCCTTGAGTTCTAAGTGGGTGATAAAGTTTTCTTGAAGGTTTCCCCAATGAAGGGTACCATCAGCTTTGGACAGAAGGGCAAGCTAGCTCTGCAGTTTGTAGGACCTTTTGAAATATTAAGCAGGGTTGGAGATCTAGCATATCGATTGGAGTTACCACCCCCGCTTGTGGGAGTTCATAATTTATTCCATGTGTCGATGCTTAGAAAGTATCTTCTGGATCCTTCACATGTTCTTGAGTTGGACGACATACAAGTTAAACCTGATGTGAGCTATGAAGAAAGACCTCTTCGCATCATTGACACTAAAGAACAAGTGCAGTGTACCTGAACGATCAAACGAGTTAAGGTCCTATGGGAGCATCACGGACAGGAAAAGGCCACTTGGGAACTTAAAGATCAAATTTGGGCGAAATATCCAGCTCTACTACCCGAGGTATGTGATCGTGAACTCCAAGTGCAGAGCTGCGATGTAGTAATAAAACTGGTGAGACCAGGTCGATCCTCAGGGAGCAATGTGTTTAAGGTATTTTCAACTTGTAACCTGTCTTAAATAAAAATCTAAAACTAACCTAATTTATAATCTAACAAATACATACATTCCTAAAACAAAATAATTACAATCCCTAATTCTAAAAGTTCCTAAAAGTAAAATTAAATTTACTGCAAAACAAAACACACGTTAGAACTTCCAATAAAACTAAATCTAAAATTAGAAACTAACTAAACTAAACAATGTTTAAAACAAAATAAACAAAAGTTAGAAACTTTTCTAAGTTAGAATTTCCAAAACTAATAAACTTTCCAATTGAAAATCTTCAATTAAAATAATTTTAGAAAGATATTTAATTTTGAAAATTAACTAAAACAATCAAAAACATAAAACTAGAAACAAAATTAAAATTAGAAAGTTAGTAAAATTAGTAATGCAATGCATGCCATGAGATGCTGAAAAATTCTAAGTATGAAAAACTAGTATGTTGATGCAAATTTTATGCGTGATTTGAACTATTCTAATGCATCCTAAATTTAAATTTAATGGCTGGAATTCATGATCTACTGATACAAGAAACCAAAAAAAATGGAAGTGAAAAAGGATTTAAAACGAAAAAGTTATGAATGCATGAATATGACAACTTTGCAAAATTCTGTGCAGGAATTCTGATTCGGGTTGACTGATTGGCAAAGTTTAAGCCTCTGGTTCACAAAACTTCCGAAATTATTTTGATCTGAAATTTTGGGGAATGAAAGACCACATCCTAAACTTTAAGTTTGCCAAGTTTTAAAGAAAAATACTATGATTTGATTGGTCTACTCACTTCGAACTTTTTGTCAAAAACTGTTTTTACAGTTTGCTAAAACTGTTAAGTTATGCTGTTTGTAAATTGAGTCTGAATTTAATCATTAGATTCAGATCTGAAGGCTTAATTTTCATCAACTTAAATATGCACAAAATGTTATGATAAGAAAATAGATGCAATGATTCCTAATCCAACCATCAAACTATGCAAAAATAAAACTTAAAATCAATGTGACTGTAACAAAAGTGCAGAAAATAAAATAGAAGTGCAAGAACATAAAATTGTAGAAATTTAAAATTAAAAGTGCAATGAAAGAAAATAAAAATTGCAGGAAGTCAAAGGCGGTATAATTGAAGTTAAAGGCGGTAAACAATAGAAGTTAAAGGCGGTATTAACAAGAAGTCAAAAGCGGTATATTCACTCAAATTCTCCCTTAGTCTAGGCCTAATAATTTATTAAAGTATGCTCTTTATTTGGGTCGTCAATCCAAACAAGAAAAACACAAATCAAGCAATCATACAACCATAAGAATAAGAAGAATAAGAAGATGAATATTATTGAACTAGTATGACAATCCTTTACATAAGATGAAAAAAAATTAAACCAAAAGATTATACATACTAGGATGGAAAAGAATTCCTCCTTCTAGTTGATCTTCCAGGTTGGTGGTGTGGCTTTAGGGCTAAGCCTCCTTGATGACTTGAGATGGAGAGACAAGAGAGGGAGAGATGGAGTGTAGAAATCTAGAGGTGGGAGGTGAGTAATTCTTCCATGAAGAATATGGGAGAAGGGTGCCCTATTTATACTTTTTCAAGTCCTACTCCTTCTCAAACTTTAAAAATCTTAAAAACAATAAAAAAATAAAAGAAAAAAAGGGCTCCAACTAATGCTTTGGACGTGCAATATCCTTGGGGATTTTTTTTCTTTTTATTTTTCTCTTCTTTCCTTGCTTGTTTTGTCCAGAAATCCCTCTTGGATTCTCCTTTCCTTCTTTATCTTTGCCACCTTGCATTGAGATCTTTTGAGAGATGAAATAGGGATAAGAATCCTCTCTTAGAATCAAACTTGGCCCACATGAGGTGTAGAACTTCCCCTTTTATCTCTTTGCATCGTCAACTTTCCTTTTTTGGAAAGTTCTCCTTGTTGGCTCCTAACTTAAAGAGATCTTCTAGATAATTCTCCCTTGATTTTTTTCCTTCATTTTTTCAATCAAAATCTAATCCAAAATCTCTTTTGGACGTGGAATAGCTTGCTTGGATATTTTTTTTGCATTTTTTTTTTCAATTAAATCTTCTCCTTCTCAAAAAAAGAACTCCTATGTGGCTTTCCTTGTCCATCTTTGATGAGATATTCTTCAAATTCTCTTCAAAATCTCTTGAAAATGTGCAACAAATAAATGGACCCCATCTTGGATGTTTTACAAGTGTGCCCCACACATGTGCATGTGTGTGTGGGACCATGAAGCCGACTTTTTGCAATTTTCTTCCAATTTCTTTTTCTCTTCAATTCTGCTCTCCTTTCTCTTGAAAATCAATTCCTTGCCTCAATTCTTTACAAATGGGACCCATATAATCAATTTCCTACAAAACAGATGTGAATTAATGTGAAAAGACAATTTTACCCCTAACACCACATATGCATAACTGTGGGCCCATTTCTCATGAAATGATAATAAAAATGTACATCATTCTTCATGATTTTGTATGAATGAACTAATGATGAAGAGAATTCAATTTATTTCATGAGAAAAATTATTTTCACAAAACTTTCCAAAAATAGACTTTCTAAAAATAACAAGTTTCATGAATTTATGCAAAAAGTGTGATTTTTAAGCAATTTATGCAGAAAAATATAAAGATGAATTTAAAATGAATTAAACCATGATATCACACTAAATGAGGCTCTTTCAAGTTAATAAGTCCTTAAAATGGGTCAAAATGTGTATGAAAACATGCATTTTTAAAGACTCATCAGTATGTCACATTCAGAGGACCGAATGATCCTAAGTGGGGGAGGATGTAAGGTTCCGAAATCCCACTAATCCTAATCTACATTAATTAATCTCGTTCTATGTTAATTAAACCCTATTAAGGTTAATCTAGTATAAAAACGATTAGGTTTGGGTCTTGGACAGGGAGTTGAGCGGAGTTTGGACTTTACCTCAGTAGTTGATGACTTTTTTGTAAATTTATCTCACATCATATGGACACCTCGTTAATCACTCCTTGTGCAATTTTTCGTATAGATCATCTTTCATGTTAGGCCCAACTTGACTTGGATTCATTTTGGGCCAACTTAGGCCAAGTGACATACATTGTAAATACCTTAAAGATAAAGGGCTTACATGCAAAGGTAGGAAGAATCCACTTGTTTAAAAGAGGGGAACTCAACGTTCCTTCCTCCTTTCCTCCTTTTGTTTGGCTGCTGGAGCTGTTTTCTCTCTCTCTTCCTCAACTTCATCTTCATTTCAAGATCTAGCGAACTACTAGGCTGGGGGAGGTCTTGCATGTAATGGTGGGGATTCTTCTTCTTCTTCCTCTTCTCTTTCCCTGTGCATTTCTCCCATTAAAGTATTTCCGCTTTATAGTTACATCTACATAAGGTGAGGACTTACCTTTTTTTCACTCATTTGGGTTTATTAAAGAGTTAAGGACCCAATTACATGACATGCATGCCATTCCATGTCCCATTCATCAATTGTATATTTACTTGTAGAGAACCCACTCTCATTTGGATGTTTTCCCTTAGCCACACAACAAGAAGGACTTAGGGAGGACAAACACTATTAAGAGGGAAGTATTAGAGTTCATTTGTGCTGCTTTGAATGATTAAATACTGAATCTTGGGTTAGTTCTTTCAATTCTCAAATTTCAACCCATTTTTCATTGTTAACTGTGTACAAATGTGGTATGGATGGAGTTGGGGTGTAAACATGGAATAGGAGGGGGTGTGGGTATTGAACACCTTCAAGGACACTATAATTGAGCCATAGAAACTCCCCATAATGTAGGTTCTGTACTAATTTATATTGAAATTGAGCTACAGAACTAACTTCAGGTTTTCTGAAGTGTACAGTGAAGCCATGGCTAAGCCATACATGTTCACGGCTCAAAGTCTCGAGAGCAACAAAAATTGGTTTTACACTACAGCTTACTTACGGCTATACCGTAAAATGAACTACGGCTAAGCCGTATCCAGCCCGTACCCAAGCCGTAAGCCTTTTTACGGCGCATTTTCCAGAAAGCTTGAAAACCCATTTCCTCCTACGGCTTTCACACGGCTACACGGTGAAATGCCTTACGGCTCAGCCGTAGCCCAACCGTAACCTAGCCGTAGGCTTAGCACGGCTAAGCCTATGGCTAATAAATGGCTAAGCCGTAAATGCGCTTGAATTTTTAGAGGAAACCAGAGCCACTCAACTAAGCTGTAGCATTATAAATAGCTAAGCAATAAGAACCCAGTGAAATTTAGGAAATTAAAAACTTTCACTAACCTTGGAGGATCTTAGTATTAGCACCTTTGCTACCATCACATTGGCCAACGGTGTATACATGTTAAAGAGAATGAGAAATTCCTGGATGATCTCCTAACGTCAAGTCCTAGATGTTGGCATAAGAAGGGGTGTCTTTTATGTACACAAGGTAATACCAAGATGTGGTAACACGATGGCACCGGAAATTTTATGAGTACGTTGGATTGAATGACCTTGGGGATCATGGGTTAACTTGTTGGAAGTAGGTGGGTCTCGTGGATAGATTTTCAAAACTTTTGACCCACTTGACACAGGGATCAACTATCCATAAGACCAAAACCCAATCCAGGATGTGTTACCCTCAATCTCGTGACCATGTACAGTAAAAATTATACCAGCACTAAACATCCAAAATAACCTACGACATGCAAGAAGTAGATCATACCTTTGGAGACCCGCAGTGCTCTAATGGACTTCTTCAAGACCTCTTAGCCTTCCACGCTATGACCCCCGAATTGGATTTCTTTTCTCAAGAAGAACGGTGGAATCTTCAGGAGAAAATCCCAACTCGAGACTCCAAGGAACTAGAAGAAAGGAGAGGAGAGTAACTCGTACAACTCTTGCACGAAAGGGTTTTGGGCGTGAGAGGGACTCTTTTGGACGTCCAAGGATATTTTATAGACTTCCAAATCTCTCCCTTGTCTAATTGAAATAGAAGTCTTACTTCCAAAGCAATTAGCAACTTTCTCCTTTCCAAACTCTTATTTCTAGAGTCCAAGTCGGATTAGTGTTTTCCAATATCTTGGGCTAGCGTGGGGACCACTAGGGATTCCTTAGAAAGCTGGCTCCAACTGGAACACCGCGACCCCACATCTCATGTGCAATCCGGGCCCACAGTTAATTGCAAATAACACCACTATATAAATGCAATTGCACTCCAGTCTTAGGAATAAATTACAATGAAGACCCTAAACTTCCCAATTACCACAAGTAGGCCCCTCTATCAATATCCGTGGATCAATTGGAATAAATCCGTCTCTTCCAATCTAAGTTCCACATCTTATTATCCTTGAGCCCCAATTAATCACAGTAATCATCAGTACCATCCAATTAACTCTTAATTGAGATGGGTGCGCACTTACTAATGACAAATCCATTAATTGGCACAAGGGGATAATAGAGATAGATTCCATCTTGATCATTCAACGTTCCCACAGTTCTACTACCATATACCCAAGACACCGAGGTGTTAACCTATAGTCGGCCTCACTCATTGGTGACTCAAAGCAAATGAATAGATAGAAACTTGAGTTCGTCAATGTCTCAGGATTGAGAGCCTATTGCTAGGGAATTATGATAGCATACCTTATTATTGAGACGGAATACCATATGGTGCATCTCATGGTCCTTCAATACATCCAATGTACCGGCACTATTGATCCAGAATCTTACATTCTGATGATCGAGACAAATCACACTATCTCATAGTGATCAAAGTGCTGCAACCTTATCAAATGAGATGCCCAGTCTCATTACTGGTTGTGAAGCTATTTAAGTATAAGATTTGTGACATATATCTCCCGCGTGTGGATCTCATCCATGCACATATATCACATCTAATATACTAATGGGACCCGGTTCAACTCATGAACCATTATGTCATACGTATTGGTCATGTGCATGAAGTAGTAAAATAACATTCATCTCATGAAAGTAAAGCATGATTTTATTGATAAATAAAGAAATTAATCAATTTATTACATCAACTGTTGGATTGAGTCCACAAAAACTAACAATCTCCCACTTGGGCTCAATGCCAGTCAGGGTTGCATCTCATGCCCATCCCTTCTACGTGTTGCTCAAAAACTTTGGTAGTCAAAGGCTTAGTAAAGGGATCTGCCAAATTGTCTACAGAGGCTATCTTGGTAATAGCAATATCACCTCTCTGCACAATCTCTCTGACTAAGTGATACTTCCTCTGTACATGCTTTTGGCTTTTATGGCTTCTGGGTTCCTTTGACTGAGCGACTGCCCCGCTGCTGTCACAGTAAACTGTGAGTGGCTGTCGTGCCAAAGGTACCACCCCAAGTTCCAAAAGGAATCTTTTAAGCCATACTGCTTCCTTAGCTGCTTCACAAGCTGCTACATATTCAGCTTCCGAGGTTGAATCAGCGGTACATTCTTGTTTTATACTCCTCCAGCTGATAGCTCCACTTCCAAGCATAAATACATAACCAGAGGTGGATTTCCTAGAATCCTTATCTGACATAAAGTCAGAATCTGTGTATCCGACTGGAATCAACTCATCACTGCTATAAATCAACATGTAATCTCTAGTCCTTCTCAAGTATTTGAGAATACATTTTACAGCAGTCCAATGTTCAGGTCCTGGATTAGATTGATATCTGCTGACTAGGCCCACTACATAACAGATATCTGGTCTAGTACATAACATAGCATACATGAGGCTACCAACCGCCGAAGCGTATGGTATCGACCTCATTTGCTCCTTTTCCTCGGGTGTCTTTGGACACTGATCCTTGGAAAGGTGCACTCCATGCCTGAAAGGTGTAATACCCTTCTTGGAGTCTTGCATTGCAAATCGTACTAGCACCTTATCTATGTATGCAGCTTGGGATAAGCCAATCATCCTATTTATCCGGTCTCGATAGAGTTTGATCCCTAGGATGTAACTAGCTTCTCCCAAGTCCTTCATATCAAAAGTCTTGGCTAACCAAACTTTTACCGTTGACAACATTCCTATGTCTTTCCCGAGGAGAAGGATGTCATCGACATATAAAACCAGAAAAACTACCCTGTCACCTTCACTTTTCATGTACACACATGACTCATCCGGATTTTGACAAAAACCAAATGACTTGATTGCCTGGTCAAACGGATATTCCAGCTTCGGGATGCCTGCTTCAGTCCATAAATAGACTTCTGCAGTTTGCAAACTTTTTGCTCCTGGTTTTTAGCTACAAAACCGTCTGGCTGCACCATATAGATGTCTTCCTCAAGATGGCCGTTGAGAAAAGCCGTCTTGACATCCATTTACCAAATCTCATAATCGAGATGAGCCGCAATGGATAAGAGTATCCGGATGGATTTGAGCATGGCTACTGGCGAGAAGGTTTCCTCATAATCGATCCCCTCTTTCTGAGTATATCCTTTCGCAACAAGCCTAGCCTTATAGGTCTCCACTCTTCCATCTGGTCCTCTTTTTCTCTTGTAGACCCACTTGCACCCAATAGGTTTAATATTGGCAGGCAAGTCCACAAGTGTCCAGACCTGATTTGAGTACATAGACTCCATCTCAGCTTTCATAGCATCTTGCCAGCGTCCCGAGTCTAAGTCATTTATTGCTTCATCATAGTTAGAGGGATCTTGTTCTGGCTCTTCTGGGATTGCTTCATAAGACTCTCCCAAGAATGAGAACCTGTCAGGGGGTCTGACAATCCTCCCACTACGACGAGGTACTGGTGTAACTACTAGGTCTAGTAAGGGCGGTTCTTCCTCAAGTCCGGTCATACTTGGATTTGGAATTGATTGCTCCTGAATCTCTTCCAAGATCACCTTTTCTAAAAATTTCTGATCCATCATATAATCTTCCTCCAGAAAAACCGCATTGGTATTGACCAGCACTTTCTGCTCTCTGGGATTATAGAATAACCAACTTTAGTTCCTTTAAGATATCCTACAAATGTGCATACTTCCGACTTCGCTTCCAACTTATCCGTCTTAACCTTGAGCACGTGTGCTGGACAACCCCAAATGTGTAAATGTTGTAGACTAGGCTTTCGCCCAGACCACAATTCCCGGGGAGTCTTAGGTATAGACTTAGATGGTACGAGGTTTAGTATGTACATTGCAGTATCCAAAGCATATCCCCAAAAGGATATAGGTAATCTTGAGAAACTCAGCATAGACCTAATCATATCTAAAAGAGTCCGGTTCCTTCTTTCTGCTACTCCATTCTGTTGAGGCATACCAGGAGCAGACAATTGGGATAGAATCCCATTTTCTGATAAGTAACCCATAAAATCAGCAGAGAGATATTCCCCTCCTCGATCTGATCGAAGAGTCTTGATACTCTTACCTAATTGCTTTTCCGCTTCTGCTCGAAATTCTTTGAACTTTTCAAAAGCTTCGGACTTGCGGTGCATAAGGTATATGTAACCATATCTTGAGTAATCATCTGTGAAAGTGATGAAATACTCATATCCTCCTCTGGCCCTGACATTAATGGGTCCGCAGACATCAGTATGCACTAATTCCAATAAATCTTTGGCCCTATTACCCTTAGCTGAAAAGGGTCTTTTAGTCATTTTACCTTTCAAACAGGACTCACAGATAGGGTATTGGTTCTACCACCAATGAAGGTAAGATACCATCTTTCACTAGCCTCTCAATCCTGTTAAGGTTTATATGACCTAGCCTCAGGTGCCAAAGTTTTGTTGGATTAGATGAAGGTGACTTTCTCTTTAATGATGATCTACTAATTGTTTCAGTATCATGTATCTCATACATCGTGGGAGTTAACAAATAAAGTCCATTGGTTACCTTGCCAGAACATATGAAAGTACCATTCCTCTTTATGACAACTTCAGTACCAAAAGTAATAGAATAACCTTTATTCACCAAACTAGAAACTGAAATTAAATTCCGCCTTAAAGACGGTACATATAATGTTTCTGACAAAACCAATTTTTTATTTGAAAAACATAAAGTAATGACTCCTACTGAAACAGCCTCCGCCTTAGCGTCAGATCCTAGGTTGACAATGATTTCTCCATCACTTAGCCTCCTGGTTTCCCTGAACCCCTGCAACGTATTACAAATGTGATTAGTTGCCCCGGAATCCACACACCAGGATTCTGAAGTACCAGTTGCAAAACTAACTTCAGATATAAGTGACTCAATCATACCTGGGGTCTTTTTCTTAGACAGATATTCTGGACAATTCCTCTTCCAATGTCCTGTCTTACCACAATGGAAACACTTTCCTTTTGTCCCTGAACCCTTAGCTTTAGCCACGCCACCAGTTGGACCATTCTCCACCTTAGGACCCTTTGGAACTGATTTCTTTTTGCCTTTCCGCCCTTTGCCTTTCGGCTTGGACTTGGCATCTGACTTTTCTGTCATTAAGGCAGTTGGTTTCTTCTTCATAATCCCTTCAGTTGCTACCAGCTGACTAGATAGCTCAGCTAGAGTCAGATTCATTTTATTCATATTATAATTGACCTTGAAATTGTTGAATGACTCTGGTAGTGACTCAAGGATTATGTCAATCTGCGATTCTGCATCAATCGCAGCTCCCAGTACATCTAACTCATTTAATGAGTCCATCATTTTCAACATGTGTTCCTGTACTGATGTACCTTCAGCCATCTTGGTGCTAATAAGCACCCTCATGGCTGCCTGCCTAGCAGGTCTGCCTTGTTCTGCAAACATCTCCTTTAAGTTCGATATCATATCATATGCAGTCTTATAAGATTGATGTTGATGTTGCAGCACACTAGACATGGATGCCAGAATGTAACATCGGGCCATCTCATCGTCTTTGGCCCATTTGGTGTAAAGGTCCTTTTCTGCTTCTGATGCATCTGGGCCAGGCTCTTCAAGGGGGTTTTTGGTAAGGACATATTTATATCCTGAAGCTGTCAGGACAATATCCAGATTCCGTTTCCAGTCTACATAGTTGGATCCCACCAACTTATTCTGGTTGAGGATGGTCGCAAGTGGATTGAAAGTATTCGAATTCATGCTTGTAATACTGCAGCACATAACCATACATTCAATTAATGAATTTAAATGACATTAGGGTTTAGTATTCTACCAAATTTATGTGGGAATCCTCATAACCACAAAATTCAGAATACATCGGAATCCCAATCCTGCGGGGTATGCCTCCTTGGGGAGTGCAAATACCTCCTAGACTGGTGCGGATCAAAGTTGGTCAAAATTTGGATTAAGACTAACTATCCATGATCCCCTTCATTCATTACAATCTAGGTATCTCATACCAAATAATGTATGACTCCCGATTAGCTTTGGTTTCTAAAATACATGAGGCAAATCCTTAGGGATACTACAGCATTATTTTAGTTAAGTGTGACCCACCAACTAGCATTGCATGACAACCGTTGTGGGTAGCTCCTCCTTGGGGAGTGGGCTCCCACCCCGTCTCATCAACACTATCCATAGGAGATCCATATCCAGTATCCAGATAAATACAAGCCCTCCGTGGGGAATGGCCATTCTCAAAATAGCGCAAGGCTAATACTTTCCTTATAATGGACCTATGGTGGAAAACCACGGGGCATTACCATTTGTCACGCCCCACCCTATACACATGCATGATATTGTCCGCTTTGGCCCATGGGCCTCACGGTTTTGTTTCTGGTGGGCCTCAACCCACCAAAAGGCCTCATACATAGTAAGGGTGCAAGCTCTCTATATAAACCCATTCACTTTCCTCTCTATAGTCGATGTGGGACTCCAGGATGTTACAATCCACCCCCCTTAGGGCTGTACGTCCCTGTGGGGTAGCCTGCCAGTTCTTGTAGCCTGCCAGCCCTTTTGGCCCGCCCACATATGAACCCGCCCACTTGCACCAGGCCACGGCAGGGGCCCACACTAGAACTAGTCGAGAGTCGGCTCTAATACCAATTGTTGGAAGTAGGTGGGTCTCGTGGATAGATTTTCAAAACTTTTGACCCACTTGACACAGGGATCAACTATCCATAAGACCAAAACCCAATCCAGGATGCGTTACCCTCAATCTCGTGACCATATACAGTAAAAATTATACCAGCACTAAACATCCAAAATAACCTACGACATGCAAGAAGTAGATCATACCTTTGGAGACCCGCAGCGCTCTAATGGACTTCTTCAAGACCTCTTAGCCTTCCACGCTATGACCCCCGAATTGGATTTCTTTTCTCAAGAAGAACGGTGGAATCTTCAGGAGAAAATCCCAACTCGAGACTCCAAGGAACTAGAAGAAAGGAGAGGAGAGTAACTCGCGCAACTCTTGCACGAAAGGGTTTTGGGCGTGAGAGGGACTCTTTTGGACGTCCAAGGATATTTTATAGACTTCCAAATCTCTCCCTTGTCTAATTGAAATAGAAGTCTTACTTCCAAAGCAATTAGCAACTTTCTCCTTTCCAAACTCTTATTTCTAGAGTCCAAGTCGGATTAGTGTTTTCCAATATCTTGGGCTAGCGTGGGGACCACTAGGGATTCCTTAGAAAGCTGGCTCCAACTGGAACACCGCGACCCCACATCTCATGTGCAATCCGGGCCCACAGTTAATTGCAAATAACACCACTATATAAATGCAATTGCACTCCAGTCTTAGGAATAAATTACAATGAAGACCCTAAACTTCCCAATTACCACAAGTAGGCCCCTCTATCAATATCCGTGGATCAATTGGAATAAATCCGTCTCTTCCAATCTAAGTTCCACATCTTATTATCCTTGAGCCCCAATTAATCACAGTAATCATCAGTACCATCCAATTAACTCTTAATTGAGATGGGTGCGCACTTACTAATGACAAATCCATTAATTGGCACAAGGGGATAATAGAGATAGATTCCATCTTGATCATTCAACGTTCCCACAGTTCTACTACCATATACCCAAGACACCGAGGTGTTAACCTATAGTCGGCCTCACTCATTGGTGACTCAAAGCAAATGAATAGATAGAAACTTGAGTTCGTCAATGTCTCAGGATTGAGAGCCTATTGCTAGGGAATTATGATAGTATACCTTATTATTGAGACGGAATACCATATGGTGCATCTCATGGTCCTTCAATACATCCAATGTACCGGCACTATTGATCCAGAATCTTACATTCTGATGATCGAGACAAATCACACTATCTCATAGTGATCAAAGTGCTGCAACCTTATCAAATGAGATGCCCAGTCTCATTACTGGTTGTGAAGCTATTTAAGTATAAGATTTGTGACATATATCTCCCGCGTGTGGATCTCATCCATGCACATATATCACATCTAATATACTAATGGGACCCGGTTCAACTCATGAACCATTATGTCATACGTATTGGTCATGTGCATGAAGTAGTAAAATAACATTCATCTCATGAAAGTAAAGCATGATTTTATTGATAAATAAAGAAATTAATCAATTTATTACATCAACTGTTGGATTGAGTCCACAAAAACTAACATAACTAACACAGGGTGAATAGTGATTCTTAGATGTTTACGCAACCCGATTGCTTCCATATTGTTAAATACCTTCGCTCCCCCCCCCCCCGCCCACATAAATTGTCTGTGCATTCTCTCTCTCTAGTCAAACCCCGAGGCAATTCAGACTTGAGCTTCTAATGAGTGCGCATTTGACAAGTCAGAGCTTCTACTGAGTGCTTGCTTGCTAGCCATAAGGGTATAGTCGAGGTTCAAGCCTTGTAGCTCATATGTATATGCTCACTTAATTTATTCATCTGTTTCATGACTGATTATACTTCAAATTATTGTTCCTTATGTGTGATATGATTCATATGATTAAATCAGAGTTGTCACCACCTAGCTTGCGCCCTTTTGGGTATTATTATGTCACTACTGCAGTAGGTTTATGGGGGAGTTGTCGGCACTCCTCGGTAAGCTAGCTTGATCTCCTAGCTACCCATATGTATGTATGCTTCCTTTTGGGAGAATAGAGCCTTGTGGATGCCAATTAGTGTGTACTATATCTTTATTTTGATTCCTCACTATTGTTACTCATGCACATCATGTTTAGTAGACTATTATGGTTCTCCTATGCAGTGTATATTAATAAGTTCATTGGATATATTATGCTAGTTTCATATGCTCAATACTTGCTTAACCGTCATGTTAACAGTGTTACCCTTGGTATTGCAGGTACAGAACCAAATCCCAACCCGATTGTTGATGGGCCCCCGGAGGGTACCCCAACGGTACCTCGGGGTATAGATGAATGGAAGGATGGCGATGTCTTTTATTAGTCATCCTACGGAGTGCGTTGGTTCTGGAAATGTTACAGTCAAACTTTTGGTTTATCGTTGGGAATACACAAATTGAACCTTTTGTACCCAATTTCCTTAAGTAGCAGTTTAGATTGTACAACTTGTAATTATGTCTTAAGCACTGACATATATATCTATATCTATTTATGAATATCTGAAGATATGTTTCTCTTGTTTTGGCTTTTGATAATTACAGAGTGTTTCGCAGGAGTTCGTTATGATGAGTTATATTCCTACGTGTGTTGGCATACCTCACACGTTCCTGTGGAATCTCCCTTGTAGGAATTGGTGCACAATTCTTTAGGGCACGGATTACTATGGGATTACGTATCCATGCCTTGGGGGCCCACTTAAATCCCCAATTCCCAGGATCGGGGCGTGACATGTGAAATTCAAAATTCTCAATACGCTGTTTGAGTTCTTGAAGTTCAATTAAGTCTTGTTTTAATTCTTTTATTTCTTGCTTTTGATTATTTATTTCTTTATAAAGATCTTGAATAGAAAGATGAGCAGAAGCTTGTTGCTCTCTTAATCTATCTAATACAGTTTTAATGCTAAATTGTTCAGGTAAGTCTGATATATTATTTGATGTAGAAGTTTTCCCTTATTTAGTTCTTTTATTTATATTCTATATTTTTTCAAAATATTTATTTTTTAATTTTTCATCTTTTAGATCTTTAAACATTTCTAGCACCATCTTTTCTGGAGCAGAAAGTACATTTAAAGATAATGAGGAAGAAGAAGCAAATTCATATTGGATTTCGCAGTCAAATATTTTACAATGACATGTATCTGAAGCATGAGAGGAAGAATAATCTATATCAGAGGAACTGGATGACTCTAACGCTGACAATCCTTCTAAGATAGTTTTGATTTCTTTTTCTATTTTAAATTTTATTTTTTGGGCAGTCAGGAGTTATATGTCCTTTTCTTTGCAATTATAACATTGTATTTCTTTTTTCTTTGGATAAGAAGTGGATGGATTATCTTTTGTATAAGATTTCTTTAATTCTTTATATGAGTTTTTATGGGAAGATTTTTTATAATATCTTTTTGAGGGAGTATAATATTGTGGAGTTGAAAAATACTTAGATTTTTTCTATGGTTTCTTTTTAAGTTTTTCTTTTTATTCTGGCTAGAAGGACTGATTAATGGTTCCATCCTAAATTGAAAACAAAAATCACCAAGTTCATGCTTGCTAATTCTTTTTTGATTTTCAATTTGACGTTTAAGTTTATTTCATTGCATAATGAAAATCCAACTTTGTTAATCTTTTGAATTAGATCACCATATGTATACATTCCATAATTCAAATTTCCATAATTTTTTTATTTTAATTCTTCTTTAACTTTTTCTGCAAAAAGTTTAGGAAGAACAAATATGAATTTTTCTTTCCAAAATTCTAAATTACTTTCATTGATCGTATAAAGTTTTCATAAGAAAACATTTTTATACCAATGAGAATCTGATAATGTTGGGCAAGATAAATTAATTAGTTGTGTTTTTAATTTTTCTTCTACATTTATATAATTACCAATAAAATTTTTAACTATATTGGTAATAAGCATGTACATGGAATTAGGGATCATTTGACCTTAAGGAGTAAAAACAGGATTTCTTGAGGGATCTCTTTTTACTGCATTTAATATAGCATTTCTTTTAGTATCAGATAGGTATTTTTCCCACCAACCCTGTAATTGTCCAGTAAATCCAAGGACGACTGCATTTACTACGTGTCTTTGATCATGACCGGCAGCCATGATGGTAGAGGCATATATCATGTGTTGGCATAGTTGCAGGATTTGATATTCAGATAGTCCATCTACATTCCATTCATATACTGAAGAGTTTTCAAATCAAAGGCCATTTAGAATAACTTGTTCTTCGAATTGAAGCTCAACTGAAGTAGGTCTTGGATAATAATTTCTTGTTTTTGCTGCTGTGACTATTGGTTTTTGTCTTTTAAATATTTTATTGATTTTTAGAGATTCTTGATTTTGATCATCTTGATTTTCGTTTGATTTTTCTTTTATAGAGTTAGAAATAGAGAATTCTGAGTCTGAGCTAGAAGCTTTAGAAACTAAAACATTTATGGATTTTTCAACTTTATTTTCTTTATTATCTTTAAGTTTTATGTCTGTAAAACTATGAGATAATAAATTGATTAGTTCATTTGAAAATTTTAAGGGCTTTTTTTTTTAACTTTAGATCTTTAAGGGCTTCTCCTTCAAAACCTAAAGGTTGTCTCTTGATTATTTTATGGGAAGAAGTACTTTCATAAAATTTTAGAACATTTTCAATTTTATCTTCAACTCTATTAGTTTGTTGGCTAATAGAATGAAGGTTTATATTTGTATAATTATTGGTTCTAAAACATGACTTAAATCTGATTTGTAAATAAATTCAATTTTACCTTTGTCTCCTTGTATTTTTGCAATATCTTTTATGGGGACAGCTTAAGTTTCTTTATAAATGATTTGATGTAATGGTGGATGTATAGTTTCTTCAGTTCTTTGTGAAGAAGAACTAGTAGAAGCTATAATCCAAGATGAACTTAATTTTGTTATCATATTGATGGATAAATCTTCAGTATTATAAGCTTTCTTTATCACTAGTTTAAGCAAATCAAAGAATTAAATATTTCTTTGATTATCATACATATATTTGTACTATTTTTCTTTCAAAAGTCTTTATGCTCTTGAGAAACCTGTTTAAAAAAGGATTTTGTTAAAGAATGTAGAGCTAAATTCTTTTTTAACATTTCTTTATCAATTTCAAGACATTCAATAACATTTATATTGAAATCGGATTCCGAAGGATTATATGTATTAGATAGAGAAGCTTGATAAGAAGGATACACAAGTCCTGTAGGTTGAAGGTCTACATTAGGTGTAGAGCAAGAGACTCGAGATGGTTCTTTTATGGAAGATCCTACCATAGAGGGAGGATGAGAATAAGACTTTTTAGAAGGCTGATAAACTGTAGGAGTTATATGTCTTGAATCTGTTTTAAAATTTATTTTAACACTTCCATCTTCATGTTTAATAATGTTTCAATATCTTGATTTTTTAAAGACCTTTCTGGTTGGGCATTTTCAAAGCGCCATTTACCACTTAGATTAATATCATTCCACTGTATGAGTTTTGGAATATTAACCTTATTTTTTAAATTAGTTTGGAATAAAGTGGTCATACCTTTTGGTTGATGTGAATAAGCTATTCCTGGAACAACTAAATTCATGAGTTTATAGTAAACTCTATATATGAGAGCAAGATTTTGATTACGAGGATTTATATCAAAACCTTTTATCTGGATAGCAAAAGTAAGAGCTTCATGTGCACCTGGATCTATAAGGAAAACAGAGAAATTTGGAAAGCAATTGAAGAAAGTAAGGCCATTAGCCAAACTTGATTCAACCATTTCAAGTAATGAAGAACTGAATTTTTTATGTGTTGTCTCTTGAAAATAGATCAAAGCTTCTATTCTAATGGCTTTAGAACAACTTACACTAATCCAAAATGAATATAATTGTATGTTTTAACCTACTCCTTTATTTCATGGGGCTTGATTAAAAAAAGATAATAAATATTACTGGTAATGGATTCAGTTCTTTCAATGGTTTTTACTTTATAATTTGATTTTAATTGAAAAATTACAACTTTTTAAATGTCATTTTTATTTACGGTTGGAATAGTCTAGTCACAAATAGCTTGATCTAAATCGTCATAACTAATTTCTTCACTATGTTTAATAGACATAGAAGATAAGGAATTTGATGATGAGGAAGAAAAAGGTACAAACTTCTTAATAAGCTTAGCCATAATTTGTATTATAGAGTTATTTTAACTAAATCCACCATGAGTATCTAACGAAATAGAGGATATATAAACCAAGAAAACGCCTTAAACGCCTTCACACGGCTAACAACGGCAACAACAATGGTTACCTCAGCTTCGCTCCTGGCATAATATGATTAAAATTTCTCCATAATAAAAAACACACAACCAAGTATGAAGATTTTTTATGTTCTTGCTTCTGAGTCAGCAATTCCTTAAATAAAATCAAAACATAAAGATAAGTGAAGAAATCCTCACAAAGTGACTTTATATTGCAACAATACTTGATTACAAACTAGATACTAACTTGGCTCTAATACCAAATGGGGAAGATGGTGGGTATACAAAAGCAGAAGGGAGAGAAGAGAGGAGATAGTGGTGGTGTTGGAAGCAGGTGGGTCTTGTGGATAGATTTTCAAAACTTTTGACCCACTTGACACAGGGATCAATTATCCATAAAACCAAAACCCAATCCAGGATGCATTACCCTCAATCTCGTGACCATATACAGTAAATATTCTACCAGCACTAAACATCCATAATAATCTACGACATGCTGATGAGTCTTCAAAAATGCATATTTTCATACACATTTTGACCCATTTTAAAGACTTATTAACTTAAAAGAGCCTCATTTAGTGTGATATCATGGTTTAATTCATTTTAAATTCATCTTTATATTTTTCTGCATAAATTGCTTAAAAATCACACTTTTTGCATAAATTCATGAAACCTGCTATTTTTAGAAAGTCTATTTTTGGAAAGTTTTGTGAAAATAATTTTTCTCATGAAATAAATTGAATTCTCTTCATCATTAGTTCATTCATACAAAATCATGAAGAATGATGTACATTTTTATTATCATTTCATGAGAAATGGGCCCACAGTCATGCATATGTGATGTTAGGGGTAAAATTGTCTTTTCACATAAATTCACATCTGTTTTGTAGGAAATTGATTATATGGGTCCCATTTATAAAGGATTGAGGCAAGGAATTGATTTTAAGAGAAAGGAGAGCAGAATTGAAGAGAAAAGGAAATTAGAAGAAAATTGCAAAAAGTCGGCTTCATGGTCCCACACACACATGCACATGTGTGGGGCACACTTGTAAAACATCCAAGATGGGGTCCATTTATTTGTTGCACATTTTCAAGAGATTTTGAAGAGAATTTGAAGAATATCTCATCAAAGATTGACAAGGAAAGCCACATAGGAGTTCTTTTTTGAGAAGGAGAAGATTTAATTGAAAAAAAAATGCAAAAAAATATCCAAGCAAGCTATTCCACGTCCAAAAGAAGATTTTGGATCAGATTTTGATTGAAAAAGTAAAGGAAAAAAATCAAGGGAGAATTATCTAGAAGATCTCTTTAAGTTAGGAGCCAACAAGGAGAACTTTCCAAAAAAGGAAAGTTGACGATGCAAAGAGATAAAAGGGGAAGATCTACACCTCATGTGGGCTAAGTTTGATTCTAAGAGAGGATTCTTATCCCTATTTCATCTCTCAAAAGATCTCAATGCAAGGTGGCAATGACAAAGAAGGAAAGAAGCATCCAAGAGGGACTTTTAGACAAAGCAAGCAAGGAAAGAAGAGAAAAATAAAAAGAAAAAAAATCCCCAAGGATATTGCACGTCCAAAGCATTGGTTGGAGCCCTTTTTTCTTTCATTTTTTAATTATTTTTAAGATTTTAAAGTTTGAGAAGGAGTAGGACTTGAAAAAGTATAAATAGGGCACCCTTCTCCCATATTCTTCATGGAAGAATTACCCACCTCCCACCTCTAGATTTCTTCATCCATCTCTCCCTCTCTTGTCTCTACATCTCAAGTCATCAAGGAGGCTTAGCCTTAAAGCCACACCACCAACCTTAAATTGTCAACTAGAAGGAGGAATTCTCATCCATCCTAGTATGTAATTGTTTGCTTTTTATTTCCAATCTTTTGTAAAACAATTTCATGCTAGTAAAGTTTGTTTCTTTTCAATTGTTCTTGTCTTTGATTTTGTGGTGTTCATAATTTTAGTCTTGTTTGTGATTGGGTTAATTTTTGTTCTTGTTTAAAAATTGGGATAGAATTGGAATCACAACTAGTAACCCATCTTAGTAACCTTTTTAATATACTTTGTCTCTTTGGATACATTGTATGTTTGGAGGCAATGCAAGATGGAGTTAAAGAGGTTTGAGTGAAAAAAGATTAGAGGCCAATTCTGAAATTTATTTCTACATGGAATGGAAATTTGTTATTCTCACTTAGATTGACGACCTAAGATGAAGAATAAGACCCTAAGACAACACTGCTAATCTATTTTAGCCCAAATTAAGATAAGAAATTGAAAGAGCAATCTACCGCCTTTGACTTCTTGTTATTACCGCCTTTGACTTCAGTTGTTTACCGCCTTTGACTTTCGTGTTATTACCGCCTTTGACTTCCTGCAATTTTATGTTATTTTCTACAAATTTTACTAACTTTCTAATTTTAAATTTTTTTCTAGTTTTATGTTTTTGATTGTTTTAGTTAATTTTCAAAATTAAATCTCTTTCTAAATTTGTTTTAATTGAAGATCTTAAATTGAAAAGTTTTCTAGTTTTGGAAATTCTAACCTAGGAAAGTTTCTATTTTTTTTTGTTTATTTTGTTTTTAACATTGTTTAGCTTAGTTAGTTTCTAATTTTAGTTTTTATTTTTGGAAGTTCTAACTTGTGTTTTAGTTTTGCAGTAATTTTAGTTTTATTTTAGGTTTTTAGATTTAGGAAAGTTTCTTTCATTGGTTTATAACTAATTTAATTTTGGTAAGTAGGACACTTGTATTTATTAGATTTTAATTAGGTTAGTTTTAGATTTTTATTTTAAGGCAAGTCAAGTTGAAAAAAAAATACCTTAAACACATTGCTCCCTGAGGATCAACCTGGTCTCACCAGTTTTATTACTACATCGCGGTTCTGCACTTGGAACTCTCGACACATGCAAGAAGTAGATCATACCTTTGGAGATCCGCAGTGCTCTAATGGATTTCTTCAACACCTCTTAGCCTTCCACGCTATGACCCGAATTGGACTTCTTTTCTCAAGAAGAGTGGTGGAATCTTCAGGAGAAATCCCAACTCGAAACTCCAAGGAACTAGAAGAGAGAAGGAGAGAGAAACTCGTGCAACTCTTGCAAGAATAGGGTTTTGGGCGTGAGAGAGAGTCTTATTGGACGTCCAAGAGATTTTACAGACTTTCAAATCTCTCCATTGTCTAATTGAAATAGAAGTCTTACTTCCAAAGCAATTAGCAACTTTCTCCTTTCCAAACTATTCTTTCTAGAGTTCAAGTCGGATTTAGTATTTTCAAATATCTTGGGCTAGCATGGGGACCACTAGGGATTCCTTAGAAAGCTGGCTCCAACTGGAACACCGCGACCCCACATCTCATGTGCAATCCGGGCCCACAGTTAATTGCAAATAACACCACTATATAAATGCAATTGCACTCCAGTCTTAGGAATAAATTACAATGAAGACCCTAAACTTTCCAATTACCACAAGTAGGCCCCTCTATCAATATCCGTGGATCAATTGGAATAAATCCATCTCTTCCAATCTAAGTTCCACATCTTATTATCCTTGAGCCCCAATTAATCACAATAATCATCAGTACCATCCAATTAACTCTTAATTAAGATGGGTGCGCACTTACTAATGACAAATCCATTAATTGGCACAAGGGGATAATAGAGATAGATTCCATCTTGATCATTCAACGTTCCCACAGTTCTACTACCACATACCCAAGACACCAAGGTGTTAACCTACAGTCGGCCTCACTCATTGGTGACTCAAAACAAATGAATAAAAAGAAACTTGAGTTCATCAATGTCTCAGGATTGAGAGCCTATTGCTAGGGAATTATGAGAGCATACCTTATTATTGAGACGGAATTCCATAAGGTGCATCTCATGGTCCTTCAATACATCCAATGTACTAGCACCGTGATCCAGAATCTTACATTCTGATGATCGAGACAAATCACACTATCTCATAGTGATCAAAGTGCTGCAACCTTATCAAATGAGATGTCCAGTCTCATTACTAGCTGTGAAGCTATTTAAGTATAAGATTTGTGACATATATCTCCCGCGTGTAGATCTCATCCATGCACATATATCACATCAATATACTAATGGGACCCAGTTCAACTCATGAACCATTATGTCATATGTATTGGTCATGTGCATGAAGTAGTCAAATAACATTCATCTCATGAAAGTAAAATGATTTTATTAATAAATAAAAAAATTAATCAATTTATTACATCAACTGATGGATTGAGTCCACAAAATCTAACAGGTGGAAGCAAGGCTGGATTTTGACTAGTATTCCAACTATTGCTTGTACAAGGAGAAGGCTGTTAGTATTTATAGCCTTAGCAAACATAATTTACATTTCATTAAAAGTGAATTTAGACTGCATTTGCATTTCAGTTTATGTGCTGGAATATTAAATGATGTTTCGAGATTTTACTGCTAGATAGGATTACAAGTTGTCGTATAGATGGTTTGTCCTCATGCTATGATGATTGTACTTGTTGACTAGGAGGATGTTGCTTTATTCTTCTGCATAGTTGCTTTATGCTTCTGCATAGTACCTGGTGGTCTATTGCGGAGAAAGGAGTCTATGGAGCCTTGTTCATTCTTGTTGTCTTTTGGATTTTTCATAATTGTCTTTTGTCTTCTTTCTCAAAGTAGCTTTTTGTATAGTACCTTTTCAACATAACTTTGATGTGTTTGTAAATAATAGCATAACTATGATACGGTAGCAATGATAAAGTTTTTGTTATCTTTTCTTTGCATGCTTTATATAGAAAACTTTTAATAAATCTTGATAAATCTAAATCTTGATAAGATTAATCACCATCCTGATGAATTCCATTGCAGCTGGCGGAGAACTTCATAATAGAGTCAAAATTATGACAAGGATCATTCCAACGTTCATTATCATTTTCGAATTCTCCATGGAATAGCTGAATTAATTCTTCATGACTTTTTTCTAAAATGTCAAAAGAGATATCTTCATAGGCATTGAGAATTTGATTAAACTTGGCATGTCCAGATTTAGAAGGATTCTATGTCACCATAGTTTACTCAACGAGATCATCAGCAAAGTAAACAACACGTCGACTGTCACACCAAACATTTCTGTATGTACCTGTAAATTCAAGATGTCCTTTTAGATTGAGAAATCTTTGATATTGATCAGAAGTTGGATCATAATTTTTGAGACGTTCTAAGGTGTATTTCATTGTAGCGACTTCATGAGATTCAAAACATTGAGCTAGATAATTAACAAGGAGATGCTCGTAATCATTTGAGGTAGAAATGAATTATCTATAATATGAATTTTATTTTCTTTGGGAAAAGAAAAATAATTTTTATATTTGTCCTCATAGTAGAATTTGAAGGTGCCAAAATATGGATGTAGGGTCAAATGAAGAAAATATGAAGACATCAGAGAGACGATTAATAAGATCCGTTTTATTTGGAACTAGATATTTGATTGTTTTTTGAACACCTTATTCTTATTTACACTTTGTTTGAATACTATCGATATGTTGAATAGGAGTTCATTCACCAAAATCAAAAATTAATTCTTTATTGGTTAAAATAGTTTTAGACCTCATGAGTCAATTTGAAAAGGCTATAAAATTTGTAGAAAAGGTTTTGCAAGGATAACAACATTGTTTAAATCCTTTCCTAGAAGGAAATTAGTCTTTATGTATGTTCCATTTTTATAGACATAAACATTACTTAATTTGTATTTGATACGTAGTTTTTTTTCTAGCAGTAGCTAGATTGAGTTTATTAATGGTTTTTTCATAATATTTGACTGGGATTAATCCTTCTCTTATTAAATTAACATCTGCACCACTATCTAGTAAACAGAGTGCGTTAATAGAAAATTCTTTGATCTTAATTATAACTTGAGTTTTCCATTTTTTAAGTGGATTCCTTATTAAAGAATTTACAAAACCATTCAAGTTTTCATCAAATTTTCTTGATTTTCCAAATTATCATTATTTTCTTGATAATTTTTTAGTATGTGAAATTCAAGATTCTCAACACATTGTTTGAGTTCTTGAAGTTCAATGAAGTCTTGTTTTAAATCTTTTATTTCTTGATTTTGATTATTAATTTCTTTATAAAGATCTTGAATTGAAAGATAAGGAGGAGCTTGCAGCTCTCTTAATCTATCTAATATAGTTTTAATGCTGAATTGTTCAGGTAAGTCAAATATATTATTTGAAGTAGAAGCTTTTCCTTTTTTTATTTCCTTTATTTATATTATTTATTCTTTCAAAATATTTATTTTTTAATTCTTCATCTTTGAGATCTTTAAACATTTCTAGCACTAGTTCTTCTGGAATAAAAAGTACGTTTAAAGATAAAGAGGAAGAAGAAACCGATTCGTACTGGATTTCAATGTCAAATATTTTATAATGACATGTATCTAGAGAATAATCTCTATTAGAGGAATTATATGATTCTAAGGATGAGGATGGGGATCCTTTTAAGATAGTTTTGATTTCTTTCTCTGTTTTTACTTTTATTTTTGGGCAGTCAGGAACTATATGTCCTTTTTCTTTGCAATTATAACATTGTATTTCTTTTTTCTTAGGATGAGAAGTGGATAGATTATCTTCTGTATAAGATTTCTTTAATTCTTTATAAGGGTTTTTATGAGAAGATTTTTTATGATATCTTTTTGAGGGAATATAATATTGTGGAGTTGAAAAATGTTTAGAGTTTCTTTTTTGATGGTTTCTTTTTAAGTTTTTCTTTTTATTCTAGTTAGAAGGACTGATTAGTGGTTCCATCACAAATTGAAAACAAAAATCACCAAGTTCATGCTTGCTGATTCTCCTTTGATTTTCAATTTGACGTTTAAGTTTGATTTCATGGCATAATGAAAATCCAACTTTATTAATCTTTTGAATTAAATCACCATATGTATACACTCCATAATTCAAATTTCCATAATTTTTTGATTTTAATTTTTCTCTAACTTTTTCTGCAAAAAGTTTAAGAAGAACAAATATGAATTTTTCTTTCCAAAATTCTAAATTACTTACATTGATCGTATAAAGTTTTGATAAGAAAAAATCTTTATACCAATGAAAATCTAATAATGTTGGGCAAGATAAATTGATTAATTGTGTTTTTAATTTTTCTTCTACATTCATATAATTACCAATAAAATGTTTTACTATATTGGTAATAAGCATGTAGATGGAATCAGGGATCATTTGGCCTTGAGGAGTAAGAACAGGATTTCTTGAGGGATCACTTTTTATTGTATTTAATATAGCATTTCTTTCTGTATCAGATAGGTATTTTTCCCGCGAACCATGTAATTGTCCAATAAATCCAAGGACGACTGCATTTACTGCATGTCTTTGATCATTACCGGCAGCCATGATCGTAGAGGCATATATCATCATGTGTTCGAATAGTTGCTGGATTTGATATTCAGGTAGTCCATTTACATTCCATTTGTATACTGAGGAGTTTTCAAATCAAAGGCCATTTAGAATATCTTGTTCTTTTTATTGAAGTTCAGCTGGAGTAGGTCATGGATATTAATTTCTTGTTTTCGCTGCAATGACTATTGGTCTTCATCTTTTAAATATTTTATTGATTTGTAGAGATTCTTGATTTTGATTAGTTTGATTCTCATTTGTTTTAGATATTCTTTTGTAGGACTGCTACAAAAAGTTTTGAATTTGAGTTAAAGGCTTTAGAATTTGAGACTAAAACATTTATAGGTTTGTTAGCTTTTTGATTTTTATTTTCTTGAAGGTTTATATTTGTAAAACTAGGAGATAATTGATTGATTAGTTCATTTGAAAATTTTAAAGGTTTCCTTTCTAACTTTAGATCTTTAAAGGCTTCACCTTGAAAACCTAAAGTTTGTGTCTTAATTATCTTTTGTGAAGAAGTTGCTTCATAAATTTTTAAAATATTTTCAACTTTATCTTCAATTCTATTGGTTTGTTGTCCAATAGTATGAAGGTTAATATTTGTATAATTATTTTGTTCTAAAACATGACTTAAGTCTGACTTATAAATTAATTTAGATTTTCCTTTATCTCCTTGTATCTTTGCTGCATCTTTTATGGGTACAGCTGAAGTTTCTTTATATATGATTTCAAGTAATGCAGGTTGCATAGACTCTTTATTTCTTTGTGGAGAAGAACTGGTAGAAGTTATAATCCAAGATGAACTTAATTTTGTTATCATATTGATGGATAAATCTTCAGTATTATAAGCTTTTTTCATGTCTAGTTTAAGCTAATCAAAGAAATAAATATTTCTTTGATTATCATACATCTATTTGTACCATTTCTCTTTTAAAAAGTCTTTATATTCTTAAGAAACCTTTTAAAAAAATGATTTTGTTAAACGATGTAGACCTAAATTCTTTTTTAACATTCTTTTACCAATTTCAAAACATTCAATAACATTTATATTGAAATTAAATTTCAAAAGATTATATGTATTCGATGGAGAAGCCTGATAAGAAAGATACACAAGTCTTGTAGGTCGAAGGTCTACATTAGGTGTAGAGCAAGAAACTTAGGATGGTTCTTTATGGAAGATCCTACCACAAAGGGAGGATAAGAATAAGACTTTCTAGAAGGTTGATGAACTATAGAAGTTGTGTCTCTTGAATTGGTGTGAAAATTTATTTCAACACTTCCATCTTCATATTCAATGATTGTTCAATATCTTGATTTTTTAAAGACCTTTTTAGCTTGAGCATTTTCTAAGCGCAATTTACCAGATAGATTAATATTATTCCACTGTTTGAGTTTTGTAATATTAACATTATTTTTGAAATTAGTTTGGAATAAAGTTGTCATACCTTTTGCTTGATGGGAATAGGCTATGCTTGGAACAACTGAATTCATGAATTTATAGTAAACTTTATATATGAGAACAAGATTTTGATTATGAGAATTTATATCAAAACCATTTGTCTGGATAACAAGAGTAAGAGCTTCATGTGCACTTAGATCTGTAAGGGAAATAGAGAAATTTGAAAAGTAATTAAAGAAATAGGGCCATTAGCCAAACTTGATTCAACCATTCCAAGTAATGAATCACTGAATTGTTTATGTCTTGTATCTTGAACATAGATGAGAGCTTTAGTTCTAAGTCAAAGACTTGTTAATGGCTTTAGAGCAACTTGGACTAATCCAAAATAAATATAATTGTATGGTTTAACATACTCCTTCATTTCATGGGGCTTGATTAAAGAGAGATGCTGAATATTACTGGCAATGGATTCAGTTCTTTCAATAGTTTTTACTTTATAAGTTGACATTAATTGAAAACTTCCAACTTTATAAATTTCATTTTTATTTATAGTTGGAATAATCCTGTCGCAAATAACTTGATCTAAATCATCATAACTGATTTCTTCACTATTTTTAATAGACATAAAAGATAAGGAATTTGATGATGAGGAAGATGAAGGTACAAACTTCTTAATAAGCTTAGCTATAATTTGTATTGCGGAGTTATTTTAACCAAATCCACCATGTGTATCTATTGAAATAGAGGATTTACACACCAACAAAATGCCTTAAATGCCTTCACACGGCTAACAACAGCGACAACAATGGCTACCTCAGCTTCGTTCTTTGTGGAATATGATTAAAATTTCTCAATATTAACAAACACAGAACTAAGTATTAAGACTTTTGACATTCTTACTTTTGAGTCAGGAATTCCTTAAGCAAGATCAAAGCATAACATAACAAAGGTTGGTGAAGAAATACTCACAAAAAACCTTTATATTGCCAAAGTACTTGATTACAAATTTGATACCAACTTGCCCCTAATACCAAATGGGGAAGGTGGTGGGTATACAAAAGTGGAAGTGAGAGGAGAGAAGAGATGGTGGTGGAAGCAAGGCTGGATTTTGACTAGTATTCCAACTCTTGCCTGTACATAAGGAAGGCTAGACCTAGCTAGACCTATTTCTAGTCATAACCAACGTAATTTACATTTCATTACAACTGAATTTAGACTGAATGTGCATTTCATTTAATGTGCTGGCAAATTTCATGACGCTTCTGGACTGTAGGCAAAAATCACAATCTCTGCTGTAGATGAACTTTATTATGAATAGTGAGATGTCATGATTGCTTTGAGTGACTTGATAAGGTATGTGTCATGTCTTTATTTCTTTTCCTTTTCTGGAGATAAGTTCTTCATGGATGTGCATGTCAGGAATAAAATACTACTTCATTCTTATGAGAGATATGCTTTGTTGTTTAGTACTTTTGCATGTACTTTTTCTAAAAACTCATTGACGGCCTAGTAGAAAAAGCTTTCCTCATCCTTCCAATGCTTTAGAAAAAGCTCTTGTTAGAAGAATCTTTACGGTAGGCATAATATTATTAGAGACTTGCATCAAAAGTGCTCATCTCAACCTTCATTTGTTAATTCACCATGGAATAATTGGATTAACTCTTCTCGAGTTTCTTCAGAAATATCAAAAGACATGTCTTCATAAGCATTGATAATTTGATTGAGAGCTGTATGACTAGATTTTTATGGATTCTGTATCATCGTTGTTTACTCAGCGAGATCATCAACGATGCAAACAACTCTTTGACCGCCACACCAAGCATATCTGTATGTACTTGCTAATTCAATACATCCTTTTAGATTGAGAAATCTTTGATACTGATCAGAAGCTGAATCATAAGTTCAAAAGCATTCTAAGCTATATTCCATTGTAGCGACTTCATGAGATTCATACAATTGAGCTGAATAATCAACAGGGAGATGCTCGTAATTATTTAAGATAGAGATGAATTTTTTGCAGACTAAATCTCTTTCTTCATAAGTCATGATAGTCCATAATTGATATGGTTGAAAAAACCGAATTTCTTATCTTTCACCCAAAGTGGTTGATATCATTATGAGAAGTTGTCTTTTGGTAACTCTAAGGCTGCAAAGGGTATGATGCCCGATTGCAGGGAGCTGCTACATTATTTCAAAATCATCTTTGCACAATGATAATCTTTCTACTAATCGTTGTTCGATATATAAGATATCAACTTCATATGATGGTAGGAACAATTTGGAAAAGCCAGTTGCCAAGCTTATATATTGAGCTTTGAGCAAAAATCACTCCTAGATCTGATAAGAAATAGTTTTTTCTCTAATTCTTGTAGCTATATCATCTGGAAAGGCTATGTTAACCTTTTCCAGGCAGTGAATTTTGGATTTTTTTTATCAGCATAGGTGGATATAGTGCTCTTTGATGGATGTTATAGCACATAAGGATTTGGCTTTCTAAGTCCTTGATATGGTTTGCAATTTTGGATAGGGTTTTTCTAGTGTTTTTTCTTTTATCAGAGAGAATGACACTCCAATGGGCATTGATAAGTTCTTGTGAAGTGAAATAAACCTAGATTGAAGAAGGGAATTGATATTCAATGGGATGTAGGTATGAAGGAAGAGCTTGATTCCTGAATAGGGGCTTTGCTTTTGCTTATACTTGATGTCATAATGAGAAGGGATACTTCCTGAAGGCAGATCGGTCTGAATGAGAATTATCAATAATCTGAATTTTTATTTTCTTTAGGAAAACAGAAATAATTTTATATCTATCCTCTTGGTAGAATTTGAAGGTACCAAAATCTCGATGTAGGATCAAATGTAGAAAACATGAAGACATCAGAAAGATGATTAATAAGACCCATTTTATTTGGAACTGGATATTTGATTGTTTTTTGAACACCTTATTCTTGTTTACACTTTGTCTGAGTACTATTGATATGTTGAATAGAAGTTAATTCACCAAAATCAAAAATTAATTCTTTATTATATAAAATAGTTTTTAGACCAGATGAGTCAATTTGAAAAAGCCGTAAAATTTGTAGAAAAGGGTTTCCAAGGATAACATAATTGTTTAAATCCTTTCCCAGAAAGAAATATGTCCTTATGCATGTTTCATTTTTACAAACATAAACATTACTTAATTTGTATTTGATATGTAGTTTCTTTGCTAGCAGTAGCTAGATTGAGTTTATTATTGGTTTTTCCATAATATTTTATTGGGATTAATCCTTCTCGTACTAAATTAACAACTGTGCCACTACCTAGTAAGCGGAGTGCTTTAATAGAGAATTCTTTGATCTTAATTGTAACTTGAGTTTTCCATTTTTTAAGTGGATTCCTTGTTAAAGAATTTACAAAACCATTCAAGTTCATCAAATTTTTCTTGATTTTCTAAATTATCATTATTTTCTTGATAATTTTTGAGTGTGTGAAATTCAAGATTCTCAACACGTTGTTTGAGTTCTTGAAGTTCAATTAAGTCTTGTTTTAATTCTTTTATTTCTTGCTTTTGATTATTAATTTCTTTATAAAGATCATGAATTAAAAAATGAGGAGGAGCTTGCTGCTCTTTTAATCTATCTAATACAGTTTTAATGCTAAATTGTTCAGGTTAGTCAGATATATTATTTGAAGTAGAAGCTTTTCCTTTTTTACTTCCTTTATTTATATTCTTTATTTTTTCAAAATATTTATTTTTTAATTCTTCATCTTTGAGATCTTTAAACATTTTTAGCACTAGTTCTTCTGGAGCAGAAAGTACGTTTAAATATAAAGTGAAAGAAGAAACAGATTCATACTGGATTTCACTGTCAAATATTTTACAATGACATGTATCTGAAGAATAATCTCTATCAATGGAACTACATGATTCTAAGGATGAGGATTAGGATCCTTTTAAGATAGTTTTGATTTCTTTCTCGGTTTTTACTTTTATTTTTGAGCAGTCAGGAGTTATATGACCTTTTTCTTTGCAATTATAACATTGTATTTCTTTTTTCTTGGGATGAGAAGTGGATGGATTATGTTCTACATAAGATTTTTTTAATTCCGTAAAAGGGTTTTCATGAGAAGATTTTTTACGATATCTTTTTGAGGGAATATAATATTATGGAGTTGAACAATGTTTAGATTTTCTTTTTTGATGGTTTCTTTTTAAGTTTTTCTTTTTATTTTCGCTAGAAGGACTGATTAATGGTTCCATGCCAAATTGAAAACAAAAATTACCAAGTTCATACTTGTTGATTCTTTTTTTATTTTTAATTTGATGTTTAAGTTTGATTTCATTACATAATGAAAATCCAACTTTATTAATCTTTTGAATTAGATCACCATATGTATACATTCCGTAATTCAAATTTCCATAATTTTTTTATTTTAATTCTTCTCTAACTTTTTCTGCAAAAAGTTTAGGAAGACCAGATATGAATTTTTCTTTCCAAAATTCTGAATTACTTGCATCGATTGTATAGAGTTTTGATAAGAAAACATCTTTATGCCAACGAAAATCTGATAATGTTGGCCAAGATAAATTGATTAATTGTGTTTTTATTTTTTCTTCTACATTCATATAATTACCAAGAAAATGTTTTACTATATTGGCAATAAGCATGTAATTAGAATCAGGAATCATTTGACCTTGAGGAGTAATAACAGGATTTCTTGAAGGATCTCATTTTACTACACTTAGTATAGCTTGTTCTTCTATATCAGATAGGTACTCTTCCTACCAACCATGTAATTGTCCAGTAAATCCAAGGACAACTGCATTTACTACATGTCTTTGATCATTACCAGCAGCCATGATGGTAGAGGCATATATCATCATGTGTTGGCATAGTTGTAGGATTTGATATTCAGATAGTCCATCTATATTCCATTCATATATTGAGGAGTTTTCAAATCGTAAGCCATTTAGAATAGCTTTTTCTTCGAATTGAAGATCAGCTAGAGTAGGTCTTGGATAATAATCTTTTGTTTTTGTTACAGTGACTATTGGTTTTTGTCTTTTAAATATTTTATTGATTTGTAGAGATTCTTGATTTTCATCATTTTGATTCTCATTTATTTTAGACTCTTCTTCAACAGGATCAACTATAGAAAATTTTGAATCTGAGCTAGATGCTTTAGAATTTGAGACTAAAACATTTATAGATTTGTCAGCTTTTTGATCCTTGTTTTCTTGAAGTTTTATATTTGTAAAACTATGAGATAATTGATTGATTAGTTCACCTGAAACTTGTAAAGGTTTCCTTTCTAACTTTAGATCTTTAAGGGCTTCACCTTGAAAACCTAAAGTTTGTATCTTATTATCTTTTTGTCAAAAAGATGCTTCATAAAATTTTAAAATATTTCAACTTTATCTTCAATTCTATTGGTTTGTTGGCCAATAGTATGAAGGTTAATATTTGTATAATTATTTTGTTCTAAAACATCACTTAAGTTTGATTTATAAATTAATTCAGATTTACCTTTATCTCCTTGTAACTTTGCTGCATCTGTTATGCGTACGACTGAAGTTTCTTTATATATGATTTGATGTAACGGATGTATAGATTCTTCAGTTCTTTGTGGAGAAGAACTGGCAGAAGCTATAATCCAAGGTGAGCTTAATTTTGCTATCATATAGACGGATAAATCTTTAGTATTCTAAGCTTTCTTTATGGCTAGTTTAAGCCAATCAAAGAAATAAATATTTCTTTGATTATCATACATATATTTGTACCATTTTTCTTTTAAAAAGTCTTTATGTTCTTAAGAAACCTGTTTAAAAAAGGATTTCATTAGAGGATGTAAAACTAAACTCTTTTTTAACATCTCTTTATCAATTTCAAAGCATTTAATAACATTTATATTGAAATCGAATTCCGAAGGATTATATGTATTAGATGGAGAAGCTTGATAAGAAGGATACACTGGTCCAGTAGGTCGAAGGTCTACATTAGGTGTAGAGCAAGAAACTCGGGGTGGTTCTTTTATGGAAGATCCTACCACAGAGGGAGGATGAGAATAAGACTTTCTAGAAGGTTGATAAACTGTAGGATTTATATCTCTTGAATCTGTTTGAAAATTTATTTCAACACTTCCATCTTCATGTTCAATAATTGTTTTAGTATCTTGATTTTCTAAAGACCTTTCAGGTTGAGCGTTTTTTAAGCGCCATTTATCAGATAGATTAATATCATTCCACTATATGAGTTTTGAAATATTAACTTTATTTTTGAATTTAGTTTGGAATAACGTGGTCATACCTTTTGCTTGATGGGAATAGGCTATGCCTGAAACAACTGAATTCATGAGTTTATAATAAACTCTATATATGAGAGAAAGATTTTGATTATGAGGATTCATATCGAAACCTTTTGTCTGGATAGCAAGAGTAGGAGCTTCATGTGCACTTAGATATATATGGGAAATAGAGAAATTTGGAAAGCAATTAATGAAAGTAAGGCCATTTGCCAAACTTGATTCAACCATTCAAGTAATGAATCACTGAGTTTTTTATGTCTTGTATCTTGAACATAGATGAGAGCTTCTGTTCTAAGTCCAAGTTTTGTTAATGGCTTTAGAGCAACTTGCACTAATCCAAAATGAATATAATTATATGTTTTAACATACTCATTTATTTCATAGGGCTTAATTAAAGAAAGATGTTAGATATTGCTGGTAACGGATTTAGTTCTTTCAATGGTTTTTACTTTATGACTTGATTTTAATTAAAATCTTCCAACTTTATAAATATCATTTTTATCTTCTTTTGGAATAGTCCAGTCACAAATAACTTGATCTAAGTCATCATAACTGATTTCTTCACTATTTTTAATAGAAATAGTAGATAAGGGATTTGATCATGAGGAAGAAAAAGATACAAACTTCTTAATAAGCTTAGCCAAAATTTGCATTGCAGAGTTATTTTAACCAAATCCACTATGAGTATCTAACGAAATAGAGGATTTATACACCAAGAAAATGCTTTAAACGCTTTCACATGGCTAACAACAGCGACAATAATGGCTACCTTAGCTTCGCACCAGGTGGAATATGATTAAAAATTTCTCAATAATAACAAACACAAAACTAAGTGTTAAGACTTTTGACGTTCTTACTTCTGAGTCAACAATTCCTTAAGAAAAATCAAAGCATAACATTAAAAAGATAAGTGAAGAAATACTCACAAAACAACTTTATATTGTCAAAGTACTCGATTACAAATTTGATACCAACTTGGCTCTGATACCAAATGGGGAAGATGGTGGGTATACAAAAGCTGAAGGGAGAGGAGAGAGGAGATTGTGGTGGAAGTAAGGCCGGATTTTGACTGGTATTCCAACTCTTGCCTATACATTAGGATGGCTAGACCTAGTTATAGTCATAACCAACATAATTTACATTTCATTATAACTAATTTAGACTGAATGTGCATTTCATTTAATGTACTGGCAAATTTCATGATGCTTCCGGACTATAGGCAAAACTCACAATCTTTGCTATAGATGAACTTTATTCTGAATAGTGTGATGTCATGATTGTTTTGAGTGACTTAATAAGGTATGTGTCATGTCTTTATTTCTTCTCCCTTTCTGGAGATATGTTTTTCATGGATGTGCATGTTCGGAATAAAATACTACTTCATTCTTATGAGAGACATGCTTTGTCTTTTAGTACTTTTGTATGTACTTTTTCTAAGAACTCATTGATGGGCTAATAGAAAAAGCTTTTCTCATCCTTCCAATGTTTTAGAAAAAGTACTTATAGGAAGAATCTTTATGCTAGGCATGGTATTATTGGAGACTTGCATCAAAAGTGCTCATTCCAACCTTCATTTGTTAATTCACCATGGTATAATTGGATTAACTCTTCTTGAGTTTCTTCAGAAATATCAAAAGACATGTCTTCATAAGCATTGATAATTTGATTGAGAGTTGTATGCCTAGATTTATATGGATTTTGTATCACCGTTGTTTGCTCAATGAGATCATTAGTAATGCAAACAACTCATCGACCATCACACCAAACATATTTGTATGTACTTGCAAATTCAAGTTGTCCTTTTAGATTGAGAAATCTTTGATATTGATCAGAAGCTGGATCATAATTTTGGAGATGTTCTAAGCTGTATTCCATTATAGCAACTTCAGGAGATTCATACCATTAAGCTGGATAATCAACAGGGAGATACTCGTAATCATTTAAGGTAGAGATGAATTTTTTGCAGACTAAATCTCCTTCTTCATAAGTCATGATAGTCCATAATTGATATGGTTGATAAAACCGAATTTCTTATCTTTCACCCAATGTGGATGATATCATTATGAGAAGTTATCTTTTGGTAACTCCAAGGCTGTGAAGGGCATGACGCACAATTGCAGGATGGAAAGATAATCCTGGATTGATGAAGGGAATTGATATATGTTGGGATGTAGGTATGAAGGAAAAGCTTGATTTCTGAATAGGGGCTTTGCTTTTACTTGGACTTGATGTCATAATGAGAAGGGATACTTTCTAAAGGTAGATAGGTCTGAATGAGAATTATCAATAACCAAAATTTTTATTTTCTTTGGGAAAAGAAAACTAGTTTTGTATCTGTCCTCCGGGTAAAATTTGAAGGTACCAAAATTTGGATGTAGAATCAAATGTAGAAAACATGAGGACATTAGAGAGACTATTAATAAGATCTATTTTATTTGGAACTGGATATTTAATTGGTTTTTGAACATCTTATTCTTATTTACACTTTGTCTAAATAATATTAATATTTTGAATAGGAGTTAATTCAACAAAATCAAATTTTAATTCTTTATTGTCTAAAATAGTTTTTGAACTTGATGAGTCAATTTGAAGAGGCTGTAAAATTTGTAGAAAAGGATTTCCAAGGATAACATCATTGTTTAAATCCTTTTCTTGAAATGAATTAGTCTTTATGTATGTTCCATTTTTGCATACATAAACATTACTTAATTTGTATTTGATATGTAGTTTTTTTCTAGCAGTAGCTAGACTGAGTTTATTTTTGGTTTTTTCATAATATTTTGTTGGGATTAATCCTTCTCTTATTAAATTAACATCTGCGCCAGTATCTAGTAAGCAGAGTGCTTTAATAGAGAATTCTCTGATCTTAATTGTAACTTGAGTTTTCCATTTTTAAAGTGGATTCCTTGTTAAAGAATTTACAAAACCATTCAAGTTTTCATCAAATTTTTCTTGATTTTCTAAATTATCATTATTTTCTTGGTAATTTTTGAGTATGTGAAATTCAATATTCTCAATACGTTGTTTGTGTTCTTGAAGTTCAATTAAGTATTGTTTTAATTCTTTTATTTCTTGATTTTGATTATTAATTTCTTTATAAAGATCTTGAATAGAAAGATGAGTAGGAGCTTGTTGCTCTCTTAATCTATCTAATACAGTTTTAATGCTGAATTGTTCAGGTAAGTCTAATATCTTATTTGATGTAGAAGCTTTTCCTTTTTTAGTTCCTTTATCTATATTTTGTATTTTTTTAAAATATTTATTTTTTAATTCTTCATCTTTTAGATCTTTAAACATTTCTAGCACCATCTCTTCTGGAGCAAAAAGTATGTTTAAAGATAAAGAGAAAGAAGAAGCAAATTCATACTAGATTTTACTGTGAAATATTTTACAATGACATGTATCCGAAGCGTGAGAGGAAGAATAATCTATATCAGAGGAACTGGATGACTCTGATGCTGAGGATCCTTTTTAGATAGTTTTGATTTCTTTTTCTATTTTAGCTTTTATTTTTGGGCAGTCAGGAGCTGTATGTCCTTTTTCTTTGCAATTATAACATTATATTTCTTTTTTCTTGGGATGAGAAATGGATGGATTATCTTTTGTATAAGATTTCTTTAATTCTTTATAAGGGTTTTTATGAGAAGATTTTTTATAATATCTTTTTGAGGGAATATAATATTATGGAGTTGAAAAATATTTAGATTTTCTTTTTAGATGGTTTCTTTTTAAGTTTTTCTTTTTATTCTAGCTATAAGGACTGATTAAAGGTTCCATATCAAATTGAAAACAAAAATCACCAAGTTCATTCTTACTGATTCCTTTTTTATTTTCAATTTGACATTTAAGTTTGATTTCATTGCATAATGAAAATCCAACTTTATTAATATTTTGAATTAGATCACCATATGTATAATTCCATAATTCAAATTTCCATAATTTTCTGATTTTAATTCTTCTCTAACTTTTTCTGCTAAAAGTTTAGGAAGACTAGATATGAATTTTTCTTTCTAAAATTTTGAATTAATTGCATCGATTATATAGAGTTTTGATAAGAAAACATCTTTATACCAATGAAAATTTGATAATGTTGGGCAAGATAAATTGATTAATTGTGTTTAATTTTTCTTTTACATTCATATAATTACCAATAAAATGTTTAACTATATTGGTAGTAAGCATGTAGATGGAATCAGGGATCATTTAGCCTTGAGGAGTAAGAATAGGATTTCGTGAGGGATCTCTTTTTATTGCATTCAGTATAGGATATCTTTCTGTATCAGATAGGTATTTTTCCCACCAACCATGTAATTATCCAGTAAATCCAAAGATGACTGCATTTACTGTATGTCTTTGATCATTACCGGCAGCCATGATAGTAGAGGTATATCATCATGTGTTGGCATAGTTGTAGGATTTGATATTCAAATAGTCCACCTACATTCCATTCATATTCTAAAGAGTTTTCAAATCGAAGGCCATTTAGAATAGCTTGTTCTTCGAATTAAAAATCAACTGGAGTAGGTCTTGGATAATAATTTCTTGCTTTCACAGCAGTGACTATTGGTTTTTCCATTTTAAATATTTTATTAAGTTATAGAGATTCTTGATCTTGATTTTCATTTGAATTTTCTTTTATACAGTTAGAAATAGAGAATTTTGAGTCTGAGCTCGAAGCTTTAGAAACTAATACATTTATGGATTTTTCATCCTTATTTTCTTTATTATATTTAAGTTTTATATTTGCAAAACTATGAGATAATTGATTGATTAGTTTGTCTAAAAATTTTATATATTTTTTTTCTAACTTTAGATCTTTCTGTGCTTCACCTTGAATTCCTAAAGATTGTGTCTTGATTGTTTTGTGGGAAGAAGTAGTTTCATAAAATTTTAAAATATTTTCAACTTTTCTTCAATTCTATTGGTTTGTTGGCCAATAGTATGAAGGTTTACATTTGTATAATTATTTGTTCTAAAACATGACTTAAATCTAATTTGTAAATAAATTCAGTTTTACCTTTGTCTTCTTGTATTTTTGTAACATCTTTTATGGGTACAACTGAAGTTTCTTTATAAATGATTTGATGTAATGGAGGACGTATAGATTCTTCAGTTCTTTGTGGAGAGGAACTGGTAGAAGCTATAATCCAATAAGAGCTTAATTTATTTATCATATTGATGGATAAATGTCTAGTATTATAAGCTTTCTTCATGGCTAGTTTAAGCCAATCAAAGAAATAAATATTTCTATGATTATCATACATATATTTATACCATTTTGATTTTAGAAAGTCATTCTATTCTTGAGAAACATGGTTAAAAAAGGATTTTGTGAGAGGATGTAAAGCTAAATCCTTTTTTAACATTTCTTTATCGATTTCAAAGCATTCAATAACATTTATATTGAGATCGGATCCTGAAGGATTATATGTATTAGATGGAGAACCTTGATAAGAAGGATACACTGGTACTGTAGGTTGAAGTCTACATTAGGTGTAGAGCAAGAAACTCAGGATGGTTCTTTTATGGAAGATCCTATCACAGAGGGAGGATGAGAATAAGACTTTCTAGAAGGTTGATAAATTGTAGGAGTTGTATCGCTTGAATCTGTTTGAAAAGTTATTTAAACACTTCCATCTTTATGTTCAATAACTGTTTCAATATCTTGATTTTCTAAAGGTCTTTCAAGTTGAGCATTTTTAAGTGCCATTTACCAAATAGATTAATATCATTCCACTGTATGAGTTTTGGAATATTAACTTTATTTTTGAAATTAGTTTGGAATAAAGTAGTCATACCTTTTGCTTGATAGGAATAGGCTAGGCCTGGAACAACTGAATTCATGAGTTTATAATAAACTCTATATATGAGAGCAAGATTTTGATTATGAGGATTCATATCAAAACTTCTTGTTGGAGATAGCAACAGTAAGAGCTTCATGTGCACCTGGATCTGTAAGGGAAACAGAGAAATTTGGAAAGCAATTGAAGAAAGTAGGGCCATTAGCCAAACTTGATTCAACCATTCCAAGTAGTGAGTCACTAAATTTTTTATGTCTTCTATCTTGAACTTAGATAAGAGCTTCTGTTCTAAGTCCAAGTCTTGTTAAAGGCTTTAGAGCAACTTGTACTAATCCAAAATGAATATAATTGTATGTTTTAACATACTTCTTTATTTTATGGGGCTTGATTAAAGAAAGATGTTGAATATTACTGGTAATGGATTCAATTCTTTTAATGTTTTTTACTTTATAACTTGATTTTAATTGAAAATTTTCAACTTTATAAATTTTATTTTTATCTACGGTTGGAATAGTCCAGTCACAAATAACTTGATTTAAATCATCATAACTGATTTCTTCACTATTTTCAATAGACATAGAAGATAAGGAATTTGATGATGAGGAAGAAGAAGGTGCAAACTTCTTAATAAGCTTAGCTATAATTTGTATTATAGAGTTATTTTAACCAAATCCACCACGAGTATCTAATGAAATGGAGGATTTACACACCAATAAAACACCTTAAATGCCTTCACATGGCTAACAATGGTGACAACAATGGCTACCTCAGCTTTGCTCCAGGCGAAATATGATTAAAATTTCTCAATAATAACAAACACAGAACTAAGATTAAGACTTTTGATGTTCTTACTTCTGAGTTAGCAAGTCCTTAAGCAAAATCAAAGCATAATATAATAAAGATAAGTGAAGAAATACTCACAAAATGACTTTATATTGCTAAAGTATTTGATTACAAATTTGATCCCAACTTGGCTCTAATACCAAAAGGGGAAGTGGTGGGTATGCAAAAGCAGAAGGGAAAGGAGAGAGGAGATGACGGTGGAAGCAAGGGTGGATTTTACCTGTTATTCCAACTCTTGCCTATACATGAGGAAGAGTAGACTTATTTATAGTCATAACAAACATAATTTACATTTCATTACAATTGAATTTACACTGCATATGCATTTCATTTTATGTGTTGACAGATTTCATGATGCTTTAGGACTGCTAGATAAGATTACAATCTTCATTGTAGATGAACTTTATTCTGAATAGTGGATTGTCATGATTGTTTTGTGGGAAATTGAGTGGCTTGATAAAGCATATGTCTTGTCTTGGCTTTATTTTTTTCCTTGTCTTTGGATAGTTATGAATCCTTCATTATCACTTTTTCTCTCATCAGCATTTGTATCTGGTTCATGACCTATATTTTCAAAAGGATTATCATCAGCCTAAAGACGATGTAGCTGCTGACCAAAACTTAATGGAGGATTTTCATATGACCGTTCTTTTTGTATTTGTTCAATAATTTCCTTCTGAAGTTCTTTCTTGAGTTGAAGCAAATCTGCTGGTGCATAAAGAGCAGAAGGAGAGGCTGAATAAGAATTCTTCTATTTGTCAATTGTTAGATTTTGTGGACTCAATCCATCAGTTGATGTAATAAATTGATTAATTTCTTTTTTTATCAATAAAATCATGCTTTACTTTCATGAGATGAATGTTATTTTACTACTTCATGCACATGACCAATACATATGACAAATGGTTCATGAGTTGAACCGGGTCCCATTAGTATATTAGATGTGATATATGTGCATGGATGAGATCCACACACGGGGGATATATGTCACAAATCTTATACTTAAATAGCTTCACAACCAGTAATGAGACTGGGCATCTCATTTGATAAGGTTGCAGCACTTTGATCACTATGAGATAGTGTGATTTGTCTAGATCATCAGAATGTAAGATTTTGGATCACGGTGTTGGTACATTGGATGTATTGAAGGACCATGAGATGCACCTTATGGAATTCTGTCTCAATAATAAGGTATGCTCTCATAATTCCCTAGCAATAGGCTCTCAATCCTGAGACATTGATGAACTCAAGTTTCTATCTATTCATTTGCTTTGAGTCACCAATGAGTGAGGCCGACTATAGGTTAACACCTCGGTGTCTTGGGTATGTGGTAGTAAAACTATGGGAACGTTAAATGATCAAGATGGAATCTATCTCTATTATCCCCTTGTGTCAATTAATGGATTTGTCATTAGTAAGTGCGCACCCATCTCAATTAAGAGTTAATTGGATGGTACTGATGATTACTGTGATTAATTGGGGCTCAAGGATAATAAGATGTGGAACTTAGATTAGAAGAGACAAATTTATTCCAATTGATCCACGGATATTGATAGAGGGGCCTACTTGTGGTAATTGGAAAGTTTAGGGTCTTCATTGTAATTTATTCCTAAAACTGGAGTGCAATTACATTTATATAGTGGTATTATTTGCAATTAACTGTGGGCCCGGATTGTACATGAGATATGGGGTCGCGGTGTTCCAGTTGGAGCCAACTTTCTAAGGAATCCCTAGTGGTCCCCACGCTAGCCCAAGTTATTGAAAAATACTAATCCGACTTGAACTTTAGAAAGAAGGTTTTAGAAAGGAGAGAGTTGTTAATTGCTTTGGAAGTAAGACTTCTATTTCAATTAAGCAAGGAAGAAATTTGAAAATATATAAAAGCTTCTTGGACGTCCAATAAGAGACACTCTCACGCCCAAAACCGTATTCGTGCAAGAGTTGCACGAGTTTCTCTCTCCTTCTCTCTTCTAGTTCCTTGGAGTTTCGAGTTGGGATTTCTCCTGAAGATTCCACCAATCTTTTTGAGAAAAGAAATCCAATTTAGGTCATAGCGTGGAAGACTAAGAGGTGTTGAAGATTCTCATCATCAAGAAGAGTCGCAACTTCTCCATTAGAGCACTACGAATCTCCAAAGGTATGATCTACTTTTTGCGTGTCGTAGATTATTATGGATGTTTAGTGCTATTTGATTCTGTCTTTTAGATAGAATATTTACTATACATGGTCACGAGATTGAGGGTAATGCATCCTGGATTGGGTTTTTTGTCTTATGGATAATTGATCCTGTGTCAAGTGGGTCAAAAGTTTTGAAAATCTATCCACGAGACCCACCTACTTCCAACAATCAATTGCTAGATGAAGCCTTTCTTTTTCCCTTTCAGGAGTTTTGAGAACTTCAGAGAATGATGGCTTTATAGCTTGATCGGTAGAATATTGCTAGAGTATTGCAGCATAATCAAATTGATGCCAAAACTTGATATAAATCATTCGAGATGCAATTGGTGGACTGAAGTCCATTTCTTTATAAAATTCCATTCCAAGATCCAAGGAATCTCATGCTTGCGATAAAGCTGCATAGTAACATAAGGTTCTGTTGTAAGTTGTAGGTGTTGATAAAAGCTTTTTTCTTCTGATTTGAGAAGGGCTTTAAATGATGCAGAATGGGATCATGAATAGGAAGAAGTGCTTGAGGAAGGAGGTATTTAGTGGCACCAAAAGAGATCCAGAATTGTGTGAAGAACCACAAAGGTATTATAAAAGAGTTTGATTTGAATCTGATGAATCAGAAATGCTGGAAAGATGGGTTTTGATAATAGAGGATGACTTCCCAAGCAGAAATATAATCATAATAATTAAAAATAAGTTCTGAATCAAGCCTTTGAGGCGTATGAGGAGGTCATCCCCATTCTTCTACAGAGAGGACATGCAGGATTTTGATTTTTGAATAGAGGATAGTAATTTTGGGTGGTAAAGCATTTAAATATGAATTTGTTGATCCATCTGTATGATCAATAGTACAGTTGCCAGTTCTAATCAGAATTTGTTCATAGACTTTATAGTCAAGAGGTTGGATAAATAAGTGATTAGGAGAAAAAAGGGTTTGGATAAGATGTTCAATAGAAATGGTATCGGCATAAGACATGTCATCTAAGGAATAAATTCTCAAAGGTGCTTTTATGGTAAAATATTGGGCTTGTGAAGCTTCAGGTTTTCTAGATACAGGGCTTGAAGCGCTTTGAAATTGAGGAATATTAGAAGTATGGGTTGCTCCTTATCTCTCAAGATAATTGCCGCTGGATTTTCTGGATAAAGGTGTAGTGTTCATAATGGAAGAAACTTTATTAGTTAGGGACTACTGAAAGGGTCTAATCTCCCTAGGCTTCATTCTCTTGTCCCTGTAAAAACTCACAAGATAAAAAATCAGGAAGAGAATTATTTTTACATATAATATACTTAATTTCAAAGTCAAATATGGCTAATAAAGCTGCTAGTGAGCAAATATTTGCTTAGCAGTAAGATTTTTTACATCTTTTTCTAAAATTTCTTTAGTAGATTTACAATCTATTCTTAATAAAATTTTTTTGTTTAATAAATCACTTTGGAACTTCATTATACTATTTACTATGGATAGAATTTCCTTTTTAATAGTTGAATAATTTTGTTGAGTGGGCATCCATGTTCTAGAAGTGAAACGAAGAATTTCTCCTTTTCCAAGGACATTTCTTTGTAGAAGGATTCCTCCAAAACCTATTTCAGATGCATCTGTTTGAACTATTTTTAATAAATCTGGATGAGTGATAGTTAAACAAGGTAAATTTTGGGCTTCGTGTTTAATATTTTGAACTGCTTTTGTATGAGCAGGTGACCATTCTACGGGATTTTTGGTCAAGCGCATTTGCAAGATCTTTCTTTCTTTAGCAAGATCTTTATAAAAGTCAGAAACATAATTAAGGCATCCAAGAAAACATTGCAATTGCTCTTTATTAAGAATTTCATTAGGAAATTGGGAAGCAAACTTAATAACTCTTTGGACTGGGAAAATAGTTCCTTTTCTATTATAAAGTCAAGAAATTGAATTTCTGTTCAAAAAAGCTTCATTTTCTTTTAGGAAAAGACAAATCCATTCTTTATAATAACTTTTTAAAAATTATTTAAGTGTTTCTAATAGTCACAAAATAGATTTTGAAAACACAAGAATGTCATCTATATAGACGAGTGTAAAAGCTTGATATGGATTAAAAATGTCATTCATTATTCTTTGAAATTTTGAAGGGCATTTTTTAAACCAAATTGCATAACGTTCCATTCATAATGGCCAAATGGTACTATAAAAGCAGTTTTATACCTGTCCTTCGGGGTGATTTGAATTTGCCAAAATCCTGATTTAAGATCAAATCTAGAAAAAAGGAAGGCGCTAGCTAGATGGCTAATAAGATCCATTTTATTAGGAACTGGATATCTGATGGACTTTAAGACTTTATTTAAAGGCTTGTAGTTAATAACAAGACGGGGAACACCTCGTTCTTGTTCAAGCGCTTTATTTACATAAAACGTTGCACAACTCTAAAGGGATTGTGATTTCTGAATAAGCTTTTTAGCAAGAAGATCATTGATTTCTTTAGTACATAGTTGTACAAAGTCTTTATTCATCTGAATATGTCGAGCTTTAGTAGGAATTTGAGATTCATCGAAATTATCAATATATGGAAGAGAAACAGTATGGTGTTTCTTGTGCCAAAAGGCAAAAGGACGGTCAGAACAGCATTCTGTTTCAAGAGATTTTTGAAATTGGATTTAATCTTTTTGGAATTCTAGTTTTTGTAATTCTCTTTCAATTCTTAAAGAATTCATATATTCTTGAAGATATGCAGTTTGTTTTTGTTTATAAGCAACTTGATTTTGAATGATATAGATATGTTGAATAGGAGTTGATTCAACAAAATCAAAAATTAATTTTTTATTGCCTTTAATAGTTTTAAGGCCGGATGAATCAATTTGAAATGGCTGTAAAATCTGTATAAAAGGATTTCCAAGGATAACATCATTGTTTAAACCTTTTTCGAGCAGGAAATTAGTCTTTGTACATGTTCTATTTTTGCAAACATGGACATTATTTAATTTATAATGGCTATGGAATTTATTACTCGCAGTTGCTAGGCTAAGTATATTTTTGGTTTTTTCATAATATTTTGTTGGGATTAATCCTTCTCGTATTAAATTAACATATGCACCACATCTAGTAAGCATAGTGCTTTAATAGAGAAGTCTTTGACCTTAATTGTAATTTGAGTTTTCCACTTTTGAGGTGGATTCCTTGTTAAAGAATTTACAAAACCATTTAAGTTTTCATCAACTTTTTCTTGATGTTCTAAATTATCATTATTTTCTTGATAATTTTAGAGTGTATGAAATTCAAGATTCTCAACACGCTGTTTGAGTTCTTGAAGTTCAATTAACACTGATTTTAATTCTTTTATTTCTTGCTTTTGATTATTAATTTCTTTAGAAAGATCTTGAATTGAAAGATGAGTAGGAGCTTGTTACTCTCTTAATCTATTTAAAACAGTTTTTATACTGAATTGTTCAGGTAAGTCAAATATATTACTTGATGTAGAAGCTTTTCTTTTTTTTTATTTCCGTTATTTATCTTTAGTGTTTTTTCAAAAGATTTAGTTTTTAATTCTTCATCTTTTAGATTTTTAAACATTTCTAGCACCATTTCTTTTGGAGCAGAGAGTATGTGTAAAGATAAAAAGGAAGAAAAAGCAGATTCATATTGGATTTCACTGTCAAATATTTTACAATGGCATGTATCTGAAGAATAATATTTATTACAGGAACTAGATGATTCTAAGGATGAGGATGATGTTAGTTTTTGTGGACTCAATCCATCAGTTGATGTAATAAATTGATTAATTTCTTTATTTATCAATAATATCATGCTTTACTTTCATAAGATGAATGTTATTCTACTACTTCATGCACATGACCAATACGGATGACATAATGGTTCATGAGTTGAACCGGGTCCCATTAGTATATTAGATGTGATATATGTGCATGGATGAGATCCACACGCGGGAGATATATGTCACAAATCTTATACTTAAAATAGCTTCACAACCAGTAATGAGATTGGGCATCTCATTTGATAAGGTTGCAGCACTTTGATCACTATGAGATAGTGTGATTTGTCTCAATCATCAGAATGTAAGATTCTGGATCAATGGTGCTGGTACATTGGATGTATTGAAGGACCATGAGATGCACCTTATGGTATTCCGTCTCAATAATAAGGTATGCTCTCATAATTCCCTTGCAATAGGCTCTCAATCCTGAGACATTGACGAACTCAAGTTTCTATCTATTCATTTGCTTTGAGTCACCAATGAGTGAGGCCGACTATAGGTTAACACCTCGGTGTCTTGGGTATATGGTAGTAGAACTGTGGGAACGTTGAATGATCAAGATGGAATCTATCTCTATTATCCCCTTGTGCCAATTAATGGATTTGTCATTAGTAAGTGCGCACCCATCTCAATTAAGAGTTAATTGGATGGTACTGATGATTACTGTGATTAATTGGGGCTCAAGGATAATAAGATGTGGAACTTAGATTGGAAGAGACGGATTTATTCCAATTGATCCACGGATATTGATAGAGGGGCCTACTTGTGGTAATTGGGAAGTTTAGGGTCTTCATTGTAATTTATTCCTAAGACTGGAGTGCAATTGCATTTATATAGTGGTGTTATTTGCAATTAACTGTGGGCCCGGATTGCACATGAGATGTGGGGTCGCGGTGTTCCAGTTGGAGCCAGCTTTCTAAGGAATCCCTAGTGGTCCCCACGCTAGCCCAAGATATTGGAAAACACTAATCCGACTTGGACTCTAGAAATAAGAGTTTGGAAAGGAGAAAGTTGCTAATTGTTTTGGAAGTAAGACTTCTATTTCAATTAGACAAGGGAGAGATTTGGAAGTCTATAAAATATCCTTGGACGTCCAAAAGAGTTCCTCTCACGCCCAAAACCCTTTCGTGCAAGAGTTGCGCGAGTTACTCTCCTCTCCTTTCTTCTAGTTCCTTGGAGTCTCGAGTTGGGATTTTCTCCTGAAGATTCCACCGTTCTTCTTGAGAAAAGAAATCCAATTCGGGGGTCATAGCGTGGAAGGCTAAGAGGTCTTGAAGAAGTCCATTAGAGCACTGCGGGTCTCCAAAGGTATGATCTACTTCTTGCATGTCGTAGGTTATTTTGGATGTTTAGTGCTGGTATAATTTTACTGTACATGGTCACGAGATTGAGGGTAACGCATCCTGGATTGGGTTTTGGTCTTATGGATAGTTGATCCCTGTGTCAAGTGGATCAAAAGTTTTGAAAATCTATCCACGAGACCCACCTACTTCCAACAGATGAGGATCCTTTTAAGTTAGTTTTGATTTCTTTTTGAGAAGAAATAATTTCAGAAGGCTGTAAATTATTTTCAACTTTATCTTCAATTATATTAGTTTGTTGGCCAATAGTATGAAGGTTAATATTTGTATAATTATTTTGTTCTAAAACATGACTTAAATATGATTTGTAAAAAGATTCAAATTTACCTTCATCTCCTTGTATTTTTGCAACATCTTTTATGGGTACGGCTGAAGTTTCTTTATATTTGATTTGATGTAATGGAGGATGTATAGATTCTTCAGTTCTTCGGGGAGAAGAACTGGTAGAAGCTATAATCCAAGATGACCTTAATTTGGTTATCATATTGATGGATAAATCTTTAGTATTATAAGCTTTCTTTATGGCTAGTTTAAACCAATCAAAGAAATAAATATTTCTTTGATTATCATACATATATTTGTACCATTTTTCTTTTAAAAAGTCTTTATGTTCTTGAGAAACCTATTTAAAAAAGGATTTTGCGAAAGGATGTAGAGTTAAATTCTTTTTTAACATTTCCTTATCAATTTCAAAACATTTAATAACATTTATATTAAAATCAGATTCCAAAGGATTACATGTATTAGATGGAGATGCTTGATAAGAAGGATATACAAGTCTTGTAGGTCCAAGGTCTAAATTGAAACTACAACAACTAGATCTCACCAAGTCCTAGAGGGGGGGTGAATGTGACTATTAAAAATTTTCTTTTTAGACATGAGGTTATATTAGTGTGTAATTTGAAGGCTCAATCAGTATTAACAATCCACAAGTATGATCAAGAAGGATTCTCAGAGTTGTGTCGTGTTGACAGTGTGTAAATATGATACTAGAACAAAGAAGATATAGATCAAGAAGATGATAACACAAGTAAATAAGGCTATAAGGCATCCATCACAGACAATAAGAAACAAACACATAAATTTATAGTGGTTCAGTCCCTGACCTACATCTACTCTCAAAAGGAATCTCTCTTGGTTCCACTGAATATGAGGTACTTACATAACAAATACCTCTTCCAACAATTTTTGATCAGGTGGTTTGTCTTCCACTAACTAGATTTTTTATCAGGTGGTTGATCCTTGATCTATTCTATCGACTATAACAATTTTTGATGCAGTGGTTTGTCTTCCACCATATACAATAGAGAAAATTGAAATAAAGTAGAACACCCAAACACAAACTGTATACCTTAGCTTTGAGTGGTGCTCTTGAAGCTTGAAAGAATACTTCCAAGCTTTGATCTCTTCTGCTTGATCATTGGTGATGAAGATCATTGGTGCTTAGCTCGACCCCCGCCGGGGGCGCTGCCCCCGGACCCCCGTTGCGTAGGGGGTCTTGTATCGTGGTGGCAAAATATTTGGCATCTTGTTTTTCCTATTGTGGTTTGGCAACCTGGTTTTGTGAGATGCTTTGTTGTATGAGATACTAACTTGCAGGTGATAATGTCCTCTCCATATGGCCCACATGTTTTTCTTTCCTTTTAATTATTGGTTTATTTGTGGCTAAGTGTAAAGGGCATCATGGTCTCCTTGGTTTCCCGTGAAAGGGCAAGGCATGGTGAATTTCCCTATAGCCCTTTTATTTCCATGTTTAGACTACCATGTAAGTCTCATTATAGAGACATAGGAATTTATGTATTTTTTTTAAAATTTGTAAATTCTGGAGATGTCCGAAACAAAGAAGGAAAGAGAAGCTGGACTCCTAATCAAAGAGTTTGAAGATTACCAAAAGGTGCTTTGGAGATGCCCAAAGAGTTTGAGGAATCCCAAAGTTTTGGAAAGTCTAGAAGTCCAAGAAGTCTTTTTCGCCTGGGCCATGTGGAGGAGAGGACTAGTCTTTTATTACAGCACTTTCTATTTATGGATGAATGCTTATTTTAGAGTATTTCCATATTTGTTCCAAACATAGCAAATTCCAAAATTGGTCAAATCAAATTAATTTTTGGAAAGAGTTCTAATTAGAGTTGGTAGGCCCATGAGATGGATCTATTGGTAACACTAATTTTAGAAACTGGGCTTTCCTTAAAATAACTTGACTTGGAACCAATCATTGGTCTTATCATGAGATGAATATATACCTATATTTGATGGACCCATACACCTATAAGGAAATCCTCAACTCTAAAATATTAAGTGGGAGCGGGGCTTTTCTATACATATAAAAATCCCCATGGTTTTCCACCATAGGTCCATTGTAAGGAAAGTATTAGCCTTGCGCCATTTTGCGAATGGCCATTCCCCACGAAGGGCTTGTATTTATCTGGATACTGGATATGGATCTCCTATGGATAGTGTTGATGAGACGGGGTGGGAGCCCACTCCCCAAGGAGGAGCTACCCACAACGGTTGTCATGCAATGCTAGTTGGTGGGTCACACTTAACTAAAATAATGATGTAGTATCCCTAAGGATTTGCCTCATGTATTTTAGAAACCAAAGCTAATTGGGAGTCATACATTATTTGGTATGAGATACCTAGATTATAATGAATGAAGGGGATCATGGATAGTTAGTCTTAATCCAAATTTTGACCAACTTTGATCCGCACCAGTCTAGGAGGTATATGCACTCCCCAAGGAGGCATACCCCGCAGAATTGGGATTCCGATGTATTCTGAATTTTGTGGTTATGAGGATTCCCACATAAATTTGGTAGAATACTAAACCCTAATGTCATTTAAATTCATTAATTGAATGTATGGTTATGTGCTACAGTATTACAAGCATGAATTCGAATACTTTCAATCCACTTGCGACCATCCTCAACCAGAATAAGTTGGTGGGATCCAACTATGTAGACTGGAAACGGAATCTGGATATTGTCCTGACAGCTTCAGGATATAAATATGTCCTTACCAAAAACCCCCTTGAAGAGCCTGGCCCAGATGCATCAGAAGCAGAAAAGGACCTTTACACCAAATGGGCCAAAGACGATGAGATGGCCCGATGTTACATTCTGGCATCCATGTCTAGTGTGCTGCAACATCAACATCAATCTTATAAGACTGCATATGATATGATATCGAACTTAAAGGAGATGTTTGCAGAACAAGGCAGACCTGCTAGGCAGGCAGCCATGAGGGTGCTCATTAGCACCAAGATGGCTGAAGGTACATCAGTACAGGAACACATGTTGAAAATGATGGACTCATTAAATGAGTTAGATGTACTGGGAGCTGCGATTGATGCAGAATCGCAGATTGACATAATCCTTGAGTCACTACCAGAGTCATTCAACAATTTCAAGGTCAATTATAATATGAATAAAATGAATCTGACTCTAGCTGAGCTATCTAGTCAGCTGGTAGCAACTGAAGGGATTATGAAGAAGAAACCAACTGCCTTAATGACAGAAAAGTCAGATGCCAAGTCCAAGCCGAAAGGCAAAGGGCGGAAAGGCAAAAAGAAATCAGTTCCAAAGGGTCCTAAGGTGGAGAATGGTCCAACTGGTGGCGTGGCTAAAGCTAAGGGTTCAGGGACAAAAGGAAAGTGTTTCCATTGTGGTAAGACAGGACATTGGAAGAGGAATTGTCCAGAATATCTGTCTAAGAAAAAGACCCCAGGTATGATTGAGTCACTTATATCTGAAGTTAGTTTTGCAACTGGTACTTCAGAATCCTGGTGTGTGGATTCCGGGGCAACTAATCACATATGTAATACGTTGCAGGGGTTCAGGGAAACCAGGAGGCTAAGTGATGGAGAAATCATTGTCAACCTAGGATCTGACGCTAAGGCGGAGGCTGTTTCAGTAGGAGTCATTACTTTATGTTTTTCAAATAAGAAATTGGTTTTGTCAGAAACATTATATGTACCGTCTTTAAGGCGGAATTTAATTTCAGTCTCTAGTTTGGTGAATAAAGGTTATTCTATTACTTTTGGTACTGAAGTTGTCATAAAGAGGAATGGTACTTTCATATGTTCTGGCAAGGTAACCAATGGACTTTATTTGTTAATTCCCACGATGTATGAGATACATGATACTGAAACAATTAGTAGATCATCATTAAAGAGAAAGTCACCTTCATCTAATCCAACAAAACTTTGGCACCTGAGGCTAGGTCATATAAACCTTAACAGGATTGAGAGGCTAGTGAAAGATGGTATCTTACCTTCATTGGTGGTAGAACCAATGCCTATCTGTGAGTCCTGTTTGGAAGGTAAAATGACTAAAAGACCCTTTTCAGCTAAGGGTAATAGGGCCAAAGATTTATTGGAATTAGTGTATACTGATGTCTGCGGACCCATTAATGTCAGGGCCAGAGGAGGATATGAGTACTTCATCACTTTCACAGATGATTACTCAAGATATGGTTACATATACCTTATGCACCGCAAGTCCGAAGCTTTTGAAAAGTTCAAAGAATTTCGAGCGGAAGCGGAAAAGCAATTAGGTAAGAGTATCAAGACTCTTCGATCAGATCGAGGAGGGGAATATCTCTCTGCTGATTTTATGGGTTACTTATCAGAAAATGGGATTCTATCCCAGTTGTCTGCTCCTGGTATGCCTCAACAGAATGGAGTAGCAGAAAGAAGGAACCGGACTCTTTTAGATATGATTAGGTCTATGCTGAGTTTCTCAAGATTACCTATATCCTTTTGGGGATATGCTTTGGATACTGCAATGTACATACTAAACCTCGTACCATCTAAGTCTATACCCAAGACTCCCCGAGAATTGTGGTCTGGGCGAAAGCCTAGTCTACAACATTTACACATTTGGGGTTGTCCAGCACACGTGCTCAAGGTTAAGACGGATAAGTTGGAAGCGAAGTCGGAAGTATGCACATTTGTAGGATATCCTAAAGGAACTAAAGGTTGGTTATTCTATAATCCCAGAGAGCAGAAAGTGCTGGTCAGCACCAATGCGGTTTTTCTGGAGGAAGATTATATGATGGACCAGAAATTTTTAGAAAAGGTGATCTTGGAAGAGATTCAGGAGCAATCAATTCCAAATCCAAGTATGACCGGACTTGAGGAAGAACCGCCCTTACCAGACCTAGTAGTTACACCAGTACCTCGTCGTAGTGGGAGGATTGTCAGACCCCCTGACAGGTTCTCATTCTTGGGAGAGTCTTATGAAGCAATCCCAGAAGAGCCAGAACAAGATCCCTCTAACTATGATGAAGCAATAAATGACTTAGACTCGGGACGCTGGCAAGATGCTATGAAAGCTGAGATGGAGTCTATGTACTCAAATCAGGTCTGGACACTTGTGGACTTGCCTGCCAATATTAAACCTATTGGGTGCAAGTGGGTCTACAAGAGAAAAAGAGGACCAGATGGAAGAGTGGAGACCTATAAGGCTAGGCTTGTTGCGAAAGGATATACTCAGAAAGAGGGGATCGATTATGAGGAAACCTTCTCGCCAGTAGCCATGCTCAAATCCATCCGGATACTCTTATCCATTGCGGCTCATCTCGATTACGAGATTTGGCAAATGGATGTCAAGACGGCTTTTCTCAACGGCCATCTTGAGGAAGACATCTATATGGTGCAGCCAGACGGTTTTGTAGCTAAAAACCAGGAGCAAAAAGTTTGCAAACTGCAGAAGTCTATTTATGGACTGAAGCAGGCATCCCGAAGCTGGAATATCCGTTTTGACCAGGCAATCAAGTCATTTGGTTTTTGTCAAAATCCGGATGAGTCATGGGTGTACATGAAAAGTGAAGGTGACAGGGTAGTTTTTCTGGTTTTATATGTCGATGACATCCTTCTCCTGGGGAAAGACATAGGAATGTTGTCAACGGTAAAAGTTTGGTTAGCCAAGACTTTTGATATGAAGGACTTGGGAGAAGCTAGTTACATCCTAGGGATCAAACTCTATCGAGACCGGAAAAATAGGATGATTGGCTTATCCCAAGCTGCATACATAGATAAGGTGCTAGTACGATTTGCAATGCAAGACTCCAAGAAGGGTATCACACCTTTCAGGCATGGAGTGCACCTTTCCAAGGATCAGTGTCCTAAGACACCCGAGGAAAAGGAGCAAATGAGGTCGATACCATACGCTTCGGCTGTTGGTAGCCTCATGTATGCTATGTTATGTACTAGACCAGATATCTGTTATGTAGTGGGCCTAGTCAGCAGATATCAATCCAATCCAGGACCTGAACATTGGACTGCTGTAAAATGTATTCTCAAATACTTGAGAAGGACTAGAGATTACATGTTGATTTATAGCAGTGATGAGTTGATTCCAGTCGGATACACAGATTCTGACTTTATGTCAGATAAGGATTCTAGGAAATCCACCTCTGGTTATGTATTTATGCTTGGAGGCGGAGCTATCAGCTGGAGGAGTATAAAACAAGAATGTACCACTGATTCAACCTCGGAAGCTGAATATGTAGCAGCTTGTGAAGCAGCTAAGGAAGCAGTATGGCTTAAAAGATTCCTTTTGGAACTTGGGGTGGTACCTTTGGCACGACAGCCACTCACAGTTTACTGTGACAGCAGCGGGGCAGTCGCTCAGTCAAAGGAACCCAGAAGCCATAAAAGCCAAAAGCATGTACAGAGGAAGTATCACTTAGTCAGAGAGATTGTGCAGAGAGGCGATATTGCTATTACCAAGATAGCCTCTGCAGACAATTTAGCAGATCCCTTTACTAAGCCTTTGACTACCAAAGTCTTTGAGCAACATGTGGAAGGGATGGGCATGAGATGCAACCCTGACTGGCATTGAGCCCAAGTGGGAGATTGTTAGTTTTTGTGGACTCAATCCATCAGTTGATGTAATAAATTGATTAATTTCTTTATTTATCAATAATATCATGCTTTACTTTCATAAGATGAATGTTATTCTACTACTTCATGCACATGACCAATACGTATGACATAATGGTTCATGAGTTGAACCGGGTCCCATTAGTATATTAGATGTGATATATGTGCATGGATGAGATCCACACGCGGGAGATATATGTCACAAATCTTATACTTAAAATAGCTTCACAACCAGTAATGAGATTGGGCATCTCATTTGATAAGGTTGCAGCACTTTGATCACTATGAGATAGTGTGATTTGTCTCAATCATCAGAATGTAAGATTCTGGATCAATGGTGCTGGTACATTGGATGTATTGAAGGACCATGAGATGCACCTTATGGTATTCCGTCTCAATAATAAGGTATGCTCTCATAATTCCCTTGCAATAGGCTCTCAATCCTGAGACATTGACGAACTCAAGTTTCTATCTATTCATTTGCTTTGAGTCACCAATGAGTGAGGCCGACTATAGGTTAACACCTCGGTGTCTTGGGTATATGGTAGTAGAACTGTGGGAACGTTGAATGATCAAGATGGAATCTATCTCTATTATCCCCTTGTGCCAATTAATGGATTTGTCATTAGTAAGTGCGCACCCATCTCAATTAAGAGTTAATTGGATGGTACTGATGATTACTGTGATTAATTGGGGCTCAAGGATAATAAGATGTGGAACTTAGATTGGAAGAGACGGATTTATTCCAATTGATCCACGGATATTGATAGAGGGGCCTACTTGTGGTAATTGGGAAGTTTAGGGTCTTCATTGTAATTTATTCCTAAGACTGGAGTGCAATTGCATTTATATAGTGGTGTTATTTGCAATTAACTGTGGGCCCGGATTGCACATGAGATGTGGGGTCGCGGTGTTCCAGTTGGAGCCAGCTTTCTAAGGAATCCCTAGTGGTCCCCACGCTAGCCCAAGATATTGGAAAACACTAATCCGACTTGGACTCTAGAAATAAGAGTTTGGAAAGGAGAAAGTTGCTAATTGTTTTGGAAGTAAGACTTCTATTTCAATTAGACAAGGGAGAGATTTGGAAGTCTATAAAATATCCTTGGACGTCCAAAAGAGTTCCTCTCACGCCCAAAACCCTTTCGTGCAAGAGTTGCGCGAGTTACTCTCCTCTCCTTTCTTCTAGTTCCTTGGAGTCTCGAGTTGGGATTTTCTCCTGAAGATTCCACCGTTCTTCTTGAGAAAAGAAATCCAATTCGGGGGTCATAGCGTGGAAGGCTAAGAGGTCTTGAAGAAGTCCATTAGAGCACTGCGGGTCTCCAAAGGTATGATCTACTTCTTGCATGTCGTAGGTTATTTTGGATGTTTAGTGCTGGTATAATTTTACTGTACATGGTCACGAGATTGAGGGTAACGCATCCTGGATTGGGTTTTGGTCTTATGGATAGTTGATCCCTGTGTCAAGTGGATCAAAAGTTTTGAAAATCTATCCACGAGACCCACCTACTTCCAACAGATGAGGATCCTTTTAAGTTAGTTTTGATTTCTTTTTGAGAAGAAATAATTTCAGAAGGCTGTAAATTATTTTCAACTTTATCTTCAATTATATTAGTTTGTTGGCCAATAGTATGAAGGTTAATATTTGTATAATTATTTTGTTCTAAAACATGACTTAAATATGATTTGTAAAAAGATTCAAATTTACCTTCATCTCCTTGTATTTTTGCAACATCTTTTATGGGTACGGCTGAAGTTTCTTTATATTTGATTTGATGTAATGGAGGATGTATAGATTCTTCAGTTCTTCGGGGAGAAGAACTGGTAGAAGCTATAATCCAAGATGACCTTAATTTGGTTATCATATTGATGGATAAATCTTCAGTATTATAAGCTTTCTTTATGGCTAGTTTAAACCAATCAAAGAAATAAATATTTCTTTGATTATCATACATATATTTGTACCATTTTTCTTTTAAAAAGTCTTTATGTTCTTGAGAAACCTATTTAAAAAAGGATTTTGCGAAAGGATGTAGAGTTAAATTCTTTTTTAACATTTCCTTATCAATTTCAAAACATTTAATAACATTTATATTAAAATCAGATTCCAAAGGATTACATGTATTAGATGGAGATGCTTGATAAGAAGGATACACAAGTCTTGTAGGTCCAAGGTCTAAATTGAAACTACAACAACTAGATCTCACCAAGTCCTAGAGGGGGGGTGAATGTGACTATTAAAAATTTTCTTTTTAGACATGAGGTTATATTAGTGTGTAATTTGAAGGCTCAATCAGTATTAACAATCTACAAGTATGATCAAGAAGGATTCTCAGAGTTGTGTCGTGTTGACAGTGTGTAAATATGATACTAGAACAAAGAAGATATAGATCAAGAAGATGATAACACAAGTAAATAAGGCTATAAGGCATCCATCACAGACAATAAGAAACAAACACATAAATTTATAGTGGTTCAGTCCCTGACCTACATCTACTCTCAAAAGGAATCTCTCTTGGTTCCACTGAATATGAGGTACTTACATAACAAATACCTCTTCCAACAATTTTTGATCAGGTGGTTTGTTTTCCACTAACTAGATTTTTTATCAGGTGGTTGATCCTTGATCTATTCTATCGACTATAACAATTTTTGATGCGGTGGTTTGTCTTCCACCATATACAATAGAGAAAATTGAAATAAAGTAGAACACCCAAACACAAACTGTATACCTTAGCTTTGAGTGGTGCTCTTGAAGATTGAAAGAATACTTCCAAGCTTTGATCTCTTCTGCTTGATCATTGGTGATGAAGATCTTAAGATGAGTGCTCAGCCAAGGGAAGAGGTTTTATAAAGGTTTGGAAGGTTAAGATTTCTTCAGATTGAATGTAAGCCTTTCCTAAATGCACATCTACTCTTCTGAGGATAATAATGGCACTTTAAGAGTTGCAGAGAAGGTGGTTGTAGGAGCTTTTAGTATGGTTTTACTAATGGTGCAAAAGGTTCAGCTCTGTTGGAGTATTTCTCAATTTTTGATCTGTGTTCGATGGAGGAAACGAGCGGTTCTTTTAAATACAAAAAAGCTCCAACGGTTAGATCTACGGCTAAGAAAAAGTGGTCTATGGCATAGCCGTATGCTCTGACAACATCCAACGGCTAGTTTGACCCAGATTCAACGTTTTTCCTTCTTATGGTTAAGCTTACGACTTAGCTGTAAATCCTTATACGGCTTAGCCGTAAGCATTATTGCTTAGCCGTTGGTCAGCTGTAAGCTAAAATTTCCCAATACTGCTCTCTGGACAGTGGCCTGTAAACTTTACGGCTTAGCCGTGAATCATACTATGGCTTAGCCATGAAAGCCTTACGGCTTAGCCATAAGATCAACCATAGGCAATATATGGCCACCAGCTCTCTCTGGAGAATGGCTCATAAATTTCACGGTTTAGCTGTGAATCATGCTACCGCTTAGCCGTTTTCCTTTTACGGTGCAGCCGTAGTGTCAGCCATAGAACATATGGTTCAAAATCTTCTCTCTAGAGAGTGAGCCGTAAGATTTATGGCTTAGCCATGATCCAAGCTGTAGTTCAAAAACAGGGCGTTTAGAAACCCTTTTTCCACTCTATTTCTAGGGGCATTAAGGTTCAATGTTACCTTATCCCTTAGCACTCAAAGAAGATCTTCTAGATGATGAACTTGATTGATCCTGATCTTCCTTGATCTTGCTTGATCTTTATTAATAAACCCTGAGCTTCCTTGATCTAGTTTGGTCTTGCTTAATCTTCATAGAAGTAACTTGATCTTTCTAGAACTAGACTAGACTTTGGTCACGAAATTGACAACATACTCTTACAATGACACTAACAATCTCCCCCTTTGTCAATTTCGTAACAAAATACATATAATGAAGAAGATACAATGTTTTAACTCAATCGTAAAATACAACAAGTGTTACAAACTGAATACACAGTACTACATAAGTCCTGAAAGTTCAACAGTTTGAAGCTCCCGCTTAGATGTTGCTTGACCTATAAAAGTATTGCCTATTGCCTGCAAAAATCTTTAAACATAAGGGACTAGAAAGGTGGGAGATTAGAAAGCTCCCCTGAAGGTATTAATATAATTCTCCCCCTTTTTGGCACAATATTGACAAAGAGTTAGTAAAATAGAAGAAGCACCACATCCATAAAACATATAGAAGGTCATGAAGAAAAACAAATGCACACATAGAGAAGCAACTCCGTAGTAATCTCCATATCATATGGGTAAACAGGTTCAATACAAGGCACAAGCAGGATCCAAAATATAGAAAGAGTGCATCACCCACAAATACAAAAGATGTTACTAAACTTAGTACATATTCATAAGGCGAAGCACAAGCAATTTCCACAATACATAAAGAATGCATCTCCAACAAAACATCAATCGGAAAGAGGAGAGGGGGAAGGAATCGCCACATCGTTTCTCCGGCAACTTTTGGAAATCTTGGACAGGTATTGAAATGATTTCTTCAACAGCTTCTCTATCTTTGTTTGCCATTGTTCAATTGCTGCCAGCCGGGCTTCAAGAGAAGCAGAGGAAGAAGCCGGAGGAGGAACCGGGATAGGTGAGGTAGTAGATGGAGCTGTGTGAGGAATCGCGGCCGGTGAGTCTTTTTTTGTTGGGAGGCAGTCGCCAAGATCCTTAAATATCGCGCATAGATCACTGCGAAAATAAGTTTAAAAAATACAAGAACCATACCTGTGAGATCTCTCTGATTTGATTTCGGTCTTATGATAGCCTGAAAATCTCAAGATCTTCTACTGTATTCCTCTATGCTTGAACTCGCACCGGGGTATGGGTTTCTTCTGCGAATTCTCCTTGCTCTTAAAAAATGAGATTTCTCTTGTATATTCTTTCTAAAGAGCAATAGTACATATTTATAGGCCACAATAGGGGCCTTAAGAAGGAAATAAGGAATAGGCTTCTTATAGAAATAGGAAACCCTAATTCGACCCAAATTAGAATCCTAGATCCATAAATTACAATTTAGTCCACTAAAGAATTATAATTATACTCTTGTCCTTATTCTCAAAATAATATTTTGAGCTTCCTGTTATTAAATGCTTATTAATCTCCCCACGTTAAGATTTCAGATATCCATCGATTAAATAATTACTGATGCCTATATTTAATCGATATCTTTATAGTTCCTTGAAACCCTAACACTTAACTTATTTAATATGTCGGACACTAAGTCTACCTGCAGGGTTTGACATAATCAAAACTTATAAGCTTCATCAAAGGGATATCATCAATACCTATTATGGGACGTGGATTCCGTCAATAAACTAATATGCACCATACACGTAGTGTAGTCATCCAATTTACTGAGATTATTGACCCACAAAAGGTCTCACTCCTTTGTAAATCAATATGCCAAATACTAAATGCACGTGTCTATTATTTATATCGGGATTAAGAGTACAAGCTCTCATAATAACCATTTGGATGTTAATAATCTTATATAGTCAGTATAAAGATAATAACCCAAAAGTGGTCTTGTTCAATACACACAAAGTGTACTAGAATAACGAGTTGAAACTATACTGTTTCCCTCAGCCAAGACAAGCCTACTAAAACATCATGCTATAATCGTACCGATGGTGTGTCCAACTCCATCTAGATTTTGAACAACAATAACTTATATTCTATAAGAACAGACAAATAAGTCTTCCGTGCGTAAGCTGAACTCTACACACCAACTTGTCTACTTTATAGAATAAAAGACGCACTTATGCATAGTAAATAATAATGCAACTATTTACTCATACAAATTCTCATTAAGATGGAAAAAGAAAACTTTACTAATAAGTAAATCAGTCAAAGAAAAATACATAAAAGTATGCTTTTAGTATAAATTTCCAACATTTTCATCCATAGAATCATGATAGCAGGGACTAGCTGTCATGCCCCAAAATTTTATTTTTGGGTCATAGCAGTCTGTCGGGTTTGAGTTGGGCTGAGAAGGGTTATATGGGCTAAGTAATCACTTTTGGGCCTTGGGTTTACGTTATTTGACCCTTTTAGGCTAATAGACTCTTTTTGGAATTTCGTAAAACTCACTAGAAAATAGGAAGCCCTTCCTTGTAATTTAGAAAAAACCTCTTCATAATATAAACCCTTAGGGCTTTCCCAATTCTTTCATCTTCTTCTTTCTTCTGCAACTAAGCCGAGGAGTTCTTTGGGAGAAGACCAAGATTGGATCTTCCAAGGTTTGATATTCATATTTGCTTTTGGCTTCGCGATCCAGGCAAGTGGATAGTTGTAAGCAATGGTTTTTAGTTATTTGCAATATCTTTTGTTTTTTATTGGATAACATGCTTTCTATAGGATTTCTTCATTTAGATTTAAACTTCTTATATGATTTCATCATTTTGATTTAATACCTTGATTTGGATTAATAATGGAGATTTGATTTCTTTTCTTATAAGTAATATAAAAATATGTTTTGAACTAAAAAAAAATTTATTACCGTTGCCTGGGCAACCAGGCCAGGCCTGGCTACAGTTGGGCCTGGCAGCGCCCAACCTGGGTTGCTATAGGGCCCAGCTGCGGTTGGGCCAGGTTTATTGGGCTGGGCCAATTTCAATAAAGAATATATATTAATTAAGGCATATTATATTATTTGTAAATGGTTTAATTTATTACTTTAGAATTGGGTTGGATTAATTATAATAATTAATTCCTAAATTAGATGGTTAGAATTTTGGTTAGGATTGTTTATAAATTTAATTGGGGTTTTAATTTTTTGTGATTATGTTATTTAAATTGATTAGAATTTAATTAAGATGTAAATGGGGAGTGATTAAGTCTTAATTAGAAATGATTTGAAATTCTAATTTGGTTTTAGATTGAGTTTAAATTTTGAATTGGAATTCAAAATTTTGAACTTTTATTTTATATAAAATAATAAGGTGCTTTTATGTACAATAATGATAATTAAAGACTTAATTATTCCCTCACTTTTTTATTATAATTTGATTAAGTTTGGAATTGGAATTAGAATGTCTTTTACCCAATTTGTAACACACATTAAATGTACATAATTGGATTAGATGATTTATGTCTCTTAGGAAAGTTGGTTGAATGTTCACATGATAATTAGATTGAATTCAGAATGGGAATGTGAGGTTCGGGATACACCACATGATAGACACTGAAAATAGGATATTGGCATCATGGACTCACATTTTCATTGTGAGAGAGGGCTAGTTCTCATGTGGATATTATCTAACTATAAGTAATAGGTGGATTAGTACTTTTCCTCAGAGAACTTGAGAAGACATAATTCATAATACACTTTAAATTGAGTACTCTAAATACTCAAATTGATATTGGGATTAAGGGTTTCATATCATGATTTATTCTGCATTGGTATATATATGTATTTGTATATATATATATTTATATATATATCTAACCGACTGTAGTTCGGAGGTGGATGTACACCATCGGGTCAGTGTGTACTGTGGATTATAGTATACAGCTGTGCCTTTTGTTATATTTATCTGCGGGAATACCCGTTTCTGTTATTTTGCTACGGGAATGCCTGTTTCTATATATTTATTTGCGGGAATACCCATTTCTGTATATTTATCCGCGGGAATACCTGGTTTTGCTTATCTGTCTACAGGATTACCGGTTTCTGTTATTCTGTCTGTGGAAATACCCGTTTCTGTATATTTATTTCCGGGAATACCCGTTTCTGTATATTTATTTGCAGGAATACTTGTTTTTGCTTATCTATCTGTAGAAATACCCGTTTATGTATATTTATTTGCGGAAATACCCATTTCTGCTTATCTGTCTACAAGAATACCTGTTTCTGGTATATAGTATCTGTGGGGATACCCGTTTTTGTGCATTCATGCCATTAGGGTTTGTATCTAATTTATTTTGGGTCATAATGAATATTATGTTTAATTCAATTGATTAATCCATTGCTTGCAGTTTACCTTCTTGCCAGATTACGTCAGTCTGACCCACTACTTTTGGTGTCTAGGTCTCGTTACCGGTGTTGAATCGAAGGGTCAACCGACACGGGGGATCTCGCCAGATGGCAGAGTTATTGAGTGGAGCACCGATGACATTATCTAAGGTGTCCTACAGTTGGTGCAGAGATTGAAACATTAGGTTATGTAATAAGGTCATGTTTGGGCCATTAGTTTATTTATTAAATTTATTTGTCTTGGAAGTATAACTTTAATTACTATGCTTCGAAGTACTTAACCTTGATTTTGTTATTAACGAAATTTGTTACATGATTGTTATATGATAATCGTCTGTAATGAGTATGGATTTTAGTTCCGCGTGTGATTATGGGTGCTTGATCACCAAGCATAGCCTTATAAAGGACTTTGATCCACCCGGAATTGGGGCCCATATTGTTTATTTTAGAAAAATTTTAATTGCCCCCAATTCTCACACCCCTAGAACCGAGTTTGATAAGGCCCAGTTTTGGGGGTGTGACACCAGCCGCCTGTTGCTTGGAGAAACGCATGTTTTGAATGTTGACGGTCCCGAAGATGGGGAGAGACTCCCGAGCTTCACCTGATGCTAAAGACACTCCTCACTGAGAGGCAAGACGAGTCATGAGATGCCGAAATGGGCAAGCATTGGTGCCTTTACCCGGATATTGCCAAACACGAATGATGGAAGCACAAATAAAAGAGGGAAGGCACACTTTGACTCCCATATGTACACAATAGAGGAGATTAACCATGAATGGGGTTAGGTAAAAGAAATTGCCCTTCCTGGGATAGATATTTGATGAGTCTTTAAAAATGCATATTTTTATACACATTTTGACCTATTTTAAGGACTTATTAACTTGAAAGAGCCTCATTTAGTGTGATATAATGGGTTAATTCATTTTAAATTCATTTTTATATTTTTCTGCATAAATTGCTTAAGAATCACACTTTTTGCATAAATTCATGAAACATGCTATTTTTGGAAAGTCTATTTTTGGAAAGTTTTGTGAAAATAATTTTTCTCATGAAATAAATTGAATTCTCTTCATCATTAGTTCATTCATATAAAATCATGAAGAATGACGTACATTTTTGTTATCATTTCATGAGAAATGGGCCCACAGTGCAAAAAAATATCCAAGCAAGCTATTCCACGTCCAAAAGAGGATTTTGGATCAGATTTTGATTGAAAAAGTAAAGGAAAAAATCAAGGGAGAATTATCTAGAAGATCTCTTCAAGTTAGGAGCCAACAAGGAGAACTTTCCAAAAAAGGAAAGTTGACGATGCAAAGGGATAAAAGGGGAAGTTCTACACCTCATGTGGGCCAATTTTGATTCTAAGAGAGGATTCTTATCCCTATTTCATCTCTCAAAAGATCTCAATGCAAGGTGGCAAAGACAAAGAAGGAAAGGAGCATCCAAGAGGGATTTCTGGACAAAACAAGCAAGAAAAGAAGAGAAAAATAACAAGAAAAAAATCCCCAAGGATATTGCACGTCCAAAGCATTGGTTGGAACCCTTTTTTCTTTCATTTTTTAATTATTTTTAATATTTTAAAGTTTGAGAAGGAGTAGGACTTGAAAAAGTATAAATAGGGCACCCTTCTCCCATATTCTTCATGGAAGAATTACCCACCTCCCACCTCTAGATTTCTTCATCCATCTCTCCCTCTCTTGTCTCTACATCTCAAGTCATCAAGGAGGGTTAGCTCTAAAGCCACACCACCAACCTTGAAGATCAACTAGAAGGAGGAATTCTTTTCCATCCGAGTATGTATAATCTTTTGGTTTAATTTTTTTTTCATCTTATGTAAAGGATTGTCATACTAGTTCAATAATATTCATTTTCTTATTCTTCTTATTCTTATGGTTGTATGATTACTTGATTTGTGTTTTTCTTGTTTGGATTGATGACCCAAATAAAGAGCATACTTTAAGAAATTATTAGGTCTAGACTAAGGGAGAATTTGAGTGAATATACCGCCTTTGACTTCAGTTGTTTACCGCCTTTGACTTCTTATTATTACCGCCTTTGACTTCAGTTGTTTACCGCCTTTGACTTTCGTGTTATTACCGCCTTTGACTTCCTGCAATTTTATGTTATTTTCTGTAAATTTTACTAACTTTCTAATTTTAAATTTGTTTTTAGTTTTATGTTTTTGATTGTTTTAGTTAATTTTCATAATTAAAATATCTTTCTAAAATTGTTTTAATTGAAGATTTTAAATTGAAAAGTTTTCTAGTTTTGGAAATTCTAACCTAGGAAAGTTTCTAATTTTTTTTTTATTTTGTTTCTAACATTGTTTAGTTTAGTTAGTTTCTAATTTTAGTTTTTATTTTTGGAAGTTCTAACTTGTGTTTTAGTTTTGCAGCAACTGTAGTTTTATTTTAGGAATTTTAGATTTAGGAAAGTTTCTTTCATTGGTTTGTAACTAATTTAATTTTGGTAAGTAGGACACTTGTATTTGTTAGATTTTAAATTAGGCTAGTTTTAGATTTTTATTTAAGACAGGTTACAAGTTGAAAATACCTTAAACACATTGCTCCCTGAGGATCGACCTGGTCTCACCAGTTTTATTACTACATCGCGGTTCCACACTTGGAACTCACGATCAATATTACATGTGAAGATGACATGCAAAATCCTATAGTAAGGGAGTAGGGATGTTGCTGGGAGAAAGCCTTTGTCTTTCTAAGGAATTGGCTCTCCAAATAAAGCTAAAGTGGTAGTGTGTTTTTCATCTTTGGATAGAGAGTCCTTGATTACTGTATGAGGCACATCAGACAAAGGCACATAGAGAAGTGAAGAGAGGATGGTAGGAGAGAAGACATTGGTGCCATTAGAGAATGCAACCTCAAACAAGAGGGTGTCCAAAGAGGCTTCTGTGATATAAGCATACATGGTTCGAACAATAGATGGGAAAGTAGGACCACCCCATTTGAGGATATTCTCCCACGCAACTGTGGAGAGGAGGGTATGAACCCCATATTTTTCAACTGCAAGAATATTAACACTTTGCTCCACAGTAATGGGACGAGAAGAAAAAGACCGATCTCCAGTAGGTTCCCTTGGTAACATGACTCTGGGAGAGGGTGTTGAGGTCTATCTAGGTCTGGAGGAACTTCCAGAGGATCTAGGCCTCTTACCAGCAGGGTAGGCATTTGTGGCTCAAGTAGGCATAGTGATAGAACAAATAGACAAGAAGGGGAAGCACAAACACACAAAAACGTAAGCCAAAAAACCAAGATGGAGAAGCACACAATCAACATAGAAGAAAATGTGCACAGAAAAACTAAAAGCAAGATATTTGAAGCAAGGGAGAATAATCGAGGAAGAGGAGATCAATATGATGGAGGCAAGGAGAGAGAAAGTATACCTCGAGGAAGAGACCCAAAGGATGAAAGACCAAAGAAAAACCAGAGGCCCTAGGGCAGAAGAGTCGGTACTGGCACAAAATGAGGAAGAAAGAATGAAATTGAAGGGTACAGCCTTAAATACGAATTCGGCATAGAAAACGAGGATGAAAATATGACTATACGGCTTAGCCATAAAAGTATGCACAAATACGAGAAAACTATATAATGCTTACAGCTTAGCCGTAAAATGAATTACAGCATAACCGTAGGCCCTAGGCAAAGCACAAATTATTCCAAACAGCAAATACCAATAGATTTCCTCAAAATTTCAGATTTTAACACATCTAGGGGTTTGGTCAAGACATCTGCAAGTTGATGTTCAATCTGCATATATTCAAGCACAATGGTTTCTTCTTCGACCAATTCCCTAATGAAATGATGTTAGATATCAATATGTTTTGTGTGAGAGTGCTAGACCGGATTTTTAGAAATATGTATGGCACTAATGTTATCACAATACAAGCTCATTGTTCTTTGCTTAATGCCATAGTCCATAAGCATCTGCTTCATCCACTAGGGTTGAGAACAGTAGTTTCTAGTGGCAACATGTTCAACCTCTATAGTGGAAAGAGATATGGAATTTTGCTTTTTACTATGCCAAGCTACTAGACAATTTCCAACATAAAAACAAGCCGCCACTTGTGGATTTTCTATCATCTAAGTTTCCTCCCTAATCAGCATCTGAGTATCCAGTAATGGAAGATGATGAGTCATGAGGATACCACAGACCATATTCAGTTGTATCTGCAATATACTTAATGATTCTGTTTACAGCAGTCAGATGGGATTCTTTCGGATCTGATTGATACCGTGCACAAGCTCCCACACTAAATGCTATGTTTGGCCTACTTGCATTCAAGTATAACGAGCTACTAGTCATACTTCTATATAGCCTTGAGTCAACCCCTTTACCATTAGCATCCTTGGTAAGTTTGATGGTTGTACTCATAGGGGTTTTGACATGTTTCCCAGCCATTTGACCAAATCGTTTTACTAGTTCCTTTGCATATTTGGACTGGGAAATGAAAATACCATCACGTAATTGTTTGACTTGCAGACCTAAGAAGAAATTTAGTTCGCTAACCATAATCATTTTGAATTCAAATTGCATTAGATTTGCGAACTGAGCAGTCGATTCATTATACGTGGAACAAAATATGATATCATTTACATATATTTGCTCTATTAAAACAAACTCTCTCGTCTTTTGGATGAAAAGAGTTTTATCAACACTACCTCTTTGACAATCATTATCTAACAAGAATTTTGTCAATCTTTCATACCAGGCATGTGGTGCTTGCTTAAGACCATACAGAGCTTTCTTTAATCTAAACACATGATTAGGGAATTTTGTGACTATAAAACCTTTAGGCTATTCAACATACACTTCCTCATTCAAAATTCCATTTAGAAAGGCACTTTTAACATCCATTTGATACAATTTGAACTTTAAGAAGCAAGCTATAGATAACAAAATCCTAATTGATTCCAGACGGGCAACTGGAGCAAAGGTCTTATCAAAGTCAATACCTTCAATTTGAGAGTATCCTTGTGCTACCGACCTTGCCTTGTTTCTAACAATGACACCATTTTCATCAAGTTTATTTTTGAAGATCCATTTGGTGCCTATCACATTTTTGTCATTTGGTATTGGAACTAGGTACCAAACATCGCTTCTTGCAAATTGGTTCAATTCTTCTTGCATTACTTTTATCCAATCACTATCAGAAAAGGCTTCATTAATGCACATAGGTTCTAAAATAGAAGTAAAGCACAAGTGACTCATACTGTTCTCTAATTGTTTCCTAGTTTTTACAGCTGTTAAAGGATCACCAATAATCTAGTCTATAGGATGGTCTTTTATATTAACCAAATTTTCAGTGGAAGTAGGAATATCAGTTTTTATCATGGATCGTGTGGGTTCAGTCACCAAAGGAGCTTCCACTTCATCAACATCATCAGAACATGTGGATTCATCATCTATAATAACATTTATTGACTCTTGGATGACTCCAATTCTCAGATTTAGAACACGATAGGCCTGACTCCGTGTCTAATAACCTAAGAATATACCTTCATCACTTTTCGAGTCAAATTCACTTAGTTGCTCTCTATCTTTCAGAATATAACATTTGCTTCCAAAGACCTTAAAATATTTGACATTTGGTTTCTTTCCATGCCATAGTTCATAAGCTGTATGATTTGTACCAATCCTAAGATAGACTCGGTTGATGATGTAGCAACTGGTATTGATAGCTTCGAGCCACAAGTCTCTAGGAAGATTCTTACTATGGAATATGACTGTGGCGATGTCTTGAAGGACTCAATTCTTTCTTTCTGCTACCCCATTTTGTTGTAGAGTTTTAGGTGTTGAATATTCATGGTGAATGCCATATTTCTCATAGAATTTATCAAACTGATCATTTTCAAATTCTCCACCATGATCACTTCGGATTTGGGCTACTGAAGTGCCTTTTTCAACTTGAATTTGTTTTACTTTCTTTTTAAATTCTCCAAAGGCTTCAAATTTTTCTCTAAGAATACAGCCCAAGTGAATCTGGAGTAGTCATCTACCATAATAAGAAAATACCTTTTCTTACCTCGACTCTTTCTTTTTGTTGGTCCAACCAGGTCCATATGAATAAGTTCTAGAGGTCGAGAAGTTTTCATAGCATTCACATTTTTATGAGCACTTCTGATTTATTTTCCTTGTAGGCATTTTCCACAAACCATCTTTTCCTAGCTCCTAATCTTGGATAGTCCTTCAATATATTTGTTTAGCTGGGATAAGTTCTTATAGTTTACATGCTCAAGTCTTCGATGCCACAACCTAGCTTCATCAGTATTGGTCAATAAGCAAGAAGTGGAGGGTGAAGTGTTTGGTTTTCCTACCACATAGCAATTGTCGGTAGTCCTAAAAGCTCTCAAGATTATCTTTCCATTCCTTGAAATCTCACAACCATGACTACTGAAATTGATAGTATAGTCTTTATCACAAATTTGAGGTATGCTAAGTAAATTATGTTTCAACCCATCAACACACAGAACATTCTCAAAAGGTGGTAAGTTTGGAACATTTAAAGTTCCCATACCAATAATTTTGGCAGTACTGCCATCTCCAAAAGTAACCGTGCCTCCATCAAAATCAATCATCTTAGACAAGCATGATTTATCACCAGTCTTATGTTTTGAGCATCTACTGTCCAAATACCATCTTTATTGATCTACAGCTTTAAAAGATGCGTGGACCACTAGATTCTTGTTTTTAGGTATCCACTTAAATACTCTAGTAGTGGGAATCCCAACTAACTTTTGATGTTTCACTTAATATGTTTTATGTTGGGGAAAAGGAATGTTAGCACCAATTTTTGCTTCATCTCTTTTGTATATTTCAAATCGTTTTTTTAACTTATGAACTTCTTTTAACAGGTTATTCATCTTTTGGTTCAAGGGGAACTTGTTAGAGTATTTTGTTCTAATTTTTATTTGAGACTCCAGCATTTTGTTTTCAAGTTCTACTTTATTTGAAGTGTTTTTTCTCACTTTTTAGACTTATGTTATGCTGAATTTTTCTCAACTTGCACTCTACTTTGAAATGACCTCTTTTTCCACAATAATGACAAATGATATTTGATGAAATAGTATAAGTACTAGTAGACACTCTATCCAAAATGTTTTTAACACTAGTATCTTCCTTCTCTGCTACACTTTTGATGAAAACAGTTCCGGAACTTGGAGACTGATTAACATTTTTGTCATATCCCAGACCAATCATGTCCATATAAGATTTCCCAAGTTTGAATAGTTTTATGTACTTCTCATCATTTTGGGTAAATCTGTACTCATACTTTTCTTTATATCGTTTCAGTTCAACCATTTCATTGGGAGAACATTATTTTCATCTTTTATCTTCCAAAGTGTTTTTTCATTTTCTCTTAATTTGATTATATTTTCTATTTTTGTTGATAAATGGGCTTTTACTATTACAAGTTCTTTGATTAATTCCTCCTTTTCATCATTAATACTATCAACCTTTTCTTTTAAGGTTTTAATTTTGTTTTGTTGCTTACAGTTTCAACTAATATACAAGTTCCCTCATAAAGTACTTCATAGGAATCTGTTGTGTTGTCATTATCCTCATCACCTAAGTTTTCATATTCACTCTTTGACTCACTTCCTGAGATTTCTTCATGTGATGTTCTAGATTTAATCATTTCCTTAGAGAAGTTGAATGTTGCTGTAGTAGCATCAGAACTATATATTTGTTTGATTCATTCTGATGTGATTCATCTGAGTCTAAATCTGATTTAGATGAATTATCCCAAGTGGCTACTAGATTCTTCTTTTTATATTTTCCTTTTTATGGACAATCGGTGGATATGTGTCCAAATTTCTTACACCTGTAACATAAGGGCTCCTTATGCTTGCTAGAGAAGAAACTTGATTGACCTTTATGTTTATCATTAGTGTCCTCTTTTTTATAATCTTTGACTCTCTTTTTCTTAAATTGTTTTAAAAATCTTTTAACTAAAAAAGCCACATCTTCATTTTCATTATCAGTAGTTATTCCTATGTCTTCTTTAGAAGAAAAGGTGTTGTGAGAAGTGATTAGTGCAATTGATTTCTTTTTGTCATTGTTAAATTTTAGTTCAAAGGTCTGAAGGGATCCCACTAAATCTTCAATTTTCATTTGTTCTAAATCCTTGTGTTCTTCTATAGAGGTTACCTTGGGATGGAATCTTTCTGGAAGTGATCTCAATATTTTACTGCAAATTTTACCTTCCTAAAGAGTTTCCCTTAGAGCCCACATTTCATTTACAATTTTCATGAGCTTCGTATGAAAGTCTGTAAACATTTCATTTTCTTCCATAGAATGTTTTCAAACTGACTTGTGAACATCTGAAGTTTAGATCTTTTGATTACAAAGGTACCCTCATAAGTAACTTCAAGAATTCTCCAAGCCTGTTTTGCATTAGTGGTTGTTTTGATCTTTTTAAACTGTTCTTGATTCATAGCATACACCATAGCATTGTAAGCTCTAGCTTTGTTTTGTCTAAGAAGTAGCTGAGCAGCAGACCATCTTGCTGGATCCAATGGTCTAGAGGTTGTGACACCATTTGTAGTCACTTCTTTAGTGGGTTCTGTCCAACCTTTCTCTACAGCCTCCCAAACAGCCCAGTCCATAGATTTCAAAAATGCTATCATACGGGCTTTCCAGAAGGCATAATTTGTTCCATCAAAGAAAGGAGGCCGGGTAATTGAGCTTCCTTCAGGGTTCATGGTGAATCTAGCAAAAAGATCTACTTCAGGCTATTACACCCTTAAGAAGTAACCTGGCTCTAATATCCATTGAAAGTACAACAACTAGATCTCACCAAGTCCTAGAGGGGGGGTGAATAGGACTATTAAAATTTTTCTTTCCAGATATGAGGTTATATTAGTGTGCAATTTAAAGGCGCAATTAATATTAAGAATCCACAAGTATAATCAAGAAGGATTCTCAGAGTTGTGTTGTGCTGACAGTGTGTAAATATGCTACTAGAACAAGGAAGATATAGTTCAAAAAGATGATCAACACAAGTAAATAAGGCTATAAGGCATCCATCACACACAATAAGAAACAAACACAGAAATTTATAGTAGTTCGATCCCTGACCTACATCCACTCTCAAGAGGAATCTCTCTTGGTTCCACTGAATATGAGGTACTTACATAACAAACACCTCTTACAACAAGTTTTGATCCGGTGGTTTGTCTTCCACTAACTGGATTTTTGATCAGGTGGTTAATCCTTGATCTATTCCATCAACTACAATAATTTTTGATGCGGTGGTTTGTCTTCCACCATATGCAATAGAGAAAATTGAAATAAAGTAGAACACCCAAACATAAACTGTATACCTTAGCTTTGAGTGGTGCTCTTGAAGCTTGAAAAAATACCTCCAAGCTTTGACCTTTTGTGCTTGATCCTTGGTGATGAAGAACTTCAGAAGAGTGCTCAGCCAAGGAAAGAGGTTTTATAAAGGTTTGGAAGGCTAAGATTTCTTCATAGTGAATGTAAGCCATTCCTAAATGCACAACTTCTCTTCTTAGGATAATAATGGCACTTTAAAAGTTACAGAGAAGGTGATTGTGGGAGCTTTTAGTATGGTTTTACTAATGTAAGGACCCGAACCCCCCACTAATCTTAGTTACGTTAATTAACCTTGTTTTATATTGATTAAGACTTGTTGAGGATTAATTTAATGTAAAACTATTGGGTTTGGGCCTCGGATAGGTAGTTGGGCAGAGTTCGGACCCTAATTAAGTAGTCAAGCATCTTTTTGTAAATTGTTTCGTGTAATCCTTTGCGTAGATCATCTTTCGTGTTGGGCCCGAGTTGATTCGGGCTTATCTTGGTCCAATTGAGGTGCATTTGGACTAAACTTCATTTTTTAGAAAAAAGGGAGGACTTGCCTGTAATTTCAGGAAAGTTATGTTTAAAAAGGAAACTTCACGTAACTCCTCCTTCTTCTCTCGTTCAACTAATTGGAGCTCTCCTTTCTTCTGGGTTTCTTCTCCTCTTCTTCTTGCAATCGAAGAGCTCGACAATTTTGGGAGTGTGCATGCATAGAGAGTGGTCTCTTACCACCTTCTTCTTCCTTGATCTCCCTTTTCCTTTATACTTTTGTATAGAGTGTTCTTCTCTCCAAGCTACAGCAATATAAGGTGAAGAATGGGTCCTATTTCATTTTCTTGGGTTTATTAGGGTCATAAAGACTCCATTACTTGACATGCATTTAAATCTAAGCCTCCATATTCCACATTTCATGTTATTTGAAGAAAACCCATTTCATTTCATAGACTTTCCTGAGCACACAGCAAGAAAAGGGGGTTTGAGAGGGTTAGCGCTGTTAGAAAAGGCAAGTATTGAGTTATATGTACTGCATGCATGATTAAGTATGGACATTTGAGCTAGCTACTTGCATTTCCCACTTTCAGCCATTTCCTTTCCATTGTTTTAATTGATACAAATATGGTGTGAATTGAGTTAGAATGGCAAGAAGGGAATAGGAGGGTGTCTGAGTATGGACACTCTCCGGGACACTCTAATTGAGCCTTAGAATTGCCCCACAATAAGGTTCTGTATTGATCCTGTCCTGAAAATGAGCTACAGAACTGATTTCAGATTTTCTGAAGCTTACGGCGAAGCTACGGCTAAGCCGTGAGCATTTACGGCTCAAAGTCCAGAGAGCAGTAGAATGGGATTTTGTACTACGGCTCAGCTACGGCTACGCCGTGGATTTCACTACGGCTAAGCCGTATCCAACCCGTACCAAAGCCGTAGGTCTTCCTATGGTGAGCTTTCCAGAGAGCTCATGGAACCCAGTTTCTTCTACGGTTTGCACACGGCTGCACCGTGGAATACACTACGGCTACACCGTAACCTCCCCGTAACCTAGCCGTAGGCCAACATACGGTTGGGCCGTAATTGCGCCTGAAAATTCAGAAGGAATTTGACCCACTTGACTAAGCCGTAGCCTTGTACACGGCTAAGCCGTAAGAACCCAGTGAAACAGGATGTTAGGGACTCTCAATGATTTTATAGGACCTTAGTATTGGCACCTTCTATACCACTCCACAGGCCCAATGGCAAGTACACGTTGGGGAGAATGAATGGTTCCTGGAGGGTCTCCCAATGGCAAGTCGTGGATGCTGGTATAAGAAGGGTGTCCCGTATGCACATAAGGCAATACCAAGATACGGTAACACAACGACACCGAACGTCTTATGTGTAAATCGTTTTGAATGTCCTTGGAGACTATAGGTTACTTATTATGGGGGATGAAGGTAGTAATTCCTTGGGCACTCACTTAAGCTGAATGCATCCATATTGCTATGATATACCACCTTCAACATGAATTACTTCTTTTAGCAAAACCCTGAAGCAATTCAGACCTGAGCTTTTAATGAGCGTGTGTCTGACAAGCCAGAGCTTCAATGAGTGTGAGCTTGCTAGCCAAGGGTATGATAAGACTGATACGATTGAATCTAAGTCTGCACCACTCAGCTTATGCCCCTTTGGGTATATGTTATGTACGTCACCACTACAGTAGGTTTACGAAGGAGTAGTCGGTGCTTCTCGGGAAGCTAACTTGATCCCCTAGTGACCCATATGATACGTATGCTCTCTTTTGGGAGAATAGAACGTTGTGGTTGCCAATCAGCATGTATGACATTTGAGTTGTAATTTCTCACTGATGCATCATGTTCAGTGATTATTCTTATTGATATATTATGTTATACTTGTTTCATATGCCTCAGTACTTGCTTAACTGTCGTGTTAACAGTGTTACCCTTGGTATTGCAGGTCCAACACCCAGTCCCAACGCGGACACTGATGAGCCCCCGGAGGATGCCCCAACGGTACCTCGGGGTGTAGACGAGTGGAAAGATGGCGACGTCTTTTACTAGCCATCCTACGGAGCGCGTTTATTCTTGGGAGATATTATTGTTATGCTTGGGACCTTTTGTATCACACTCCTAAATAGTATTTTGGAATGTAATTGAAGACTTTAACACTATTATATGTATGTTTGTTACTTATAAAAGTTAACAGACTATGAACTTAACGTGCTCTTGATAATTACTGAGTATTGCGCAGGATTTCGCTTATGATAAGTTATGTTTGTACGTGTGTCAGCATACCTCACACGTTCCTGTGGAATCTCTCTTGTAAGAATTCGTGCATAATTCTTCAGGGCATGGATTTCCATGGGATTACGTATCCATGCCCTGAGGGCCCACGCAAATCCCCAAATTCCCGGGATCGGGGCGTGACATACGTAAGTAATGGTATCAGAACCGCACCAAGAAGTCACTTAGAAGACTTAGCAACATTAGGAAGCGTGGTGAGGTTCCGATATGTCCATTTGGGTGGATTCTATTATAATGATAACTTACGGTATAACTGTAGTATGTATGCATGTATGTAGTATGTGTCTATGTCTATATATAGATACATATATGATTAATCACTATTGTGATTACAGAGCCATGGCATCTGGATCTGGCATGAACAATAGCTCAGGTGGTAATGACCGCAAAAATATTGAGTTGGAAGGCGCGGATCCTCCACCACCACCTCCTCCTCATCCCACCTACACTACGGAGGAACGGTTTATGATGCTGATGCATCAACTAGCTGCTAGCAACGCCAATCAGGCCGCCATGCAGTTACAGTTGGCCGCCATGTTAAACCGACAAGATCAGCCAAGAGATCCCAACTCCTTGTACGAGAAGTTCCGTAAGAGGGGAGCAACAGAGTTTACCGGACAAGAGGATCTGTTACAAGCAGATGAATGGTTTGTCCACACGGAGAACGTTTTCGACACATTAACTTGCACACCTAGGCAGCAAGTGGTTCTCACGGCATCCATGTTCAGGGACATCGTGAATACATAGTGGAAGAGTATTCGGGACCACATGAGGGCCATGCCGGATCCCACGGTTTGGGAAGCCTTTAAGAGGCAATTCAGGAAGAAGTTCATTCCCGACCACGTGACTGGCAAGAAGAAGGCAGAGTTCCTTACCTTGCAGCAGAACCTCATGACGTTGCAGAATACGTGCATGTATTTAGCTAGCTCTCTTGGTTTGCTCTAGACCTAATTGACACTGAGGAGAAGAGAGTGGAAAGATTTCTGGAAGGGGTTAAGGCCTGCTATCAAGGGACATGCCACTGCCTTTCAATGTCCCCTTCAATATGATGATGCAGTAGCCAGGGCTTATGCAGCAGAGGAAATTGAGAAGAGCCTATTCTTGGGGGAGTCTAAGAAGAATGTTCCGCCTTCCGGGAAAGGTTAGTAGTCTTCTAAGAAACATAAGGGAGTTGCTAGTGGCACATCACGCCTAATCTGCAGTGCATGTGGCAAGGGTCACGAGACTAGTAAATGTTGGAGGTCCATGGGAGCTTGTTTTGGCTGTTGCTCCATGGACCATCGCTTGTCCAAGTGCCTACGAAGGAAGGAATTTAGTCGAGCCTCGCAGCAACAGCAGTACCAGCAGCCTTCTAAGGCGACACCTCTTGTGCCTAACCGCCGGCAACAGCAAGTGAGGCAAGGCCAAGGGCAAACTTGGCAAGGTCAGGGACAGCAGAGACAAGCACAGTAACACCGACCCCAAAGACAAGGCCGCACTTATGCATTGACACAAGAAGAAGCTGAAGCGGCAGAACATGTGGTTGTAGGTAAGGTTTCTGTTTGTGGCATTGAAGCTAAAGTGTTGTTTGATTCAGGATCTTCTCACTCCTTCATCTCACCTCGATTCTCTAGTAGGATACAGGAATCACCAGCACAGTTGCCGTATGTGTTGAGTGTTATCACTCCAGTTGGTAAGAGGGTAACTTATGACGACTATTACCCTAGTTGTTGAATTCTCATCGGAGAAGTTCTTCTCCTAGCTCAACTTATCATGTTACCCATGCACGATTTCGATGTAATCCTAGGCATGGATTGGTTGACCAAATATATGGCCTGTCTAGACTGTTTTCGTAAGACTGTCACCGTAAGGGTGAGTGAAGATGGCCCAAGTGCTATGTTCCAAGGTGACAAGAAGAGTTCGAACACCAGATTGATTTCAGCACTTCGAGCGGAAAGACTAATCCATAGTGGTTGCGAAGGGTATATTGCTTTCATTGTGGAGAAGAAAGCCCCTAAGAAACTAGAAGAAATACTTGTGGTTCGTGAATTCCCTGATGTATTTCCGGATGAAGTACCCGGCATTCCTCCAATTAGGGAAGTGGATTTTACTGTAGAGCTAGTACCTGGTACTGCTCCTATCTCTAAGGCTCCGTATAGAATGGCCCTGGCAGAGTTACGTGAACTGAAAGTACAGTAACAGGACTTATTGGATAAGGGGTTCATTTGTCCTAGCACATCACCATAAGGAGCCCCAATTCTATTTGTTAAGAAGAAGGATGGCACCCTCAGGATGTGTATCGATGACCGGCAGCTAAACTAGGTGACAATTAAAAACAAATATCCACTACCTAGAATTGATGAATTGTTTGATCAATTACAGGGTGCGACACATTTCTCTAAGATTGATCTCAGGTCCGGATATCATCAACTGTGAGTGAGGGACCAAGATACATCGAAAACAGCTTTCAGGACAAGATATGGGCATTATGAATTCTTGGTTATGCCTTTTGGATTGACAAATGTGCTCGCAGTATTTATGGCCTTGATGAACAAAATCTTTTCATCATATTTTGATCGGTTCATGGTAATTTTCATTGATGATGGTTTGGTATACTCCAAGACCAAAGACGAGCATGTGGAACATTTGAGGACTTCTCTGCAATTGCTAAAGGACCACCGACTATATGCTAAATTGGACAAATGTGAATTTTGGCTGGAACAAGTTGCCTTTTTGGGGCATATTATCTCAAAGGATGGGCTTGCAGTAGATCCAGCTAAGATTGAGGCTATAACTACTTTGCAGAGTCCCAAAACCATTGCAGAAATTAGAAGTTTTGTTGGCCTAGCCGGTTACTATAGAAGGTTTATGAAGGATTTTTTCAAGATAGTTGGACCTTTGACCAAACTGACCCGGAAGAATGAGCCATTTGTTTGGTCAGCGGAATGTGAGTCGAGTTTCCAACTCCTTAAAGAGAAATTAACCTTAGCCCCGATCTTATCCTACCAGAAGGGAGTGGTGGATTTGTTATCTATACAGATGTTTCGGGGATTGGACTTGGATGTGCACTCATGCAGAATGGAAAGATAATAGCATAATGGATCTCGACAATTGAAGGAACATGAGAAAAGCTATGCCACACATGATTTAGAATTGGCTGCAGTAGTCTTCGCACTGAAGATATGGAGGCATTATTTACATGGAGAGAAATTTGAAGTCCATAACGACCATCGCAGTCTCTAATATCTGTTTTCGTGGCATGATCTGAACATGAGACAGCGCAGGTGGTTGGAATTTATAAAGGATTATGATTTCCCGATTAAATACTTCCCCGGGAAAGGGAATGTAGTGGCCAATGCTCTAAGCAGGAAATCCACCACCGAGTTGGCAGCCTTGTGTGGTGAATGGTCTCTAGTAGAGGAATTCCGAGATCTGGACGTGGAAGTTGAATTCGTAGATGATAAGGTCATGTTAGTGGCTATGTCAGTCTTCGAACCCACCTTAATTCAATAAATCAAGGAGAGGCAGTTTGAGGATCTAGAGTTTGTCAAGATTCGTAACCACATATCTGAGAACCTGATTTCAAGATGGTAGACGGTGTATTGTACTTTAGAGACTGGCTTTGTGTTCCAGCGGTTCAAAATCATAATTTAAAAAGGGCAATTATGACTGAAGCACACCATGCTCGATATTCCATGCACCTTGGGAGTACAAAAATGTACCGAAATTTACATGGCAGGTTTTGGTGGAATAACATGAAGAGGGATATAGCGGGCTTTATGGCAAAATGCCTTACCTGCCAATGAGTAAAGGTCGAACACAGGAAGCCTCCCGGTTTGTTATATCCCTTACAGATTCCCAAGTGGAAATGGGAGAATCTCACGATGGATTTTGTTTCAGGGTTGCCCTGAACAAGTAGGCATCATGATGTAGTGTGGGTGATTGTTGACTGACTAATGAAATCAGCCCACTTTATTCCCATCCGGAAAGGGATGAAATTTCAGGAGATGGCCAAGGCCTTCATTGATGAGATTGTACGGCTACATGGTACTATTGGAAGTAGGTGGGTCTCGTGGATAGATTTTCAAAACTTTTGACCCACTTGACACAGGGATCAACTATTCATAAGACCAAAAACCCAATCCAGGATGCATTACCCTCAATCTCGTAACCATGTACAGTAAATATTCTATCTAAAAGACAGAATCAAATAGCACTAAACATCCATAATAATCTACGACACGCAAGAAGTAGATCATACCTTAGGAGATCCGTAGTGCTCTAATGGAGAAGTTGTGACTCTACTTGATGATGAGAATCTTCAACACCTCTTAGCCTTCTATGCTATGACCTGAATTGGATTTTTTTTCTCAAGAAGATTGGTGGAATCTTCAGGAGAAATCCCAACTCGAAACTCCAAGGAACTAGAAGAGAGAAGGAGAGAGAAACTCGTGCAACTCTTGCACGAATAGGGTTTTGGGCGTGAGAGTATCTCTTATTGGACGTCCAAGAAGCTTTTATATATTTTCAAATCTCTTCCTTGCTTAATTGAAATAGAAGTCTTACTTCCAAAGCAATTAACAACTCTCTCCTTTCTAAAACCTTCTTTCTAGAGTTCAAGTCGGATTAGTATTTTCAATAACTTGGGCTAGCGTGGGGACCACCAGGGATTCCTTAGAAAGCTGGCTCCAACTGGAATACCGCGACCCCATATCTCATGTACAATCCGGGCCCATAGTTAATTGCAAATAACACCACTATATAAATGTAATTGCACTCCAGTCTTAGGAATAAATTACAATGAAGACCCTAAACTTTCTAATTACCACAAGTAGGCCCCTCTATCAATATCCGTCGATCAATTGGAATAAATCTGTCTCTTCCAATCTAAATTCTACATCTTATTATCCTTGAGCCCCAATTAATCACAGTAATCATCAGTACCATCCAATTAACTCTTAATTGAGATGGGTGCGCACTTACTAATGACAAATCCATTAATTGACACAAGGGGATAATAGAGATAGATTCCATCTTGATCATTTAACGTTCCCACAGTTCTACTACTACATACGCAAGACACCGAGGTATTAACCTACAGTCGGCCTCACTCATTGGTGACTCAAAGCAAATGAATAGATAGAAACTTGAGTTCATCAATGTCTCAGGATTGAGAGCCTATTGCTAGGGAATTATGAGAGCATACCTTATTATTAGACAAAATTCCATAAGGTGCATCTCATGGTCCTTCAATACATCTAATGTACCAAAACCTTGATCCAGAATCTTACATTCTGATGATCTAGACAAATCACACTATCTCATAGTGATCAAAGTGCTGCAACCTTATCAAATGAGATGCCCAGTCTCATTACTGGTTGTGAAGCTATTTAAATATAAGATTTGTGACATATATCTCCCGCGTGTGGATCTTATTCATGCACATATATCACATCTAATATACTAATGGGACCCAGTTCAACTCATGAACCGTTATGCCATATGTATTGGTCATGTACATGAAGTAGTAAAATAACGTTCATCTCATGAAAGTAAAGCATGATTTTATTGATAAATAAGGAAATTAATCAATTTATTACATCAACTGATGGATTGAGTCCACAAAATCTAACAGGTACTCCAGTCTCAATTGTGTCCGATTGAGACAGTAGGTTCATGTCTTCCTTTTGGCAGTCTTTTCAGATGTCCTTAGGCACCAAACTTAGTTTCAGCATGGCTTTCCATCCTCAGACAGATGGGCAATCAGAGCGAATGATACAAACCCCGGAAGACATGCTACGAGCTAGCGTATTGAACTTCGAAAAGGAGTGGGATGAACACCTGTCCTTATGCGAGTTCGCATACAACAACAGCTTTCACGCGAGCATCGGAATGGCTCCATTTGAAGCCTTGTATGGACATAAGTGTCATACGCTTGTTTGTTGGGAAGAGGTTGGGGTTAGGAGTTTCCATGGACCCACCATGGTGGTAGATACGGCGAAAAAAGTGCAAAAGGTGCAAGATAGATTGAAAACTGCACAATCATGTCAGAAAAGTTATGCAAATAATCGTCGTCGGCCCCTTGAGTTCCAAGTGGGAGACAAGGTCTTTTTGAAGGTTTCCCCAATGAAAGGTACTATCAGGTTCGGACAGAAGGGCATGCTAGCTCCTTGTTTTGTAAGACCTTTCGAGATACAGAGTAGAGTGGGAGACTTAGTTTATCGGTTGGAGCTACCACCCCCGCTTGCAGGTGTTCATAATGTGTTCCACGTGTCAATGCTCAGGAAATACCTCCTAGATCCTTCACATGTCCTTGAGTTGGACGACGTGCAAGTGAGGCCTGATGTGAGCTATGAAGAGAGACCCCTTTGTATCGTTGACACTAAGGAACAGGTGCTGCATACACGGACGATCAGATGGGTTAAGGTATTATGGGAGCACCATGGACAGGAAGAGGCCACTTAGGAACTTGAAGATCAAATGCGGGCAAAATACCCAAAGCTACTACCCCAGGTCCGTTGCATTCGGAGGACCGAATGATCTTAAGTAGGGGAGGATGTAAGGACCCGAACCCCCCAATCTTAGTTACATTAATTAACCTTGTTTTATATTGATTAAGACTTGTTGAGGATTGATTTAATGTAAAACTATTGGGTTTGGGCCTCGGATAGGTAGTTGGGCAGAGTTCGGACCCTACTTAAGTAGTTAAGGGTCTTTTTGTAAATTGTTTCATGTAATCCTTTACGTAGATCATCTTTCGTGTTAGGCCCGAGTTGATTCGGGCTTATCTTGGTCCAATTGAGTTGCATTTGGACTAAACTTAATTTCTTAGAAAAAAGGGAGGACTTGCCTGTAATTTCAGGAAAGTTCTGTTTAAAAAGGAAGCTTCACATAACTCCTCCTTCTTCTTTCGTTCAACTAATTAGAGCTCTCTTTTCTTCTGGGTTTCTTCTCCTCTTCTTCTTGCAATCGAAGTGCTCGGGAATTTTGGGAGTGTGCATGCATAGAGAGTGGTCTCTTACCACCTTCTTCTTCCTTGATCTCCTTTTTCCTTTATACTTTTGTATAGAGTGTTCTTCTCTCCAAGCTACAGTAATATAAGGTGAAGAATGGGTTCCTATTTCATTTTCTTGGGTTTATTAGGGTCATAAAGACTCCATTACTTGACATGCATTTAAATCTAAGCCTCCATATTCCACATTTCATGTTATTTGTAGAGAACCCATTTCATTCCAGTGACTTTCCTGAGCACACAGCAAGAAAGGGGGGTTTGAGAGGGTTAGCACTGTTAGAAAAGGCAAGTATTGAGTTATATGTACTGCATGCATGATTAAGTATGGACATTTGAGCTAGCTACTTGCATTTCCCACTTTTAGCCATTTCCTTTCCATTGTTTTAATTGATACAAATGTGGTGTGAATTGAGTTAGAATGGCAAAAAGGGAATAGGAGGGTGTGTGAGTATGGACACTCTTAGGGACACTCTAATTGAGCCTTAGAATTGCCCCACAATAAGGTTCTGTATTGATCCCGTACTGAAAATGAGCTACAGAACTGACTTCAGATTTTCTGAAGCTTACGGCGAAGCTACGGCTAAGCCATGAGCATTTATGGCTCAAAGTCCAGAGAGCAGTAGAATGGGATTTTATACTACGGCTCAGCTACGGCTACGCCGTGGATTTCACTATAGCTAAGCCGTATCCAACCCATACCCAAGCCGTAGGTCTTCCTACGGTGAGCTTTCCAGGGAGCTCATGGAACCTAGTTTCTTTTACGGTTTGCACATGGCTGCACCGTGGAATACACTACGGCTACACCGTAACCTCCTTGTAACCTAGCCGTAGGCTTAGCACGGCTAAGCCGTAGGCCAACATACGGTTGGGCCATAATTGCGCCTGGAAATTCGGAAGGACTTGGACCCACTCGGCTAAGCCGTAGCCTTGTACACAGCTAAGCCGTAAGAACCCAGTGAAACAGGATGTTAGGGACTCTCAATGATTTTGTAGGACCTTAGTATTGGCACCTTCTATACCACTCCACAGGCCTAATGGCAAGTACACATTGGGGAGAATGAATGATTCCTGGAGGGTCTCCCAATGGCAAGTCATAGATGTTGGCATAAGAAGAGTGTCCCGTATGCACATAAGGCAATACCAAGATACGGTAACACAACGACACTGAACGTCTTATGTGTATATCGTGTTGAATGTCCTTGGGGACTATAGGTTACTTATTATAGGGGATAAAGGTAGTAATTCCTTGGGTACTCACTTAAGCTGAATGCATCCATATTGCTATGATATACCACCTTCAACATGAATTATTTCCTTTAGCAAAACCCTGAGGCAATTCAGACCTAAGTTTCTAATGAGCATGTATCTGACAAGCCAGAGCTTCTAATGAGTGTGAGCTTGTTACCCAAGGGTATGATAAGACTGATATGATTGAATCTGAGTCGGCACCACTCAGCTTACGCCCCTTTGGGTATATGTTATGTATGTCACCACTGCAGTAGGTTTACGAAGGAGTAGTCGGCGCTCCTCGGGAAGCTAGCTTAATCCCCTAGTGACCCATATGATACGTATGCTCTCTTTTGGGAGAATAGAGCGTCGTGGTTGCCAATCAGTATATATGACATTTGAGTTGTAATTTCTAACTCATGCATCATGTTCAATGATTATTCTTATTGATAAATTATGTTATACTTGTTTCATATGCCTCAGTACTTGTTTAACCGTCGTGTTAATAGTGTTACCCCTGGTATTGCAGGTCCAGCACCCGGTCCTAATGCGGACACTGACGCGTCCCCAAAGGGTACCCCAACGGTACCTCGAGGTGTAGACGAGTGGAAAGATGGCGACGTCTTTTACTAGCCATCCTGCGGAGCGCGTTTATTCTTGGGAGATATCATTGTTATGCTTGGGACCTTTTGTATCACACTCCTAAATAGTATTTTGGAATGTAATTGAAGACTTTAACACCATTGTATGTATATTTGTTATTTATGAAAGTTAACAGACTATGAACTCAACGTGCTCTTGATAATTACTGAGTATTGTGCAGGATTTCACTTATGATAAGTTATATTTGTACGTGTGTCAGCATACCTCACACGTTCCTGTGGAATCTCCCTTGTAGGAATTCGTGCACAATTCTTCAGGGCACGGATTTCTACAGGATTATGTATCCATGCCCTGGGGGCCCACGCAAATCCCCAAATTCCCGGGATCGGGGCGTGACAACTAATGGTGCAAAGGCTCAGCTCTGTTGGAGTATTTCTCAATTTTTGTTCTATGTTCCATGGAGGAACGAGCAGTTCTTTTAAATACAGAGAAGCTCCAACGGTTAGATCTACGGCTAAGAAAAAGTGGTATATGGCTTATTCGTATGCTCTGACAACATCCAACGGCTAGTTTGACCCAGATTCAATGTTTTTCCTTCTTATGGTTAAGCTTACGGCTTAGCCGTAAATCTTTATACGGCTTAGCCGTGAGCATTACGGCTTTGCCGTAGGTCAGTTGTAAACTAAAATTTCCCAATACTAGTCTTTGGAAAGTGGCCCATAAACTTTACGGCTTAGCCGTGAAGGCCTTACAGCTAGCTGTAAGATCAACCGTAGGCAATATATGGCCACCAGCTCTCTCTAGAGAATGGCTTATAAATTTCATGGTTTAGTCATGAATCATGCTACGGCTTAGCTATATCCCTTTTATTGTGCAGCCGTAGTGTCTGCCGTAGAACAAATGGTTCAAAATCATCTCTCTAGAGAGTGAGCCGTAGGATTTACGGCTTGCCATGATCCAAGTCGTAGTTCAAAAACAAGGTGTTTAGAAACCTTTTTCCACTCTATTTCTAGGGGCAGTAAGGTTCAATGTTACCTTATCCTTTAGCACTCAAGGAAGATGTTCTAGATGGTGGACTTGATTGATCTTGATCTTCCTTGCTCTTGCTTGATCGTCATTAATAAACCTTAAGTTTTCTTGATCTAGCTTGATCTTGATTGATCTTCATAGAAGTAACTTGATCTTTCTAGAACTAGACTAGACTTTGGTCACAGAATTAACAACATACTCTTACAATGACACTAACATAAATTAGGTGCAGAACAAGAAACTTAGGATAGTTCTTTTATGGAAGATCCAACCACAAAGGGAGGATGAGAATAAGATTTTCTAGAAGGTTGATAAACTGTAGGAGTTGTATCTCTTGAATCTGTTTGAAAATTTATTTCAACACTTCCATCTTCATGTTTAATAATTGTTTCAATATCTTGATTTTCTAAAGACCTTTCTGGTTGGGCATTTTTATGCACTATTTACCAGATAGATTAATATCGTTCCATTGTATGAGTTTTAGAATATTAACTTTATTTTTGAAATTAGTTTGGAATAAAGTAGCCATACCTTTTGCTTGATGGGAATAGGCTATGCCTGGAACAACTAAATTCATGAATTTATAACAAACTCTATATGTGAGAGCAAGATTTTGATTATGAGGATTCATATCAAAACCTTTTGTCTGTATAGCAAGAGTAAGAGCTTTATATGCACCTAAATTTGTAAGGGAAACAGAGAAATTAGAGCTTTATGTGCACCTGAATTTGTAAGGGAAACAGAGAAATTTGTAAACCAATTGAAGAAAGCAAGGCTAGTGGCCAAACTTGATTCAACCATTCCAAGTAATGAATCACTAAACTTTTTATGTCTTGTATCTTGAACATAGATGAGAGCTTCAGTTCTAAGTCCAAGTCCTTTTAATGGCTTTAGAGCAACTTGCACTAATCCAAAATGAATATAATTGTATATTTTAACGCACTCCTTTATTCCATGGGGCTTGATTAAAGAAAGACGCTGAATATTATTGGCAATGGATTCAGTTCTTTCGATGGTTTTTACTTTATAACTTGATTTTAATTGAAAACTTCCAACTTCATAAATTTCATTTTTATTTAAGGTTGGAATAGTCCAGTCACAAATAACTTGATCTAAATCGTTATAATTGATTTCTTTACTATTTTTAATAGACATAGAAGATAAGGAATTTGATGTTGAGGAAGAAGAAGGCACAAACTTCTTAATAAGCTTAACCATAATTTGTATTACAGAGTTATTTTAACCAAATCCACCACAAGTATCTAATGAAATAGAGGATTTACATACCAACAAAATGCCTTAAACACCTTCACACGACTAACAACGGTGATAACAATGACTGCCGCAACTTCACTCCAGGCGGAATATGATTAAAATTTCTCAATAATAACAAACACAGAACTAAGTATTGAGACTTTCGATGATCTTACTTCTAAGTCAGTAATTCCTTAAACAAATTCAAAACATAAAGATAAGTGAAGAAATACTCACAAAACGACTTTATATTGCAACGATACTTGATTACAAACTAGATGCCAACTTGGCTCTGCTACCAAATGGGGAAGATGGCGAGTATACAAAAGCAGCAGGGAGAGGAGAGAGGAGATGGTGGTGGACGTAATGCTCGATTTTAATTGGTATTCCAACTTTTGCCTGTACATGGAGAAGGCTGGTACTATTTATAGCCTTAGCAAACATAATTTACATTTCATTACAACTGAATTTAGACTGCATTTGCATTTCATTTTATGTACCGGCATATTGCATGATGTTTCGGGATTTTACTACTGGATAGGATCACAGGTTGCTGTATAGATGGTTTGTCTTCATGCTGTGATGAATGTACTTGTTGACTAGGAGGATGTTGCTTTATTCTTTTGCATAGTACTTGGTCTGTTGCGGAGAGAGGAGTCTATGAAACCTTGTTCGTTCTTATTGTTTTTTTGGATTTTTCACAATTGTCTTTTGTGTTCTTTCTCAAAGTAGCTTTTTGTATAGTACTTTTTCAACATAACTTTGATGTGTTTGCAGAGAGTAGCATAGCTATGGATACAGTAGCAATGATAAAGGTTTTGTTAACTTTTCTTTGCATTCTTTATAAAGAAAACTCTTAATAAATCTTGATAAATCTAAATCTTGATAAGATAAATCTCCATCCTGATGAATTCTATTGCAGCTAGCGGAAAACTTCATAAAAGATTCAAAATTATGACAAGGGTCATTCCAACTTTCATTATCAGTTTTGAATTCTCCATGGAATAGCTGAATTAATTCTTCACGAGTTTTTTCTAAAATATCAAAAGACATATCTTTATAGGCATTGAGAATTTGATTAAACTTGGCATGTCTGGATTTAGAAGGATTCTGTATCACCGTAGTTTGGTCAGCAAGATCATCAGTAATGCAAACAACTTGCAAAGTCACACCAAACATATTTGTATGTACTTGCAAATTCAAGATGTCCTTTTAGATTGAGAAATCTTTGATATTGATCAGAAGCTGGATCATAATTTCTGAGACGTTCTAAGCTGTATTCCATTATAGTGACTTCATGAGATTCATACCATTGAGCTTAATAATTAACAGGGAGATGCTCGTAATCATTTAAGGTAGAGATGAATTTTTCGCAGATTAAATCTCCTTCTTCATAATTCATGATGGTCCATAATTGACGAGGTTGACAAAACCGGATTTCTAATCTTTCACCCAAACTTGATGAAATCATTATGAGAAGTTGTCTTTTGGTAACTCCAAGGCTGCGAAGGGCATGACGTGCAATTGCAGGGAGCCGCTGTATCATTTCAAAATTATCTCTGCATAAAGAAAATCTTTGAACTAATCCTTGTTTGATATATGAGATATCAACTTCATATGATGGCAAGAACAATTTGGGAAAGCCAGTTGCCCATCTTATATAATGAGCTTTGAGCATTAATCACTCCTTGATCTAACAAAAAATAGTATTTTCTTTAATTCTTACAGCCATCTCATCTGGAAGGGCTGTGTTAACCTTTTTTAAGAGGTGAATTTTGGATTTTTTTTTTCACCAGCATAGGTGGATAACAATGCTTTTCGATGGATGCTATGGCACATAAGGATTTGGCTTTCTAAGTCCTTGATATGGTTTACAATTTTGGATAATGTTTTTTTAGTGTTTTTTTTTATCAGAGTGAATGGCACTCCAATGGGCATTGGTAAATTCTTGTGAAGTGCTAGATAGTCTTGGATTGAAGAAGGGAATTGATATTTGGTGGGATGTAGGTATGAAGGAAGAGCTTGATTCCTGAATAGGGGCTTTGCTTTTGCTTGTACTTGATGTCATAATGAGAAGGGATACTTCCTGAAGGCAGATGGTTTGAATGAGAATTATCAATAATTTGAATTTTTATTTTCTTTGGGAAAAGAAAAATAATTTTACATTTATCCTCCGGGTAGAATTTGAAGGTACCAAAATCTAGATGTAGGACTAAATGTAGAAAACATGAAGACATCAGAAAGACAATTAATAAGATCTGTTTTCTTTGGAACTGGATATTTAACTGTTTTTTGAACACCTTTTTCTTGTTTGCACTTTGTCTGAACACTATTGATATGTTGAATCGGAGTTGATTCACCAAAATCAAAAATTAATTCTATTGTCTAAAATAGTTTTTAGACCTGATGAGTCAATTTAAAAAGGCTGTAAAATTTTTAGAGAAGGGTTTCGAAGGATAACATCATTGTTTAAATCCTTTCCTAGAAGAGAATTAGTCTTTATGCATGTTCTATTTTTACAGATATACATATCACTTAATTTGTATTTGATATGTAGTTTTTTGCTAGTAGTCACTAGATTGAGTTTATTATTGGGTTTTTCATAATATTTTGTTGGGATTAATCCTTCTCTTATTAAATTAACATCTGCGCCACTAACTAGTAAGCAGAGTGCTTTAATAGAGAAGTCTTTGATCTTAATTGTAGCTTGAGTTTTCCATTTTTTAAGTGGATTTCTTGTTAAAGAATTTACAAAACCATTTAAGTTTTCACCAAATTCTTCTTAATGTTCTAATTTATTATCATTATTTTCTTGATAATTTTTGAGTGTGTGAAATTCAAGATTCTCAACACGTTGTTTGAGTTCTTGAAGTTCAATTAAGTCATGTTTTAATTCTTTTATTTCTTGCTTTTGATTGTTTATTTCTTTATAAAGATCTTGAATAGAAAGATGAGTAGGAGGATGTTGCTCTCTTAATTTATCTAATACAGTTTTAATGCTAAATTGTTCAGGTAAGTCAGATATATTATTTGATGTAGAAGCTTTTCCTTTTTTATTTCCTTTATTTATATTCTATATTTTTTTTAAAATATTTATTTTTTAATTCTTCATTTTTGAAATCTTTAAACATTTCTAACACCAGTTCTTCTAGAGCAGAAAGTATGTTTAAAGATAAAGAGGGAGAAGAAGTAGATTCATATTGGATTTCACTGTCAATTATTTTACAATGACACGTATCTGAAGAATGAGAGGAAGAATAATCTGTATCAGAGGAACTGGATGACTTTGATGCTGAGGATCCTTTTAAGATAGTTTTGATTTCTTTTTCTGTTTTTACATTTATTTTTGGGCAGTCAGGAGCTATATGTCCTTTTTTTTTTGCAATTATGACATTGTATTTCTTTTTTCTTGGGATAAAAAGTGGATGGATTATCTTTTGTGTAAGATTTCTATGATTCTTTATAAGGATTTTTATGAAAGATTTTTTATGATATCTTTTTGAGGGAATATAACATTGTGAGTTGCAAAATTTTTAGATTTTCTTTTTTGATAGTTACTTTTGAAGTTTTTCTTTTTATTATAGCTAGAAGGACTAATTAATGGTTCCATGCCAAATTGAAAACAAAAATCACCAAGCTCATATCTACTAGTTCTTTTTTGACTTTCAGTTTGTCGTTTAAGTTTGATTTCATTGCATAATGAAAATCCAACTTTATTTATCCTTTGAATGAGGTCACCATATGTATAAAGTCCATAATTTAAATTTCCAAAATTTTCTAATTTTAACTCTTCTCTAACTTTTTCTGCAAAAAGTTTAGGAAGACCAGATATAAATTTTTCATTCCAAAATTTTGAATTACTGACTTTGATTGTATAGAGTTTTGATAAGCAAACATCGTTATACCAACAAAAATCTGATAATGTTGGTCAAGATAAACTGATTAATTGTGTTTTTATTTTTTCTTCTACATTCATATAATTACTAATAAAATGTTTTACTATATTGGTAATAAGCATGTAAATTGAATCAGGAATCATTTGACCTAGAGGAGTAATAACAGGATTTCCTGAAGGATCTCATTTTACTGCATTTAGTATAGCTTGTCTTTCTATACCAGACAGGTACTTTTCCCACCAACCATGTAATTGTCCAGTAAATCCAAGGACAGCTGCATTTACTGCATGTCTTTGATCATTACCGACAGCCATGATGGTAAAGGCATATATCATCATGTGTGGAATAGTTGCAAGATTTGATCTTCAGATAGTCCATCTGCATTCCATTCGTATACGAAGGAGTTTTCAAAATGAAGGCCATTTAGAATAGCTTGTTCTTTGAATTGAAGATCAATTGGAGTAGGTCTTGGATAATAATTTCTTGTTTTTGCTACAATGACTATTGGTTTTTGTCTTTTAAATATTTTATTGATTTGTAGAGATTATTGATTTTGATCATTTTGATTCTCACTTGTTTTAGACTTTTCTTCTATAGGATCAGCCACAGAAAATTCTAAATCTATATTACAGGCTTTAGAATTTGAGACTAAAACATTTATAGATTTGTCAGCTTTTTTATCTTTATTTTCTTCAAGTTTTATATTTATAAAACTATGAGATAATTGATTGATTAGCTCATCTGAATATTTTAAAGGTTTCCTTTCTAACTTTAGATCTTTAAGGGCTTCACCTTGAAAACCTAAAGTTTGTGTTTTAATTATCTTTTGTGAAGAATATGCTTCATAAATTTTTAAAAAATATTTTCAATTTTATCTTCAATTTATTGGTTTGTTGGCCAATATTATGAAGGTTAATATTTGTATAATTATTTTGTTTTAAAACATGACTTAAGTCTAATTTATAAATTAATACAGATTTACCTTTATCTCCTTGTATCTTTGCTACATCATTTATGGGTACGGCTGAAGTTTCTTTATATATAATTTGATGTAATGGAGGATGTATAGATTCTTCATTTCTTTGTGGAGAAGAACTAGTAGAAGCTATAATCCAAGATGAACTTAATTTTGTTCTCATATTGATGGATAAATCTTCAATATTATAAGCTTTCTTTATGGTTAGTTTAAGCCAATCAAAGAAATAAATATTTCTTTGATTATCATATATATATTCGTACCATTTTTCTTTTCAAAAGTCTTTATGTTCTTGAGAAACCTGTTTAAAAAAGGATTTTCTTAAAGGACGTAGAGCTAAGTTCTTTTTTAACATCTCTTTATCAACTTCAAAACATTCAATAACATTATATTGAAATCGGATTTTGAAGGATTATATGTATTAGATGAAGAAGCTTGATAAGAAGGATACACAAGTCTTGTAGGTCGAAGGTCTACATTAGGTGTAGAGCAAGAAACTCGGGATGGTTCTCTTATGGAAGATCCTACCACAGAGGGAGGATGACAATAAGACTTTCTAGATGGTTGATAAACTGTAAGAGTTATATCTCTTGAATCTGTTTAAAAATTTATTTCAATAGATCCATCTTCCTGCTCAATAATTGTTTCAATATCTTGATTTTCTAAAGACTTTTCTGGTTGAGCGTTTTCTAAGTGCCATTTACCAGATAGATTAATATCATTCTCCTATATGAATTTGCAATATTAACTTTATTTTTGAAATTAGTTTGGAATAAAGTAGTCATACCTTTTGCTTGATGGGAATAGGCTATGCTTGGAACAACTGAATTCATGAGTTTATAATAAACTCTATATATGAGAGCAAGATTTTGCTTATGACGATTCATATCAAAACCTTTTGTCTGGATAGCAAGAGTAAGAACTTCATGTGCACCTGGATCTGTATTAGAAACAGAGAAATTTAGAAAGCAATTGAAGAAAGTAGGGCCATTAGCCAAACTTAATTCAACCATTCCAAGTAATGAATCACTGAATTTTTTATGTCTTGTGTCTTGAACATAGATAAGAGCTTCTGTTCTAAGTCCAAGTCTTGCTAAAGACTTTAAAGCAACTTGCACTAATCCAAAATGAATATAATTGTATGTTTTAACATACTCCTTTATTTCATGGGGCTTGATTAAAGAAATATGCTGAATATTACTGGTAATGGATTCAGTTCTTTCGATGGTTTTACTTTATAACTTGATCTTAATTGAAAACTTCCAACTTTATAAATTTCATTTTTATTTACAATTGGAATAGTCCAGTCACAAATCACTTGATCTAAATCATCATAACTGATTTCTTCACTATTTTTAATAAAACATAGAAGATAAGAAATTTGATGAGGAGGAAGAAAAAGGTAAAACTTCTTAATAAGCTAAGCCATAATTTATATTACAGAGTTATTTTAACCAAATTCACCAAGAGTATCTAACAAAATAGAGGATTTGCACACCAACAAAATGCCTTAAACGCCTTCACACGGCTAACAATGGTGACAACAATGGCTACCTCAGTTTTGCTCTAGGCAGAATATGATTAAAATTTCTCAATAATAACAAGCACAAAACTAAGTATTATGACTTTTGACATTCTTATTTCTGAGTCAGTAATTCCTTAAGCAAAATCAAAGCATAACATAACAAAGTTAAGTGAAGAAATACTCACAAAACAACTTTATATTACCAAAGTACTTGATTACAAATTAGATACCAACTTGGCTTTGATAACAAATGGTGAAGATGGTGGGTATACAAAAGCAAAACAAAGAGGAGAGAGGAGATGGTGGTGGAAGCGTGGCTGGATTTTGAGTGGTATTCCAACTCTTCCCTGTACGTGAAAAAGGCTAACACTATATATATCCTTAGTAAACATAATTTACATTTCATTATAACTAAATTTAGATTTCATTTGTACTTCATTTTATATACTGGCAGATTACATGATGTTTCAAGATTTTACTGCTAGATAGGATCACAGGTTGCCGTATAGACGGTTTGTCTTCATACTGTGATGAGTGTACTTGTTGACTAAAAGGATGTTGCTTTATTCTTCTGCATAGTACCTGGTTGGTATATTGCGGAGAGTGAAGTCTATGGAGCCTTGTTCATTCTTGTTTTCTTTTGGATTTTTCCCAATTGTCTTTTGTCTTCTTTCTCAAAGTAGCTTTTTTGTGTAGTACTTTTTCAACATAACTTTGATGTGTTGGTAGAGAATAGCATAGCTATGGATACGTTGGCAATGATAAAGTTTTGTTATCTTTTCTATGCTTGTTTTAAAAAGAAAACTCTTAATAAATCTTGATAAATCTAAATCTTGATAAGATTAACACCAGCCTGATGAATTCCATTGTAGCTGTCGGAGAACTTCATAATAAAGTCAAAATTATGATAAGGGTCATTCCAACCTTCATTATCATATTTGAATTCTCCATGGAATAGCTAAATTAATTCTTCAAGAGTTTTTTCTAAAAAGTCGAAAGAGATATCTTCATAGGCATTGAGAATTTGATTAAGCTTGGCATGTTCAGATTTAGAAGGATTCTGTATCACCGTTGTTTGATCAACGAGGTCATCAGTAATGCAAACAACTCGTCCACTATCACACCAAACATATCTGTATGTACTTACAAATTCAAGATGTCCTTTTAGATTGAGAAATCTCTGATATTGATCAGAAGCTAGATCATAATTTTGGAGACATTCTAAGCTGTATTCCATTGTAGTGACTTCATGAGATTCATATCATTGAGTTGGATAATCAACAAGGAGATGGTCGTAATCATTTAAGGTAGAGATTAATTTTTTGCAGATTAAATCTCCTTCTTCATAATTCATGATGGTCCATAATTGATAAGGTTGATAAAACCGGATTTCTGATCTTTCACCCAAACTTGATGAAATCGTTATGAGAAGTTGTTTTCTAGTAACTCCAAGGTTGCGAAGGCCATGATGCACGATTGCAGGGAGTTGCTGTATTATTTCAAAATCATCTCTACATAAAGAAAATCTATGGACTAATACTTGTTCGATATATGAGATATCAACTTCATATGATGGCAGGAACAATTTGCGAAAACCAATTGCCCAGCTTATATATTGAGGTTTGAGCATGAATCGCTCATTGATTTGATAAGAAATAGTTTTTCTAGTTCTTGCAGCTATCTCATCTGGAAGGGCTGTGTTAACCTTTTCTAGGAAGTGAATTCTGGATGTTTTTTTTATCAGCATAGGTGGATAACAGTGCTTTTTAATGGATGTTATGGCACATAAGGATTTGGCTTTCTAAGTCCTTGATATGGTTTGCAATTTTGGATAGGGTTTTTCTAGTGTTTTTTCTTTTATCAGAGAAAATGTCACTCCAATGGGCATTGATAAGTTCTTGTGAAGTGACAGATAATCCTGGATTGAAGAAGGGAATTGATATTTGTTGTTATGTAGGTATGAAGGAAGAGCTTGATTCTGGAATAGGGGCTTTGCTTTTGCTTGTACTTGATGTCATAGTGAGAAGGGATACTTCTTGAAGGTAGATAGGTCTGAATGAGAATTATCAATAATCTGAATTTTTATTTTCTTTGGGAAAAGAAAACGAATTTTGTATTTGTCCTCTAGGTAGAATTTGAAGGTACCGAAATCTGAATGTAGGATCAAATATAGAAAAAATTAAGACATCAGAGAGACGATTAATAAGATCCGTTTTATTTGGAATTGGATATTTGATTGTTTTTTGAACACCTTATTGTTGTTTACATTTTGTCTAAATACTATTGATATGTTGAATAGGAGTTGATTCACCAAAATAAAAAATTAATTCTTCATTGTCTAAAATAGTTTTTAGACCAGATGAGTCAATTTGAAAAGGTTGTAAAATTTGTAGGAAAGGGTTTCCAAGGATAACATCATTGTTTAAATCCTTTTCTAGAAGGAAATTCGTCTTTATGTATGTTCCATTTTTACAGACATAAACATTACTTAATTTGTATTTGATATGTAGTTTTTTTACTAACAGTAGCTAGATTGAGTTTATTATTGGGTTTTTCATAATATTTTGTTGGGATTAATCCTTCTCTTATTAAATTAACATCTATGCCACTATCTAGTAAACAGAGTGCTTTAATAGTGAAGTCTTTGATCTTAATGTAACTTGAGCTTTTCATTTTTTAAGTGGATTCCTTGTTAATGAATTTACAAAACCATTTAAGTTTTCATCAAATTTTTCTTGATTTTCTATATTATCATTATTTTCTTGATATTTTTTGAATATGTGAAATTCAAGATTCTCAGCACGTTGTTTGAGTTATTGAAGTTCAATTAAGTCTTGTTTTAATTCTTTTATTTCTTGCTTTTGATTGTTTATTTCTTTATAAAGATCTTAAATATTTAGATGAGTAGGAGCTTGTTGCTCTCTTAATCTATCTAATACAGTTTTAGTGCTGAATTGTTTAAGTAAGTTTGATATGTTATGTGATGTGGAAGCTTTTCCTATTTTAGTTCCTTTATTTATATTCTATATTTTTTCAAAATATTTATTTTTTAATTCTTCATCTTTTAGATCGTTAAACATTTTTAGCACCATCTCCTTTGGAGCAAAAAGTACATTTAAAGATAAAGAGGAAGAAGAAGCAGATTCATACTGGATTTCATTGTCAAATATTTTACAGTGACATGTATCTGAAGAATAATCTTTATTAGAGGGACTAGTTGATTCTAAGGATGCAGATGAGGATCCTTTTAAGATAGTTTTAATTTCTTTTTCTATTTTTACTTTTATTTTTGGGCAGTTAGGGGCTATATGTCCTTTTTCTTCGCAATTATAACATTGTATTTCTTTTTTCTTAGGATAAGAGGTGGATGGATTATCTTTTGTATAAAATTTCTTTAATTCTTTATAAGGGTTTTTATGAAAAGATTTTTTATGTTTTCTTGTTTAGGGAATATAATATTATGGAGTTGAAAAATGTATAGATTTTCTTTTTTGATGGTTACATTTTAAGTATTTCTTTTTATTTTTGCTAGAAGGATTGATTAATGTTCCATGCCAAATTGAAAAAAGAAATTACTAGGTTCATACTTGCTGATTCTTTTTTTATTTTCAATTTGACGTTTAAGTTTGATTTCATTGCATAATGAAAATCCAACTTTATTAATCTTTTGAATTAGATCACCATATGTATACATTCCATAATTCAAATTTCCATAATTTTCTGATTTTAATTCTTCTCTAACTTTTTTTGCAAAAAGTTTAGGAAGACCAGATATGAATTTCTCTTTCCAAAATTCTGAATTACTTGCATCGATTATATAAAGTTTTGATACGAAAACATCTTTATACCAACGAAAATCTAAGAATGTTGGGCAAGATAAATTGATTAATTGAGTTTTTATTTTTTTGTCTACATTCATATAATTACCAATAAAATGTTTTACTATATTGATAATAAGCATGTAAATAGAATCATCAATCATTTACCTTGTGGAGTAATAACAAGATTTCCTGAAGGATCTCTTTTTACTACATTTAGTAGAGCTTGTCTTTCTATATCAAAAAGGATACCCCACTAACTATGTAATTGTCCAGTAGATCCAAGGAGAATTGCATTTACTGCATGTCTTTGATTATTACCGGCAGCCATGATGGTAGAGGCATATATCATCATGTGTTGGCATAGTTGCAGGATTTGATATTCAGATAGTTCATCTACATTTCATTCATATACTAAGGAGTTTTTAAATCGAAGGCCATTTAGAATAGCTTGTTTTTCGAATTGAAGATCAACTGGAGTAGGTCTTGGATAATAATTTCTTGTTTTTGTTGCAGTAACTATTGGTTTTTGTCTTTTAAATATTTTATTGATTTGTAGAGATTCTTGGTTTTGATCATTTTGCTTCTCATTTGTTTTAGACTCTTTTTCTATAGTATCAACTACAGAAAATTCTGAATCTGAGCTAGAGGCTTTAGAATTTCAGACTAAAACATTTATAGATTTTTCAGCTTTTCGATCTTTATTTTCTTGAAGTTTTATATTTGTAAAACTATGAAATAATTGATTGATTAGCTCATCTAAAAATTTTAAAGGTTTCCTTTCTAACTTTAGATCTTTAAAGGCTTCACCTTAAAAACCTAAAGTTTGTATCTTAATTATTTTTTATGAAGAAGATGCTTCATAAATTTTTAAAATATTTTTAACTTTATCTTCAATTCTATTGGTTTGTTGGCCAATAGTTTGAAGGTTAATATTTGTATAATTATTTTTTTCTAAAACATGACTTAAGTCTGATTTATAAATTAATTTAGATTTACCTTTATCTGCTTGTATCTTTGCCACATCTTTTATGGGTATGGCCGTAGTTTCTTTTTATATGATTTGATGTAATGGAGGATGTATAGATTCTTCAGTTCTTTGTGGAGAAGGACTGGTAGAAGCTATAATCCAAGATGAACTTAATTTTATTATCATATTGATGGATAAATCTTTAGTATTATAAGCTTTCTTTTATTACTTGATGCTAAATGGGGAAGATGGTGGGTATATAAAAGCGGAAGGGAGAGGAAAGAGGAGATGGTGGCGGAAGCAAGGCTAGATTTTGACTGGTATTCCAACTCTTACTTGTACATGAGGAAGGCTAGACCTATTTATAGTCATGACCAACATAGTTTACCTTTCATTACAACTGAATTTACATTGTATTTGCATTTTATTTCATGTGCTGACAAATTTCATGGTGCACCCGGATTATAGGCAAAAATTACAATCTTTGTTGTTCATGAACTTTATTTTGAATAGTGACTTGATAAAGTATGTGTCATGTCTTTATTTCTTTTCCCTTTCTGGAGATAAGTTCTTCAGAGATGTGCATGTCAGGAATAAAATACTACTTCATTCTTATGAGAGAAATGCTTTGTCTTTTAGTACTTTTTTATGTACTTTTTCCAAAAAACTCATTGATGGGCCAGTAGAAAAAGCTCTTGTAGGAAGAATCTTTATGCTAGGCACAGTATTATTGGAGACTTGCATCAAAAGTACTCATCCCAGCCATCATTTGTTGATTCACCATGGAATAATTGGATTAACTCATCTCGAGTTCTGTCAGAAATATCAAAAGACATGTCTCCATAAGCATTGATAATTTGAATAAGAGCTGTATGTCTAGATTTATATGGATTCTATATCACCATTGTTTGATCAGCGAGATCATCAGCAATGCAAACAAGTCTTCGACTGTCACACCAAACAAATTCAAGATATCCTTTTAGATTGAGAAATCTTTGATAGTAATTAGAAGTTGGATCATAAGTTTGGAGGTGTTCTAAGCTGTATTCCATTGTAGCAACTTCATGGGATTCATACCATTGAGCTGGATAATCAGCAGTGAGATGCTTGTAATCATTTAAGGTAGAGATATACTTTTTGCAGACTAAACCTCCTTTTTCATAATTCATGGTGGTCCATAATTGATAAGGATGACAAAACCAGATTTCTGATCTTTCACCCAAACTTGATGAAATCATTACGAGAAGTTGTCTATTGGTAACTCCAAGGCTGCGAAGGGCATGATGCACGATTGCAGGGAGCTGCTGTATCATTTCAAAATCATCTCTGTATAAAGAAAATCTTTGGACTAATCCATGTTCAATATATGAGATATCAACTTCATATGATGGCAGGAACAATTTGGGAAAGCCAGCTGCCTAGCTTATATATTGAGCTTTGAGCATTAATTGCTCCTTGATCTGATAAGAAATAGTTTTTTCTCTAATTCTTGTAGCTATCTCATCTGGAAGGGCTGTGTTAACCTTTTCCAGGAAGTGAATTCTGGATGTTTTTTCATCAACTTAGGTGGATAACAGTGCTCTTTGATGGATGTTATGGCACATAAGGATTTGACTTTCTAAGTCCTTACTATGGCTTGCAATTTTGGAATAGGGTTTTTCTAGTGTTTTTTCTTTTATCAAGGAGAATGACACTCCAATGGGCATTGAAAAGTTCTTGTGAACTGACAGATAATCCTGGATTGAAGAAAGGACTTGATATTTGTTAGGATGTAGGTATGAAAGAAGAGCTTGATTTCTGAATAGGGCTTTGCTTTTGCTTGTACTTGATGTCATAAAGAGAAGGGATACTTCTTGCAAGCAAATAGGTCTGAATGAGAATTATCAATAATCTGAATTTTTATTTTCTTTGGGAAAAGAAAAATAATTTTATATCTGTCCTCTAGGTAAAATTTGATGGTACCAAAATTTGGATGTAGGATTAAATGCAGAAAAATAATGGCATCAGAGAGACGGTTAATAAGATCCGTTTTATTTGGAATTGGATATCTGAATGGTTTTAGAACATCTTATTCTTGTCTACACTTTGTCAAAATAATATTGATATGTTGAATAGGAGTTAATTCAACAAAATCAATATTTAATTCTTTATTGTCTAAAATAGCATTTAGACCTAATTAGTCAATTTGAAAAGCTGTAAATTTTGTAGAAAAGGGTTTCCAAGGATAACATCATTGTTTAAATCCTTTCCTAGATGGAAATTAGTCTTCATACATGTTCCATTTTTACAGACATAAACATTACTTAATTTGTATTTGATATGTAGTTTTTTGCTAGTAGTAGCTAGTTTGAGTTTATTATTGATTTTTTCAGAATATTTTGTTGGGATTAATCCTTCTCTTATTAATTAAAATCTATGCCACTATCTAGTAAGCAGAGTGCTTTAATAAAGAAGTCCTTGACCTTAATTGTAGCTTGAGTTTTCCATTTTTTATGTGGATTTCTTGTTAAAGAATTTACAAAACCATTTAAGTCTTTATCAAATTTTTCCTGATTTTCTAAATTATCATTATTTTCTTGATAATTTTTGAGTATGTGAAATTCAAGATTCTTAACACATTGTTTGAGTTCTTGAAGTTCACTTAAGTCTTGTTTTAAATCTTTTATTTCTTACTTTTGATTATTTATTCCTTTATAAAGATCTTAAATAGAAAGATGAGTATAAGCTTGTTGCTCTCTTATTCTATCTAATAAAGTTTTAATGCTAAATTGTTGAAGTATGTTTGATATGTTATTTGATGTAGAAGCTTTCCCTTTTTTAGTTCCTTTATTTATATTCTGCATTTTTCCAAAATATTTATTTTTTAATTCTTCATCTTTTAGATCTTTAAACAATTCTGGCACCATCTCTTCTGTAGCAGAAAGTACATTTAAAGATAAAGAGGAAGAAGAAGCAGATTCACACTGGATTTCATCGTCAAATATTTTACAATGATATGTATCTGAAGTATAAGAGGAAGAATAATCTGTTTCAGAGGAACTGGATGATTCTGATGCTGAGGATCCTTTTAAGATGGTTTTGATTTCTTTTTTTGTTTTAACTTTTATTTTTAGGTAATCGGAGCTTTATGTCCTTTTTCATTGCAATTATAACATTGTATTTCTTTTTTCTTGGGATAAGAAATGAATGGATTATCATTTGTATAAGATTTCTTTAATTCTTAATAAGGGTTTTTATGAGAAGATTTTTTATAACATCTTTTTGAGGGAGTATAATATTGTGGAGTTGAAAAATGTTTAGATTTTTTTTTTTGATGGTTTCTTTTTAAGTTTTTCTTTTTATTCTGGCTAGAAGGACTGATTAATGGTTCCATACCAAATTGAAAACAAAAAACACCAAGTTCGTACTTGCTGATTCTTTTTTTATTTTCAATTTGATGTCTAAGTTTAATTTCATTACATATTGAAAATCCAACTTTATTAAACTTTTGAATAGATCACCATATGTATACAATCTATAATTCAAATTTCCATAATTTTTTTATTTTAATTCTTCTCTAACTTTTTCTGCAAAAATTTTAGGAAGACCAGATATAAATTTTTCTTTCAAAAATTCTGAATTGCTTACATCGATTGTATAGAGTTTGGATAAGAAAAGAGCTTTATACCAACGAAAATCTGATAATGTTGGCCAAGATAAATTGATTAATTGTGTTTTTATTTTTTCTTCTACATTCATATACTTACAAATAAAATGTTTTACTATATTGGTAATAAACATGTAGATAGAATTAGGGATCATTTGGCATTGAGGAGTAAGAACAAGATTTCCTGAGGGATCTCTTTTTATTGCATTTAATATAGCATTTCTTTCTATATCAGATAGGTATTTTTCCCACCAACCATATAATTTTCCAGTAAATCCAAGGACGACTGCATTTACTGCATGTCTTTGATCATTACCGGTAGCCATGATGGTAAAGGCATATATCATCATGTGTTGGCATAGTTGCAGGATTTGATATTTAGATAGTCCATCTACATTCCATTCATATACTGAAGAGTTTTCAAATCGAAGGCCATTTAGAATAGCTTGTTCTTCGAATTGAAGATCAACTGGAGGAGGTCTTAGATAATAATTTCTTATTTTTGCTACAATGACTATTGGCTTTTGTCTTTTAAATATTTTATTAATTTGTAGAGATTCATGATCTTGATTTTCATTTGATTTATCCATCAATATGATCTTGATTTTCATTTGATTTATCCATCTACAACTTCATAAAATATTTAAAAGGCAAAAACCAATAATCACTGCAGCAAAAACAAGAAATTATTATCCAAGACCTACTCCAGTTGATCCTCAATTCGAAGAACAAGCTATTCTAAATGGCCTTCGATTTGAAGACTCTTCAGTTTATGAATGAAATGGAGATGGACTATTTGAATATCAAATCCTGCAACTATGCCAACACATGATGATATAAGCCTCTACCATCATGGCTGGCGATAATGATCAAAGACATGTAGTAAAATGCGGTCGTCCTTGGATTTACTGGACAATTATATGGTTGGTGGGAAAATTACCTATCTGATGTAGAAAGAAATGCTATATTAAATATAGTAAAAAGAGATCCATTAGAAAATCCTGTTCTCACTCCTCAAGGCCAAATGATCCCTGATTCCATCTACATGCTTATTACCAATATAGTTTAACATTTTATTGAATGTAGAATAAAAATTAGAAACACAATTAATCAATTTATCTTGCCCAACATTATTAGATTTTCGTTGGTATAAAGAAGTTTTCTTATCAAAACTATACACAATCGATACAAGTAATTCAGAATTTTGAAAAGAAAAATTCATATCTAGTCTTCTTAAACTTTTTGTAGAAAAAGTTAGAGAAGAATTAAAATAAAAAAATTATGAAAATTTGAATTATGGAATGTATACATATGGTGATCTAATTTAAAAGATTAATAAAGTTGGATTTGCATTATGCAATGAAATCAAACTTAAACATCAAATTGAAAATAAAAAAAGAATCAAGTATGAACTTGGTGATTTTTGTTTTCAATTTGGCACGGAACCATTAATCAGCCCTTCTAACAAAAATAAAAAGAAAAACTTAAAAAGAAAGCATCAAAAAAGAAAATCAAAACATTTTTTAACTCCACAATATTATGTTCCCTCAAAAAGATATCATAAAAAGTCTTCTCATAAAAACCCTTATAAAGAATTAAAGAAATATTATACAATAAATAATCCATCCACCTTTCATCCCATGAAAATACAAGTACAATGTTATAATTGCAAAGAAAAAGGACATATAGCTCCTGACTGCCTAAAAATAAAAGTAAAAATAGAAAAAAAATCAAAACTTAAAAAGAATCCTAATCCTCATCCTTAGAGTCATCTAGTTCCTCTAATAAAGATTATTCTTCAGATACATGTCATTGTAAAATATTTGACAGTAAAAAGTAAAAACCAGTATGAATCTGCTTCTTCTTCCTCTTTATCTTTAAACATACTTTCTGCTCCAGAAGAGATGGTGCTAGAAATATTTAAAGATCTAAATGATGAAGAATTAAAAAATAAGTATTTTGAAAAAATACAAAACATAAATAAAGGAACTAAAAAAGGGAAAGCTTCTACATCAAATAACATATCAGACTTACCTAAATAATTCAGCATTAAAATTGTATTAGATAGATTAAGAGACCAACAAGCTCCTACTCATCTTTCTATTCAAGATCTTTATAAAGAAATAAATAATCAAAAGCAAGAAATAAAAGAATTAAAACAAGACTTAATTGAACTTCAAGAACTTAAATAACATGTTAAGAATCTTGAATTTCACACACTTAAAAATTTTCAAGAAAATAATAATAATTTAGAAAATGAAGAAAATTTTGATAAAGGCTTAAATGGTTTTGTAAATTTTTTAACAAGAAATCCACTTAAAAAATGAAAATCTCAAGCTACAATTAAGGTTAAAGACTTCTCTATTAAAGCACTCTACTTACTAGATAGTGGCACAGATGTTAATTTAATAAGAGAAGGATTAATCCCAATAAAATATTATAAAAAAACCAATAATAAACTCAATCTAGCTACTACTAGCACAAAATTGCATATCAAATACAAATTACTAATGTTTATGACTATAAAAATGGAATGCATAAAGACTAATTTCCATCTAGGAAAGGATTTAAACAATGATGTTGTCCTTGGAAATCCTTTTCTTCAAATTTTACAGCCTTTTCAAATTGATTCATCAGGTCTAAAAACTATTTTAGACAATAAAGAATTAAATTGTGATTTTGTTGAATAAACTCTTGTTCAACATATCAATATTATTCAGACAAAGCGTAAACAAGAATAAGATGTTCAAAAATCATTAAAATATCCAGTTCCAAATAAAATGGATCTTATTAATCATCTCTCTAATGTCCTCATGTTTTCTACATTTAATCCTACATCTAGAATTTGGTACCTTCAAATTCTACCCGGAGGACAGATACAAAATTGCTTTTCTTTTCCCAAAGAAAATAAAAATTCAGGTTATTGATAATTCTCATTCAAACCTATCTTTTACTCTTATCTGCCTTCAGGAAGTATCCCTTCTCATCATGACATCAAGTAAAACCCCTATTCAAGAATCAACCTCTTCCTTCATACCTTCATCCCTACAAATATCGATCTCTTTCTTCAATCCAGGATTATCTGTTACTTCACAAGAACTTATAGGGCCTGTTTCTTTAATGGAATTTAGAGAATTCTTGTATGGGGAATTTCTGAATTCTCAGACATAAGAGAATTCCTGAATCCTCTTTTTACTTGAGGATCTAGAAATTCCACAAAAAACCAAAGACGTTGGCATTCCAAAATTCTTCTAGAGTAAAAAAAGCATTTTAGATGACTAGAATTCTGAAATTCTTATAAAAAAACATGACATTTTCAAATGCCAGGGAACATGCTGTCACATCATGTCCCGAAAAACCCCAGCAATCCAAATTCTTGGCAGAAATTCTGCCAAAAAAACAGGCCCATAATGCCCATTGGAGTGCCATTCTCTTTAATAAAAGAAAAAGCACTAGAAAAACCCTATCCAAAATTGCAAACCATATCAAGGACATAAAAAGCCGAATCCTTATATGCGATAACATTCATTAAAGAGCATTATTATCCACATATGCTGAAAAAAAAAACATCTAGAATTCACTTCCTGGAAAATGTTAAAACAGCCCTTCTAAATGAGATATCTATAAGAATTAGAGAAAAAACACTTTCTTGTTCGATCAAGGGGTGATTAATGCTCAAACCTTAATATCTAAGCTGGGCAATTGGCTTTCCTAAATTGTTCCTACCATCACATGAAGTTGATATCTCATATATCGAACAAGGATTAGTCCAAAGATTTTTTGTATGTAGAGATGGTTTTGAAATAATCCAGCAGCTCCCTGTAATCGTGCTTCATGCCCTTCGTAGACTTGGAGTTACCAAAACACAACTTCTCATAATGATTTCATCAAGTTTGGGTGAAAGATCAGAAATCCCATTTTATCAACCTTATCAATTATGGACTATCATGACTTATGAAGAAGGAGATTTAGTCTGCAAAAAATTCATCTCTACCTTTAATGATTATGAGCATCTCCCTGTTGATTATCCAGCTCAATGGTATGAATCTCATGAAGTTGCTATAGTGGAATATAGCTTAGAACATCTCCAAAATTATGATCCAGCTTTTGATCAATATCAAAGATTTCTCAATCTAAAATGACATCTTGAATTTGCAAGTACATACAAATATGTTTGGTGTGACAGTCGACAAGTTGTTTGCATTACTGATGATCTCGTTGAGCAAACAATAGTGATATAGAATCCATATAAATCTGGACATACAACTCCCAATCAAATTATCAGTGCTTATGAAGACATGTCTTTTGATATTTCTGAAGAAACTCGAGAAAAGTTAATCCAATTATTCCATGGTGAATTAATAAATGAAGGTTGGAATGAGCACTTTTGATGCAAGTCTCTAATAATATTATGCCTAGCATAAAGATTCTTCTAACAAGAGCTTTTTCTAAAACATTGAAAGGATGAAAAAAGCTTTTTCTACTAGCCCATCAATGAGTTCTTAGAAAAAGTACATACAAAAGTACTAAAAGCCAAAGCATATCTCTCATAAGAATAAAGTCGTATTTAATTCCTAACATACACATCCATGAAGAACTTATCTCCAGAAAGGGAAAAGAAATAAAGACATGACACATACCTTATCAAGTCACTTAAAGTAATCATGACATCTCACTATTCAGAATAAAGTTCATCTACAGCAAAGATTGTGATTTTTGCCTACATCCGGAAGCATCATGAAATATGCCAGCACATTAGATGAACTGCACATTATTCAGTCTAAATTCCATTGTAATGAAATGTAAATTATGTTTGTTATGACTATAAATAGGTCTAGCCTTCTTCATGAACAAGCAAGAGTTGGAATACCAGCTAAAATCCAGCCTTGCTTCCACCACCATCTCCTATCTCCTCTCTCTTTCACTTTTGTATACCCACCGCCTTTCCCATTTTGTATCAGAACCAAGTTGGTATCAATTTTGTAATCAAGTACTTTGGCAATATAAAGTTGTTTTGTGAGCATTTCTTCACTTATCTTTGTTATGTTATGCTTTGATTTTGCTTAAGGAATTATTGACTCAGAAATAAGAATGTCAAAAGTCTTAATACTTAGTTTTGTGCTTATTATTATTTAGAAATTTTAATCATATTCCGCCCAGAGCGAAACTGAGGTAGCCATTGTTGTCACCATTGTTAGCCGTGTGAAGGTGTTTAAGGCATTTTGTTGATGTGTAAATCCTCTATTTTGTTAGATACTCATGGTGTATTTAGTTAAAATAACTCTGTAATATAAATTATGGCTTAGTTTATTAAGAAGTTTTTACCTTTTTCTTCCTCCTCATCAAATTCCTTATCTTCTTTGTCTATTAAAATAGTGAAGAAATCAGTTATGACGATTTAGATCAAGTGATTTGTGACTGGACTATTCCAACCGTAAATAAAAATGAAATTTATAAAGTTATAAGTTTTCAATTAAGATCAAGTTATAAAGTAAAACCATCGAAAAAACGGAATCCATTACTGGTAATATTCAGCATCTTTCTTTAATCAAGCCCCATGAAATAAAGGAGTATGTTAAAACATACAATTATATTCATTTTGGATTAGTGCAAGTTACTCTAAAGCCTTTAACAAGACTTGGACTTAGAACAGAACCTCTCATCTATGTTTAAGAGATAAGACATAAAAAATTCAGTGATTCATTACTTGGAATGGTTGAATCAAGTTTGGCTAATGGCTCTATTTTCTTCAATTGCTTTCTAAATTTCTCTTTTTCCCTTATAGATCCAGGTGCACATGAAGCTCTTACTCTTACTATCCAAACAAAAGGTTTTGATATGAATCCTCATAATCAAAATCTTGCTCTCATGTATAGAGTTTATTATAAACTCATGAATTCAGTTGTTCCAGGCATAGCCTATTCCCATCAAGCAAAAGGTATGACTACTTTATTCCAAACTAATTTCAAAAATAAAGTTAATATTTCAAAACTTATACAATGGGATGATATTAATCTATCTGGTAAATGGCGCTTAGAAAACGCTCAACCTAAAAGGTCTTTAGAAAATCAAGATATTGAAACAATTGTTGAACCTGAAGATTAAAGTGTTGAAAAACTTTTTAAACAGATTCAAGAGATACAACTCCTACAGTTTATCAACCTTTTAGAAAGTTTTATTCTCATCCTCCCTCTATGGTAAGATCTTTTATAAAAGAACCATCCTGAGTTTTTTGCTCTACACTTAATGTAGACCTTTGACCTATAGCACTTGTGTATCCTTCTTATCAAGCTTCAGAAAACATAAGATATCACGCTTCTCCAACTAATACATATAATCCTTCAGAATCTGATTTCATTATAAATGTTATTGAACTTTTTTGAAATTGATAAAGAAATGTTAAAAAAGAATTTAGCTCTACATCCTTCAACAAAATCCTTTTTTAAACAAGTTTCTCAAGAACATAAAGACTTTTTGAAAGAAAAATGGTACAAATATATGTATGATAATCAAAGAAATATTTATTTCTTTGATTGGCTTAAACTAGCCATAAAGAAAGCTTATAATACTGAAGATTTATCCGTTAATATGACAACAAATTAAGCTCATCTTGGATTACAGCTTCTACTAGTTCTTCTCCACAAATAACTGAAGAATCTATACATCCTCCATTATATCAAATCATACATAAAGAAACTTCAGCCATACCTATAAACGATGTTACAAAAATACAAGGAGATAAAGGTAAACCTGAATTTATTTACAAATCAGAATTAAGTCATGTTTTAGAACAAAATAATTATATAAATATTAACCTTCATACTATTCGCCAACAAACCAATAGAATTGAAGATGAAGTTGAAAATATTTTAAAAATTTATGAAGCATCTTCTTCACAAAAGATAATTAAAACACAAACTTTAGGTTTTCAAGGTGAAGCCCTTAAAGATCTAAAGTTAGAAAGGAAACCTCTAAAATTTTCAGATGAACTAATCAATCAATTATCTCATAGTTTTACAAATAAAAAACTTCAAGAAAATAAAGATCAAAAAGTTGACAAATCTATATATGTTTTAGTCTCAAATTCTAAAGCCTCTAGCTCAGATTCAAAATTTTCTGTAGCTGATCCTATAGAAGAAGAGTCTAAAACAAATGAGAATCAAAATTATCAAAATCAAGAATCTCTATAAATCAATAAAATATTTAAAAGACAAAAACCTTTAGTCACTGCAGTACAAACAAGAAATTATTATCCAAGACCTACTCCAGTTGATCTTCAATTCGAAGAACAAGCTATTCTAAATGGCCTTCGATTTGAAAACTCCTCAGTATACGAATGGAATGTAGATGGACTATCTGAATATCAAATCCTGCAACTATGCAAACCTTGATGATATATGCCTCTACCATCATGGTTGCCAGTAATGATCACAGTCATTTACTAAATGCAATCGTCCTTGGATTTACTGGACAATTACATGGTTGGTGGGAAAAGTGCCGATCTAATGCAGAAAGACAAGCTATACTAAATGTAGTAAAAAGAGATCCTTCAGGAAATCCTATTATTACTCCTCATGGTCAAATGATTCTTAATTCTAATTACATGCTTATTACCAATATAGGAAAACATTTTATTACTAATTATATGAATGTAGAAGAAGCAACAAAAACACAATTAATCAATTTATCTTGCCCAACATTATTAGATTTTCATTGGTATAAAGATGTTTTCTTATCAAAACTCTATACAATCGATGCAAGTAATTCAGAATTTTGGAATAAAAAATTTGTATCTGGTCTTCCTAAACTTTTTGCAGAAAAAGTTAGAGAAGAATTAAAATAAAAAAATATAGAAATTTGAATTATGGAATGTATACAGATGGTGATCTAATTCAAAAGATTAATAAAGTTGGATTTTCATTATGCAATGAAATCAAACTTAAATGTCAAATTGAAAATCAAAAAAGAATCAGCAGGTATTAACTTGGTGATTTTTGTTTTCAATTTGGTGTGGAACCATTAATCAATCCTTCTAGATAGAATAAAAAGAAAAACTTAAAAAGAAACCATCAAAAAAGAAAATCTAAACATTTTTCAACTCCAAAATATTATACTCCCTCAAAAAGATATTATAAAAAATCTTCTCATGAAAACTTTTATAAAGAATTAAAGAAATATTACACAAACGATAATCCATCCACTTCTTATGCCAAGAAAAAAGAAATACAATGTTATAATTGCAAAGAAAAAGGATATAGAGCACCTGATTGCCCAAAAAATAAAAGTAAAAACAGAAAAAGAAATCAAAACTATCTCAAAAGGATCCTCAATGTCAGAGATATCTAGTTCCTCTGATATAGATTATTCTTCCTCTCATGCTTTAGACATATGCCATTGTAAAATATTTGACAGTGAAATCTAGTATGAATTTGCTTCTTTTTCCTCTTTATCTTTAAATGTACTTTCTGCTCCAGAAGAGATGGTGCTGGAAATGTTTAAAGATCTAGAAGATGAAGAATTAAAAAATAAATATTTTGAAAAAATACAGAATATAAATAAAGGAACAAACAAGGGAAAGATTTTACATCAAATAACATATCAGACTTACCTGAACAATTCAGAATTAAAACCGTATTAGATAGATTAAGAGAACAGCAAGCTCTTACTCATCTTTCTATTCAAGATCTTTATAAAGAAATAAACAATCAAAAGCAAGAAGTATAACAATTAAAACAAGACTTAATTGAACTTCAAGAACTCAAACAACGTGTTGAGAATCTTGAATTTCACACACCCAAAACTTATCAAGAAAATAATGATAATTTAGAAAATCAAGAAAAATTTGATAAAGACTTAAATGGTTTTGTAAAAAATTCTTAACAAGAAATCGACTTAAAAAATGGAAAACTCAAGCTGCAATTAAGGTCAAAGACTTCTCTATTAAAGCACTCTGCTTACTAGATAGTGGTGCAGATATTAATTTAATAAGAGAAGCATTAATTCCAACAAAATATTATAAAAAAACCAATAATAAACTCAATCTAGCTACTGCTAGTAAAAAACTACATATCAAATACAAATTAAGTAATGTTTATGTCTGTAAAAATGGAACATGGATAAAGACTAATTTCCATCTAGGAAAGGATTTAAACAATGATGTTGTCCTTGGAAATCCTTTTCTACAAATTTTACAGCCTTTTCAAATTGATTCATCAGGTCTAAAAACTATTTTAGACAATAAAGAATTAAATTGTGATTTTGTTGAATTAACTCTTGTTCAACATATCAATATTATTCAGACAAAGCGTAAACAAGAATAAGATGTTCAAAAATCATTAAAATATCCAGTTCCAAATAAAATGGATCTTATTAATCGTCTCTCTAATGTCTTCATGTTTTCTACATTTAATCTTACCTCCAGATTTTGGTACCTTCAAATTCTACCTGGATGATAGATATAAAATTGCTTTTATTTTCCTAAATAAAATAAAAGTTCTGGTTATTGATAATTCTTGTTCAGAGCTACCTTTCACTCCTATCTACCTTCATGAAGTATCCCTTCTCATTATGAATCAAGTAAAGCCCCTATTTAGGAATCAAGCTCTTCCTTCATACCTACATCCAACAAATATCAATTCCCTTCTTCAATCCAGGATTATCTGTCACTTCATAAAAACTTATTAATGCCCACTAGAGTGCCATTCTCTCTGATAAAAGAAAAAACACTAGAAAAACCCTATCCAAAATTGCAAACCATATCAAGGACTTAGAAAGTCAAATCCTTTTGTGCCATAACATCCATCAAAGAGCACTGTTATCCACCTATGCTTATGAAAAAACATCCAAAATTCACCTCTTAGAAAATGTTAACACAGCCCTTCTAGATGAGATGGCTGCAAGAATTAGACAAAAAACTATTTCTTGTCAGATCAAGGAGTGATTAATGCTCAAAGCTCAATATATAAGTTGGGCAACTAGCTTTCCTAAATTGTTCCTGCTATCATATGAAATTGATATCTCATATATCGAACAATGATTAGTCTAAAGATTTTCTTTATACAGAGATGAATTTGAAATGATACAGCAACTTCCTGCAATCATGCGTCATGCCCTTCGCAACCTTGGAGTTACCAAAAGACAACTTCTCATAACGATTTCATCAAGTTTGGGTGAAAGATCAGAAATCTGGTTTTATCAACCTTATCAATTATGGACCATCATGAATTATGAAAAAGGAGATTTAATCGGCAAAAAGTACATCTCTACCTTAAATGATTACGAGCATCTCCCAGTTGATTATCCACCTCAATGGTATCAATCTCATAAAGTCGCTATTACAAAATACAGCTTAGAATGCCTCCGAACTTATGATCCAGCTTCTGAACGGTATCAAAGATTTCTCAATCTAAATGGACATCTTGAATTTGCAAGTACATACAAATATGTTTGGCGTGATGATCAAAGAGTTGTTTGCATCGCTGATGATCTCACTGAGCAAACAATGGTGATACAGAATCCATATAAATCTGGACATACAACTCTTAATCAAATTATCAATGCTTATGAAGACATGTCTTTTGATATTTATGATAGAACCCAAGAAGAGTTAATCCAATTATTCCATGGTGAATTAACAAATGATGGCTGGGATGAGCACTTTTGATGCAAGTCTCCAATAATACTATGCCTAGCATAAAGATTCTTCCTACAAGAGCGTTTTCTACTAGCCAATTAATGAGTCTTTTCGGAAAAAGTACATACAAAAGTACTAAAAGACAAAGCATATCTCTCATAAGAATGAAGTAATAATTTATTCCCGACATGCACATCTATGAAGAACTTATCTATAGAAAGGAAAAAGAAATAAAGACATGACACATACCTTATCAAGTCAATTAAAGCAATCATGACATCTCACTATTTAGAAAAAAGTTCATCTATAGCAAAGATTGTGATTTTTGCCTGTAGTTCGGTTGCATCATGAGATTTGTCTGCACATGAAATGAAATGCAAATGCAGTGTAAATTCAGTTGTAATAAAATGTAAATTATGTTGGTTACGACTATAAATAGGTCTAGCCTTCCTCATGTACAGGCAAGAATTGGAATACCAGTCAAAATTCAGCCTTGCTTTCACCACCAACTCCTCTCTCCTCTCCATTCTGCTTTTGCATACCCACCATCTTCCCCATTTGGTATCTGTGCCAAGTTGGCATCTAGTTTATAATCAAGTATCATTGCAATATAAAGTCGTTTTGAGAGTATTTCTTCACTTATTTTTATGTTTGATTTTGTTTAAGGAATTATTGACTCAGAAGTAAGAATGTCAAAAGTCTTAATACTTAGTTCTATGTTAGTTATTATTGAGAAATTTTAATCATTCCACTATAGTGAAGTTGACGTAGCCATTGTTATCACCGGTGTTAGCTGTGTGAAGGCGTTTAAGGCGTTTTGTTGGTGTGTAAATCCTCTATTTTGTTAGATATTCGTGGTGGATTTGGATAAAATAACTCTGTAATACAAATTATGGCTAGCTTATTAAGAAGTTCGTACCTTTTTCTTCCTCATCATCAAATTCCTTATCTTCTATGTCTATTAAAAATAGTGAAGAAATCAGTTATGACGAATTAGATCAAGTTACTTGTGACTGGACTACTCCAAAAAATAAAAATGAAATTTATAAAGTTGAAAGTTTTCAATTAAAATCAAGTTATAAAGTAAAAACCATTGAAAGAACTGAATCCATTACCAATAATATTCAACATCTTTAATCAAGCCCCACGAAATAAAGGAGTATGTTAACACATACAATTATATTCATTCTGGATTAGTGCAAGTTGCTCTAAAGCTATTAACAAGACTTGGATATAGAACAGAAGCTCTTATCTATATTCAAGATACAAGACATAAAAAATTCAATGATTCATTACTTGGAATGGTTGAATCAAGTTTGTCTAATGGCTCTACTTTCTTCAATTACTTTCCAAATTTCCTTGTTTCCCTTATAGATCCAAGTGCATATGAATCTCTCACTCTTGCTATCTAGACAAAAGGTTTTGATATGAATCCTCATAATCAAAATCTTGCTCTCATATATAGAGTTTTTTATAAACTCTTGAATTCAGTTGTTCTAGGCATAACCTATTCCCATAAAGCAAAAGGCATGACTACTTTATTCCAAACTAATTTTAAAAAAAAAGTTAATATTCCAAAGCTCATACAGTGGAATGATATTAATCTATCTGGTAAATGGCTTAGAAAACACCCAACCAGAAAGGTCTTTAGAAAGTCAAGATATTGAAACAATTGTTGAACATGATGGAAGTGTTGAAATAAATTTTTAAACAGACTCAAGTGATACAACTCCTACAATTTATCAACCTTTTAGAAAGTCTTATTCCCATCATCCCTTTGTGGTAGGATCTTCCATAAAAGAACCGTCCCCAATCTCTTACTCTACATCTAATGTAGACCTTTGACCTACAAGACTTGTGTATCCTTCTTATCAAGCTTCTCCATCTAATACATATAATCCATCGGAATCCAATTTCAATATAAATGTTACTGAATCTTTTGAAATTGATAAAGAAATGTTAAAAGGAATTTAGCTCTACTTCCTTTTACATAATCCCTTTTCAAACAGGTTTCTCAAGAACATAAAAACTTTTTAAAAGCAAAATGGTATAAATATATGTATGATAATTCAAAGAAATATTTAAACTAGCCATGAAGAAAGCTTATAATACTGAAGATTTATCCATCAATATGATAACTAAATTAAGCTCTTCTTGGATTATAGCTTTTACCAGTTCCTCTCTACAAAGAACTGAAGAATCTATACATCCTCCATTACTTCAAAGCATATATAAAAAACTTCAACCATACCCATAAAAGATGTTGCAAAAATACAAGGAGATAAAGGTAAATCTGAATTTATTTACAAATCAAATCTAAGTCATGTTTTAGAACAAAATAATTATACAAATATTAACCTTCATACAATTGGCCAACAAACTAATAGAATTGAAGAAAAAGTTGAAAATATTTTAAAATTTTATAAAATTACTTCTTCCCATAAAGTAATCATGACACAATCTTTAGGTTTTCAAGGTGAAGCCCTTAAAGATCTAAAGTTAGATTGGGAACCTTTAAAATTTTTAGATGAACTAATCAATCAATTATCTCATAGTTTTACAAATATCAAACTTCAAGAAAATAAAGATCAAAAAGCTGACAAATCTATAAATGTTTTAGTCTCAAATTCTAAAACCTCTAGCTCAGATTCAGAATTGTTTGTAGTTGATCCTATAGAAGAATAGTCTAAAACAAATGAGAATTAAAATGATCAAAATCAAGAATCTTTACAAATCAATAAAATATTTAAAAGACAAAAATCAATAGTCACTGCAGCAAAAACAAGAAATTATTATCCAAGACCTACTCCAGTTGATTTTCAATTCGAAGAACAAGCTATTCTAAATGGCCTTCGATTTGAAAACTCCTCAGTATACGAATGGAATGTAGATGGACTATCAAAATATCAAATCCTGCATCTATGCCAACACATGATGATATATGCCTCTACCTTCATGGCTACCAGTAATGATCAAAGACATGCACTAAATGCAGTTGTCCTTGGATTTACTAGACAATTACATGGTTGGTGGGAAAAGTACCTATTTGATATAGAAAGACAAGCTATAAAAAATGTAGTAAAAAGAGATCCTTTAGGAAGTCCTGATATTACTCTTCAAGGTCAAATGATTCCTGATTCTACGTACATAGTTATTACCAATAGTAAAACATTTTATTGGTAATTATATGAACATAGAATAAAAAATAAAACCACAATTAATTAATTTATCTTGCCCAACATTATCAGATTTTCGTTAGTATAAAGGTGTTTTCTTATCAAAAGTCTATATAATCGATGCAAGCAATTTAGAATTTTGGAAAGAAAAATTTATATATGGTCTTCCTAAACTTTTTACAGAAAAAGTTAGAAAAGAGTTAAAATCAGAAAATTATGGAAATTTAAATTATGGACTTTATACATATGGTGACCTCATTCAAAAGATAAATAAAGTTGGATTTTCATTATGCAATGAAATCAAACCTAAACAACAAATTGAAAATAAAAAAAGAATCAGCAAATATGAACTCAGTGATTTTTGTTATCAATTGGGCATGGAACCATTAATTAGTCCTTCTACTCATAATAAAAAGAAAAAAATAAAAAGAAACCATCAAAAAAGAAAATCTAAGCATTTCTCAACTTCACAATATTATATTCCCTCAAAAAGATATCATAAAATATCTTTTCATAAAAATCCTTAAAAAGAATCAAAGATCTTATACACAAGATAATCCATTTACTTCTTATCCCAAGAAAAAAGAAATATGATGTTATAATTGCAAAGAAAAAGGACATAGCTCCTGACTACCCGAAGATAAAAGTAAAAATAGAAAAAGAAATCAAAACTATCTTAAAAGGATCCTCAGCATCAGAGTCATTCAGTTCCTTTGATACAGATTATCCTTCCTCTCATTCTTCAGATACATGTCATTGTAAAATATTGATAGTGAAATCCAGTATGAATCTGTTTCTTCTTCCTCTATATCTTTAAATGTACTTTCTGCTCCAGAAGAACTGGTGCTAGAAATGTTTAAAATTTTCAAAATGAAGAATTAAAAAATAAATATTTTGAAAAAAATGTAGAATATAAATAAAGGAAATAAAAAAGGAAAAGCTTCTACATTAAATAATGATAATTTCGAAAATCAAGAAAATTTTGATAAAGACTTAAATGGTTTTGTAAATTCTTTAACAAAAAATCCACTTAAAAAATGGAAAACTCAAGCTACAATTACGGTCAAAGACTTCTCTATTAAAGCACTCTGCTTACTAGATAGTGGCGTAGATGTTAATTTAATAAGAGAAGGATTAATCCTAACAAAATATTATGAAAAAACCAATAATAAACTCAATCTAGCGACAGCTTGCAAAAAACTACATATCAAATACAAATTAAGTAATGTTTATGTCTGAAAAAATGAAACATGCATAAAGACTAATTTCCTTCTAGGAAAGGATTTAAACAATGATGTTATCCTATGAAATCCTTTTCTTCAAATTTTATAGCCTTTTCAAATCAACTCATTAGGTCTAAAAACTATTTTAGACAATAAAGAATTAAAATTTGATTTTGTTGAATTAACTCCTATTCAACATATCAATATTATTCAGATAAAGTGTAAACATGAATAAGATGTTCAAAAACCATTCAGATATCCAGTTCTAAATAAAATGGATCTTATTAATCGTCTCTTTAATGTCTTCATGTTTTCTACATTTAATCCTACATCCAGATTTTGGTACTTTCATATTCTACTCGGAGGACAGATATAAAATTGCTTTTATTTTCCCAAAGAAAATAAAAATTCTGGTTATTAATAATTCTCATTCAGACCTACCTTTTATTCCTATCTGCCTTCAGGAAGTATCCCTTCTCATTATGACATCAAGTAAAGCCCCTATTAAGGAATGAAGCTCTTCCTTCATACCTACATCCCAACAAATATCAATTCCCTTCTTCAATCCAGGATTATCTGTCACTTCATAAAAACTTATTAATGCCCATTAGAGTGTCATTCTCTCTGATAAAAAAAATACTAGAAAAACCATATCCAAAATTGCGAACCGTATGATGGACTTAGAAAGCCAAATCCTTATGTGCCATAACATCCATCAAAGGGCACTGTTATCCATCTATGCTGATGAAAAAACATCTAGAATTCATCTCTTGGAAAATGTTAATACAGCCTTTCCAGATGAGATAGCTACAAGAATTAGAGAAAAAACTATTTCTTCTCAGATCAAGGAGCGATTAATGCTCAAAGCTCAATATATAAGTTGGGCAACTAGCTTTCCCAAATTGTTCCTGCCATCATATGAAGTTGATATCTCATATATCGAACAAAGATTAGTCTAAAGATTTTCTTTATACAGAGATGAATTTGAAATGATACAGCAACTTCCTACAATCGTGCGTCGTGCCCTTCACAGCCTTGGAGTTACCAAAAGATAGCTTCTCAAATGATTTCATCAAGTTTGGGTGAAAGATCAGAAATCTGGTTTTATCAACCTTATCAATTGTGGACCATCATGAATTATGAAGAAGGAGATTTAATCAGCAAAAAATTCGTCTCTACCTTAAATGATTACGAGCATCTCCCTGTTGATTATCCAGCTCAATGGTATGAATCTCATGAAAACGTTACAATGGAATACAACTTATAACGTCTCCAATATTATGATCCAGCTACTGATCTATATCAAAGATTTCTCAATCTAAAAGGACATCTTGAATTTGCAAGTATGTACAGATATGTTTGGTGTGACGGTCGACGAGTTGCTTTCATTGCTGATGATTTTGCTGAGCAAACATTGATGATATAGACTTCATATAAATCTAGTCATATAGCTTTCAGTCAAATTATCAATGCTTATGAAGACATGTCTTTTGATATTTTTGAAGAACCTCAAAAAGAGTTAATCCAATTATTCCATGGTGAATTAACAAATGAAGGTTGGAATGAGCACTTTTGATGCAAGTCTCCAATAATACTATGCCTAGCATAATTTTATTCCTACAAGAGCTTTTTCTAAAATATTAGGGTGAGAAAAGCTTTTTCTACTAGCCCATCAACGAGTTCTTAGAAAAAGTACATGCAAAAGTACTAAAAGATAAAGCATATCTCTCATAAGAATGAAGTACTATTTTATTCCCGACATGCACATCCATGAAGAACTTATCTCCAGAAAGGGAAAAGAAATAAATTCATGACACATACCTTATCAAGTCACTCAAAGCAATCTTGACATCTCACTATTCATAATAAAGTTCATCTACAGCAAAGATTGTGATTTTTACCTACAGTCCGGAAGCATCATGAAATTTGTCAGCACATTAACTGAAATACACATTCAGTCTAAATTTAGTTGTAATTAAATATAAATTGTGTTGGCTATGACTATAAATAGGTCTATCCTTCCTCATGTACAGGCAAGAGTTGGAATAACAGACAAATGCAGAAGGGAGAGGGGAGAGGAGATGGTGTTGGAAGCAAGGCTGGATTTTGACTGGTATTCATTCCAACTCTTGCCTGTACATGAGGAAAACTAGACTTATTTATAGTCATAACAAACATAATTTACATTTCATTACAACTGAATTTACACTGCATTTACATTTCATTTCATGTGCTGACAAATTTCATGATGCTTCAGGACTGTTGGATAAGATGACAATCTTCACTGTAGATTAACTTTATTCTGAATAGTGGATTGTCATGATTGCTTTGTGGGAAATTGAGTGGCTTGAAAAGGCATATCTATTGTCTTGGCTTTATTTTTTTCCTTTTCTTCGGATAGATATGAATCCTTCATTGTCACTTTTTGTCTCATCAGCAGCTGTATTTGGTTCACGAGTGATATTTCCAAAAGGATTGTCATTAGCCTAAAGATGATGCAGTTGCTAATCAAAACTTAATGGAGAATTTTCAAATGACCATTCTTTTTGTATTTATTCAATAATTTCCTTTTGAAGTTCTTTTTTGAGTTGAAGCAAATCTACTGCTGCATGAAGAGCAGAAGGAGAGGCTGGACAATAATTCTTCTATTTGTCAATATCTCTTGCTAGATGAAGCCTTTTTTTTCTTTTTCAGGAGTTTTGAGAACTTCAGAGAATGATGGCTTTATAGCTTGATTGGTAGAATACTGCTGGAGTATTGCAGTATAATCAAATTGATGCCAAAACTTGATATAAATCATTTGAGATAAAACTAGTGGACTGAAGTCCATTTCTTTATAAAAATTCCATTTCAAGATCCAAGGAGTCTCCTGCTTACAATAAAACTACATAGTAACATAAGGTTCTATTGGAAGTTGTAGGTCCTAATAAAGGCTTTTTTCTTCTGATTTAAGAAGGGCTTTAAATAAAGCAGAATAGGATTCATAAATAGGAAGAACTAGTTGAGGAAGGATGCCTCTAGTGGCACCAAATGGGATCTAGAATTGTATGAAGAACCACATAGGTATTTTATGGGAGTTTGATTTGAATCTGATGAACCAGGAATGCTGGAAGGATGAGTTTTATAATAGACGATGACTTCTTAAGTAGAAATATAATCATAATAATTAAAAATAAGTTATGAATCAAGCCTTTGAGGCATATGAAGAGGTCGTTCCCATTCTTCTGCAGAGAGAACATGAAGTATTTTGATTTTTGAATAATGGATAGTAATATTGGGTGGTAATGCATTTAAGTATGAATTTTTTTATCCATCTATATGATCAATAGTACAGCTGCCAATGCCGATCAGAATCTATTCATACACTTTATAGTCAAGAGGTTGGATAAATAAGTGATCAGGAGAAAGAAGGGCTTGGATAAGATGTTTAATAGAAGTGGTATCGGCATAACACATGTCATCTAAGGAATAGATTCTTAAAGGTGCTTTTGTGGCAAAATATTACGCTTGTGAAGTTTGAGGTTTTCTAGATATAGGGCTTGATGGGCTTTGAAATTGAGGAATATTAGAAGTATGGGTTGCTCCCAATCTCTCATGATAATTGCCAATGGATTTTCTGGAAAAAGGTTTAGTGTTCATAATGGAAGAAACTTATCAGTTGGGGACTAGAGAAAGGGTCTAATTTGTCAAGGCTTCATTCTTTTGTCCCTGTAAAAACTCATGAGATAAAAAAAATCTAGAAGAGAATTATTTTTACGTGCAATGTACTCAATGTCAAAGTCAAATATGGCTAATAAAGCTTGCAGCAAGCAAAGATTTGCTTAGCAGCAAGATTTTTTACATCTTTTTCTAAAGTCTCTTTAGCAGATTTACACTCTATTCTTAATAAAAAAAATTTTATTTAATAAATCACTTTGGAACTTCATTATTCTATTTACTATGGATAGGATTTCCTTTTTAATAGTTGAATAACTCTATTGAGTGGGCGTCCATGTTTCAGAAGTGAAACGAAGAATTTCTTCTCTTCCAAGGACGTTTCTTTGTAAAAGGATTCCTCCAAAACCTATTTCAAATGCATCTGTTTGAACTATTTTTAATAAATCTGGATGAGGGATAGTTAAACAAGGTAAATTTTTGACTTTTTTAAATATTTTTTATAGCTTTTGTATGAGCAGGTGACCATTCTATAGGATTTTGGTCAAGCGCATTTACAAGATTTTTCTTTCTTTAGCAAGATCTTTATAAAAGTCAAAAACATAATTAAGGCATCCAAGAAAATGTTGCATTTGCTCTTTATTAAGAATTTCATCAGGAAATTAGGAAGCAAACTTAATAACTATTTGGACTGGAGAAATAGTTCCTTTTTTTTATTATAAAGCCAAGAAACTGCATTTTTGTTTGAAAAAGCTTCATTTCCTTTTGGGATAAGACAAGTCCATTCTTGATAATAACTTTTTTAAAAATATTTAAATGTTTCCAATGGTCACAAATAGATTTTGAAAACACAAGAATGTCATCTATATAGATGAGTGTAAAAGCTTGATATGAATTAAAAATGTCATTCATTATTCTTTGAAATTCTAAAGGAACATTTTTTAAACCAAATGGCATAATATTCTATTCGTAATGGCCAAATAGTACTGTAAAAGCAGTTTTATACCTGTCCTTCAGGGTGATTTGAATTTTCCAAAATCCTAATTTAAGATCAAATTTGGAAAAAAGGAAGGCACCAGCTGGACGATTAATAAGATCAGTTTTATTTGGAACTGGATATCTAATGGACTTTAAGACTTTATTTAAAGGTTTGTAGTTGATAACAAGATGGGGAACACCTCGTTCTTGTTCAGGCGCTTTCTTTACATAAAACGTTGCACAACTCCAAGGGGATTGTGATTTCTGAATAAGCTTTTTAGTAAGAAGATCATTGATTTCTTTAGTACATAGTTGTACAAGGTCTTTATTCATCTGAATAGGTCGAGCTTTAGTAGGAATTTGAGATTCATCGAAATTATCAATATGTGGAAGAGAAACAGTACAGTGTTTCCAGTGCCAAAAGGCAGAAGGAAGGTCAGAACAACATTCTATTTCAAGAGATTTTTGAAATTGGATTAAATCTTTTTGGAATTTTGGTTTTTGTAATTCTTTTTCAATTCTTAAAGAATTCATATCTTCTTGAAGATATGCAATTTGCTTTTCTTTATAAGCAATTTGATTTTGAATGATATTGATGTGTTGAATAGGAGTTGATTCAACAAAATTAAAAATTATTTTCTATTGTCTTTAATAGTTTTAAGGCTTGATAAATCAATTTGAAAAGGCTGTAGGATCTACAGAAAAGGATTTCCAAGGGTAACATCATTGTTTAAATCTTTTCCGAGCAGGAAATTTGCCTTTATACATATTCCATTTTTGCAAACATGGATGTTATTTAATTTATAATGGATATGGAGTTTATTACTAGCAGTTGCTAGGCTGAGTTTATTTTTGGTTTTTTCATAATATTTTGTTGGGATTAATCCTTCTCTTATTAAATTAACATCTGTGCCACTATCTAGTAAGCGGAGTGCTTTAATAGAGAAGTCTTTGACCTTAATTGTAACTTGAGTTTTCCATTTTTGAGGTGGATTCCTTGTTAAAGAATTTACAAAGCCATTTAAGTTTTCATCAATTTTTTCTTGATGTTCTAAATTATCATTATTTTCTTGATAATTTTTGAGTGTGTGAAATTTAAGATTCTCAACACGTTGTTTGAGTTCTTGAAGTTCAATTAAGTCTTGTTTTAATTCTTTTATTTCTTGCTTTTGATTATTAATTTCTTTAGAAGGATCTTGAATTGAAAGATGAGTGGGAGCTTGTTGCTCTCTTAATCTATCTAAAATAGTTTTTATACTAGAATTGTTCAAGTAAGCCAGATATAATACTTGATGTAGAAGCTTTTCCTTTTTTATTTCGATTGTTTATTTTTTGTCTTTTTTTAAAATATTTATTTTTTAATTCTTCATCATTTTTATCTTTAAACATTTCTAGCACCATTTCTTCTAGAACAGAGAGTAAGTTTAAAGATAAAGAGGAAGAAGAAGTAGATTTATACTGGATTTCACTGTCAAATATTTTACAATGGCATGTATATGAACAATAATCTTTATCAGAGGAACTAGATGATTCTAAAGATGAGGATGAGGATCTTTTTAAGATAGTTTTTGATTTCTTTTTTAGAAGAAATAATTTCAGAAGGCTCTAAAATATTTTCAACTTTATCTTCAATTATATTTGTTTGTTGGCCAATAGTATGAAGATTAATATTTGTATAATTATTTTGTTCTAAAACATGACTTAAATCTAATTTGTAAATAAATTTAGATTTACCTACATCTCCTTGTATTTTTGCAACATCTTTTATGGGTACGGCTGAAGTTTCTTTATATATGTTTTGATGTAATAGAGGATGTATAGATTCTTCAGTCCTTTGTGGAGAAGAACTGGTAGAAGCTATAATCCATGATGAGCTTAATTTTGTTATCATATTGATGGATAAATCTTCAGTATTATAAGCTTTCTTTATGGCTAGTTTAAGCCAATTAGAGAAATGAATATTTCTTTGATTATCATACATATATTCATACCATTTTTCTTTTAAAAAGTCTTAATCTCATCCTCCCTCTATGGTAGGATCTTCCATAAAAGAACCTTCCCGAGTTTCTTGCTCTACACCTGATGTAGACCTTCGACCTACAGGACTTTTGTATCCTTCTTAACAAGCTTCTCCATCTAAGATAAATAATCCTTTGGAATCCGATTTCAATATAAATGTTATTGAATGTTTTGAAATTGGTAAGGAAATGTTAAAAAAGAATTTAGTTTTACATCCTTTAACAAAATTTTTTCTTAAACAGGTTTCTCAATAGCATAAAAATTTCGTAAAAGAAAAGCGGTATAAATATATGTATGATCATCAAAGAAATATTTATTTCTGTGATTGGCTTAAACTAGCCATAAAGAAAGCTCATAATACTGAAGATTTATCCATCAATTTGATAACAAAATTAAGCTCATCTTGGATTATAGCTTCTACCAGTTCTTCTCCACAAAGAACTGAAAAATCTATATATCCCCCATTACATCGAATCATGTATAAAGAAACTTCAGGCGCACCCATAAAACATGTTGCAAAAATACAAGGAGATGCAGGTAAATCTAAATTTATTTACAAATCAGATTTAAGTCTTGTTTTAGAACAAAATAATTATACAAATATTAACCTTCATAGTATTGGCCAACAAACCAATAGAATTGAAGATAAAGTTGAAAATATTTTTAAAATTTATAAAGCTCCTTCTTTACAAAAGATAATTAAGACACAAACTTTAGGTTTTCAAAGTGAAGCCCATAAAGATCTAAAGTTAGAAAAGAAACTTTTAAAATTTTTAGATGAACTAATCAATCAATTATCTCATAGTTTTACAAAAATCCCTATTTGATACAGAAGGAAATGCTATATTAAATCCAGTAAAAAGAGATCTCTTAGGAAATCCTATTCTTACTCCTCAAGGCCAAATGATCCCGATTCCATCTACATGTTTATTACCAATATAGTTAAACATTCTATTTATAATTATATGAATGTAGAAGAAAAATTAAATACACAATTAATCAATTTATCATAGCCAACATTATTGGATTTTTGTTGGTATAAAGATGTTTTCTTATCAAAACTTTATACAATCAATGCAAGTAATTTCGAATATTGGAAAGATAAATTCATATCTGGTCTTCCTAAACTTTTTTGCAGAAAAAATTAGAGAAGAATTAAAATCAGAAAATTATGGAAATTTGAATTATGGAATGTATACATATGGTGATCTAATTGAAAAGATTAATAAAGTTGGATTTTCATTATGCAATGAAATCAAACTTAAACGTCAAATTGAAAATAAAAAAAGAATCAACAAGTATGAACTTGGTGTTTTTTGTTTTCAATTTGGTATGGAACACCATTAATCAGTCCTTCTAGCCAGAATAAAAAGAAAAACTTAAAAAGAAGCCATAAAAAAAAATCTAAACATTTTTCAACTCCATAATATTATACACCCTCAAAAAGATATTATAAAAAATCTTCTCATAAAAATCCTTATAAGAATTAAGAAATCTTATATAAATGATAACCCATCCACTTCTTATCCCAAGAAAAAAGAAATACAATGTTATAATTGCAAAAAAAAAAGGACATATAGCTCCTGACTGCCCAAAAATAAAAGTTAAAATAGAAAAAGAAATCAAAACTATCTTAAAAGGATCCTCAGCATCAGAGTCATCCTGTACCTTTGATACAGATTATTCTTCCTCTCAAGCTTCGGATACATGTCATTGTAAAATATTTGACAGTGAAATCTAGTATGAATTTGCATCTTCTTCCTCTTTATCTTTAAACGTACTTTCTGCTCTAGAAGAGATGATGCTAGAAATGTTTAAAGATCTAAAAGATGAAGAATTAAAAAATAAATATTTTGAAAAAAATATAGAATATAAATAGAGGAACTAAAAAAGGAAAAGCTTCTATATCAAATAAAACATCAAACTTACTTGAACAATTCAGCATTAAAACTATATTAGATAGATTAAGAGAGCAACAAGCTCCTACTCATCTTTTTATTCAAGAACTTTATAAAGAAATACATAATCAAAAGCAAGAAATAAAAGAATTAAAACAAGACTTAATTGAACTTCAAGAACTCAAACAACATGTTAAGAATCTTTAATTTCACACACTCAAAAATTATCAAGAAAATAATGATAATTTAGAAAATCAAGAAAATTTTGATAAAGACTTAAATGGTTTTGTAAATTTTTTAACAAGAAATTCACTTAAAAAATGGAAAACTCAAGCTACAATTAAGGTCAAAGACTTCTCTATTAAGGCACTATGCTAAGTAGATAGTGGCGTAGATGTTAATTTAATAAGAGAAGGATTAATCCCATCAAAATATAATGAAAAACCAATAATAAACTCAATCTTGCTACTGCTAGCAAAAAACTACATATCGAATACAAATTAAGTACTGTTTATGTTTGTAAAAATAGAATATGTATAAGGACTAATTTCCTTCTAGGAAAGGATTTAAACAATGATGTTATCCTTGGAAACCTTTTCTACAAATTTTACAGCCTTTTCAAATTGTCTCATTAAGTCTAAAAGCTATTTTAGACAATAAAGAATTAAAATTTTTTTTTGTTGAATTAACTACTATTCAATATATCAATATTATTCAGTCAAAGTGTAAACAAGAATAAGATGTTCAAAAACCATTCAGATATCCAGTTCCAAATAAAATGGATCTTATTAATTGTCTTTCGGATGTCTTCATGTTTTCTACATTTAATCCTACATCCAGATTTCGGTACTTTCATATTCTACATGTTTTTCTTTTCCTAAAGAAAATAAAAATTCAGATTATTGATAATTCTCATTCAGACCTGTCTGCCTTTAGGAAGTATCCTTTATCATTATGACATCAAGTGCGAGTAAAAGCAAAGCCCCTATTTAGGAATCAAGCTCTTCCATCATACCTACATCCTAACAAATATCAATTCCCTTATTTAATCTAGGATTATCTGCCATTTCACAAGAACTTATCAATGCCCATTAGAGTGCCATTCTCTCTAATAAAGGAAAAACACTAGGAAAACCCTATCCAAAATGGTAAACCATATCAAGGACTTAGAAAGCCAAATCCTTATGTGCCATAACATCCATCAAAGAGCACTGTTATTCACATATACTAATGAAAAACCATCTAGAATTCACCTCCTAGAAAAAGTTAACACAGCCCTTGCAAATGAGATAGCTGCAAGAATTAGAGAAAAAACTATTTCTTGTCAAATCAAGGAGTGATTAATGCTCAAAACTGAATATATAAGCTGGGCAACTTGCTTTTCCAAATTGTTCCTGCCATCATATGAAGTTGATATCTCATATATTGAACAAGGATTAGTCCAAAGATTTTTTTTATGCAGAGATGATTTTGAAATAATACAGTAGCTCCCTGCAATAGTGCATCATGCCCTTCACAGCCTTGGAGTTACCGAAAGACAACTTTTCATAACGATTTCATCAAGTTTGGGTGAAAGATCAAAAATCCGGTTTTATCAACCTTATCAATTATGGACCATCATAAATTATGAATAAGGAGATTTAGTCTGCAAAAAGTTCATCTCCACCTTAAATGATTACAAGCATCTCCCTGTTGATTATCCAGCTCAATGGTATGAATCTCATGAAGTTGCTACAATGGAATACAGTTTAGAACGCCTCTAAACTTATGATCCAGCTTCAGATCAATATCAAAGATTTCTCAAACTAAAGGACATCTTAAATTTTTAAGTACGTCAGATAGGTTTGGTGTGATTGTCGAAGAATTATTTGCATCACTGATGATCTCGCTGACCAAACAACGGTGATACAGAATCCATATAAATTTAGATATACAGCTCTTAATCAAATTATCAATGCTTATAAAGACATGTCTTTTGATATTTCTGACAGAACTCAAGAAAAGTTAATCCAATTATTCCATGGTGAATTAACAAATGAAGGTTGGGATGAGCACTTTTGATGTAAGTCTCCCATAATACTATGCCTACCATAAAGATTCTTCCTACAAGAGCTTTTTCTACAAGCCCATCAATGAGTTTTTTTGGAAAAAGTACATACAAAAGTACTAAAAGACAAAGCATATCTCTCATAAGAATGAAGTAGTATTTTATTCCCGAGATGCACATCCATGAAGAACTTATCTCCAGAAAGGGAAATGAAATAAAGACATGACACATACCTTATCAAGTCACTCAAAGCAATCATGACATCTCACTATTCAGAATAAAGTTCATCTTCAACATAGATAGTGATTTTTGCCTGCAGTCCGAAAGCATCATGAAATTTGCCAGCATATTAAATGAAATGCACATTCAGTCTAAATTCAGTTGTAATGAAATATAAATTATATTGGTTATGACTATAAACAGGTCTAGCCTTCCTCATGTATAGGCAAGAGTTGGAATACCAGTCAAAATCAACCTTGCTTCCACCACCATCTCCTCTCACCTCTCCCTTCCGCTTTTGTATACCCACCATCGTCCCCATTTGGTTTTAGAGCCAACTTGGTATCAAATTTGTAATCAAGTACTTTGGCAATATAAAGTTGTTTTGTGGGTATTTCTTCACTTATCTTTGTTATGTTTTGTTTTGAGTTTTCTTAAGGAGTTACTGACTCAAAATTAAGAACATTAAAAGTCTTAATTCTTAGTTCTGTGTTTGTTATTATTGAGAAATTTTAATCATATTCAGCCTAGAGCGAAGCTGAGATAGCCATTGTTGTTGTCGTTCTTAGCCGTGTGAAGGCATTTAAGGCGTTTTGTTGGTGTGTAAATCATCTATTTTGTTAGATACTCGTGGTGGATTTGGTTAAAATAACTCTGAAATGCAAATTATGGCTAAGCTTATTAGGAAATTTGTACCTTCTTCTTCCTCATCATCAAATTTCATATCTTCTATCTAAGAAAAATAGTGAAGAAATCAGTTATGATGATTTAGATCAAGTTATTTGTGGTCGGACTATTCCAACCATGAATAAAAATGAAATTTATGAAGTTCGAAGTTTTCAATTAAAATCAAGTTATAAAGTAAAAACCATTGAAAGAACTGAATCCATTACCAGTAATATTTAGCATCTTTCTGTAATCAAGCCCCATGAAATAAAGGAGTATGTTAAAGCATACAATTATATTCATTTTGGATTTAGTGCAAGTTGCTCTAAAGCCTTTAACAAGACTTGGACTTAAAATAAAAGCTCTTACCTATCTTTAAGATACAAGACATAAAAAATTCAATGATTCATTCCTTAGAATGGTTAAATCAAGTTTGGCTCATGGCCCAACTTTCTTTAATTGCTTTCCAAATTTCTCTGTTTCCCTTACAGATACAGGTGCACATGAAGCTCTTACTCTTGCTATCCGGACAAAAGGTTTTGATATGAATTCTCATAATCAAAATCTTGCTCTCATATATAGAGTTTATTATAAACTCATGAATTCTGTTGTTCTAGGCATAGCCGATTCCCATTAAGCAAAAGGTATGAATACTTTATTCCAAACTAATTTCAAAAATAAAGTTAATATTCCAAAACTCATACAGTGAAATGATATTAATCTATCTGGTAAATGGTGCTTAGAATACACCCAAGCAGAAAGGTCTTTAGAAAATTAAGATATTGAAACAATTATTGAACATGAAGATAGAAGTATTGAAATAAATTTTGAAACAGATTCAAGAGATACAACTCCTACAGTTTATCAACCTTCTAGAAAGTCTTGTTCTCATCTTCCCTTTGTGGTAGGATCTTCCATAATAGAACCATCCCGAGTTTCTTGCTCTACACCTAATGTAGACCTTCGACCTACAGGATTTGTCCTTATTAAGCTTCTCCATCTAATACATATAATCCTTCGGAATCTGATTTCAATATGAATGTTATTGAATGTTTTGAAATTGATAAAGAAATGTTAAATATGAATTTAGCTCTACATCCTTTAACAAAATCCTTTTTTAAATAGGTTTCTTAAGAACATAAAGACTTTTTAAAAGAAAAATGGTACAAATATATGTATAATAATCAAAGAAATATTTATTTCTTTGATTGGCTTAAACTAGCCATAAAGAAAGCTTATACTACTGAAGATTTATCCATCAATATGATAATAAAATTAAACTCATCTTGGATTATAGCTTCTACCAGTTTTTCTCTACAAAGAACTAAAGAATCTATACATCCTCCATTACATCAAATCATGTATAAAGAAACTTTGGCCCTACCCATAAAAGATATAGCAAAGATACATGGAGGTAATGGTAAATTTGAATTAATTTATAAATTAAACTTAGGTCATGTTTTAGAACAAAATAATTATACAAATATTAACTTTCATACTATTGGCCAACAAACCAATAGAATTGAAGATAAAGTTGAAAATACTTTAAAAATTTATGAAGCATCTTCTTCACAAAAGATAATTAAGACACAAACTTTAGGTTTTCAAGGTGAAGCCCTTAAAGATCTAAAGTTAGAAAGGAAACCTTTAAAATTTTCAAATGAACTAATCAACCGATTATCTCATAGTTTTACAAATATAAAACTTCAAGAAAAAAAGGATCAAAAAGCTGACAAATCTATAAATGTTTTAGTCCTTAATTGTAAAGCCTCTAGCTCAGATTCAGAATTTTCTGTAGCTGATTCTATAGAAGAAGAGTCTAAAACAAATGGGAATCAAAATGATCAAAATCAAGAATCTTTACAAATCGATAAAATATTTAAAAGACAAAAACTAATAGTCACTGCAGCAAAAACAAGAAATTATTAGCCAAGACCTACTCTTGTTGATCTTCAATTCGAAGAACAAGCTATTCTAAATGACCTTCAATTTGAAAACTCTTTAGTATGTGAATGAAATGTAGATGGACTATCTGAATATCAAATCCTGCAACTATGCCAACACATGATGATATATGCCTCTACCATCATGGCTGCCGGTAATGATCAAATACATGCAGTAAATGTAGTCGTCCTTGGATTTACTGGATAATTACATAGTTGGTGGGAAAAATACTTATTTGAGACAAAAAGAAATGCTATATTAAATGCAGTAAAAAGCGATCTCTCAAGAAATCCTGTTCTTACTCTTCAAGGCCAAATGATCCCTGATTCCATCTACATGCTTATTACCAATATAGTTAAACAATTGATTGGTAATTATATGAATATAGAAAAAAAATTAAAAATACAATTAATCAATTTATCTTGCCCAACATTATCAGATTTTCATTGGTATAAAGATGTTTTCTTATCAAAACTCTACACAATCGATGCAAGTAATTCAGAATTTTGGAAAGAAAAATTCATATCTGGTCTTCCTAAACTTTTTGCAGAAAAAGTTAAAGAAGAATTAAAATTAGAAAATTATGGAAAATTGAATTATGGAATGTATACATATGGTGATCTAATTCAAAAGATTAATAAAGTTGAATTTTCATTATGCAATGAAATTAAACTTAAACTTCAAATTGAAAATAAAAAAAGAATCATCAAGTATGAACTTGGTGATTTTTGTTTTCAATTTGGCATGGAACCACTAATCAGTCCTTCTAGCAAAAATAAAAAGAAAAACTTAAAAAGAAACCATCAAAAAAGAAAATCTAAACAATTTTCAACTCCACAATATTATATTCCCTCAAAAAGATATCATACAAAAATCTTCTCATAAAAATCTATATAAAAAATCATAGAAATCTTATACAAAAGATAATCCATCTACTTCTTATCTCAAGAAAAAAAAATACAATATTATAATTACAAACAAAAAGGACATATAGCTCATGACTACGTAAAAATAAAAGTTAAAATAGAAAAAGAAATCAAAACTATCTTAAAGGGATCCTCATCCTCATCCTTAGAATCTTCTAGTTCTTCTAATAACGATTATTCTCCACATACATGGCATTGTAAAATATTTGACAATGAAATATAGTATGAATCTGCTTCTTCTTCCTCTTTATCTTTAAACATATTATATGCTCCAGAAGAACTGGTGCTAGAAATGTTTTAGATTTCAAAGATGAAGGATTTAAAAATAAAAATTTTGAAAAAATATAGAATATAAATAAAGGAAATAAAAAAAGAAAAAGCTTCTATATCAAATAATATATATGACTTACTTGAATAATTCAGCATTAAAACTGCATTAAATAGACAAGAGGGCAACAAGCTCCTACTCATTTTTCTATTTAAGATCTTTATAAAGAAATAAATAATAAAAAGCAAGAAATAAAAGAATTAAAACTGGACTTAATTAAACTTCAAGAACTCAAACAACGTATTGAAAATCTTGAATTTCACACACTCAAAAATTATCAAGAAAATAATTATAATTTAGAAAATCAAGAAAAATTAGACAAAGATTTAAATGGTTTTGTAAATTCTTTAACAAGAAATCAACTTAAAAAATGGAAAACTCAAGCTAAAATTAAGGTCAAAGACTTCTTTATTAAAGCACTCTGTTTACTAGATAGTGGCGCAGATGTTAATTTAATAAAAGAAGGATTAATCCCAACAAAATATTATGAAAAAACCAAAAATAAACTCAAACTATCAATTGCTAGTAATAAACTCCATATCCATTATAAATTAAATAACGTCCATGCTTACAAAAATGGAACATGTATAAAGACTTTCAACTCTTGCCTATACATGAGGAAGGCTAGACCTATTTATAGTCATAACCAACATAATTTACATTTCATTACAGCTGAATTTAGACTGAATGTGCATTTCATTTAATGTGCTGGAATATTTCATGTTGCTTCTGGACTACAAGCAAAAATCACAGTCTTTGCTGTAGATGGACTTTATTCTGAATAGTCAGATGTCATGATTGCTTTGAGTGACTTGATAAGGTATGTGTCATGTCTTTATTTCTTTTCCCTTTCTGGAGATAAGTTTTTCATGGATGTGCATGTCGAAAATAAAATACTACTTCATTCTTATGAGATATATGCTTTGTCTTTTAGTACTTTTGCATGTACTTTTTCTAAGAACTCATTGATGGGCTAGCAGAAAAGGCTTTTCTCATCCTTCCAATGTTTTAAAAAAAGCTCTTGTAGGAAGAATCTTTATGCTAGGCATAGTATTATTGGAAACTTGGATCAAAAGTGCTCATTCCAACCTTCATTTGTTAATTCACCATGGAATAATTGGATTAACTCATCTCGAATATCTTTAGAAATATCAAAAGACATGTCTTCATAAGCATTGATAATTTGATTGAGAGCTGTATGTCCAAATTTATATGGATTTTGTATCACCATTGTTTGCTCAGCGAGATCATCAATAATGCGAACAACTCATTGATTGTTGCACCAAATATATCTGTATGTACTTGTAAATTCAAGATGTCCTTTTAGATTGAGAAATCTTTGATATTGATCAAAAGCTGGATCATAATTTTGGAGACGTTCTAAGCTGTATTCCATTGTAGCAGCTTCACGAGATTCATACCATTGAGTGAGATAATCAATAGGGAGATGCTCGTAATCATTTACGGTAAAGATGAATTTTTTGCAGACTAAATCTCCTTCTTCATAAGTCATGATAGTCCATAATTGATAAGGTTGATAAAACCAGATTTCTAATCTTGCACTCAAACTTGATGAAATCATTATGAAAAGTTGTCTTTTGATAACTTCAAGGCTATGAAGGGCATGTTGCACCATTGTAGGGAGCTGTTGTATCATTTCAAAATCATCTCTGCATAAAGAAAATCTTTAGACTAATCCTTGTTCGATATATGAGATATCAACTTCATGTAATGGCAAGAACAATTTGGGAAAGCCAGTTCTACAACTTATATATTGAGCTTTGAGCATTTATCGCTCCTTGATTTGACAAGAAATAGTTTTTCCTCTAATTCTTGTAGCTATCTCATCTGGAAGGGCTGTGTTAATCTTTTCCAAGAGGTGAATTCTGGATGTTTTTACATCAATATAGGTGGATAACAGTGCTCTTTAATGGATTTAAGGCACATAAGGATTTGGCTTTCCAAGTCCTTGATATGGTTTACAATTTTGGATAGGGTTTTTTTAGTGTTTTTTCTTTTATCATAGAGAATGGCACTCCAATGGGCATTGATAAGTTCTTGTGAAATGGCAGATAATCAATATAAGAGGAACTGGATGACTCTGACGCTGAGGATCCTTTTGAGATAGTTTTGATTTCTTTTTCTGTTTTAACTTTTATTTTTGGGCAGTCAGGAGCTATATGTCCTTTTTTTTTTTTTTGCAATTATAACATTGTATTTCTTTTTTCTTGGGGTAAGAAGTGGATGGATTATCATTTGCATAAGATTTCTTTAATTCTTTATAAGGGTTTTTATGAGAAGATTTTTGATAATATCTTTTTGAGGGAGTATAATATTATGGAGTTGAAAAATGTTTAGATTTTCTTTTTTGATTGTTTTCTTTAAGTTTTTCTTTTTATTCTGGCTAGAAGGACTGATTAATGGTTCCATACCAAATTAAAAACAAAAATCGCCAAGTTCATACTTGCTGATTCTTTTTTTATTTTCAATTTGACGTTTAAGTTTGATTTCATTGCATTATGAAAATCCAACTTTATTAATCTTTTGAATTAGATCACCATATATATACATTCCATAATTCAAATTCCCATAATTTTTAAATTTAATTCTTTTCTAACTTTTTCTACAAAAAGTTTAGGAAGACCAGATATGAATTTTTCTTTCCAAAATTCTGAATTACTTGCATCGATTGTATAGAGTTTTACAAGAAAACATCTTTATAACAATGAAAATCTGATAATGTTGGGCAAGATAAATTGATTAATTGTATTTTAAATTTTTCTTCTACATTCATATAATTACCAATAAAATGTTTAACTATATTGTAATAAGCATGTAGATGGAATCAAGGATCATTTGGCCTTGAGGAGTAAGAATAGGATTTCCTGAACGATCTCTTTTTACTGCATTTCATATAGCATTTCCTTTTGTATCAGATAGGTATTTTTTCCACCAACCATGTAATTCTCTAGTAAATCTAAGGACGACTGCATTTACTGCATGTCTTTGATCATTACCGATAGCCATGATGGTAGAGGCATATATCATCATATGTTGGCATAGTTGTAGGATTTGATATTCAAATAGTCCATCTACATTCCATTCGTATACTGAGGAGTTTTCAAATTTAAGGCCATTTAGAATAGATTGTTCTTCGAATTGAAGATCAACTGGAGTAGGTCTTGGATAATAATTTCTTGTTTTTGCTGCAGTGACTATTAGTTTTTTGTCTTTTAAATGTTTTATTGATTTATAGAGATTCTTGATTTTGATAATTTTGATTCTCATTTGTTTTAGACTCTTTTTATATAGGATCAGCTACAGAAAATTCTGAATTTGAGCTAGAGGCTTTAGAATTTAAGACTAAAACATTTATAGATTTTTTAGATTTTTTATATTTAATTTCTTGAAGTTTTATATTTGTAAAACTATGAGATAATTGATTGATTAGTTCGTCTGAAAATTTTAAGGGTTTTTTTTCTAACTTTAGATCTTTAAGGGCTTCATCTTGAAAACCTAAGGATTGTGTCTTGATTACATTATGGGAAGAAGTAGTTTCATAAAATTTTAAAATATTTGCAACTTTATTTTCAATTTTGTTGGTTTGTTGGCCAATAGTATGAAGGTTAATATTTATATAATTATTTTGTTCTAAAACATGACTTAAATCTAATTTGTAAATAAATTCAGTTTTACCTTTGTCTCCTCGTATTTTTGCAACATCTTTTATGGGTATAACTAAAGTTTCTTTATAAATGTTTTGATATAATGATGTATAGATTCTTCAGTTCTTTGTGGAGAGGAACTGGTAGAAGCTATAATCCAAGAAGTGCTTAATTTAGTTATCATATTAATGAATAAATCTTCAGTATTATAAGCTTTCTTCATGGCTAGTTTAAGCCAATCAAAGAAATAAATATTTCCTTGATTATCATATATATATTTATACCATTTTGCTTTTAGAAAGTCTTTATGTTATGGAGAAACATGGTTAAAAAAGGATTTTGTGAGAGGATGTAAAGCTAAATTCTTTTTTAACATTTCTTTATTAATTTCAAAGCATTCAATAACATTTATATTGAAATTGAATTATGAGGGATTATATGTATTAGTTGGAGAAGCAAGATTTCTTATGTTTTCTGGAGCTTGATAAGGATACAAAAGTCTTGTAGGTCAAAGGTCTACATTTGGTGTAGAGCAAGAAACTCGGGATGGTTCTTTTATGGAAGATCCTACCACAGAAAGAGGATGAGAACAAGACTTTTTAAAGGTTGATAAACTGTAAGAGTTGTATCTCTTGAATCTGTTTGAAAATTTATTTCAACACTTTCATATGCAAGTTCAATAATTATTTCAATATCTTGATTTTCTAAAGACCTTTCTAGTTGGGTGTTTTCTAAGCGCCATTTACCAGATAGATTAATATCATTCCACTGTATGAGCTTTGGAATATTAACTTTATTTTTGAAATTAGTTTGGAATAAAGTAGTCATACCTTTTGCTTATGGGAATAGGCTATGCCTGGAACAACTAAATTCATGTGTTTATAATAAACTATATATATGAGAGCAATATTTTGATTATGAGGATTCATATCAAAACCTTTTTTCTGGATAATAAGAGTAAGAGCTTCATGTGCACCTGGATCAGTAAAAGAAACGGAGAAATATGGAAAGCAATTGAAGAAAGTAGGGCCACTAGCCAAACTTGATTCAATCATTCCAAGTAATGAATTATTAAATTTTTTATGTCTTGTATCTTGAACATAGATGAGAACTTCTGTTATAAGTCCAAGTCTTGTAAATGGCTTTAAAGCAACTTGCACTAATCCAAAATGAATATAATTGTATGTTTTAACATACTCCATTATTTCATGGGGCTTGATTAAAGAAAGATGTTGAATATTACAGGTAATGGATTCAGTTCTTTCAATGGTTTTTATTTTATAACTTAATTTTAATTGAAAACTTCCAACTTTATAAATTTCATTTTTATTTACGGTTGAAATAGTCCAGTCACAAATAACTTGATCTAAATCGTCATAACTGATTTCTTCACTATTTTTAATAGACATAGAAGATAAGGAATTTGATGATGAGGAAGAAGAAGGTACAAACTTCTTAACAAGCTTAGCCATAATTTGTATTACAAAGTTATTTTAACCAAATCCACCATGAGTATCTAACAAAATAGAGGATTTACACACCAACAAAATGTTGGAAGTAGGTGGGTCTCGTGGATAGATTTTCAAAACTTTTGATCCATTTGTCACAGGGATTAACTATACATAAGACCAAAATCCAAAATGCAGGATGTGTTACCCTCAACCTCGTGACCATGTACAGTAAAAATTCTATCAGCACTAAACATCCAAAATAATCTACGACATGTAAGAAGTAGATCATACCTTTGGAGATCCGCAGTGCTCTAATGGATTTCTTCAACACCTCTTAGCCTTCCACGCTATGACCCCCAAATAGGATTTTTTTTTTCTCAAGAAGAATGGTGGAATCTTCAGGAAAAAATCCTAACTCGAAACTCTAAGGAACTAGAAGAAAGGAGAAGAGAATAACTCGTGCAACTCTTGCACGAAAGGGTTTTGGGCGTGAGGGAGAGTCTTATTGGACATCCAAGAGATTTTATAGACTTCCAAATCTCTCCCTTGTCTAATTGAAATAGAAGTCTTACTTCCAAAGCAATTAGCGGCTTTCTCCTTTCCAAACTCTTATTTCTAGAGTCCAAGTCGGATTAGTGTTTTCCAATATCTTGGGCTAGCGTGGGGACCACTAGGGATTCCTTAGAAAGCTGGCTCCAACTGGAACACCGCGACCCCACATCTCATGTGCAATCCGGGCCCACAGTTAATTGCAAATAACACCACTATATAAATGCAATTGCACTCCAGTCTTAGGAATAAATTATAATGAAGACCCTAAACTTCCCAATTACCACAAGTAGGCCCCTCTATCAATATCCGTGGATCAATTGGAATAAATCCGTCTCTTCCAATCTAAGTTCTACATCTTATTATCCTTGAGCCCCAATTAATCACAGTAATCATCAGTACCATCCAATTAACTCTTAATTGAGATGGGTGCACACTTACTAATGACAAATCCATTAATTGGCATAAGGGGATAATAGAGATAGATTCCATCTTGATCATTCAACGTTCCCACAGTTCTACTACCATATACTCAAGACACCGAGGTGTTAACCTATAGTCGGCCTCACTCATTGGTGACTCAAAGCAAATGAATAGATAGAAACTTGAGTTCGTCAATGTCTCAGGATTGAGAGCCTATTGCTAGGGAATTATGAGAACATACCTTATTATTGAGACGGAATTCCATAAGGTGCATCTCATGGTCCTTCAATACATCTAATGTACCAGCACCGTGATCCAGAATCTTACATTCTGATGATCGAGACAAATCACACTATTTCATAGTGATCAAAGTGCTGCAACCTTATCAAATGAGATGCCCAGACTCATTACTGGTTGTGAAGTTATTTAAGTATAAGATTTGTGACATATATCTCCCGCGTGTGGATGTCATCCATGCACATATATCACATCTAATATACTAATGGGACCCGGTTCAACTCATGAACCATTATGTCATATGTATTGGTCATGTGCATGAATTAGTAAAATAACACTCATCTCATGAAAGCAAAGCATGATTTTATTGATAAATAAAGAAATTAATCAATTTATTACATCAACTGATGGATTGAGTCCACAAAATCTAACAATCTCCCACTTGGGCTCAATGCCAGTCAGGGTTGCATCTCATGCCCATCCCTTCTACATGTTGCTCAAAGACTTTGGTAGTCAAAGGCTTAGTAAAGGGATCTGCCAAATTGTCTGCAGAGGCTATCTTGGTAATAGCAATATCACCTTTCTGCACAATCTCTCCGACTAAGTGATACTTCCTCTGTGGCTTTTATGGCTTCTGGGTTCCTTTGACTGAGCGACTGCCCCGCTGCTGTCACAGTAAACTGTGAGTGGCTGTCGTACCAAAGGTACCACCCCAAGTCCCAAAAGGAATTTTTTAAGCCATACTGCTTTCTTAGCTGCTTCACAAGCTGCTACATATTCAGCTTCCGAGGTTGAATCAGCGGTACATTCTTGTTTTATACTCCTCCAGCGGATAACTTGATGAGTCTTTAAAAATGCATATTTTCATACACATTTTGACCCATTTTAAGGACTTATTATTTTTTGAAAGAGCCTCATTTAGTGTGATATCATGGGTTAATTCATTTTAAATTCATTTTTATATTTTTCTGCATAAATTGCTTAAAAATCACACTTTTTGCACAAATTCATGAAACCTGCTATTTTTGGAAAGTCTATTTTTGGAAAGTTTTGTGAAAATAATTTTTCTCATGAAATAAATTGAATTCTCTTCATCATTAGTTTATTCATACAAAATCATGAAGAATGATGTACATTTTTATTATCATTTCATGAGAAATGGGCCCACATTCATGCATATGTGATGTTAGGGGTAAAATTATCTTTTCACATAAATTCACATCTGTTTTGTAGGAAATTGATTATATGGGTCCCATTTGTAAAGAATTGAGGCAAGGAATTGATTTTCAAGAAAAAGGAGAGCAGAATTGAAGAGAAAAGGAAATTGGAAGAAAATTGTAAAAAGTCAGCTTCATGGTCCCACACACACATGCACATGTGTGGGGCACACTTGTAAAACATCCAAGATGGGGTCCATTTATTTGTTGCACATTTTCAAGAGATTTTGAAGGGAATTTGAAGAATATCTCATCAAAGATAGACAAGGAAAGCCACATAGGAGTTCTTTTTTGAGAAGGAGAAGATTTAATTGAAAAAAAATATAAAAAAAATCCAAGCAAGCTATTCCACGTCCAAAAGAGATTTTGGATTAGATTTTGATTGAACAAGTAAAGGAAAAAATCAAGGGAGAATTATCTAGAAGATCTCTTCAAGTTAGGAGCCAACAAGGAGAACTTTCCAAAAAAGGAAAGTTGACGATGCAAAGAGATAAAAGGGGAAGTTCTACACCTCATGTGGGCCAAGTTTGATTCTAAGAGAGGATTCTTATCCCTATTTCATCTCTCAAAAGATCTCAATGCAAGCTGGCAAAGACAAAGAAGGAAAGAAGCATCCAAGAGGGATTTCTGGACAAAACAAGCAAGGAAAGAAGAGAAAAATAAAAAGAAAAAAAATCCCCAAGGATATTGCACGTCCAAAGCATTTGTTGGAGCCCTTTTTTCTTTCATTTTTTAATTATTTTTAATATTTTAAAGTTTGAGAAGGAGTAGGACTTGAAAAAGTATAAATAGGGCACCCTTCTCTCATATTCTTCATGGAAGAATTACCCACCTCCCACCTCTAGATTTCTACATCCATCTCTCCCTCTCTTGTCTCTCCATCTTAAGTCATCAAGGAGGCTTAGCCCTAAAGCCACACCACCAACCTTGAAGATCAACTAGAAGGAGGAATTCTTTTCCATCCTAGTATGTATAATCTTTTGGTTTAAATTTTTTTTTTCATCTTATGTAAAGGATTGTCATACTAGTTCAATAATATTCATCTTCTTATTCTTCTTATTCTTATGGTTGTATGATTGCTTGATTTGTGTTTTTTCTTTTTTGGATTGACGACCCAAATAAAGAGCATACTTTAAGAAATTATTAAGCCTAGACTAAGGGAGAATTTTAAGTGAATATACCGCCTTTAACTTCTATTGTTTACCGCCTTTAACTTCAATTATACCGCCTTTGACTTCCTGCAATTTTTATTTTCTTTCATTGCACTTTTAATTTTAAATTTCTACAATTTTATTTTCCTGCAATTCTATTTTATTTTTTGCACTTTTGTTACATTCACATTGATTTTAAGTTTTGTTTTTGCATAGTTTAATGGTTGGATTAGGAATCATTGCATCTATTTTCTTATCATAAGATTTTGTGCATACTTAAGTTGATGAAAATTAAGCCTTCAGATCTGAATCTAATGATTAAATTCGGACTTAATTTATGAACAGCATAACTTAATAGTTTCAGCAAACTGCAAAAAAACAGTTTTTGGCAAAAAGTTCGAAGTGGGTAGACGAATCAAATCATAGTATTTTTCTTTAAAACTTGGCAAACTTAAAGTTTAGGATGTGTTCTTTCATTCCCAAAAATTTCAAATCAAAATAATTTCGGAAGGTTTGTGAACCAGAGGCTTAAACTTTGCTAATCAGTCAACCCGAATCAGAATTCCTGCACAGAATTTTGCAAAGTTGTCATATTCATGCATTCATAACTTTTTCGTTTTAAATCCTTTTTCACTTCCATTTTTTTTGTTGGTTTCTTGCATCAGTAGAGCATGAATTCCAGCCATTAAATTTAAATTTAGGATGCATTAGAATAGTTGAAATCATGCATAAAATTTGCATCAGCATACTAGTTTTTCAGACTTAGAATTTTTCAGCATCTCATGGCATGCATTGCATTACTAATTTTACTAACTTTCTAATTTTAAATTTGTTTCTAGTTTTATGTTTTTGATTGTTTTAGTTAATTTTCAGAATTAAAATATCTTTCTAAACTTGTTTTAATTGAAGGTTTTAAATTGAAAAGTTTTCTAGTTTTGGAAATTCTAACCTAAGAAAGTTTCTAATTTATTTTTTTTTATTTTGTTTCTAACATTGTTTAGTTTAGTTAGTTTCTAATTTTTGTTTTTATTTTTGGAAGTTCTAACTTGTGTTTTAGTTTTGCAGTAATTTTAGTTTTATTTCAGGTTTTTAGATTTAGGAAAGTTTCTTTCATTGGTTTGTAATTAATTTAATTTTTGTAAGGAGGACACTTGTATTTGTTAGATTTTAAATTAGGCTAGTTTTAGATTTTTATTTAAGACAGGTTAGAAGTTGAAAATACCTTAAACACATTGCTCCCTGAGGATCGACCTGGTCTGACCAGTTTTATTACTACATCGCGGTTCTGCACTTGGAACTCACGATCAAGTTTTTGGCGCCATTGCCGGGGAGCGCCATTTAAGGTAACTTATCTAACTTTCCTTATTTACATTGCTTTGTGGGTGTGGTTTAATTTAGGCATCTTTCTAGAAATAGGAGGACATGCAGGGAATGATAGGCCGCCCTAATTTGGAATAGGAATGTGCATGGAATGCTAGAAAATACACATCATTGTTATTTTTAGAAACTTTCTAAAATCAAGAAAAGTTACTGTTTTTGAACTTGTCTCAACTTTTTTTTTGGGAAGAAAGTATACCAAAAGTGATCTAATCATTGTCCTTAATCTTCTCGGTGTCTAAGTAAGCCTCTGCCCCTATAGTGCGCGACAGCTTGTCTGTTCAGGAAACTGGTCCTTCAAACGGGTCCATCTGTGACTCTACCACTTCCTGGTGGCTAACTGGCCGAGTTGGTTTCATAGGACCAGATTGGAGAACTAGAGGAAACTTTTCAACCTTAAGGAGTTACTTTGATGTTTATTGTCTAACTTAGTTTTTTTTTTCAAAATCTCAAAATTCAAAAAAAAAAAAAAACAAGTGATTCCAAAAAAAAAAAAAAAAAAGGATTTGTGGGAATCCACAAACATGAGGAGACTTAATAATGGGCAAACTAATGGGAATGGAATCAATACTGATGGCCCACCAAAGTCTTGGCGTACCTTGTGTGAACAAGAAAGAATTGAAAAGTTACATCTAAGAAATTGTTCAGCTAGATCTTATGAATGGGAATGGGCCAATCACTATGATCATTGTTACAATGAGGAATTTGACGATTTTAATGGAATGGTTAGTTTAGATGATCAACCAATAAGGGTCCCACATGATTACCCACACCTCACACAATCATCTACTCATTCTGATACGGATGTGGGATTTCCATGGTGGACAGAATCAAATCAATGGCATTACCATAATGAAATGGATAACATGTGTGGTCCAAATTGGGATGATCACTCACTAAACAATTGGCGTAATGTGCCCAATATGGATCATGTCTCTTATTCCCAAGAATTTACTCAGGCTGGGTCGTATGACTATCCCTCGTAGGATACATCATATGTACCCCCTCCTTCTCCCTGGTCATATGCACCTCATAATCCCTCTCTACCTGAATGGTCATATGAACCACCACCACCCCTGAAGAATTCTTTGGAGGATACTTTAGGCAAATTGGTTGAGTTCACACACAATGCCATGCAAATCATACAACAAAATGAACAACACATGAAAAGCCTAATGACTTCGATTAATCAAATCGGGCTTGAAATGAGAAAACAAAATGCCACTCTTGGAATTAAAGATGATCCTACATTCATTGAAAATCTCGTAGATATGGATCACACAAGCACACAGTGGATATCCAAGGGTGTACATGAGTACATAGATGATGGTGTGATGCATAAACCAATTGATGAATCACATGAGCCTATGTGCCCCACTTTTCCTCAGTACCAGCCATTCCACTTCATTAAAGAGGAATCGATGCCCTTTTACATAAATCCTTTCTATGATTCCGATTCCTCTAATGAATTTGGCATTGTAGTCTTTCACAAATTTGATGTTCCTACAATTGAGGAAACTGCAAATGAACCTACTGAGCCTCAAAAGGAAGATTACAATTGGGAGGATGACCCCATTTTTCAGATTTCTGAGTTAGATAATTTGGAATCTTTAGAATCATGTACTGACTTCTTCATGAAATCTGATGATCCAACCCTTAGAGAAATTGCCCTCGCATTTATTGGCCCTCAATGTTATTCAGAAAAACTTACAGAATTAAGGAATAGTGGTCCCATTCAGACACCCAAGTCCGATAATTTGGAATCCTTTCAGCTCGTGCCTAAACAGACTGTGGAAATCAATTTAAAAGAATTTGTGGTACGCGAGGACCTAGGGCCACCTAGCTGTTCATTGCTTCCTCTCCTCTCTTTCAAATATCCATTTTTAAGGGAGGAGGAAGAAATTTTCTTTATGGTCCTTTCTTCACACAGTCTACAGAAATATGCAGTCCTCATGGTTTCATCTCTTTCTGTGCTTCTTGTAAACTGTGTGGAGGAAAATTTCATTTGGGATCCGGGTGGACTCATGATTTCGAATCTAGTAGTGTAGTTTTTTTCTTCTTTTCTTTTTAGAGTAGATATTTCCTTTTAGAGTAGCTTCTTGTCTTTTTGTTCTTGTTTTTTTTGTTTTGTCTAACTTTGGACAGGGAGCAGCTCGAATACATTTTCAGGTGACTTTTCTCTCTACCCTCATTTCCATTTATGTTTCCTCATGTTATTTTTACAGTTCTGTGTTGCATGCATAAACATCGAGGACGATGTTCATCTTAGGTTGGGGGGTGAGAACAAGCACGCTTGTCCAATTTTAGACAAAATTTTTTTTGATTTTGCTACCACTTTTATCATTTTAGTCAGTTTTTAATGATTTTAGTTTTTTAAAAAACAAAAGAATTAGGACCTTTATTTCTTTTTCGTTGGTATTTATTTTTCATTTTGGAAAAGAAAGTTTTCAAAAGAATTGAAGCGATTTGAAGATATATAGAAATCTGGAATTTTCATACTTTTGGAAGGAAGTAAAAAGAAAGTTTGCATTTTCTAAAGGAGAAAACCTATCACAAGATTACCAAAACTTGCTCTTCACACACACACACGTATACATTTTTCGAAATTTTGGATATGAAGCTTTGATGCTGTTTGTTTTTGGAATTTTTCTGGAGAATATAATGTGAACTTGAAATTTAGTTTGTAGAATATTTTTGTTTCCTGATTCATTTTTGGTAAATTGTATATATTAGAACCAAAATGAATTAAGTCGAGCGATATGAGAACTGCCACATAGTATTTACTTTGGTTAAAACAAAAAGAGTGAAAAAAAAGAGCATATAATGAGCAGTTTATGACTTGTTTGGGTTCGTAGCCTTTTTAACTCGAACTAGTAAGCCCGGAGGGATATTTCCATATCTAGTGCCCCAAAGCCATCTGGTTTGGGAGTCATTGGCCTAACGCTCGCTACATGGGTTAATTAGAAAGCTTAAGGGACCTAAACATTGCACAGTCACAGGAAAGAAAAGAAAAAAAAAGAAAATAAAGATGAATTATGGCCCAACGAGTGTCCGTAGAAATTTTTAAGGGATATGTGCGGAAATGCATAAGGACTAAGTTTGCTCCTTAGATCCCAACTTTTGCTATATCATATGAACTTGGAAAATTCTACGTTGGAAAAAGTAAGAGAGTGAAGAGTGTCCGTAAGAGTTTGTAAGGGAGTATGTGCGGGGAAGGATAGGGACTAGATTTGCTCTCTGGATTCTAACTTTTCTTTTATCGTATGAACTTGGGAACTCTTGCGTCGGAAAAAGATAGTGAGAGAAAAAGAGGCCAACCGAAGTAAATAGTAAAGTGGCAACTATCTTAGTAACTTTGAGAGGAAATTTCTTTTTGCTAAATTTCAGGGGATCAGACTATTTGAAGGAAAAATTCTGTTTTTGCAGCATTATTGTAGAATATCCGAAGTAGGTTTTTGATGTATACAGTTTCCCACCATGCACGCAAGTTGGTTTGAATTTGAGAAAGTTTTTGAGAATAGAATTGTGGACCGGAATTTGAAAAGTCTGAAAGTGTAATTATTCCAGATTTCAAAAATATCTGATATGAGTGAATTTTCTTTTGGAGAATTTCTTTTCACTTTTATTTATTTATTTTTCTTCATGAAGAGAATTTTGTGGGTATATTCACTGCAAACCCTCACGAGGCACAACTCGTCCATTAGGGGGAACCTAGGGGTTTAAGGGCTTGCTGCAAAAGCTAAATGCAGTCGAGAGTGCCAGCGAAAGTGGTGTTGCATTCATGTTTAATTTTATTGCATTGCATTAGATTAGATTAGGTTAGGATGAATTCCTCATATTTTATCGCATTTTTTGCTAGGGACTAGCAAAACGCTGGTTGGGGGGTGTGATGAGTCTTTAAAAATGCATATTTTCATACACATTTTGACCCATTTTAAGGACTTATTATTTTTTGAAAGAGCCTCATTTAGTGTGATATCATGGGTTAATTCATTTTAAATTCATTTTTATATTTTTCTGCATAAATTGCTTAAAAATCACACTTTTTGCACAAATTCATGAAACTTGCTATTTTTGGAAAGTCTATTTTTGGAAAGTTTTGTGAAAATAATTTTTCTCATGAAATAAATTGAATTCTCTTCATCATTAGTTTATTCATACAAAATCATGAAGAATGATGTACATTTTTATTATCATTTCATGAGAAATGGGCCCACATTCATGCATATGTGATGTTAGGGGTAAAATTATCTTTTCACATAAATTCACATCTGTTTTGTAGGAAATTGATTATATGGGTCCCATTTGTAAAGAATTGAGGCAAGGAATTGATTTTCAAGAAAACGGAGAGCAGAATTGAAGAGAAAAGGAAATTGGAAGAAAATTGTAAAAAGTCAGCTTCATGGTCCCACACACACATGCACATGTGTGGGGCACACTTGTAAAACATCCAAGATGGGGTCCATTTATTTGTTGCACATTTTCAAGAGATTTTGAAGGGAATTTGAAGAATATCTCATCAAAGATGGACAAGGAAAGCCACATAGGAGTTCTTTTTTGAGAAGGAGAAGATTTAATTGAAAAAAAAATATAAAAAAAATCCAAGAAAGCTATTCCACGTCCAAAAGAGATTTTGGATCAGATTTTGATTGAACAAGTAAAGGAAAAAATCAAGGGAGAATTATCTAGAAGATCTCTTCAAGTTAGGAGCCAACAAGGAGAACTTTCCAAAAAAGGAAAGTTGACGATGCAAAGAGATAAAAGGGGAAGTTCTACACCTCATGTGGGCCAAGTTTGATTCTAAGAGAGGATTCTTATCCCTATTTCATCTCTCAAAAGATCTCAATGCAAGGTGGCAAAGACAAAGAAGGAAAGAAGCATCCAAGAGGGATTTCTGGACAAAACAAGCAAGGAAAGAAGAGAAAAATAAAAAGAAAAAAAATCCCCAAGGATATTGCACGTCCAAAGCATTTGTTGGAGCCCTTTTTTCTTTCATTTTTTACTTATTTTTAATATTTTAAAGTTTGAGAAGGAGTAGGACTTGAAAAAGTATAAATAGGGCACCCTTCTCTCATATTCTTCATGGAAGAATTACCCACCTCCCACCTCTAGATTTCTACATCCATCTCTCCCTCTCTTGTCTCTCCATCTTAAGTCATCAAGGAGGTTTAGCCCTAAAGCCACACCACCAACCTTGAAGATCAACTAGAAGGAGGAATTCTTTTCCATCCTAGTATGTATAATCTTTTGGTTTAATTTTTTTTTTTCATCTTATGTAAAGGATTGTCATACTAGTTCAATAATATTCATCTTCTTATTCTTCTTATTCTTATGGTTGTATGATTGCTTGATTTGTGTTTTTTCTTGTTTGGATTGACGACCCAAATAAAGAGCATACTTTAAGAAATTATTAAGCCTAGACTAAGGGAGAATTTTAAGTGAATATACGCCTTTAACTTCTATTGTTTACCGCCTTTAACTTCAGTTATACCGCCTTTGACTTCCTGCAATTTTTATTTTCTTTCATTGCACTTTTAATTTTAAATTTCTACAATTTTATTTTCCTGCAATTCTATTTTATTTTTTTGCACTTTTGTTACATTCACATTGATTTTAAGTTTTGTTTTTGCATAGTTTGATGGTTGGATTAGGAATCATTGCATCTATTTTCTTATCATAAGATTTTGTGCATACTTAAGTTGATGAAAATTAAGCCTTCAGATCTGAATCTAATGATTAAATTCGGACTTAATTTATGAACAGCATAACTTAATAGTTTCAGCAAACTGCAAAAAAACAGTTTTTGGCAAAAAGTTCGAAGTGGGTAGACGAATCAAATCATAGTATTTTTCTTTAAAACTTGGCAAACTTAAAGTTTAGTATATGGGCTTTCATTCCCCAAAATTTCAGATCAAGATAATTTCGGAAGGTTTGTGAACCAGAGGCTTAAACTTTGCTAATCAGTCAACCCGAATCAGAATTCCTGCACAGAATTTTGCAAAGTTGTCATATTCATGCATTCATAACTTTTTCGTTTTAAATCCTTTTTCACTTCCATTTTTTTGTTGGTTTCTTGCATCAGTAGAGCATGAATTCCAGCCATTAAATTTAAATTTAGGATGCATTAGAATAGTTGAAATCATGCATAAAATTTGCATCAGCATACTAGTTTTTCAGACTTAGAATTTTTCAGCATCTCATGGCATGCATTGCATTACTAATTTTACTAACTTTCTAATTTTAAATTTGTTTCTAGTTTTATGTTTTTGATTGTTTTAGTTAATTTTCAGAATTAAAATATCTTTCTAAACTTGTTTTAATTGAAGGTTTTAAATTGAAAAGTTTTCTAGTTTTGGAAATTCTAACCTAGGAAAGTTTCTAATTTATTTTTTTTATTTTGTTTCTAACATTGTTTAGTTTAGTTAGTTTCTAATTTTTGTTTTTATTTTTGGAAGTTCTAACTTGTGTTTTAGTTTTGCAGTAATTTTAGTTTTATTTCAGGTTTTTAGATTTAGGAAAGTTTCTTTCATTGGTTTGTAATTAATTTAATTTTTGTAAGGAGGACACTTGTATTTGTTAGATTTTAAATTAGGCTAGTTTTAGATTTTTATTTAAGATAGGTTAGAAGTTGAAAATACCTTAAACACATTGCTCCCTGAGGATCGACCTGGTCTCACCAGTTTTATTACTACGTCGCGGTTCTGCACTTGGAACTCACGATCATAACTCCGCCTCCAAGCATAAATACATTACCAGAGGTGGATTTCCTAGAATCCTTATCTGACATAAAGTCAGAATCTGTGTATCCGACTGGAATCAACTCATCACTGCTATAAATCAACATGTAATCTCTAGTCCTTCTTAAGTATTTGAGAATACATTTTACAGCAGTCCAATGTTCAGGTCCTGGATTAGATTGATATCTGCTGACTAGGCCCACTACATAACAGATATCTGGTCTAGTACATAACATAGCATACATGAGGCTACCAACAGCCGAAGCGTATGGTATCGACCTCATTTGCTCCTTTTCCTCGGGTGTCTTAGGACACTGATCCTTGGAAAGGTGCACTCCATGCCTGAAAGGTGTGATACCCTTCTTGGAGTCTTGCATTGCAAACCGTACTAGCACCTTATCTATGTATGCAGCTTAGGATAAGCCAATCATCCTATTTTTCCGGTCTCGATAAAGTTTGATCCCTAGGATGTAACTAGCTTCTCCCAAGTCCTTCATATCAAAAGTCTTGGCTAACCAAACTTTTACCGTTGACAACATTCCTATGTCTTTCCCGAGGAGAAGGATGTCATCGACATATAAAACCAGAAAAACTACCCTGTCACCTTCACTTTTCATGTACACACATGACTTATCCGGATTTTGACAAAAACCAAATGACTTGATTGCCTGGTCAAAACGGATATTCCAGCTTCGGGATGCCTGCTTCAGTCCATAAATAGACTTCTGCAGCTTGCAAACTTTTTGCTCCTGGTTTTTAGCTACAAAACCATTGGCTGCACCATATAGATGTCTTCCTCAAGATGGCCGTTGAGAAAAGCCGTCTTGACATCCATTTGCCAAATCTCGTAATCGAGATGAGCCGCAATGGATAAGAGTATCCAGATGGATTTGAGCATGGCTACTGGCGACAAGGTTTCCTCATAATCGATCCCTTCTTTCTGAGTATATCTTTTCGCAACAAGCCTAGCCTTATAGGTCTCCACTCTTCCATCTGGTCCTCTTTTTCTCTTGTAGACCCACTTGCACCCAATAGGTTTAATATTGGCAGGCAAGTCCACAAGTGTCCAGACCTGATTTGAGTACATAGACTCCATCTCAGCTTTCATAGCATCTTGCCAGCGTCCCGAGTCTAAGTCATTGATTGCTTCATCATAGTTAGAGGGATCTTGTTCCGGCTCTTTTGGGATTGCTTCATAAGACTCTCCCAAGAATGAGAACCTATCAGGGGGTCTGACAATCCTCCCACTACGACGAGGTACTGGTGTAACTACTGGGTCTGGTAAGGGCGGTTCTTCCTCAAGTCCGGTCATACTTGGATTTGGAATTGATTGCTCCTGAATCTCTTCCAAGATCGCCTTTTCTAAAGATTTCCGGTCCATCATATAATCTTCCTCCAGAAAAACCGCATTGGTGCTGACCAGCACTTTCTGCTCTCTGGGATTATAAAATAACCAACCTTTAGTTCCTTTAGGATATCCTACAAATGTGCATACTTCCAACTTCGCTTCCAACTTATCCGTCTTAACCTTGAGCACGTGTGCTAGACAACCCCAAATGTGTAAATGTTGTAGACTAGGCTTTCGCCCAGACCACAATTCCTGGGGAGTCATAGGTATAGACTTAGATGGTACGAGGTTTAGTATGTACATTGCAGTATCCAAAGCATATCCCCAAAAGGATATAGGTAATCTTGAGAAACTCAGCATAGACCTAATCATATCTAAAAGAGTCCGGTTCCTTCTTTCTGCTACTCCATTCTGTTGAGGCATACTAGGAGCAGACAACTGGGATAGAATCCCATTTTCTGATAAGTAACCCATAAAATCAGCAGAGAGATATTCCCCTCCTCGATCTGATCGAAGAGTCTTGATACTCTTACCTAATCGCTTTTCCGTTTCCGCTCGAAATTCTTTGAACTTTTCAAAAGCTTCGGACTTGCGGTGCATAAGGTATATGTAACCATATCTTGAGTAATCATCTGTGAAAGTGATGAAGTACTCATATCCTCCTCTGGCCCTGACATTAATGGGTCCGCAGATATTAGTATGCACTAATTCCAATAAATCTTTGGCCCTATTACTCTTAGCTGAAAAGGGTCTTTTGGTCATTTTACCTTCCAACCAGGACTCACAGATAGGCATTGGTTCTACCACCAATGAAGGTAAGATACCATCTTTCACTAGCCTCTCAATCCTGTTAAGGTTTATATGACCTAGCCTCAGGTGACAAAGTTTTGTTGGATTAGATGAAGGTGACTTTCTCTTTAATAATGATCTACTAATTGTTTCAGTATCATGTATCTCATACATCGTGGGAGTTAACAAATAAAGTCCATTGGTTACCTTGCCAGAACATATGAAAGTACCATTAACCTTTATTCACCAAACTAGAAACTGAAATTAAATTCCGCCTTAAAGACGGTACATATAATGTTTCTGACAAAACCAATTTATTATTTGAAAAACATAAAGTAATGACTCCTACTGAAACAGCCTCCGCCTTAGCGTCAGATCCTAGGTTAACAATGATTTCTCCATCACTTAGCCTCCTGGTTTCCCTGAACTCCTACAACGTATTACATATGTGATTAGTTGCCCCGGAATCCACACACCAGGACTCTGAAGTACCAGTTGCAAAACTAACTTCAGATATAAGTGACTCAATCAAACCTGGGGTCTTTTTCTTAGACAGATATTCTGGACAATTCCTCTTCCAATGTCCTGTCTTACTACAATGGAAACACTTTCCTTTTGTCCCTGAACCTTTAGCTTTAGCCACGCCACCAGTTGGACCATTCTCCACCTTAGGACCTTTTGGAATTGATTTCTTTTTGCCTTTCCGCCCTTTGCCTTTCGGCTTGGACTTGGCATCTGACTTTTCTGTCATTAAGGCAGTTGGTTTTTTCTTCATAATCCCTTCAGTTGCTACCAGCTGACTAGATAGTTCAGCCAGAGTCAGATTCATTTTATTCATATTATAATTGACCTTGAAATTGTTGAATGACTCTGGTAGTGACTCAAGGATTATGTCAATCTGCGATTCTACATCAATCGCAGCTCCCAGTACATCTAACTCATTTAATGAGTCCATCATCTTCAACATGTGTTCCTGTACTGATGTACCTTCATCCATCTTGGTGCTAATGAGTACCCTCATGGTTTCCTGCCTAGCAGGTCTGCCTTGTTCTGCAAACATCTCCTTTAAATTTGATATCATATCATATGCAGTCTTATAAGATTGATGTTGATGTTACAGCACACTAGACATGGATGCCAGAATGTAACATCGGGCCATCTCATCGTCTTTGGCCCATTTGGTGTAAAGGTCCTTTTCTGCTTCTGATGCATATGGGCCAGGCACTTCAAGGGGGTTTTTGGTAAGGACATATTTATATCCTGAAGCTATCAGGACAATATCCAGATTCCGTTTCCAGTCTACATAGTTGGATCCCACCAACTTATTCTGGTTGAGGATGGTCGCAAGTAGATTGAAAGTATTCGAATTCATGCTTGTAATACTGTAACACATAACCATACATTCAATTAATAAATTTAAATGACATTAGGGTTTAGTATTCTACCAAATTTACGTGGGAATCCTCATAACCACAAAATTCAGAATATATCGGAATCCCAATCTTGTGGGGTATGCCTCCTTGGGGAGTGCAAATACCTCCTAGACTGGTGCGGATCAAAGTTGGTCAAAATTTGGATTAAGACTAACTATCCATGATCCCCTTCATTCATTACAATCTAGGTATCTCATACCAAATAATGTATGACTCACGATTAGCTTCGGTTTCTAAAATACATGAGGCAAATCCTTAGGGATACTACATCATTATTTTAGTTAAGTGTGACTCACCAAACTAGCATTGCATGACAACCGTTGTGGGTAGTTCCTCCTTGGGGAGTGGGCTCCCACCCCGTCTCATCAACACTATCCATAGGAGATCCATATCCAGTATCTAGATAAATACAAGCCCTCCGTGGGGAATGGCCATTCTCAAAATGGCGCAAGGCTAATACTTTCCTTACAATGGACCTATGGTGGAAAACCATGGGGATTTTTATATATATAGAATTGCCCCGCTCCCACTTAATATTTTAGAGTTGAGGATTTCCTTATAGGTGTATGGGTCCATCAAATATAGGTATATATTCATCTCATGATAAGACCAATGATTGGTTCCAAGTCAAGTTATTTTAAGGAAAGTCCAGTTTCTAAAATTAGTGTTATCAATAGATCCATCTCATGGGCCCACCAACTCTAATTAGAACTCTTTCCAAAAATTAATTTGATTTGACCAATTTTGGAATTTGCTATGTTTGGTTCAGATATGGAAATACTCTAAAATAAGCATTCATCCATAAATAGAAAGTGCTATAACAGAAGACTAGTCCTCTCCTCCACATGACCCAGGCAGAAAAGACTTCTTGGACTTCTAGACTTTCCAAAACTTTGGGATTCCTCAAACTCTTTGGGCATCTCCAAAAGACCTTTTGATAATCTTCAAACTCTTTGATTAGGAGTCCAGCTTCTCTTCCCTTCTTTGTTTCGGACATCTCCAGAATTTACAAAGTTTAAAAATACATAAATTCCTATGTCTCTATAATGAGACTTACATAGTAGTCTAAACATGGAAATAAAAGGGCTATAGGGAAATTCACCATGCCTTGCCCTTTCACGGGAAACCAAGGAGACCATGATGCCCTTTACACTTAGCCACAAATAAACCAGTAATTTAGAGGAAAGAAAAGCATGTGGGCCATATGGAGAGGACATTATCACCTGCAAGTTAATATCTCATACAACAAAGCATCTCACAAAACCAGGTTGCCAAACCACAATGGAAAAACAAGATGCCAAATATTTTGTCACCACGATACAAGATCCCCTACGCAACGGGGGTCCGGGGGCAGCACCCCCGGCGGGGGTCGAGCTGGTTCTGCCTAGGTTCGGCTAGCCGATCTGGTCCCTACTACGCTTAGCCAACAGACCTCTATAGCCATAGTGGTCCGTTTGACTAACCGACCTGACGAACCCAGAAATTTGGGTTCTTTTTCAGATTCGGCTCCTGCTGTACCCAATCACCTCTAATGATCTCAGTATGTTTTAATGGCATCTTATCATCCTCCTATTATGATTAAAACCTTTGTGACTTTCCAAACATGTATCTACTACAAAAGCAAGCAAACCCAATAAAAACTGATCCTATCATAGCCCTTGCTCTATCCTCTTCGCATCTCATGCGAAGATTAGAACAAGATTACTGATCTAACATGATTAGAGATGAGGTATGTCTCTGATACCAATTGTTGGAAGTAGGTGGGTCTCGTGGATAGATTTTCAAAACTTTTGATCCATTTGACACAGGGATCAACTATACATAAGACCAAAACCCAATGCAGGATGCGTTACCCTCAATCTCGTGACCATGTACAGTAAAAATTCTATCAGCACTAAACATCCAAAATAATCTACGACTTGTAAGAAGTAGATCATACCTTTGGAGATCCGCAGTGTTCTAATGGATTTCTTCAACACCTCTTAGCCTTCCACGCTATGACCCCCGAATAGGATTTTTTTTTCTCAAGAAGAATGGTGGAATCTTCAGGAGAAAATCCCAACTCGAAACTCTAAGGAACTAGAGGAAAGGAGAAGAGAATAACTCGTGCAACTCTTGCACGAAAGGGTTTTGGGCGTGAGGGAGAGTCTTATTGGACGTCCAAGAGATTTTATAGACTTCCAAATCTCTCCCTTGTCTAATTGAAATAGAAGTCTTACTTCCAAAGCAATTAGCGGCTTTCTCCTTTCCAAACTCTTATTTCTAGAGTCCAAGTCGGATTAGTGTTTTCCAATATCTTGGGCTAGCGTGGGGACCACTAGGGATTCCTTAGAAAGCTGGCTCCAACTGGAACACCGCGACCCCACATCTCATGCGCAATCCGGGCCCACAGTTAATTGCAAATAACACCACTATATAAATGCAATTGCACTCCAGTCTTAGGAATAAATTATAATGAAGACCCTAAACTTCCCAATTACCACAAGTAGGCCCCTCTATCAATATCCGTGGATCAATTGGAATAAATCCGTCTCTTCCAATCTAAGTTCCACATCTTATTATCCTTGAGCCCCAATTAATCACAGTAATCATCAGTACCATCCAATTAACTCTTAATTGAGATGGGTGCGCACTTAATAATGACAAATCTATTAATTGGCACAAGGGGATAATAGAGATAGATTCCATCTTGATCATTCAACGTTCCCACAGTTCTACTACCATATACCCAAGACACCGAGGTGTTAACCTATAGTCAGCCTTACTCATTGGTGACTCAAAGCAAATGAATAGATAGAAACTTGAGTTCATCAATGTCTCAGGATTGAGAGCCTATTGCTAGGGAATTATGAGAGCATACCTTATTATTGAGATGGAATTCCATAAGGTGCATCTCATGGTCCTTCAATACATCTAATGTACCATCACCGTGATCCAGAATCTTACATTCTGATGATCGAGACAAATCACACTATTGCATAGTGATCAAAGTGCTGCAACCTTATCAAATGAGATGCCCAATCTCATTACTGGTTGTGAAGTTATTTAAGTATAAGATTTGTGACATATATCTCCCACATGTGGATCTCATCCATGTACATATATCACATCTAATATACTAATGGGACCCGGTTCAACTCATGAACCATTATGTCATATGTATTGGTCATGTGCATGAATTAGTAAAATAACACTCACCTCATGAAAGCAAAGCATGATTTTATTGATAAATAGAGAAATTAATCAATTTATTACATCAACTGATGGATTGAGTCCACAAAATCTAACACAAAATGCCTTAAATGCCTTCACACGGCTAACAATGGCGACAAAAATGGCTACCTCAGCTTTGCTCGCAGCGAAATATGATTAAAATTTCTCAATAATAACAAACACACAACCAAGTACTAAGATTTTTGACGTTCTTGCTTTTGAGTTAGCAATTCCTTAAACAAAATAAAAACATAAAGACAAGTGAAGAAATACTGACAAAATGACTTTATATTGCAACGATACTTGATTACAAACTAGATGCCAACTTGGCTTTGATACCAAATGGGGAAGCTGGTGGGTATACAAAAGCGGAATGGAGACGAAAGAGGAGATGGTGGTGGAAGCAAGGCTGGATTTTGACTGGTATTCCAACTCTTGCCTGTTTATGGAAAGAGAGGTTGAACAAGAATTCCTTTGTTTGTTAATATTACTTTCTGGATGAAGCCGTTCTTTTTCTTTTCAGGAGTTTTGAGAACTTGAGAGAATGATGGCTTTATGGCTTGATCGATAGAATATTGCTAGAGTATTGCAGCATAATCAAATTGAAGCCAAAACTTAATATAGATCATTCGAGATAAAACTGGTGGACTGAAGTCCATTTCTTTTTAAGAATTCCATTTCAAGATCCAAGGAATCTCTTGCTTGCAATAAAACTGCATAATAACATAAGGTACTGTTGCAAGTTATAGGTACTGATAAAGGCTTTTTTCTTCTGATTTGAAAAGGGCTTTAAATGATGTAGAATAGGATTCATAAATAGAAAGAAGTTCTTGAAGAAGGATGTCTTTAGTGGCACCAAAAGGGATCCAAAATTGTGTGAAGAACCACATACGTATTTTATGGGAGTTTGATTTGAATCTGATGAACAAGGAATGTTGGAAGGATGGGTTTTGATAATAGAGGATGACTTCCCAAGCAGAAATATAATCATAATAATTAAAAATAAGTTCTGAATCAAGTATTTGAGGCATATGAAGAGGTCATCTTCATTCTTTTGCAAAGAGAACATGCGGATCATGATTTTTGAATAAAGGATAGCAATATTGGTTAGTAAAGCATTTAAGTATGAATTTTTTGATCCATCCATATGATCAATAGTACAGCTACCAATTTTGATCAAAATCTATTCATAGACCTTATAGTCAAGAGGTTGGATAAATAAGTGATCAGGAGAAAAAAGGATTTGGATAAGATGTTCAATAGAAATGGTATCGGTATTAGACATATCATCTAAGGAATAAATTCTCAAGGGTGCTTTTGTGGCAAAATATTGGGCTTGTGAAGCTGGAGGTTTTCTGGATACAGGGCTTGATGGGCTTTGAAATTGAGGAATATTAGAAGTATGGGTTTCTCCCCATCTCTCAAGATAATTGCTACTGGATTTTCTGGATAAAGGTGTAGTGTTCATAGTGGAAGAAACTTTATCAGTTGGGGGACTGGAGAAAGGGTCTAATCTGCTGAGGCTTCATTCTTTTGTTCCTGTAAAAACTCACAAGATAAAAAATCAGGAAGAGAATTATTTTTTCCTGCAATATACTCAATGTCAAAGTCAAATATGGCTAATAAAGCTTGCCAGCGAGCAAAGATTTGCTTAGCAGCAAGATTTTTTACATCTTTTTTCTAAAATTTCTTTAGCAGATTTACAATCTCTTTTTAATAAAAAATTTTTGTTTCATAAATCACTTTGGAACTTCATTATACTATTTACTATGGATAGGATTTCTTTCTTAATACTTGAATAATTCTATTGAGTGGGCGTCCATGTTCCAGAAATGAAACGAAGAATTTCTTCTTTTCCAAGGACGTTTCTTTATAGAAGGATTCCTCCAAAACCTATTTCAGATGCATCTGCTTGAACTATTTTTTATAAATCTGTATGAGGGATAGTTAAACAAGGTAAATTTTGGACTTTCTATTTAATATTTTGAACAGCTTTGGTATAAGCAGGTGACCATTCTACGGGATTTTTGGTCAAGCGCATTTACAAGATTTTTCTTTCTTTAGCAAGATCTTTATAAAAGTCAGAAACATAATTAAGGCATCCTAGAAAACGTTACAATTGCTCTTTATTAAGAATTTATTAGGAAATTAGGAAGCAACTTAATAACTCTTTGGACTGGAAAAATAGTTCCTTTTTTTATTATAAAGCCAAGAAACTGAATTTCTGTTTGAAAAAGCTTAATTTTCTTTTGGGATAAGACAAGTCCATTCTTGATAATGACTTTTTAAAAAATATTTAAATCTTTCCAATGGTCACAAATATATTTTGAAAACACAAGATTGTCATCTATATAGATGAGTGTAAAAGCTTGATATGGATTAAAAATGCATTCATTATTCTTTGAAATTCTGAAGGAGCATTTTTTAAACCAAATGGCATAACGTTCCATTCATAATGGCTAGTTGGTATTGTAAAAGCAGTTTTATAGCTGTCCTCTTGGGTGATTTGAATTTACCAAAATCCTAATTTAAGATCAAATTTGGAAAAAAGGAAGGCACCAGCTAGACGGCTAATATGATCGGTTTTATTTGGAACTGGATATCAGATAGACTTTAAGACTTTATCTAAAGGCCTATAGTTGATAACAAGATAGGGAACACCTCATTTTTGTTTAAGCGCTTTATTTACATAAAACGCTGCACAACTCTAAGGGGATTGTGATTTCTGAATAAGCTTTTTACCAAGAAGATCATTGATTTCTTTAGTACATAGTTCTATAAGGTCTTTATTCATCTGAATAGGTTGAGCTTTAGTAGGAATTTAAGATTCATAGAAATTATCAATATATGGAAAAGAAACAGTAAGGTGTTTCCTATGCCAAAAGGCAGAAGGAAGGTCAGAACAGCATTCTGTTTTAAGAGATTTTTGAAATTGGATTAAATCTTTTTGGAATTCTGGTTTTTGTAATTTTTTTTCAATTCTTAAAGAACTCGTATATTCTTGAAGATATGCAATCTGTTTTTCTTTATAAGCAATTTGATTTTGAATGATATTGACATGTTAAATAGGAGTTGATTCAACAAAATCAAAAATTAATTTTTTATTTTCTTTAATAGTTTTAAGTCCTGATGAATCAATTTGAAATGGCTGTAGAATCTGTTGAAAAGGATTTCCAAGGATAACATCATTATTTAAATCTTTTCCAAGCAGGAAATTAGTCTTTATACATGTTCCATTTTTGCAAACATGGATGCTATTTAATTTATAATGGATATGAAGTGTATTACTAGCAGTTGCTAGGCTGAGTTTATTTTTGGTTTTTTCATAATATTTTATTAGGATTAATCCTTCTCTTATTAAATTAACATCTGCACCACTATCTAGTAAGTAGAGTGCTTTAATAGAGAAGTCTTTGACCTTAATTGTTACTTGAGTTTTCCATTTTTAAGGGGGATTCCTTGTTAAAGAATTTACAAAACCATGTAAGTTTTCATCAAATTTTTCTTAATGTTTTAAATTATCATTATTTTCTTGATGATTTTTGAGTGTGTGAAATTCAGGATTCTCAATATGTTGTTTGAGTTCTTAAAGTTCAATTAAGTCTTGTTTTAATTCTTTTATTTCTTGCTTTTGATGATTAATTTCTTTATAAAGATCTTGAATTGAAAGATGAGTAGGAGCTTATTGCTCTCTTAATCTAGCTAAAATAGTTTTTATACTGAATTGTTCATGTAAGTCAGATATATTACTTAATGTAAAAGCTTTTCCTTCTTTATTTCCGTTGTTTATTTTCTGTATTTTTCAAAATATTTATTTTTTAATTCTTTATCTTTTAGATCTTTAAAATTTCTCCACCATTTCTTCTAGAGCAAAGAGTACGTTTAAAGATAAAGAGGAAGAAGAAGCAGATTCATACTAGATTTCACTGTTAAATATTTTACAATGGCATGTATCTAAAGAATAATATTTATTAGAAAAACTAGATGATTCTAAGGATGAGGATGAAGATCCTTTTAAGATAGTTTTGATTTCTTTCTTAGAAGAAATAATTTTAGATGGCTGTAAAATATTTTCAACTTTATCTTCAATTATATTGGTTTGTTGGCCAATAGTATGAAGGTTAATATTTTTATAATTATTTTCTTCTAAAACATGACTTAAATTTAATTTCTAAATAAATTCAGATTTACCTTTATCTCCTTGTATCTTTGCTACATCTTTTATGGGTACGGCCGAAGTTTCTTTATATATGATTTGATGTAATGGTGGATGTATAGATTCTTTGGTTCTTTGTGGAGAAGAACTGGTGAAGCTATAATCCAAGACGAGCTTAATTTTGTTATCATATTGATGGATAAAGCTTCAGTATTTTAAGCTTTCTTTATGGCTAGTTTAATCCAATCAAAGAAATAAATATTTCTTTTATTAACAAACATATATTCTACCATTTTTCTTTCAAACAGTCTTTCTGTTCTTAAGAAACTTGTTTAAAAAAGAATTTTGTTAAAGGATGCAGAGCTAAATTCTTTTTTAACATTTCTTTATCAATTTCAAAGCATTCAATAACATTCATAATGAAATCGGATTCCGAAGGATTATATGTATTAGATGGAAAAGCTTGATAAGAAAGATGCACACGTCCTGTAGGTTGAAGGTCTACATTTGGTGTACGGCATGAAACTAAGGATGGTTCTTTTATGGAAGATCCTACCTTAGAGGGAGGATGAGAATAAGACTTTCTCGAATGTTGATAAACAGTAGGAGTTGTATCTCTTAAATCAGTTTGAAAATTTATTTCAACACTTCCATCTTCATGTTTAATAATTGTTTCAATTGTTGGAAGTAGGTGGGTCTCGTGCATAGGTTTTCAAAACTTTTGACCCACTTGACACAGGGATCAACTATCTATAAGACAAAAAACCCAATCCAGGATGCATTACCCTCAATCTCGTGACCATGTACAATAAATACTCTATCTAAAAGACAGAATCAAATAGCACTAAACATCCATAATAATCTACAACATGCAAGAAGTAGATCATACCTTTAGAGATCTGTAGTGTTCTAATGGAGAAGTTGCGACTCTGCTTGATGATGAGAATCTTCAACACCTCTTAGCCTTCCACGCTATGATCTGAATTGAATTTCTTTTCTCAAGAAGATTGGTGGAATCTTCAGGAGAAATCCTAACTCGAAACTCCAAGGAACTAGAAGAGAGAAGGAGAGAAAAACTCGTGCAACTGTTGCACGAACAGGGTTTTGGGCATGAGAGAGAGTCTCATTGGACGTCCAAGAGATTTTATATATTTTCAAATCTCTTCCTTGCTTAATTGAAATAGAAGTCTTACTTCTAAGGCAATTAGCAACTTTCTCTTTTCTAAAACCTTCATTCTAGAGTTTAAGTCGGATTAGTATTTTCCAATAATTTAGGCTAGCGTAGGGACCACTAGGGATTCCTTAGAAAGCTGGCTCCAACTAGAACACCGTGACCCCACATCTCATGTGCAATTCGAGCCCACAGTTAATTGCAAATAACACTACTATATAAATGCAATTGCACTCCAGTCTTTGGAATAAATTACAATGAAGACCCTAAACTTCCCAATTACCACAAGTAGGCCCCTCTATCAATATCCGTGGATAAATTAGAATAAATCTATAAATTAGAATAAATCTATATCTTCCAATATAAGTTCCACATCTTATTATCCTTGAGCCCCAATTAATCACAGTAATCATCAGTACCATCCAATTAACTCTTAATTGAGATGTGTGCGCACTTACTAATGACAAATACATTAATTGGCCCAAGGGGATAATAGAGATAGATTCCATCTTGATCGTTCAACGTTCCCATAGTTCTACTACCACATACCCAAGACACCGAGGTGTTAACCTACAGTCGGCCTCACTCATTGGTGACTCAAAGCAAATGAATAGATAGAAACTTGAGTTCATCAATGTCTCAGGATTGAGAGCCTATTGCCAGGGAATTATGAGAGCATACCTTATTATTGAGACAGAATTTCATAAAGTGCATCTCATGGTCCTTCAATACATCCAATGTACCAGCACCGTGATCCAAAATCTTACATTCTGATGATCGAGACAAATCAGACTATTTCATAGTGATCAAAGTGCTGCAACCTTATCAAATGAGATGCCGAGTTTCATTACTGATTGTGAAGCTATTTAAGTATAAGATTTGTGACATATATCTCTCGCATGTCGATCTCATCCATGCACATATATCACATCTAATATACTAATGGGACCCGGTTCAACTAATGAACCATTATGTCATATGTATTGGTCATGTGCATGAAGTAGTAACATCTCATGAAAGTAAAGCATGACATTATTGATAAATAAAGAAATTAATCAATTTATTACATCAACTAGTGGATTGAGTCCACAAAATCTAACAATCTCCCACTTGGACTCAACGCCAGTCAGGGTTGCATCTCATGCCCATCCCTTCTACGTGCTGCTCAAAGGCTTTGGTAGTCAAAGGCTTAGTAAAGGGATCTGTCAAATTGTCCGCAGAGGCTATCTTGGTAATAACAATATCTCCTCTCTGCATAATCTTTCTCACTAAGTGATACTTCCTCTGTACATGCTTTTGGCTTTTATGGCTTCTGGGTTCTTTTGATTGAGCGACTGCCCCACTGCTGTCACAGTAAACTGTGAGTGGCTGTCGTGCCAAAGGTACCACCCCAAGTTCCAAAAGGAATCTTTTAAGCCATACTGCTTCCTTAGCTACTTCACAAGTTGCTACATATTCAGCCTCCGAGGTTGAATCAACTGTACATTCTTGTTTTATACTCGTCCAGCTGATAGCTCTGCCTCCAAGCATAAATACATAACCGGAGGTGGATTTCCTAGAATCCTTATCTGATATAAAGTCAGAATCTGTGTATCAGACTGGAATCAACTCATCACTGCTATAAATCAACATGTAATCTCTAGTCCTTCTCAAGTATTTGAGAATAAATTTTATAGCAGTCCAATGTTCAGGTCCTGGATTAGATTGATATCTGCTGACTAGGCCCACTACATAACAGATATCTGGTCTAGTACATAACATAGCATACATGAGGCTACCAACAGCCGAAGCGTATGGTATCGACTTCATCTGCTCCTTTTCCTCGGGTGTCTTAGGACACTGATCGTTGGAAAGGTGCACTCCATGCCTGAAAGGTGTGATACCCTTCTTGGAGTCTTGCATTGCAAATCGTACTAACACCTTATCTATGTATGCAGCTTGGGATAAGCCAATCATCCTATTTTTCCGGTCTCGATAGAGTTTGATCCCTAGGATGTAGCTAGCTTTTCTCAAGTCTTTCATATCAAAAGTCTTGGCTAACCAAACTTTTACTGTTGACAACATTCCTATGTCTTTCCCGAGGAGAAGGATGTCATCGACATATAAAACTAGAAAAACTACCCTTTCACCCTCACTTTTCATGTACACACATGACTCATCCGGATTTTGACAAAAACCAAATGATTTGATTGCCTAGTCAAAATGGATATTCCAGCTTCGGGATGCCTGCTTCAGTCCATAAATAGACTTCTGCAGCTTGCAAACTTTTTGCTCCTGGTTTTTAGCTACAAAACCGTCTGACTGCACCATATAGATGTCTTCCTCAAGATGGCCGTTGAGAAACACTGTCTTGACATCCATTTCCCAAATCTCGTAATCAAGATGAGCCGCAATGGATAAGAGTATCCGGATGGATTTGAACATGGCTACTGGCGAGAAGGTTTCCTCATAATCGATCCCCTCTTTCTGAGTATATCCTTTTGCAACAAGCCTCGCCTTATAGGTCTCCACTCTTCCATCTGGTCCTCTTTTTCTCTTGTAGACCCACTTGCACCCAATAGGTTTAATATTGGCAGGCAAGTCCACAAGTGTCCAGACCTGATTTGAGTACATGACTCCATCTCAGCTTTCATAGCATCTTGCCAGCGTCCCGAGTCTAAGTCATTGATTGCTTCATCATAGTTAGAGGGATCTTGTTCCGGCTCTTCTGGGATTGCTTCATAACAATCCTCCCACTACGATGAGGTACTGGTGAAACTACTGGCACTGATAAGGGCGGTTCTTCCTCAAGTCCGGTCATACTTGGATTTGGAATTGATTGCTCTTGAATCTCTTCCAAGATCACCTTTTCTAAAGATTTCCGGTCCATCATATAATCTTCCTCTAGAAAAACCGCATTGGTGCTGACCAGCACATTCTACTCTTTAGGATTATAGAATAACCAACCTTTAGTTCCTTTAGGATATCCTACAAAAGTGCATACTTCCGACTTCGTTTCCAACTTATCCGTCTTAACCTTGAGCACGTGTGCTGGACAACCCCAAATGTGTAAATGTTGTAGACTAGGCTTTTGCCCAGACCACAATTCCCGGGGAGTCTTAGGTATAGACTTGGATGGCATGAGGTTTAGTATGTACATTGCAGTATCCAAAGCGTATCCCCAAAAGGATATAGGTAATCTTGAGAAACTCAGCATAGACCTAATCATATCTAAAAGAGTCCGGTTCCTTCTTTCTGCTACTCCACTCTGTTGAGGCATAACAGGAGCAGACAACTGGGATAGAATCCCATTTTCTGATAAGTAACCCATAAAATCAGCAGAGAGATATTCCCCTCCTCGATCTGATCGAAGAGTCTTGATACTCTTACCTAATTGCTTTTCCGCTTCCACTCGAAACTCTTTAAACTTCTCAAAAGCTTCGGACTTGCGGTGCATAAGGTATATGTAACCATATCTTGAGTAATTATCTGTGAAAGTGATGAAGTATTCATATCCTCCTCTGGCCCTGACATTAATGGGTCCGCAGACATCGGTATGCACTAATTCCAATAAATCTTTGGCCCTATTACCCTTAGCTGAAAAGGGTCTTTTGATCATTTTACCTTCCAAACAGGACTCACAGACAGGCATTTGTTCTACCACCAATGAAGGTAAGATACCATCTTTCACTAGCCTCTCAATCCTGTTAAGGTTTATATGACCTAACCTCAAGTGCCAAAGTTTTGTTGGATTAGATGAAGGTGACTTTCTCTTTAATAATGGTCTATTAATTGTTTCAGTATCATGTATCTCATACATCATGGGAGTTAACAAATAAAGTCCATTGGTTACCTTGCCAGAACATATGAAAGCACCATTCCTCTTTATGACAACTTCAGTACCAAAAGTAATAGAATAACCTTTATTTACCAAATTAGAAACTGAAATTAAATTCTGCCTTAAAGACGGTACATATAATGTTTATGACAAAACCAATTTATTATTTGTAAAACATAAAGTAATGACTCCCACTGAAATAGCCTCTGCCTTAGCGTCAGATCCTAGGTTGACAATAATTTCTCCATCACTTAGCCTCCTGGTTTCCCTGAACCCCTGCAACGAATTATATATGTGATTAGTTGCCACGGAATCCACACACCAGGATTCTGAAGTACCAGTTGCAAAACTAACTTCAGATATAAGTGACTCAATCATACCTGGGGTCTTTTTCTTAGACAGATATTCTAGACAATTCCTCTTCCAATGTCCTGTCTTACCACAATGGAATCACTTTCCTTTTGTCCCTGAACCCTTAGCTTTAGCCACGCCACTAGTTGCACCATTCTCCACCTTAGGACCATTCCCTTTGGAATTGATTTCTTTTTGCCTTTCCGCCCTTTGCCTTTCAGCTTGGACTTGGCATCTGACTTTTCTGTCATTAAGGCAGTTGGTTTTTTCTTCATAATCCCTTCAGTTGCTACCAGCTGACTAGATAGCTCAGCCAGAGTCAGATTCATTTTATTCATATTATAATTGACCTTAAAATTGTTGAATGACTCTGGTAGTGACTCAAGGATTATGTCAATCTGCGATTTTGCATCAATCGCAGCTCCCAGTACATCTAACTCATTTAATGAGTCCATCATCTTCAACATGTGTTCCTGTACTGATGTACCTTTAGCCATCTTGGTGCTAATGAGCACCCTCATGGCTGCCTGCCTAGCAGGTCTGCCTTGTTCTGCAAACATCTCCTTTAAGTTCAATTTCATATCATATACAGTCTTATAAGATTGATGTTGGTGTTGCTGCACACTAGACATGGATGCCAGAATGTAACATCGGGCCATCTCATCGTCTTTGGCCCATTTGGTGTAAAGGTCCTTTTCTGCTTCTGATGCATCTGGGCTAAGCTCTTCAACGAGGTTTTTGGTAAGGACATATTTATATCTTGAAGCTGTCAGGACAATATCTAGAATCTGTTTCCAGTCTACATAGTTGGATCCCACCAACTTATTCTGGTTGAGGATGGTCGCAAGTGGATTGAAAGTATTTGAATTCATGCTTGTAATACTGTAGCACATAACCATACATTCAATTAATGAATTTAAATGACATTAGGGTTTAGTATTCTACCAAATTTATGTGGGAATCCTCATGACCACAAAATTCAGAATACATCGGAATCCTAATTTGCTGGGTATGCCTCCTTGGGGAGTGTGAATACCTCCTAGACTGGTGTGGATCAAAGTTAGTCAAAATTGGGATTAATACTATCTATCTATGATCCCCTTCATTCATTACTATCTAGGTATCTCATACCAAATAATGTATGACTCCCGATTAGCTTTGGTTTCTAAAATACATGAGGCAAATCCTTGGGGATACTACATCATTATTTTAGTTAAGTGTGACCCACCAACTAGCATTGCATGACAATCGTTGCGGGCAGCTCCTCCTTGGGGAGTGGGCTCCCACCCCATCTCATCAATACTATCCATAGGAGATCCATATCCAGTATCCAGATAAATACAAGCCCTCCGTGGGGAATGGCCATTCTCAAAATGACTCGGGGCTAATATTTTCCTTACAATGGACCCCTGGTGGAAAACCATGGGGATTTGTATATATATAAATGCCCCGCTCCCACTTAATATTTTAGAGTTGAGGATTTCCTTATAGGTGTATAGGTCCATCAAATATAGGTATAGATTCATCTGATGGTATGACCAATGATTGGTTCCAAGTCAAGTTATTTTAAGGAAAGTCCAGTTTCTAAAATTAGTGTTACCAATAGATCCATCTCATGGGCCCACCAACTCTAATTAGAACTCTTTCCAAAAATTAATTTGATTTGACCAATTTTGGAATTTGCTATGTTTGGATCAGATATGGAAATACTCTAAAATAAGCATTCATCCATAAATAAAAAGTGCTATAATAAAAAACTAGTCCTCTCCTCCACATGGCCCAGGCGGAAAAGACTTCTTGGACTTCTAGACTTTCCAAAACTTTGGGATTCCTCGAACTCTTTGGGCATCTCCAAAACACCTTTTGGTATTCTTCAAACTCTTTGATTAGGAGTCCAACTTCTCTTTCCTTCTTTGTTTCGGACATCTCTGGAATTTACAAATTTTTTTTAAAAAATACATAAATTCCTATGTCTCTATAATGAAACTTACATGGCAATCTAAACATGGAAATAAAAGGGCTATAGGGAAATTCACCATGCCTTGCCTTTTCACGGGAAACCAAGGAAGCCATGATGCCCTTTAAACTTAGCCACTAATAAAACAATAAGTAAAAGGAAAGAAAATTCATGTGGGCCATATGAAGAGGACATTATCACATGCAAGTTAGTATCTTATATAACAAAGCATCTCACAAACCAAGTTGCCAAATCACAATGGAAAAACAAGATGCCAAATGTTTGCCACCACGATACAAGATTCCTTACACAAAGGGGGTCTGGGGGCAACGCCCCCGGCGGGAGTCGAGCTGCCCAGTCAGGTTGCGGGGGTCCAGGGGGTAGCGCCCCCCAAAAAAAAAACACAACAACTCAGACCAAGAACAAAATGATTTTGCCTGGGTTCGGCTACCCGATCTAGTCTTTACGGCTAGCCAACAGACCTCTACAGCCATAGTGGTCCGTTTGACTAACCGACCTGACGAGCCCAGAAATTTGGGTTTGCTCAGATTCGGCTCCTGCTGTTCCCAATCACTTCTAATATTCTCAGTATGTTTCTAATGGCAACTTACCATCCTCCTATCATGATTAAAACGTTTTGTGACTTGCCAAACATGGATCTACTACAAAAGTAAGCAAACCCAATAAACATCGATCCTTTTATAGCCCTTGCCCTATCCTCTTCACATCTCATGCAAAGATTAGAACAAGATTACTGATCTAACATGATTAGAGATGAGGTATGTCTCTGATACCAATTGTTCGAAGTAGGTGGGTCTCGTGGATACGTTTTCAAAACTTTTGACCCACTTGACACAGGGATCAACTATCCATAAGACCAAAAACCCAATCCAGGATGCATTACCCTCAATCTCGTAACCATGTACAGTAAATACTCTATCTAAAAGACAGAATCAAATAGCACTAAACATCCATAATAATCTACGACATGCAAGAAGTAGATCATACCTTTGGAGATCTGTAGTGCTCTAATGGAGAAGTTGCGACTCTGCTTGATGATGAGAATCTTCAACACCTCTTAGCCTTCCACGCTATGACCCGAATTGAATTTCTTTTCTCAAGAGGATTGGTGGAATCTTCAGGAGAAATCCTAACTCGAAACTCCAAGGAACTAGAAGAGAGAAGGAGAGAAAAACTCGTGCAACTCTTGCACGAACAGGGTTTTGGGCGTGAGAGAGAGTCGCATTGGACGTCCAAGAGATTTTATATATTTTCAAATCTCTTCCTTGCTTAATTGAAATAGAAGTCTTACTTCCAAGGCAATTAGCAACTTTCTCTTTTCTAAAACCTTCTTTCTAGAGTTCAAGTCGGATTATTATTTTCCAATAACTTAGGCTAGCCTAGGGACCACTAGGGATTCCTTAGAAAGCTGGCTCCAACTGGAACACTGCGACCCCACATCTCATGTGCAATCCGGGCCTACAGTTAATTGCAAATAACACCACTATATAAATGCAATTGCACTCCAGTCTTAGGAATAAATTATAATAAAGACCCTAAACTTCCCAATTACCACAAGTAGGCCCCTCTATCAATATCCGTGGATCAATTGAAATAAATCTATCTATTCCAATGTAAGTTCCACATCTTATTATCCTTGAGCCCCAATTAATCACAGTAATCATCAGTACCATCTAGTTAACTCTTAATTGAGATGGGTGTGTACTTACTAATGACAAATAATTAATTGGCCCAAAGGGATAATAGAGATAGATTCTATCTTGATCGTTCAACGTTCCCATGGTTCTACTACCACATACCCAAGACACCGAGGTGTTAACCTACAGTCGGCCTCACTCATTGGTGACTCAAAGCAAATGAATAGATAGAAACTTGAGTTCATCAATGTCTCAGGATTGAGAGCCTATTGCGAGAGAATTATGAGAGCATACCTTATTATTGAGACAGAATTCCATAAGGTGCATCTCATGGTCCTTCAATACATCCAATGTACCAGCACCGTGATCCAGAATCTTACATTCTGATGATCGAGACAAATTACACTATTTCATAGTGATCAAAGTGCTGCAACCTTATCAAACGAGATGCCCTGTCTCATTACTGATTGTGAAGCTATTTAAGTATAAGATTTGTGACATATATCTCTCGCGTGTGGATCTCATCCATGCACATATATCACATCTAATATACAAATGGGACCCGGTTCAACTAATGAACCATTATGTCATATGTATTGGTCATGTGCATGAAGTAGTAACATCTCATGAAAGTAAAGCATGACATTATTGATAAATAAAGAAATTAATCAATTTATTACATCAACTAATGGAATGAGTCCACAAAATCTAACATCAATATCTTGATTTTCTAAAGACCTTTCTAGTTGGGCATTTTCTAAGTGCCATTTACCAGATAGGTTATTATGATTTCACTGTATGAGTTTTGGAATATTAACTTTATTTTTTAAATTAGTTTGGAATAAAGTAGTCATACCTTTTGCTTGATGGGAATAGGCTATGCCTGGGATAATTAAATTTAGGAGTTTATAATAAACTCTATATATGAGAGAAAGATTTTGATTATGAGGATTCCTGTCAAAACCTTTTGTCTGTATAGCAAGAGTAAGAGCTTCATGTGCACCTGGATTTGTAAGGGAAACAGAGAAATTTGGAAAACAACTGAAGAAAGTAGGGCCATTAGCCAAACTTGATTCAACCATTCCAAGTAATGAATCATTGAATTTTTTATGTCTTATATCTTGAACATAGATAAGAGCTTCTGTTCTAAGTCTAAGACTTATTAAAGGCTTTAGAGCAACTTGCACTAATCCAAAATGAATATAATTGTATGTTTTAACATACTCCTTTATTTCATGGGGCTTAATTAAAGAAAGATGCTGAATATTACTGGTAATGGATTCAGTTCTTTTAATGGTTTTTACTTTATAACTTGATTTTAATTAAAAACTTCCAACTTTATAAATTTGATTTTTATTTACGGTTGGAAAAGTCCAGTCACAAATAACTTGATCTAAATCGTTATAACTAATTTCTTCACTATTTTTAATAGACATAGAAGATAAGGAATTTGATGATGAGGAAGAAGAAGGTACAAACTTCATAATAAGCTTAGCCATAATTTGTATTACAGAGTTATTTTAACCAAAATCCACCACGATTGTCTTACGAAATAGAGGATTTACACACCAATGAAACGCCTTAAATGCCTTCACACAGCTAACAACGGTGACAACAATGGCTACCTTAGCTTCGCTCAGGGCAAAATATAATTAAAATTTCTAAATAATAACAAACACAGAACTAAGTATTATGACTGTTGACATTCTTACTTTTGAGTCAGCAATTCCTTAAGCAAAATCAAAGCATGGCATAACAAAGATAAGTGAAGAAATACTCATAAAATAACTTTTTATTGCTAAAGTACTTGATTAAAAATTTGATACCAGCTTGGCTCTAATTCCAAATGGGGAAGATGGTGGGTATACAAAAGTGGAAGGGAGAGGAGAGAAGAGATGGTGGTGGAAGCAAGGCTAGATTTTGACTGGTATTCCAACTCTTGCCCGTACGTAAGGAAGACTAGACTTATTTATAATCATAACGAACAAAATTTACATTTCATTACAACTGAATTTACACTGCATTTGCATTTCATTTCTTGTGCTGACAAATTTCATGATGCTTAAGGACTACTGAATAAGATCACAATCTTCGCTGTAGACGAACTTTATTCTGAATAGTGGATTGTCATGATTGCTTTATGGGAAATTGAGTGGCTTGATATAGCATATGTCTTGTCTTGGCTTTATTTTTTTCCTTCTCTTTGGATAGATATGAATCCTTCACTATCACTTTTTGTCTCATCAACATCTTTATCTGGTTCAGGAGCATTATTTTCAAAAAGATTGTCATTAGCCCAAAGATGATGCAGCTGCTGACTAAAACTTAATGGATAATTTTCAGATGATCGTTCTTTTTGTATTTGTTCAACAATTTCCTTTTGAAATTCTTTTTTGAGTTGAAGCACATCTACTGCTGCATTACAAATAGAAGGAGAGGCTAAACAAGAATTCTTCTGTTTGTCAATATCACTTACTGGATGAAGCCTTTCTTTTTCTTTTGTAGGAGTTTTGAGAACTTCAAAGAATGATGGATTTATAGCTTGATCAATAGAATATTGCTGGAGTATTGCAGTATAATCAAATTGATACCAAAACTTGATATAGATCATTCAAGATAAAACTGGTGGACTAAAGTCCATTTCTTTATAAAATTTCCATTTAAAGATCCAAGGAATCCCCTGCTTACGAGAAAACTACATAGTAACATAAGGTTCTGTTACAAGTTGTAGGCGCTAATAAAGGCTTTTTTCTTCTGATTTGAGAAGGGCTTTAAATGATGCAGAATAGGATTCATAAATAGGAAGAAGTGGTTGAGGAAGGATGTTTTTAGTGGCACCAAAAGGGATCCAAAACTGTGTGAAGAACCATATAGGAATTTTACAGAGTTTGATTTGAATCTGATGAACCCGGAATGCTGGAAGCATGGGTTTTGATAATAGAGGATGACTTCCCAAGAAGAAATACAATCATAATAATTAAAAATAAGTTCTAAATCAAGCCTTTGAGGCATATGAAGAGGTCATCCCCATTCTTTTACAGAGAGAACATGCAGAATTTTGATTTTTGAATAGAGGATAGTAATATTGGGTGGTAAAGTATTTAAGTATGAATTTTTTGATCCATCTGTATGATCAATAGTACAGCTGCCAGTTCTGATCAGAATCATAGTCAAAAGGTTGGATAAATAAGCGATCAGGAGAAAAAATGGTTTAGATAAGATGTTCAATAGAAATGGTATCGGCATAAGACATGTCATCTAAGGAATAAATTCTCAAGGGTGCTTTTGTGGAAAAATATTGGGCTTGTGAAGCTTGAAGTTTTCTGGATACAGGGCTTGATGGGCTTTGAAATCGAGGAATATTAGAAGTATGGGTTGCTCCCCATCTATCAAGATAATTGTTAATGGATTTTCTAGATAAAGGTGTAATTTTCATAATGGAAGAAACTTTATCAGTTGGGGACTGGAAAAAGGGTCTAATCTGCCGAGGCTTCATTCTTTTGTCCTTATAAAAACTCACGAGATAAAAAATCAGGAAGAGAATTATTTTTTACTTGCAATATACTTAATGTCAAAGTTAAATATGGCTAAAAAGCTTGCCAGCGAGCGAAGATTTGCTTAGCAGTAAGATTTTTTACATCTTCTTCTAAAATTTCTTTAGAAGATTTACAATCTCTTTTTAATAAAAATTTTTTGTTTAATAAATCACTTTGGAAATTCATTATACTATTTCCAATGGATAGGATTTCCTTTTTAATAGTTGAATAATTCTATTCAGTGCGCATCCATGTTCCAGAAGTGAAACGAGGAATTTCTTCTTTTCCAAAGACGTTTCTTTATAGAAGGATTCCTGCAAAACCTATTTCAGATGCATTTGCTTGAACTATTTTTAATAAATCTGGATGAGGGATAGTTAAACAGGGTAAATTTTGGACTTTCTATTTAATATTTTGAACAGCTTTTGTATGAGCAGGTGACCATTCTATGGGATTTTTTGTCAAGTGCATTTGCAAGATTTTTCTTTCTTTAGCAAGATCTTTGTAAAAGTCAAAAACGGAATTAAGGCATCCAAGAAAACATTGCAATTGCTCCTTATTAAGAATTTCATTAGGAAATTGGGAAGCAAACTTAATAACTCTTTCGACTAGAGAAATAGTTCCTTTTTTTATTATAAAGCTAAGAAACTAAATTTCTGTTTGAAAAAGCTTCATTTTCTTTTCGGATAAAGCAAGTCAATTCTTGATAATAACTTTTTAAAAAATATTTAAATCTTTCAAATGGTCACAAATAGATTTTGAAAACATAAGAATGTCATCTATATAGACGAGTGTAAAAGCTTGATATGCATTAAAAATGTCATTCATTATTCTTTAAAATTCTAAACGAGAATTTTTTAAACCAAATGGCGTAACATTCCATTCGTAATGGCCAAATGATACTGTAAAAGCAGTTTTATACCTGTCGTCCGGGGTGATTTGAATTTGCCAAGATCCTGATTTAAGATCAAATTTTGAAAAAAGGAAGGCACCAGCTAGACGGCTAATATGATCAGTTTTATTTGGAACTGGATATCTGATGGACTTTAAGACTTTATTTAAAGGCCTATAGTCGATAACAAGACGGGGAACATCTCGTTCTTGTTCGAGCACTTTATTTACATAAAACGCTGCACAACTCTAAGGAAATTGTGATTTCTTAATAAGCTTTTTAGCAAGAAGATCATTGTTTTCTTTAGCACATAGTTCTATAAGGTCTTCATTTATTTGAATAGGTCGAGCTTTAGTAGGAATTTAAGATTCATCGAAATTATCAATATATGGAAAAGAAACAGTAAGGTGTTTTCTATGCCAAAAGGCAGAAGGAAGGTCAGAACAGCATTCTGTTTTAAGAGATTTTTGAAATTGGATTAAATCTTTTTGGAATTCTAGCTTTTGTAATTCTTTTTCAATTCTTAAATTCATATCTTCTTGAAGGTATGCAATTTGTTTTTCGTTATAAGCAATTTGATTTTGAATGATATTGATATGTTGAATAAGAGTTGATTCAACAAAATCAAAAATTAATTTTTTATTGTCTTTGATAGTTTTAAGGCCTAATAAATCAATTTGAAAAGGCTGTAGAATCTGTAGAAAAGGATTTCCAAGGATAACATCAATGTTTAAATCTTTTCCGAACAGAAATTAGTCTTTATACATGTTCCGTTTTTGCAAACATGGACGTTATTTAAGTTATAATGGATATGGAGTTTATTACTAGTAGTTTCTAGGCTGAGTTTATTTTTGGTTTTTTCATAATATTTTGTTGGGATTAGTCCTTCTCTTATTAAATTAACATCTGTACCACTTTTTAGTAAGCAGAGTGTTTTAATAGAGAAGTCTTTGATCTTAACTGTAGCTTGAGTTTTCCATTTTTTAAGTGGATTTCTTGTTAAAGAATCTACAAAACCATTTAAGTTTTCACCAAATTCTTCTTGATGTTCTAATTTACTATCATTATTTTCTTGATAATTTTTAAGTGTATGAAATTCAGGATTCTCAACATGTTGTTTGAGTTCTTGAAGTTCAATTAAGTTTTGTTTTAATTCTTTTATTTCTTACTTTTGATTAGTAATTTCTTTATAAAGATCTTAATTGAAAGATGAGGAGGAGTTTGCTGCACTCTTAATCTAGGTAATACAGTTTTAATGCTGAATTGTTTAGGTAAGTCAGATATATTATTTGATGTAGAAGCTTTTCCTTTTTTATTTCCTTTATTTATATTTTGTAGTTTTTTTCAAAATGTTTATTTTTTTAATTCTTCATCTTTGAAATCTTTAAAAATTTCTAGCACTAGTGCTTCTGGAGCAGAAAGTACGTTTAAAGATAAAAAGGAAGAAGAAGCAGATTCTTACTGAATTTCACTGTCAAATATTTCCAATGACATGTATCTGAAGAATGAGAGGAAGAATAATCTATATTAGAGGAACTGGATGAATTTGACGCTAAGGATCCTTTTAAGAAAGTTTTGATTTCTCTTTCTGTTTTAACTTTTATTTTTGGACAGTTAGGAGTTATATGTCCTTTTTTCTACAATTATAACATTGTATTTCTTTTTTCTTGAGATAAGAAGTGGATGGATTATCTTTTGTGCAAGAATTCTTTAATTCTTTATAAGGATTTTTATGAGAAGATTTTTTATGATATCTTTTTGAGGGAATATAATATTGTGGAGTTGAAAAATATTTAGATATTCTTTTTTGATGGTTTCTTCTTAAGTTTTTCTTTTTATAACTAATATAGATTATTCTTCCCTTCGTTCTTCAGATACATGTCATTGTAAATATTTGACAGTGAAATTCAGTATGAATCTGCTTCTTCTTCCTCTTTATTTTTAAACGTACTTTTTGCTACAGAAGAGATGGTACTAGAAATGTTTAAAGATCTAAAAGATGAAGAATTAAAAAATAAATATTTTGAAAAAATAGAGAATATAAATAAAGGAACTAAAAAAGGAAAAGCTTATACATCAAATAACATATCAAACTTACCTGAACAATTCAGCATTAAAATTGTTTAAGATAGATTAAGAGAGCAACCAGCTCCTACTCATCTTTTTATTTAAGATCTTTATAAAGAAATAAATGATCAAAAGTAAGAAATAAAAGATTTAAAACAAAACTTAATTGAACTTCAAGAACTCAAACAACATGTTGAGAATCTTGAATTTCACATACTCAAAAATTATCAAGAAAATAATGATAATTTAGAAAATCAAGAAAAATTTGATGAAAACTTGAATGGTTTTGTAAATTCTTTAACAAAAAATCCACTTAAAAAATGGAAAACTCAAGCTATAATTAAGATCAAAGAATTCTCTATTAAAGAACTTTACTTACTAGATAGTGGCGCAGATGTTAATTTAACAAGAGAAGGATTAATCCCAACAAAATATTATGAAAAAACCAATAATAAACTCAATCTAGCTAATGCTAACAAACAACTATATATCAAATACAAATTAAGTAATGTTTATGTCTATAAAAATGGAACATGCATAAAGACTAATTTCCTTCTAGAAAAGGATTTAAACAATGATGTTATCCTTGGAAATACTTTTCTACAAATTTTATAGCTTTTTCAAATTAACTCATCAGGTCTTAAAACTATTTTAGACAATAAAGAATTAAATTTTGATTTTGTTGAATTAACTCCTATTCAACATATCAATATTATTCAGAGAAAGTGTAAACAAGAATAAGATGTTAAAAAACCATTCAGATATCCAGTTCCAAATAAAATGGATCTTATTAATCGTCTCTCTGATGTTCTCATGTTTTCTACATTTAATCCAACATCCAGATTTTGGTACCTTCAAATTCCACCTGGAGGACAAATATAAAATAGCTTTTCTTTTCCTAAAGAAAATAAAAATTCATGCTATTGATAATTCTCATTCAGACCTATCTGCCTTCAGGAAGTATCTCTTCTTATTATGATATCAAGTACAAGTAAAAGTAAAGCCCCTATTTAGGAATCAAGCTTTTCCTTCATACCTACATCCCAACAAATATCAATTCCCTTCTTCAATCCAGGATTATCTGTCATTTCACAAGAACTTATCAATGCCCATTGGAGTGCCACTCTCTTTGATAAAAGAAAAAATACTAGAAAAACCCTATCCAAAATTGCAAACCATATTAAGGATTTATAAAGCCAAATCCTTATGTCCTATAACATCTAACAAAGTGCACTGTTATCCACATATGGTGATAAAAAAGCATGCAGAATTCACCTCCTAGAAAAGGCTAACACAACCCTTCCAGATGAGATAGCTGCAAGAATTAGAGAAAAAACTATTTCTTGTCAGATCAAGGAGCGATTAATGCTCTAACCTCAATATATAAGCAAGGCAACTGGCTTTCCCAAATTGTTCCTGCTGTCATATGAAGTTGATATCTCATATATTGAACAAGGATTAGTCCAAAGATTTTCTTTATGCAAAGATGATTTTGAAATGATACAGCAGCTCCCTGCAATCATGTGTCATGCCCTTTGTAGCCTTGGAGTTACCGAAAAACAACTTCTCATAATGATTTCATCAAGTTTGGGTGAAAGATCAGAAATTCAGTTTTATCAACCTTATCAATTATAGACCATCATGAATTATGAAGAAGGAGATTAAGTCTGCAAAAAGTTCTTCTCTAACTTAAATAATTACGAGCATCTCCTTGTTGATTATCCAGCTCAATAGTATGAATCTCATGAAGTCACTACAATGGAATATAGCTTAGAATGCTTTCAAACTTATGATCCAGCTTCTGATCAGTATAAAAGATTTCTCAATCTAAAAGGACATCTTGAATTAGCAAGTACATGCAGATATGTTTGGTGTGACGGTCAAAGAGTTGTTTGCATCATTGATGATCTCGCTAAACAAACTACAGTGATACAGAATCCATATAAATCTAGACATACAGCTCTTAATCAAATTATCAATGCTTATGAAGACATGTCTTTTGATATTTCTGACAGAACTCGAGAAGAGTTAATCCAATTATTCTATGGTGAATTAACAAATGATGGCTGGGATGAGCACTTTTCATGGAAGTCTCCAATAATACTATGCCTAGTATAAAGATTTTCCTACAAGCGCTTCTTGTACTACCCCATTAATAAGTTTTTTAGAAAAAGTACATACAAAAATACTAAAAGACAAAGCATATCTCTCATGAGAATGAAGTAGTATTTTATTTCCGACATGCACATCTATGAAGAACTTATCTCCAAAAAGGGAAAAGAAATAAAGACATGACACATACCTTTTCAAGTCACTCAAAGCAATCATGACATCTCACTATTCAGAATAAAGTTCATCTACAGCAAAGATTGTGATTTTTGCCTGCAATCTGGTTGCATCATGAAATTTGTCAGCATATGAAATGAAATGCAAATGCGGCGTAAATTCAGTTGAAATGAAATGTAAATTATGTTGGTTATGACTATAAATAGGTCTAGCCTTCCTCATGTATAGGCAAGAGTTGGAATACCAGTCAAAATCTAGCCTTGCTTCCACCACCACCTCCTCTCTCCTCTCTTTCCGCTTTTGTATACCCACCATCTTCCCCATTTGGTATCAAGTAATAAAAGAAAGCTTATTATACTGAAGATTTATCCATCAATTGCATAACAAAATTAAGTTCATCTTGGATTATTGCTTCTACCAGCCCTTCTCCACAAAGAACTGAAGAATCTATACATCCTCCATAACATCAAATCATATCTAAAGAAACTTTGGCCGTACCCATAAAAGATGTAGCAAAGATACAAGGAGATGAAGGTAAATCTAAATTAATTTATAAATCAGACTTAAGTCATATTTTAGAACAAAATAATTTTACAAATAATAACTTTCATATTATTGGCCAATAAACCAAAAGAATTGAAGATAAAGTTGAAAATATTTTAAAAATTTATGAAGCATCTTCTTCACAAAAGATAATTAAAACACAAACTTTAGGTTTTCAAGGTGAAGCTTTTAAAGATCTAAAGTTAGAAAGGAAACCTTTTAAATTTTCAGATGAACTAATCAATCAATTATTTCATAGTTTTGCAAATATAAAACTTCAAAAGAATAAAGATCAAAAAGCTGACAAATCTATAAAAGTTTTACTCTCAAATTCTAAAGCCTTTAGCTCAGATTCAAAATTTTCTGTAGTTGATCCTATAGAAGAAGAGTCTAAAACAAATGAGAATCAAAATGATCAAAATCAAGAATCTCTACAAATCATTAAAATATTCAAAAGACAAAAACCAATAGTCACTGCAGCAAAAAAAGAAATTATTATCCAAGGCCTACTCCAGTTGATCTTCAATTCGAAGAACAAGCTATTATAAATGGCCTTCGATTCGAAAACTCCTCAGTATACAAATGGAATGTAGATGGACTATCTCAATATCAAATCCTGCAATTACGCCAACACATGATATATGCCTCCACCATCATGGCTGCTGGTAATGATCAAAGACATGCAGTAAATGTAGTCGTCCTTGGATTTATTAGACAATTACATGGTTGGTGGGAAAAATACCTATCTGATACAGAAAGAAATGCTATATTAAATGCATTAAAAAGAGATCCCTTAGGAAATCCTCTTCTTACTCCTCAAGGCCAAATGATCCCGGATTCCAACTACATACTTATTACCAATATAGTTAAACATTTTATTGGTAATTATATGAATGTAGAAGAAAAATTAAAAACACAATTAATCAATTTATCTTGCCCAACATTATTAGATTTTCGTTGGTATAAAGATGTTTTCTTATCAAAACTCTACACAATCGATGCAAATAATTCAGAATTTTGGAAAGAAAAGTTCATATCTGGTCTTCCTAAACTTTTTGCAGAAAAAGTTAGAGAAGAATTAAGATCAGAAAATTATGGAATGTATACATATGATGATCTAATTCAAAAGATTAATAAAGTTGGATTTTCATTATGTAATGAAATCAAACCTAAACGTTAAATCAAAAATGAAAAAAGAATTAGCAAGTATGATCTTGGTGATTTTTGTTTTCAATTCGGCATGGAACCATTAATAAGTCTTTCTAGCAAAATAAAAAGAAAAACTTAAAAAAACCATCAAAAAAGAAAATCTAAACATTTTTCAACTCCACGATATTTTAATCCCTCAAAAAGATATCATAAAAAACCTTCTCATAAAAACCCTTGTAAAGAATTAAAGAAATTTTATACAAAAGATAATCCACCCACCTCTTATAGTAAGAAAAAGAAATACAATTTATAATTGCAAAGAAAAAGGACATATAGCTCCTCACTGCCCAAAAATAAAAGTAAAAATAGAAAAAGAAATCAAAACAATCTTAAAAGGATCCTCATCCTCATCCTTAAAATCATCTAGTTCTTCTGATAAGGATTATTCTTCATATACATGTCATTGTAAAATACTTGACAGTGAAATCTAGTACGAATCTGCTTTTTCTTCCTCTTTATCTTTAAACATACTTTCCGCTTCAGAAGAGATGGTGCTAGAAATATTTAAAGATCTAAAAGATGAAGAATTAAAAAAATAAATATTTTCAAAAAATACAAAATATAAATAAAAGAACTAAAAAAGGAAAAGCATCTACACAAAAAAAAATATCAGACTTACCTGAACAATTCAGCATTAAAACTGTATTAGATAGATTAAGAGAGCAACAAACACCTACTCATCTTTCTATTCAAGATCTTTATAAAGAAATTAAAAATCAAAAGAAAGAAGTAAAAGAATTAAAACAAGACTTAATTGAACTTCAAAAACTCAAACAACGTGTTGAATATCTTGAATTTCACATACTCAAAAATTATCAAGAAAATATTGATAATATAGAAAATAAAGAAAAATTTGATGAAAACTTGAATGGTTTTGTAAATTCTTTAACAAGGAATCCATTTAAAAAATTGAAAACTCAAGTTACAATTAAGATCAAAGACTTTTCTATTAAAGTACCTTGCTTACTAGATAGTGGCGCAGATGTTAATTTAATAAGAGAAGGATTAATCCCAACAAAATATTATGAAAAAACCAATAATAAACTCAATCTAACTACTGCTAGCAAAAAACTACATATCAAATACAAATTAAGTAATGTTTATGTCTATAAAAATTGAACATGCATAAAGACTAATTTTCTCTAGGAAAGGATTTAAATAATGATGTTATCTTGGAAACCCTTTTCTACAAATTTTATAGCCTTTTCAAATTGACTCATCAGGTCTAAAACTATTTTAGATAATAAAGAATTAGTTTTTGATTTTGTTGAATCAACTCCTATTCAACATATCAATAGTATTCAAACAAAGTGTAAACAACAATAAGGTGTTTAAAAAACAATCAAATATCTAGTTCCAAATAAAACGGATCTTATTAATCGTCTCTCTAACGTCTTCATGTTTTCTACATTTGATCCTACATCCAGATTTGGTACCTTCAAATTCTACCTGAAGGACAGATATAAAATTAGTTTTCTTTTCCCAAAGAAAATAAAATTTTAGATTATTGATAATTCTCATTTAAACCTATCTGCCTTCAGGAAGTATCCCTTCTCATTATAACATCAAGCATAAGCAAAAGCAAAGCCCCTATTCAGGAATCAAGCTCTTCCTTCATACCTACATCCCAACAAATATCAATTCTCTTCTTTAATCCAGGATTTCTATCACTTCACAAGAACTTATCAATGCCCATTGGAGTGCCATTCTCTTTGATAAAAGAAAAGATACTAAAAAACCCCTATCCAAAATTGCAAACCATATTAAGGACTTAGAAATCCAAATCCTTATTTGCCATAACATCCATCAAAAAGCACTATTATTCACCTATGCTGATGAAAAAACATCCAGAATTCACCTCCTGGAAAAGGTTAACACAGCCCTTCCAGATAAGATAGTTGCAAGAATTAGAGAAAAAACTTTCTTGTCAGATCAAGGAGCGATTAATGCTCAATGCTCAATATATAAGCTGGGCAATTGGCTTTCCCAAATTGTTCCTGCCGTCATATGAAGTTGATATCTCATATATCGAACAAGGCTAGTCAAAAGGTTTTCTTTATGTAGTGATGATTTTGAAAGTATACAACAGCTCCTTGCAATCGTGCGTCATGCCCTTTGAAGCCTTGAAGTTACCAAAATCCAACTTCTCATAATGATTTCATCAAGTTTGGGTGAAAGATCAGAAATCCGGTTTTATCGACCTTATTAATTATAGACCATCATGAATTATGAAAAAGGAGATTTGATCTGCAAAAAATTAACCTCTACCTTAAATGATTACGAGCATCTCCTTGTTGATTATCTAGTTCAATGGTATGAATATCATGAAGTCGCTACATTGGAATACAGCTTAGAATGTCTTCAAAATGATGATCTAGCTTCTGATTAATATCAGAGATTTCTCAATCTAAAAGGACATCTTGAATTAGCAAGTACATACAGATATGTTTGGTGTGACGATCGACAAGTTGTTTGCATTACTGATGATCTCACTGAGCAAACAATGGTGATACAAAATCCTTCTAAATCTGGACATGCCAAGCTTAATCAAATTCTCAATACCTATGAAGATATCTCTTTTGACATTTTAGAAAAAACTCGTAAAGAATCAATTAAGCGATTCCATGGAGAATTCGAAAATGATAATGAAGGTTGGAATGACCCCCATCATAATTTTGACTTTATTATGAAGTTCTCTGACAGCTGCAATCGAATTCACCAGGCTAGTGATTAATGTTATCAAGATTTATTAAGAGTTTTCTCTATAAAGCATACAAAGAAAAGATAATAAAAACTTTATCATTGCTACAATATCCATAGCTATGCTATTCTCTACAAACACATCAAAGTTATGTTAAAAAAGTACTATACAAAAAAGCTACTTTGAGAAAGAAGACAAAAGGCAATTAGGAAAAATCCAAAAGACAAAAAGAAGGAACAAGGCTCCATAGACTTCTCTCTCCACAACAAACCAACTGGTACTACGCAGAAGAATAAAGCAACATCCTCCTAGTCAACAAGTACACTCATCACAGCATGAAGACAAACCATCTATATAGCAACTTGTGATCCTATCCAGCAATAAAATCCTGAAACATCATGCAATCTACAAGCACATAAAATGAAATAAAATGCAGTCTAAATTCAGTTGTAATGAAATGTAAATTACGTTTGCTAAGAATATATATAGTGCTAGCCTTTTTTATGTATAGGCAAGAGTTGGAATACCAGTCAAAATCTAGCCTTGCTTCCACCACCATCTCTCTCTCTTCTCTCTTCCGCTTTTGTATACCCACCATCTTCCCCATTTGGTGTCAAAGCCAAGTTGATATCAAATTTGTAATCAAGTACTTTGGCAATATAAAGTTGTTTTGTGAGTATTTTTTCACTTATCTTTGTTATGTTATGCTTTGATTTTGCTTAAGGAATTACTGAATCAGAAGTAAGAACATCAAAACTCTTAATACTAAGTTCTGTGTTTGTTGTTATTGAGAAATTTTAATCATATTCCGCCTGGAGCGAAGTTGAGGTAGCCATTGTTGTCACCGTTGTTAGCCGTATTAATGCATTTAAGACATTTTATTGGTGTGTAAATCCTCCATTTCGTTAGATACTCATGGTGGGTTTGGTTAAAATAACTCTATAATACAAATTATGGCTAATGTTATTAAGAAGTTTGTACTTTCTTCTTCCTCATCATCAAATTCCTTATCTTCTATGTCTATTAAAAATAGTTAAGAAATCAATTATGACGATTTAGATCAAGTTATTTGTGACTGGACTATTCCAACCATAAATAAAAATTAAATTTATAAAGTTGGAAGTTTTCAATTAAAATCAAGTTATAAAGTAAAAACCATCGAAAGAATTGAATCCATTACCAGTAATATTTAGCATCTTTCTTTAATCAAGCCCCATGAAACAAAGGACCATGTAAAACATCCAATTATATTCATTTTGGATTAGTACAAGTTTCTCTAAAGCCATTAACAAGACTTGGACTTAGAACAGAAGCTCTCATCTATGTTCAAGATATAAGACATAAAAAATTCAGTGATTCATTACTTGGAATGGTTGAATCGAGTTTGGCTAAAGACCCTACTTTCTTCAACTACTTTCCAAATTTCTTTATTTCCCTTACTGATCCAGGTGCACATGAAGCTCTTACTCTTGCTATCCAGACAAAAGGTTTTGATATGAATCCTCATAATCAAAATCTTGCTCTTATCTATAGAGTTTATTATAAACTCATGAATTCAGTTGTTCCAGGTATAGCCTATTCCCATCAAGTAAAAGGTATGACCACTTTATTCCAAACTAATTTCAAAAATAAAGTTAATATTTGAAAACTCAGATAGTGGAATGATATTAATATATCTGGTAAATGGTGCTTAGAAAATGCCCAACTAGAAAGGTCTTTAGAAAATCAAGATATTGAAACAATTATTGAACATGAAGATGGTACTGTTGAAATAAATTTTTAAATAGATTCAAGAGGTACAACTCCTACAGTTTATCAACCTTTAGAAAGTTTTATTCTTATCCTTCCTCTGTGGTAGGATCTTCCATAAAAGATCCATCTTGAGTTTCTTGCTCTACACCCAATGTAGACCTTCGACCTATAGGACTTGTGTATCCTTCTTATTAAACTTCTCCATCTAACACATATAATCCTTTGGAATCCGATTTCAATATAAATGTTATTGAATGTTTTGAAATTGATGAAGAAATGTTAAAAAAGAATTTAGCTCGCATCCTTTAACAAAATCCTTTTTTAAACAGGTTTCTCAAGAACATAAAGACTTTCTAAAAGCAAAATGGTATAAAAATATGAATGATAATCAAAGAAATATTTATTGAAGATTTATCCATGAAGAAAGCTTAAACTATCCATGAAGAAAGCTTATAATACTGAAGATTTATCCATCAATATTATAACTAAATTAAGCTCTTCTTGGATTATTAGCTTCTACCAGTTCCGCTCCATAAAGAATTGAAGAATCTATACATCCTCCATTACATGAAATCATTTATAAAGAAACTTCAGTTGTACCCATAAAAGATGTTGCAAAAATACAAGGAGACAGAGGTAAAATTAAATTTATTTACAAATCAGATTTAAGTCATGTTTTAGAAAAAAATAATTATACAAATATAAACCTTCATACTATTAGCCAACAAACCAATAGAATTGAAAATAAAGTTGAAAATACTTTAAAATTTTATGAAACTACTTCTTCCCATAAAAAAATAAGAGACAATCTTTAGGTTTTCAAGGTGAAGCCCTTAAAGATCTAAAGTTAGAAAAAAAACCTTAAAATTTTCAGACGAACTAATCAATCAATTATCTCATAGTTTTAGAAACATAAAACATAAAGATAATAAAGAAAATAAAGATGAAAAATCATAAATGTTTTAGTCTCTAAAGCTGGGAGCTTAGACTCAGAATTCTCTGTTTTTAACTCTATAAAAGAAAAATCAAATGAAAATCAAGATGATCAAAATCAAGAATCTCTACAAATCAATAAAATATTTAAAAGACAAAAACCATTAGTCTCTGTAGCAAAAACAAGAAATTATTATCCAAGACCTACTCTAGTTGATTTTTAATTCAAAGAACAAGTTATTCTAAATGGCCTTCGATTTAAAAACTCTTCAGCATATGAATGGAATGTAGATAGACTATCTGAATATTATATCCTATAACTATGCCAACACATGATGATATATGCCTATACCATCATGGCTATCGATAATGATCAAACACATGCAGGAAATGCAGCTATCCTTGGATTTACTAGACAATTACATGGTTGGTCGGAAAAGTACCTATCTAATGTAGAAAGACAAGCTATACTAAATATAGTAAAAAGAGATCCTTCAGGAAATCCTATTATTACTTCTCAAGGTCAAATGATTTCTAATTCTATTTACATGCTTAGTGCCAATATAGTTAAACATTTTCTTGGTAATTATATGAATGTAGAAGAAAAAATTAAAACACAATTAATCAATATATCTTGCCCAACATTATCAAATTTTCATTGGTATAAAGATGTTTTCTTATAAAAACTCTATACGATCGATGCAATTAATTCAGCATTTTGGAAAGAAAAATTCATATCTAGTTTTCCTAAACTTTTTGCAGAAAAAGTTAGAGAAGAATTAAAATTAGAAAATTATGAAAATTTGAATTATGGAATGTATACATATGGTGATCTAATTCAAAAGATTAACAAAGTTGGATTTACATTATGCAATAAAATCAAACTTAAACGTCAAATTGAAAATAAAAAAAGAATCAGCAAGTATGAACTTGGTGATTTTTGTTTTTAATTTGAGATGGAACCATTAATCAGTCCTTCTAGCCAAAATAAAATGAAAAACTTAAAAAGAAACCATCAAAAAATAAAATCTAAACGTTTTTAAACTCCATAATATTATACTCCCTCAAAAAAATATTATAAAAAATCTTCTCATAAATACCCTGATAAAGAACTAAAGAAATCTTATACAAACGATAATCCATCCACTTTTTATCCCAAGGAAAAAGAAATAAAATGTTATAATTGTAAGAAAAAAGACATATAGCTCCTGATTGCCCCAAAATAAAAGTTAAAATAGAAAAAGAAATCAAAACTATCTTAAAAGGATTGTCAGCGTCAGAGTCATCCAGCTCCTATGATACAAATTATTCTTCCTCTCATGCTTCAGATACATGTCATTATTAAATATTGATAGTGAAATTCAGTATGAATCTACTTCTTTTTCCTCTTTATCTTTAAACATACTTTCTACTCCAGAAGAGATGGTGATAGAGATGTTTAAAGATCTAAAAGATGAAGAATTAAAAAATAAATATTTTGAAAAAATACAGAATATAAATACAGGAACTAAAAAAGGGAAAGCTTATACATCAAATAACATATCAGACTTACCTGAACAATTTAGCATTAAAACTGTATTAGATAGATTAAGAGAGCAACAAGCTCCTACTCATCTTTCTATTCAAGATCTTTATATAGAAATAAATAATCAAAAGCAAGAAATAAAAGAATTAAAACAAGACTTAATTGAACTTCAAAAACTCAAACAACGTGTTGAGAATCTTGAATTTCACACACTCAAAAATTATCAAGAAAATAATGATAATTTAGAAAATCAAGAAAAATTTGATAAAGACTTAAATGGTTTTGTAAATTCTTTAACAAGAAATCCACTTAAAAAATGAAAAAATCAGGCTACAATTAAGGTCAAAGACTTCTCCATTAAAGCACTCTGCTTACTAGATAGTGGTGCAGATGTCAATTTAATTAGAGAAGAATTAATCTAAAAAAATATTATGAAAAAATCAATAATAAACACAATCTAGCTACTGCTAGCAAAAAACTACATATCAAATACAAATTGAGTAATACTTATGTCTGTAAAAATGGAATGTACATAAAGACTAATTTCCCTCTAGGAAAGGATTTAAACAATGATGTTATCCTTGGAAATCCTTTTCTTCAAATTTTACAGCCTTTTCAAATTGACTCATCAGGTCTAAAAACTATTTTAGACAATAAAGAATTAAATTTTGTTTTTGTTGAATTAACTTTTATTCAACAAATCAATATTATTCGTACAAAGTGTAAACAAGAATAAACTGTTCAAAAACTATTTAGATATCTAGTTCCAATAAAACGGATCTTATTAATCATCTCTCTAACGTCTTCATGTTTTCTACATTTAATCCTATATCCAGATTTTGGTACCTTCAAATTCTACTCAGAGGATAGATATAAAATTGCTTTTCTTTTCCCAAAGAAAATAAAAATTCAAGTTATTGATAATTCTCATTCAGACCTCTCTGCCTTCAGGAAGTATCCCTTCTCATTATGACATCAAGCACAAACAAAAGAAAAGCCCCTATTCAGGAATCAAGTTCTTCCTCCATACCTACATCCCAACAAATATCAATTCCCTTCTTCAATCCAGGATTATCTGTCACTTCACAAGCACTTATCAATGCCCATTGGAGTGTCATTCTCTCTGATAAAAGAAAAAACACTAGAAAAACTCTATCTAAAATTGCAAACCATATCAAGGACTTAGAAAGCCAAATCTTTATGTGTCATAACATCCATAAAAAAACACCGTTATTTACCTATACTGATGAAAAAACATCCAGAATTCACCTCCTGAAAAAGGTTAACAGAGCCTTTCCAGATGAGATAGCTGCAAGAACTAGAGAAAAAACTATTTCTTGTCAGATCAAGGAGCGATTAATGCTCAAAGCTCAATATATAGGCCGGGCAACTGGCTTTCCCGAATTGTTCTTGCCATTGTAAGAAGTTGATATCTCATATATCGAACAAGGATTACTCCAAAGATTTTCTTTATGCAAAGATAATTTTGAAATGATACAGCAGCTCCCTGCAATCATACGTCATGCCCTTCGCGGCCTTGGAGTAACCAAAAGACAACTTCTCAGAACAATATCATCCACTTTGGGTGAAAGATCAGAAATTCGGTTTTATCAACCATATCGATTATGGACTATCATGACTTAAGAAGAAAGAGATTTAGTCTGCAAAAAAATCATCTTTACCTTAAATGATTACGAGCATTTCCCTGTTCGTTATCCAACTCAATGATATGAATCTCATGAAATTGCTACAATGGAATATAGCTTAGAATGTCTCAAAAATAATGATACAACTTCTAATCAATATCTAAGATTTCTTAATCTAAAAGGACATCTTGAATTTGTAAGTACATGCAGATATGTTTGGTGTGTCGGTCGACAAGTTGTTTGCATTACTGATGATCTCGCTGAGCAAACTATGGTGATACAAAATCCTTCTAAATCCGGACATGCCAAGTTTAATCAAATTCTCAATGCCTATGAAGATATCTCTTTTGACATTTTAGAAAAAACTCGTGAAGAATTAATTCAAACATTCCATAGAGAATTCAAAAATGATAATGAAGGTTGGAATGACCCATGTCATAATTTTGACTCTATTATGAAGTTCTCCACCAGCTGCAATGGAATTCATCAGGACGGTGATTAATCTTATCAAGATTTAGATTTATCAAGATTTATTGAGAGTTTTCTTTATAAATCATGCAATGAAAGATAACAAAAACTTTATCATTGCCACCATATCCATTGCTATGCTATTCTCTACAAACACATCAAAGTTATGTTGAAAAAGTACTACAAAAAATGCTACTTTGAGAAAGAAGACAAAAGACAATTGTGAAAAATCCAAAAGACAATAAGAATGAACAAGGCTCCATAGACTCCTCTCCCCGTAATAGAACAACCAGGTACTATGTAGAAGAATAAAGCAGCTATGCAAAAGAATAAAGTAACATCCTCCTAGTCAACAAGTACAATCATCACAGCATGAAGACAAACCATTTATACGGCAACCTATGATCCTATCCAGTAGTAAAATCCCAAAACATCAGGCAATATGCCAGCACATAAAATGAAATGCAAATGCAGTCTAAATTCAATTGTAATGAAATGTAAATTATGTTTGCTAAGGCTATAAATAGTACCAGCCATCTCCATGCACAGCAAGAGTTGGAATACTAGTCAAAATCCAGCCTTGCTTCCACCACCATCTTCTTTTTCCTCTCCTTTCCACTTTTGTCTACCCACCATCTTCCGCATTTGGTATCAGAGCCAAGTTGGCATCTAGTTTGTAATCAAGTATCGTTGCAATATAAAGTCGTTTTGTGAGTATTTCTTCACTTATCTTTATGTTTTGATTTTTTTTTAAGGAATTGTTGACTCAAAAGTAAGAACGTTAAAAATCTTAATACTTGGTTATGTGTTTGTTATTATTGAGAAATTTTAGTCAAATTCCACCCAGAGTGAAGCTGAGGTAGCCATTGTTGTCACCGTTGTTAGCCGTGTGAAGGCATTTAAGGGATTTTATTGGTGTGCAAATCCACTATTTCATTAGATACTCGTGGTGGTTTTGGATAAAATAACTTTGTAATACAAATTATGGCTAAGCTTATTAAGAAGTTTCTACCTTCTTCTTCCTCATCAACAAATTCCTTATCTTCTATGTCTATCAAAAATAGTGAAGAAATCAGTTATGATGATTTAGATCAAGTTATTTGTGACTAAACTATTCCAACCATAAAAAAAATAACTTTATAAAGTTGGAAGTTTTTAATTAAAATTAAGTTATAAAGTAAAAACCATTGAAAGAACTGAATCTATTACCAGTAATATTTAGCATCATTATTTAATCAAGCCCCATGAAATAAAGGAGTATGTTAAAACATACAATTATATTCATTTTGGATTAGTGCAAGTTGCTCTAAAACCATTAACAAGACCTGAACTTAGAACTAAAGCTCTCATCTATGTTCAAGATACAAGATATAAAAAATTTAGTGATTCATTACCTGGAATGGTTGAATAAAGTTTGGCTAATGGCCCTACTTTCTTCAATTGCTTTCCAAATTTCTCTGTTTCTTTTACAGATCCAGGTGCACATGAAGCTCTTACTCTTGCTATGCAAACAAAAGGTTTTGATATGAATCCTCATAATCAAAATCTTACTCTCATATATAGAGTTTATTATAAACTCATGAATTCCATTATTCCAGGCATAGCCTATTCCCATCGAGCAAAAGGTATGACTACTTTATTCCAAACTAATTTAAAAAATAAAGTTAATATTCCAAAACTCATACAATGGAATGATATTAATCTATCTGGTAAATGGCTCTTAGAAAATGCTCAACCGGAAAGGTCTTTAGAAAACCAAGATATTGACACAATTATTAAACAAGAAGATGGAAGTGTTGAAATAAATTTTCAAATAGATTCAAGAGATACAACTCCTATAATTTATCAGTCTTCTATAAAATCTTATTCTCATCCTCCCTCTGTGGTAGGATCTTCCGTAAAAGAACCATCCCGAGTTTCTTGCTTTAAACTTAATATAGACCTTCGACCTACAGGACTAGTGTATCCTCCATACCAAGCTTCTCCATCTATTACATATAATCCTTTGGAATCCGATTTCAATATAAATTTTATTGAATGCTTTGAAATTGATAAAAAAAAGTTAAAAAGAAATTTAGCATTACATCCTGTCACAAAATCCTTTTTTAACCATGTTACTCAAGAACATAAAGACTTTCTAAAAGCAAAATGGTATAAATATACGTATGATAGTCAAACAAATATTTATTTCTTTGATTGGCTTAAACTAGCCATGAAGAAAGCTTATAATACTGAAGATTTCTCCATCAATATGATAACTAAATTAAGCCCTTCTTGGATATAACTTCTACCAGTTCCTCTCCACAAAGAACTAAAGAATCTATACATCCTCCATTACATCAAATCATATATAAAGAAACTTCCGCTGTACCCATAAAAGATATTGCAAAAATACAAGGAGATAAAGGTAAATCTGAACTTATTTACAAATCAGATTTAAGTCATGTTTTAGAACAAAATAATTATATAAATATTAACCTTCATACTATTGGCCAACAAACTAATAGAATTGAAAATAAAGCTGAAAATATTTTAAAAATTTATGAAGCATCTTCTTCACAAAAGATAATTAAGACACAAACTTTACGTTTTTAAGGTGTAGCCCTTAAAGATCTAAATTTAGAAAGGAAACCTTTAAAATTTTCAGATGGACTAATCAATCAATTATCTCATAGTTTTACAGTTATAAAACTTTACGAAAATAAAGATCAAAAAGCAGACAAATACATAAATGTTTTAGTCTCAAATTCTAGAGCCTTTAGCTCAGATTCAGAATTTTTTGTAGCTGATCCTATAGAAGAAGAGTCTAAAACAAATGAAAATCAAAATGATCAAAGTCAAGAATCTCTACAAATCAATAAAATATTTAAAAGACAAAAACCAATAGTCACTATAACAAAAACAAGAAATTATTATCCAAGACCTACTCCAGTTGATCTTCAATTCGAAGAACAAGCTATTCTAAATGGCCTTCGATTTGAAAACTCCTCAGTATACGAATGCAATGTAGATGGACTATTTGAATATCAAATCCTAGAATTATGCCAATACATGATGATATATACCTCTACCGTCATGGCTGCCGGTAATGATCAAAGACATGTAGTAAATGCAGTTGTCCTTGGATTTATTGGACAATTACATGGTTGGTGGGAAAAGTACTTATCTGATATAGAAAGACAAGCTATACTAAATGCAGTAAAAAGAGAACCTATAGAAAATCCTGTTATTACTTCTCAAGGTCAAATGATTCCTGATTCTATTTACATGCTTATTTCCAATATAGTAAAACATTTTATTGGTAATTATATGGATGTAGAAGAAAAAATTAAAACACAATTAATCAATTTATTTTGCCCAACATTTTCAGGTTTTAATTGGCATAAATATGTTTCTTTTCAAAACTCTATACATTCGATGCAAGTAATTCTGAATTTTGGAAAGAAAAATTCATATCTGGTCTTCCGAAACTTTTTGAAGAAAAAGTTAGAGAAGAACTAAAATAAGAAAATTATGGAAATTTGAATTATGAATGTCTACATATGGATCTAATTCACAAGATTAATAAAGTTGGATTTTCATTGTGCAATGAAATCAAACTAAAATGTCAAATTGAAAATAAAAAAAGAATCAGCAAGTACGAAGTTGGTGATTTTTATTTTCAATTTGGCATGGAACAATTAATCTGTCCTTCTAGCAAAAATAAAAAGAAAACTTAAAAAGAAACCATCAAAAAAGAAAATCTAAACATTTTTCAACTCCACAATATTATTTTCCCTGAAAAAGATATCATAAAAAATCTTTTCATAAAAACCCTTATAAAGAATTAAAGAAATCTTATACGAAAGATAATCCATCCACTTCTCATCCCAAGAAAAGAGAAATACAATGTTATAATTGCAAAGAAAAAGGACATATAGCTCCTGACTGCCAAAAATAAAAGTAAAATCAGAAAAAGAAATCAAAACTATCTTAAAAGGATCCTCATTCTCATCCTTAGAATCATTTAGTTCCTTTAATAAAGATTATTCTTCAGATACATGTAATTGTAAAATATTTGACAGTGAAATCCAATATGAATTTGCTTCTTTTTCCTCCTTATCTTTAAACATACTTTCTACTCTAGAAAAATTGGTGCTAGAAATGTTTAAAGATCTCAAAGATGAAGAATTAAAAAAATAAATATTTTGCAAAAATATAGAATATAAATAAAGAAAATAAAAAAGGAAAAGCTTCTACTTCAAATAATATATTTGACTTAAATAAACAATTCAGCATTAAAACTGTATTAAATAGATTAAGAGAGCAGCAAGCTCCTCCTCATCTTTCAATTCAAGATCTTTATAAAAAAAATTAATAATCAAAATCAAGAAATAAAAGAATTAAAACAAGACTTAATTGAACTTCAAGAACTCAAATGACATGTTAAGACTCTTGAATTTTACACACTCAAAAATTATCAAGACAATAATGATAATTTTGAAAATCAACAAAATTTTGATGAAAACTTGAATGGTTTTGTAAATTCTTTAACAAGGAATCCACTAAAAAAATGGAAAACTCAAGTTACAATTAAGATTAAAAAATTCTCTATTAAAGCACTCTGCTTACTAGATAGTGGCGCAGATGTTAATTTAATACGAGAAGGATTAATCCCAACAAAATATTATGAAAAAACCAATAATCAACTGCTGGCAAAAAACTACATATCAAATACAAATCAAGTAAAGTTTATGTCTGTAAAAAAGGAACATGCATAAGAGCAAATTTCTTTCTAAGAAAGGATTTAAACAATTATATTATCCTTGGAAACCCTTTTCTACAAATTTATAGCCTTTTCAAATTGACTCATCAGGTCTAAAACTATTTAAGACAATAAAGAATTAATTTTTGATTTTGGTGAATCAACTCCTATTCAACATATCAATAGTATTCAGACAAAACGAAAGCAAGAATAAGGTGTTCAAAAAACAATCAAATATCTAGTTCCAAATAAAACGGATCTTATTAATCATCTTTCTGATGTTTTCATGTTTTCTACATTTGATCCTACATCCAGATTTTGGTACCTTCAAATTCTACCCGGAGGATAGATATAAAGTTATTTTTCTTTCCCAAAGAAAATAAAAATTCAGATTATTGATAATTCTCATTCAGACCTATCTGCTTTTAGGAAGTATCCCTTCTCATTATGACATCAAGTACAAGCAAAAGCAAAGCCTCTATTTAGGAATCATGCTCTTCCTTCATACCTACATCCTATCAAATATCAATTCCCTTCTTCAATCCAGGATTATTTGTAACTTCACAAGAACTTATCAATGCCTATTGGAGTGTCATTCTCTCTGATAAAAGAAAAAACACTAAAAAAACTCTATCCAAAATTGCAAACCATATCAAGGACTTAGAAAGCCAAATCGTTTTGTGCCATCCATCAAAGAGCACTGTTATCCACCTATGCTGATGAAAAAAATCAAGAATTCACTTCCTGGAAAAGGCTAACACAGCCTTTCCAAATGAGATAGTAACAAGAATTAAAGATAAAAATTATTTCTTGTCAGATCAAGGAGCGATTAATGATCAAAGCTCAATATATAAGCTTGGCAACTAGCTTTCCCAAATTATTCCTGCCATCATATGAAGTTGATATCTCATATATCGAACAATGATTAGTCCAAGGATTTTCACTGGGCATAGATGATTTGAAATGATACAGCAGCTCCCTGCAATCATACGTCATGCCCTTCGCGGCCTTGGAGTAACCAAAAGACAACTTCTCAGAACAATATCATCCACTTTGGGTGAAAGATTAGAAATTCGGTTTTATCAACCATATCGATTATGGACTATCATGACTTAAGAAGAAAGAGATTTAGTCTGCAAAAAAATCATCTTTACCTTAAATGATTATGAGCATCTCCATGTTGATTATCCAGCTCAACTGTATGAATCTCATGAAGTCGCTATAATGGAATATAGCTTAGAACGCCTCTGAACTTATGATCCAGCTTCTGATCAGTATCAAAGATTTCTCAACCTAGAAAGACATCTTGAATTTGCAAGTACATACAAATATGTTTGGTGTGATGGTCGAAGAGTTGTTTGCATCGCTGATGATCTTGTTAAGCAAATAACGGTGATACAGAATCCATATAGATTTGGCATATAGCTCTCAATCAAATTATCAATGCTTATGAAGACATGTCTTTTGATATTTCTGAAGAAACTTGAGAAGAGTTAATCCAATTATTCCATTGTGAATTAACAAATGAAGGTTGGGATGAGCACTTTTGATGCAAGTCTCCAATAATACTATGGCTACCATAAAGATTCTCCTTACAAGAGCTTTTCTAAAGCATTGGAAGGATGAGGAATGCTTTTTCTACTAGCCCATCAATGATTTTTTTAGAAAAAGTACATGCAAAAGTACTAAAAGACAAAGCATATCTCTCATAAGAATAAAGTAGTATTTTATTCCCGACGTACATATGTATGAAGAACTTATCTCCAGAAAAGGAAAAGAAATAAAGACATGACACATACCTTATCAAGTCACTCAAAGCAATCATGACATCTCACTATTCAGAATAACGTTCATCTACATCAAAGATTGTATTTTTGCCTGCAATCCAAAAGCATCATGAAATTTGTAAGCACATTAAATGAAATGCACATTCAGTCTAAATTCAGTTGTAATGAAATGTAAATTATGATGGTTATGACTAAAAATAGGTCGAGCCTTTCTTATGTACAGGCAAGAGTTGAAATATCATCAAAATCGAGCCTTGCTTCCACCACCATCTCCTCTCTCCTCTCCCTTCTGCTTTTGTATACCCACCGCTTTTGTATACCCACCAACTTCCCCATTTGGTATCAGAGACAAGTTGGTAACAAATTTGTAATCAAGTACTTTGGCAATATAAAGTTGTTTTGTGAGTATTTCTTCACTTACCTTTGTTATGTTATACTTTGATTTTGCTGAAGGAATTGCTGACTCAAAAGTAAGAATGTCAAAAGTCTTTATACTTAGTTCTGTGTTTGTTATTATTGAGAAATTTTAATCATATTTCACCCAGAGCGAAGCTAAGGTAGCTATTGTTGTCGCTATTGTTAGCCGTGTGAAAGCGTTTAAGGCATTTTGTTGGTGTGTAAATCCTTTATTTCGTTAGATACTCGTGGTAGATTTGGTTGAAATAACTCTGTAATACAAATTATAGCTAAGCTTATTAAGAAGTTTGTACCTTCTTCTTCCTCATCATAAAATTCCTTATCTTCTATGTCTACTAAAAATAGTGAAGAAATCAGTTATGATGATTTAGATCATGTTATTTGTGACTGGACTATTTCAACTGTAAATAAAAATCAAATTTATAAAGTTAGAAGTTTTCAATTAATATCAAGTTATAAAGTAAAAACCATTGAAAGAACTGAATCCATTACCAGAATATTCAACATCTTTCTTTAATCAAGCCCCATGAAATGAAGGAGTATGTTAAACATACAATTATATTCATTTTGGATTAGTGCAAGTTGCACTAAAGCCATTAACAAGTCTTGGACATAGAACTGAAGCTCTCATCTATATTCAAGATACAAGACAAAAAATTTAGTGATTCATTACTTGGAATGGTTGAACCAAGTTTGGCTAATGACCCCATTTCTTCAATTACTTTCCAAATTTCTTTATTTCCCCTACAGATCCAGGGGCATATGAACCTCTTATTCATGCTATCCAGACAAAAGGTTTTGATATGAATCCTCATAATCAAAATCTTGCTCTCATATATAGAGTTTATTATAAATGCATGAATTCAGTTGTTCCAGGCATAGCCTATTCCCAATAAGCAAAAGGAATGACTACATTTTTTCAAACTAATTTCAAAAATAAAGTTAATATTCCAAAACTCATACTATGAAATGATATTAATCTATCTAGTAAATGACGCTTAGAAAACACTGAAGCTAAAAGGTCTTTAGAAAATCAAGATATTGAAACAATTATTGAACATGAAGATGGAAGTGTTTAAATAAATTTTCAAACATATTCAAGAGATACAACTCCTACAGTTTATCAACCTTCTAGAAAGTCTTATTCTCATCCTCCCTCTGTGGTAGGATCTTCCATAAAAGAACTATCCCGAGTTTCTTGCTCTATACCTAATGTAGACCTTCGACCTACAGGACATGCATATCCTTTTTATCAGGTTTCTCCATCTAATACATATAATCTTTCGGAATTTGATTTCAATATAAATGTTATTGAATGTTTTGAAATTGATAAAGAAATGTTAAAAAAGAATTTAGCTCTACATCCTTTAACAAAATCCTTTTTTAAATAGGTTTCTCAAGAACAAAAAGACTTTTTAAAAGAAAAATGGTACAAATATATGTATGATAATAAAAAAAATATTTATTTCTTTGATTGGCTTAAACTAGCCATAAAGAAAGCTTATAATACTGAAGATTTATCCATCAATATGATAACAAAATTAATCTCATCTTCGATTATAGCTTCTACCAGTTCTTCTCCACAAAGAGCTAAAGAATCTATGCATCCTCAATTATATCAAATCATATATAAAAAAACTTCAGCCATACCCATAAAAGATGTAGCAAAGATACAATGAGATAAAGGTAAATCTGAATTAATTTATAAATCAAACTTAAGTCATATTTTAGAACAAAATAATTATATAAATATTAATCTTCACACAATTGGCCAACAAGCCAATAGAATTGAAGATAAAGTTGAAAATATTTTAAAAATTTATGAAGCGACTTCTTCACAAAAGATAATTAAGACACAAACTTTAGGTTTTCAAGGTGAAGACTTTAAAGATCTAAAGTTAGAAAGGAAACCTTTAAAATTTTCAAATGAACTAATCAATCAATTATCTCATAGTTTTACAAATAAAAAACTTCAAGAAAATAAAGATAAAAAACTGACAAATCTATAAATGTTTTAGTCTCAAATTCTAAAGCCTTTAACTTAGATTCAGAACTTTTTGTAGCAATCCTACAAAAGAAGAGTCTAAAACAAACGAGAATCAAACTGATCAAAACAAGAATCTCTACAAATCAATGAAATAATTAAAAGACAAAAACCAATAGTCACTGTAGCAAAAACAAGAAATTAATATGCAAGACTTACTCCTGTTGATCTTCAATTCAAAGAACAAGCTATTCTAAATGGTCTTCAATTTGAAAAGTCCTCAGCATACGAATGGAATGTAGATGGACTATCTGAATATCAAATCCTGCAACTATGCTAACACATGATGATTTATGCCTTTACCATTATGGCTGCCGGTAATGATCAAAGACATGCAATAAATGTAGTCGTCCTTGGATTTATAGGACAATAATTACATGGTTGGTGGGAAAAACACCTATCTGATACAGAAAGAAATGCTATATTAAATGCAGTAAAAAGTAATCCCTCAGGAAAACCTATTCTTACTCCTCAAGGCCAAATATCCCTGATTCCATCTACATGCTTATTACCAATATAGTTAAACATTTTATTGGTAATTATATGAATGTAGAAGAAAAATTAAAAACACAATTAATCAATTTATCTTGCCCAACATTATCAGATTTTCAATGGTAAAAAGAAGTTTTCCTATCAAAACTCTATACAATCAATGCAAGTGATTCAGAATTTTGGAAAAAAAATTCATATCTAGTCTTCCTAAACTTTTTGTAGGAAAAGTTAGAGAAGAATTAAAATAAGAAAATTATGGAAACTTGAATTATGGAATGTATACATATGGTGATTTAATTCAAAAGATTAATAAAGTTGGATTTTCATTATGCAATGAAATCAAACTTAAACATCAGATTGAAAATCAAAAAAGAATAAGCAAGTATGAACTTGGTGATTTTTTTTTATATTTTTCATGGAACCATTAATCAATCCTTCTAGCAAAACTAAAAAGAAAAACTTAAAAAAGAAACCACCAAAAAAGAAAATCTAAACATTTTCTCAAAGTGCAATAACTAGATCTCACCAAGTCCTAGAGGGGGGTGAATAGGACTATTAAAAATTTCTTTTCAAGAATTAGATATTATTAGTGGGCAATCTGAAAGATTAATTAAAATTGAGAGTCCCCAAGAAGATTTAAGAAAGATATTCAGAGTTGTGAGTGTTTACAGTATGTAGAAATTTAACGAGAGTAACAAAGATGTAGCATAGACAAGATGATCAACTCAAGTGACAAGAATGCAATGTAACATCCACACACAACAGACAATAAGCACAGTGATTTATAGTGGTTTGGTCCTAGACCTACATCCACTCTCAAGAGCAATCTCTCTTGGTTCCACTAAATAAGAGGTACTTACATAACATACACCTCTAGCAACAGTTTTTGATTCTGTGGTTTGTCTTCCACCAACTAGGGTTTTTGATCAGGTGGTTGATCCTTGATCTGGTCCACCAACTACAACAATTTTTGATGCGGTGGTTTGTCTTCCACCAAATACAGCAATGATAATTGAAATATAAAAGAACACCTAAACAAGGAATTGTATACCTTGGTTTTGAGTGGTGCTCTTGATGCTTGAAAGACTACCTCCAAGCTTTGGCCTCTTGTTCTTCCTCCTTGGTGATGAAGATCTTCAGATGAGTGCTCAGCCAAGGGAAGAGGTTTTAAGAGGGTTTGGAAGGCTAAGGAACTCTCTCAGATTTAATGGAGCCTTTCCTAACTCACCAACTACTCTTCTTGTAACAATAATGGCACCTTTTGGTTTTGGAGAGTAGGTGGTTGTGGGAGCTTTGAAGATGATTTTAATGGAGGTGCAAAGGCTCAGCTATACTAGTGTTTTTCACAGCAATAAATTCAGTGGTTGGAGCAAGGGAGAGGTCATCTTTAAATACAGATAAACTCCAACAGACAGATCTACGGCTAAGAACAGAATGGTCTACGGCTTAGCCGTAAGTTCTGACAACATCCAACGGCTAGTTTGACCAGATTCAACAAAAATTCCTTCTTACGGTTAGGCTTATGGCTTAGCTGTAAATCTTTATACGGCTTAGCCGTGAGCACCTTTCGGCCTAGCCGTGGGTCAGCCGTAAGCTGAAATTTCCCAGAAACTACTCTCTGAAGAGTGGCCCGTAATCTTTACGGCTTAGCAGTGAATTACCTTACGGCTTAGCCGTGAAAGCCTTTCGGCTTGGCCGCAAGGTCAACCGTAGGTATTATATGGCCAAGTGCACTCTCTGGATTGTGGCCCGTAGATTTTACGGCTTAGCCATGAAACACACTACGGCTTAGCCGTAACATTTTTCGGTGCAGCCGTAGGGTTAGCCGTAGAACAAAAAGCTCCAAAATATACTCTCTGGAAAGTGAGCTGTAGGATCTACGGCTTAGCCGTGGTCCAAGCCATAGAACACAAACTGGGTGTTTGAAAACCCTAATTTCCTATTTTATTTCTATGGACACTAGGGGTCACAGTTACCTTATCCCTTGGCACTCACAGAGGATCTTCTTGAATGATCTTGAACTTCTTTGCTTAGTCTTCATTGATAGGTCTTTCTTGAATGGTCTTTAACTTCTTTGAACTTGGCTTGATCTTCAATGAACTTCCGAGGTGAACTAGGTCGTTCTAGAACCGAACTACACTTTGGTCACGTAATTGACAACACACTCTTACAATGGCACTAACATTTTCAACTCCACAATATTATATTCCCTCAAAAAGATATCATAAAAAATCTTTTCATAAAAACCCTTATAAAAAATTAAAGAAATCTTATACGAAAGATAATCCATCCACTTCTCATCCCAAGAAAAGAGAAATATAATGTTATAATTGCAAAGAAAAAAGGACATATAGCTCCTAACTTCCAAAAATAAAAGTAAAAACAGAAAAAGAAATCAAAACTATCTTAAAAGGATCCTCATCATCATCCTTAGAATCATCTAGTTCTTTTAATAAAGATTATTCTTCAGATACATTAATGGAAAAATATTTGACAGTGAAATCCAATATGAATCTGCTTCTTTTTCCTCCTTATCTTTAACCATACTTTCTGCTCTAGAAGAATTGGTGCTAGAAATGTTTAAAGATCTCAAAGATGAAGAATTAAAAACTAAATATTTTGAAAAAATATAGAATATAAACAGAGAAAATAAAAAAGGAAAAGCTTCTACTTTAAATAATATATCTGACTTACCTGAATAATTTTGCAGTAAAACTATATTAGATAGATTAGGAGAGCAGCAAGCTCCTCCTCATCTTTCAATTCAAGATCTTTATAAAGAAATTAATAATCAAAATCAAGAAATAAAAGAATTAAAGCAAGACTTAATTGAACTTCAAGAACTCAAACAATATGTTGAGAATCTTGAATTTCACATACTCAAAAATTATCAAGAAAATAATGATATTTTAGAAAATCAAGAAAACTTGTTGAAAACTTGAACGGTTTTGTAAATTCTTTAACGAGGAATCCACTTAAAAAATGGAAAACTCAAGTTACAATTAAGATCAAAGAATTCTCTATTAAAGCACTCAGCTTACTAGATAGTGGCACAAATGTTAATTAATAAGAGAAGGATTAATCCCAGCAAAATATTATGAAAAAACCAATAATAAACTCAATCTAGCTACTGCTAGCAAAAAACGACATATCAAATACAAATTAAGTAATGTTTATGTCTATAAAAAGGGACATGCATAAAGGCTAATTTCCTTCTTGGAAAGGATTTAAACAATGATGTTATCCTTGGACACACTTTTCTACAAAATTTACAGCCTTTTCAAATTGAGTCATCACGTCTAAAAACTATTTTAGACAATAAAGAATTAATTTTTGATTTTGGTGAATCAACTCCTATTCAATATGTCGATAGTATTTAGACAAAGTGTAAACAAGAATAAGGTGTTAAAAAAACAATCAAATATCCAGTTCCAAATAAAACGGATCTTATTAATCATCTCTCTAATGTCTTCTTATTTTCTACATTTGATCTTACATCTAAATTTTGGTACCTTCAAATTCTACCCGGAGGACAGGTATAAAATTATTTTTCTTTTCCAAGAGAGAATAAAAATTCAGATTATTGATAATTCATCTCTACCTCAAATGAGTACAAGCATCTCCCTGTTAATTATCCAGCTCAATGGTTTGAATCTCATGAATTCGCTACAATGGAATACAGCTTAGAACGTCTCAAAAATTATATATTCCAGCTTCTGATCAATATCAAAGATTTCTCAAGCTAAAAGGACATCTTGAATTTGCAAGTACATATACATATGTTTGGTGTGACGGTCGAGATGTTGTTTGCATTGCTGATGATCTCGCTGAGCAAACTACGATGATACAGAATCCTTCTAAATCCAGACATGCCAAGTTTAATCAAATTCTCAATGCCTATGAAGATATCTCTTTTGACATTTCAGAAAAAACTAATGAAGAATTAATTCAGCTATTCCATGGAGAATTCAACAATGATAATGAAGGTTGGAATGACCCTTGTCATAATTTTGACTCTATTATGAAGTTCTCCGCCAGCTGCAATGGAATTATCAGGATGGTGATTAATCTTATTGGGATTTAGATTTATCAAGATTTATTAAGAGTTTTCTCTATAAAGCATGTAAAGTAAAGATAACAAAAACTTTATCATTGCTACCGTATCCATAACTATGCTATTCTCTACAAACACATCAAAGTTATGTTAAAAAGGTACTATACAAAAAGCAACTTTGAGAAAGAAGACAAAAGACAATTCTGAAAAATCCAAAAGACAATAAGAATAAACAAAGCTCCATAGACTCCTTTCTCTGTAATAGACCAACTAGGTACTATGCAGAAGAATAAAGCAACTATGCAGAAGAATAAAGCAACATCCTCCTAGTCAACAAGTACAATCATCACAGCATAAAGACAAACCATCTATAAGACAACCTGTAATCCTATCCAACAGTAAAATCCTAAAACATCATTCAATATGCTAGCACCTAAAATGAAATGCAAATGTAGTCTAAATTTAGTTGTGATGAAATGTAAATTATGTTTGATAAGGCTATAAATAGTACCAGCCTTCTACTTGTACAAGCAATAGTTGGAATACCAGTCAAAATCCAGCCTTGATTCCACCACCACTCCTCTCTTCTCTCCCTTCCGCTTTTGTATACCCACCATCTTCCCCATTTGGTATCCGAGCCAAGTTGGCATCTAGTTTGTAATCAAGTATCGTTGTAACATAAAGTCGTTTTGTGAGTATTTCTTCACTTATCTTTATGTTTTGATTTCATTTAAGGAATTGCTGACTCAAAAGCAAGAACATCAAAAATCTTAATACTTGGTTGTATGTTTGTTATTATTGAGAAATTTTAATCATATTCTGCCCGAAGCGAAGTTGAGGTAGCCATTTTTGTCGCCGTTGTTAGCCATGTGAAGGCGTTTAAGTCGTTTTGTTGGTGTGTAAATCCTCTATTTCATTAGATAGTCGTGGTGGATTTGATTAAAATAACTCTGTAATACAAATTATAGCCAAGTTTATTAAGAAGTTTACACCTTCTTCTTCCTCATCATCAAATTCCTTATCTTCTATGTCTATTAAAAATAGTGAATAAATAAGTTATGACGATTTAGATCAAGTTATTTGTGACTGGACTATTCCAACCACAAGTAAAAATGAAATTTATACAGTTGGGATTTTTCAACTAAAATCAAGTTATAAAGTAAAAACCATTAAAAGAACTGAATCCATTACCAGTAATATTCAGCAACTTTCTTTAACTAAACTGTCATGCCCCCAAAACTGAGCCGGATCCAAACCCGGTTCCAGGGGTGTAAGAATTTGGGCCAATTAAAAATTTTTTTCTAACATAAACAATACAGGCCCTAATTCCGGTGGATCAAAGTCCTTCATGAGGCTATACTTGGTGATCAAGCAACCATAATCACACGCGAAACTAAAATCCATACTCATCGTAGACAATTATCATATAACAATCATGTAACAAATCTCATTAATAACAAAATCAAGGTCAAGTGCTTCGAAGCATAATAATTAAAGTTATAATTTCAAAACAAGTAAATTTAATTAAATAAACTAATGGCCCAAACATGGCTTTATTACATAACCTAAAGTTTTCGATCTCTGCACCACACTAGGACACCATAGATAATGTCATTGCTGCTCCACTCAACAACTCCGCCATCTGACCAAATTTCCTGCGTCGCCTGACCCTTCGGTTCGGCACCGATAATAGAACTTGGACACCAAAAGTAGTGGGTCAAATTGACATAATCTGGCAAGAGGGGGATTAATCAATTGAATCAAATATAATATTTATTTAACCCAAAATAGATTAGATGCAAACTACAAAGGCATGAATGCACAGAAACGAGTATTCCCGCGGATAAATATACAGAAATGGGTAATCCCGCATACAAATAACAGAAACAGGTAGTCCTACGTACAGATAACAGAATCGGGTAATCCCGCAGATAATAATAGAATCGCTTAATCCTGTAGATAATAATAGAAATGGGTATTCCCATAGATTAAAATAGAATTGGGTAATCCCGCAGATAATAAGAGAAACGGATAATCCCGCAGATAATAACAGAAACGGGTAATCCCATAGATAATAACATAAACGGGTATTCCCGCAAATAATATACATAACTACAAATACATACGTATACTGATGCAAAATGAATTATGATATGACACCCTTAATCCCATTAATCAAACCGTTAACAAATTGAGTACTTAGACTTTTATAATTAAAAATGTATTATGATTGAGTGTCAATTCAAGTTTTCCGAGGGTAAGCACAAAACCACCTAACGGTCATAGTTGGTTAAACATACACATGAGAACCAACCTTCTATCATAATGAAATGTGAGTCCACGATGCCAATATACTACTTTTGTTGCCTATCATGTAGTGCATCCTGAACCTCACATTCCCATTCTGCATTTAATTTAATTCTCATGTGAACATTCAACTAACTTTCCTAAAGACATAATTCATCTAATCCAATTATGTATATTTAGTGTGTTTTACAAATTAGGTAAAAGATGTTCAACTTCCAAATCCAAAGTTAAATCAAGTCATGATCAAAAGGAGAAAGGGAATAATTAATTCCTTAATATAATTGTTGTGTATAAATACACCTTATTATTTTATACAAAACAAAAGGTACAAATCTCAAACCCTTGTTGAAAGCAAACTCAAATTAGAAACCCAAATTAGAATTATAAATACGATCTAATTAAGGTTTAATATTTACCAAATACATCTTAGTTTATTTCAAATCAATCTAAATAAACATTAATCAAAATTATATAATTCTCAATTAAATTTATAAATAATCCAAGCTAAATTTCAAATAACATCGAATTAAAATTAATTTAATGGAATCAAATCTCTATTAGCATACTTGAACCGTTAACCAAACTATAACCCTCTAAACATTATAATTAATATTTAAAAATTCTAATCATCTTTATTTATATAAATATATATGTATTTTTTTAAACTGGGCTGACTCGGCCCAGACCCGCCACCTGGGCCTGCCAGGCGGCCAGCCCAGCCCAGCCGGGCCGGGCAGCTGCCCAACCAGCCCAGGCAGCACTGCTGGTGATTTTATTTATTTATTTATTTATTGTTTTTATAATAAACAAATTTATATTATTTAAAAAAAGAAAAAGGATCAATTATCCTTTGTTTCTTCCAAATCAAGATATTAAATCAAACGACGAAATCAAACAAAAGTTTGAACCCAAACGAAGAAACTCTACAAAGCATATTAACCAAGATGCAACCAAAATATATTACAAGTAACCAAAAGCCATTGCTTATAACTATCCACTTGCCTGGATCTTGAAGCCCAAAGCAAATCTGAATAACAAGCTTGAAAGATCCAACCTTGGTTTCCCCCTAGAGAGCTTCTAAGGTTTGGTTGAAAAAGAAAGAAAGGAGATGGGAGAATGGGGAAAACCCTAAGGGTTTATATTAAGAGGAGGTTTTTCTAAATTACAAAGAAGGGCTCCCTACTTTCTAGTAAGTTTTACGAAATTCCAAAAAGAGCCTATTGGCCTAAAAAGGTCAAATAATGCAAACCCAAGGCCCAAAAGTGTTAATCAATCCATTTAACTTCTCTTAACCTGACTCAAACCTAACAAACTGGTATGACCTAAAAATAAAAGTTTGGGACCTGACATCTCATCCCCCTTAAAGGACATTTGGTCCTCCAAATGACTAACATACCTCAGGAAGAAGGTGCGGATGTTGTCTCTGCACTTTGTTTCTAAGCTCCCACGCTGCTTTCTCCGGGCGATGATAGGCTGTACTAAAACTCAACTTGGTTCCTAAGGTTTCTTGCAGTGATACCCAAAACCGAGATACCAACTTACTATCCCAGTCGGAGACAATAGAAACTGGTGCTTCATGCAATCTCACCACTTCCTTAATATACAAATCTGTCATTATCTCCATTCCTTGACTAGTCTTGAATGGTATGAAGTGGGCTAACTTAGTCAAACGGTCCACTATCACCCAAATAGCATCAAGTCCCTTTCTAGTATTAGGCAATCCTGACACAAAGCCATAGTGATATGCTTCCACCTCTACTGAGGAATCTCCAACTGATGCAAAAGACCTGGGGGTCTCCTATAATCTGCTTTAATCTTTTGGCAGACCAAACATTTTCCAATAACTTCTACAATATCCTTTTTCATATTATTCCACCAATAGTGATCCTTTAGGTTGTGATACATCTTGGTACTACTTGGATGAATAGTATACCTAGTATAGTGAGCCTCGACCATGATTTCATCCTTCAATTCTGGAAAATCAGGCACACAAATTCTGCCTTTATAATACAAAATATTATCTTCCAACTTAAAATTAGGCCTCTCATCCATATGATCTTTAATTTTTCTTATCTCTGGGTCTAGTAATTGGTATTCTCTGATCCTCGAAAGTAATTCGGGTTCCCATGAGAATATACTACCCAGTATTGCTTGCTCACTAATAAGCTAGAAGTAAACATCTATATCTTTCAAACATCGAATCTACAAGTATTCTACAATTGATCCACCAGTGAATACTGCTTTTCTACTTAGAGCATCTACCACTACATTAGCTTTACCTAGATGGTACTTCAACCCAAAATCATAATCCTTAATATACTCCATCCATCTCTTCTATCTTATGTTCAAATCACCCTGCGTGAAGAGATATTGGAGGCTTTTATGGTCTGAATGCACTTCAAAAGTGACTCCGTAGAGATAATGTCTCTACATTTTCAAAGCAAAGACCACTGCAGTTAGCTCCAAGTCATGGGTTGCATAATTCCGTTCATGATCTTTCAACTGTCTGGACCCATAAGCCACCACCTTCCCATGTTGCATGAGAACACAACCAAGCCTAACTCTGAATGCATCGGTGTAAATCACAAAACCATCATTACTAGCAGGTAAGGTCAAAACAGGAGTTGTGGTCAACTTTCTTTTCAACTCCTAGAAACTCTGCTCACAAACCTCATTCCACACAAAAGGAACTCACTTACGAGTTAATCTCGATAGTGGGGCTGCTATTGAGGAAAATCCTTCCACGAATTAGCGGTAATAACCTACGAGGCCTAGGAAACTTTGGATCTTTGACACTATTTTTGTCTATCCCACTTTACCACTACTTCAATTTTCGCTGGGTCCACTGCTAAACCTTCCTTAGAGATGATGTGACGAAGAAGTCCTACCTGTTCCAACCAAAATCCACGCTTACTTGCCTTAGCATACAATTGGTGTTCCCTCCATAGCTGTAATGAAGTACAAAGATGCTGATTATGCTCTTCCTAACTTTTCAAATAAACAAGTACATCGTCAATAAATACCACCACAAACTTATCCAAGTACTGTGCAAAAACCCTATTCATCATAGCTATAAAAGTTGTCGGCGCATTTGTCAACCCAAAAGACATCACCAAAAATTCGTAGTGACCATATCTAGTTCTTAATGCAATTTTCGGAATATCCTGATCTCGTACCCTCAACTGATAATATCCCGATCTCAGATCGATCTTAGAAAAATACTAAGCACCCTGCAATTGATCAAACAATTTATCAATTATCGGTAAAGGATACTTGTTCTTGATGGTCACTTGATTTAGTAGTCTATAATCAATACACATTCTCAGTGAACCATCCTTCGTCTTGACAAAGAACACTGGAGCCCCCCAAGGAAAGACACTCGGTCTAATAAACCTTTGTTCAATAACTCCTGCAATTGCTCCTTGAGTTCTCTCAACTTAGCTAGGGTCATTCTATAATGGGCTTTTGAGATCGGAGTTGTGCCCGACACAAGCTCAATTGCTAAGCTAATCTCACGGCCCGGCAGCAATCTAGGAATATCATCAGGAAAAACATCGAGAAACTCAGCTACCACTGGTGTCTCCTCCACCGCTTTAGTCCGTTTATCCTCCAAGATAAACACATATACCCCTCAAAACCTTTCATCAACAACTTCGGAGCCTTAATAATTGAAATCATATGAGTAACAACCTTCTTCTTTAATCCCACAAATTGCACCTTGGTGTCGTCATCAGCTATAACTTAACTGTCTTCTGTCTCCAATACTTAGTTGTAGGGTGATTATTGCCACAAATGCCACAAGACTCCCTTTTCTGCTTCTTGAATTGGTATTGTGGGGCTGGAGATAGAGCAACTTTCTGCTTGGGTTGGCTCTTAGGGGCCATGAGTCCAATCACCTCCTTGTCCTAATATGCCTTATCCAAATATGCCTGGTAAGTATTCAGAACTTGTGACTTTGCATGAAATAGTATATCTAGTCGAAGGCCCTCGAGGAACCATCGAATCTTCTCATTTTCTAGAGTGATGAAGGTTGGTATGAAATGAGAGAGACGGATAAATTGCAGTTCATACTCCAGAAAAACAGATTCCCCTGCTTTAATTTATTAAACTCTATTCACTTTTGAACGCGAACAGGCTCCAGTACATGCTTCTCACAGAACTAATTACGAAAAGTAGTCCAAGCCATCTCTTTAGTGATCCCCTCATGTATTAGTGACTAAACAATCAAAGCTATGGAAAGTAATGAACTCCTATAACCTCTAAACAATTGCTAGAGTTCGGATACAATTATGTGCATCAAAACCCCCAACGTTCCCACTTAAAGTTTCTAATCCTCACATCGGACCTACGTTCTAGCATCTTTTAGAACTTCTAGGACTTGACTGTCTCTGATACCATCTGCCACGCCCCCAAAACTGAGCCGGATCCGAACCCAGTTCCAAGGGTGTGAGAATTTCGGCCAATTAAAATTTTCTTTTCTAACATAAACAATACGGGCCCTAATTTTGGATGGATCGAAGTCCTTCGTGAGGCTATGCTTAGTAATCAAGCAACCATAATCACACGCAGAACTAAAATCCATACTCATCACAGATGATTATCATATAACAATCATGTAACAAATCTCATTAATAACAAAATCAAGGTCAAGTGCTTCGAAGCATAACAATTAAAGTTATAATTTTAAAACAAGTAAATTTAATTAAATAAACTAATGGCCCAAACATGACCTTATTACATAATCTAAAGTTTTCGATCTCTGCACCACACTAGGACACCTTAGATGATGTCATCGGTGCTCCACTCAACAACTCTGCCATCTAGTGGAATTTCCTGCGTCGCCTGACCCTCCGGTTCTGCACCAGTAATAGCACCTAGACACCAAAAGTAGTGAGTTAGATTAATATAATCTAGAAAGAGGGTAAACTGCAAGCAATGGATTAATTAATTGAATTAAACATAATATTTATTTAACCCAAAATATATCAGATGCAAGCCCCAAAGGCATGAATGCATAAAAACAGGTATTCCCGCGGATAAATATACAGAAACAGGTAATCCCGCATACAGATAATAGAAATGGGTAGTCCCGTATACAGATAACAGAATCGGGTAATTCCGCAGATAATAACAGAATCGGGTAATCCTGCAGATAATAATAAAAATGGGTATTCCCGTAGATAATAACAGAATCGGCTAATTCCGTAGATAATAATAGAAACGGGTAATCCCGCAGATAATAAAAGAAACGGATAATTCCGCAGATAATAATAGAAACGGGTAATTCCATAGAAAATAACAGAAATGAGTATTTCCGCAGATAATATACATATCTACAACTACATACGTATACTGATGCAAAATGAATTATGATATGACACCTTTAATCCCAATAATCAAACCATTAACAATTTGAGCACTTAGACTTTTATAATTGAAAATGTATTATGAATGTGTGTCAATTCAAGTTTTCCGAGGGTAAGCACTAAACCACCTAATAGTCATAGTTGGTTAAACATACACATGAGAACCAACCCTCTATCATAATGAAATGTGAGTCCATGATGCTGATATACTACGTTTGGTGCCTATCATGTAGTGCATCCCGAACCTCGCATTCCCATTCTGCATTTAATCTAATTCTCATGTGAACATTCAACTAACTTTCCTAAAGACATAATTCATCTAATCCAATTATGTATATTTAGTGTGTTTTACAAATTAGGTAAAAGATGTTCAACTTCCAAATCCAAAGTTAAATCAAGTCATGATCAAAAGGAGAAAGGGAATAATTAATTCCTTAATATCATTGTTGTGTATAAATACACCTTATTATTTTATACAAAACAAAAGGTACAAATCTTGGACCCTAGTTAAAATCAAACTCAAATTAGAAATCCAAATTAGAATTATAAACACGATCTAATTAAGGTTTAATATTTACCAAATACATCGTAGTTAATTTCAAATCAATCTAAATAAACATTAATCAAAATTACATAATTCTCAATTAAATTTATAAATAATCCAAGCTAAATTTCAAATAACATCGAATTAAAATTAATTTAATGGAATCAAATCTCTATTAGCATACTAGAACCGTTAACCAAACTATAACCCTTTAAACATTATAATTAATATTCAAAAATTCTATTCATCTTTATTTATATAAATATATATGTATTTTTTTTAAACTGGGCTGACTCGGCCTAGACCCGCCACATGGGCCCGCTAGGCAGACGGCCTAGCCCAGCCGACCCAGGCCGTTGCCCGGTCGGCCCAGGTAGCCAGCCCACTACCTGGTCATGTTAAGCAGCGCTGCTACCTGCCATGTGCAGGCAGCGCTGCTGGCAATTTTATTTATTTATTTTTTTATAATAAACAAATTTATATTATTTAAAGAAAAGAAAAAAGATCAATTATCCTTTGTTACTTCCAAATCAAGATATTAAATCAAATGATGAAATCAAACAAAAGTTTGAACCCAAACGAAGAAACTCTACAAAGCATATTAACCAAGATGCAACCAAAATATACTACAAGTAACCAAAAGCCATTGCTTATAACTATTTACTTGCTTGGATCTTGAAGCCAAAAGCAAATCTAATTAACAAGCTTGAAAGATCCAACCTTGGTTTCCCCCTAAAGAGCTTCTAAGGTTTAGTTGAAGAAGAAAGGAAGGAGATAGGAGAATGGGGAAAACCCTAAGGGTTTATATTAAGAGGAGGTTTTTGTAAATTACAAAGAAGGGCTCCCTGCTTTCTAGTACGTTTTACAAAATTCCAAAAAGAGTCTATTGGCCTAAAAGGGTCAAATAACGCAAACCCAAGGCCCAAGAGTGTTAATCAGTCCATCTAACTTCTCTTAACCCGACTCAAACTCGATAAACTGGTATGACCTAAAAATAAAAGTTTGGGACCTAATCGTGAGTTCCAAGTGCAGAACCGAGATGTAGTAATAAAACTGGTGAGACTAGGTCGATCCTCAGGGAGCAATGTGTTTAAGGTATTTTCAACTTCTAACCTGTCTTAAATAAAAATCTAAAACTAGCCAAATTAAAAATCTAACAAATACAAGTGTCCTACTTACCAAAATTAAATTAGTTACAAACCAATGAAAGAAACTTTCCTAAATCTAAAAATTCCTAAAATAAAACTAAAATTGCTGCAAAACTAAAACACAAGTTAGAACTTCCAAAAATAAAAACTAAAATTAGAAACTAACTAAACTAAACAATGTTAAAAACAAAATAAACAAAAGTTAGGAACTTTCCTAAGTTAGAATTTCCAAAACTAGTAAACTTTCCAATTTAAAATCTTCAATTAAAACAAGTTTAGAAAGATATTTAATTCTGAAAATTAACTAAAACAATCAAAATCATAAAACTAGAAACAAAATTAAAATTAGAAAGTTAGTAAAATTAATAATGCAATGCATGCCATGAGATGCTGAAAAATTCTAAGTCTGAAAAACTAGTATGCTGATGCAAATTTTATGCATGATTTAAACTATTCTAATGCATCCTAAATTTAAATTTAATGGCTGGAATTCATGCTCTACTGATGCAAGAAACTAACAAAAAAAAAACGGAAGTGAAAAAGGATTTAAAACAAAAAAGTTATGAATGCATGAACATGACAACTTTGTAAAATTCTGTGCAGGAATTCTGATTCGGGTTGACTGATTGGCAAAGTTTAAGCCTCTGGTTCACAAACCTTCCGAAATTATTTTGATCTGAAATTTTGGGGAATGAAAGACCACATCCTAAACTTTAATATTGCCAAGTTTCAAATAAAAATATTGTGATTTGGCTGGTTTACCCACTTCGAACTTTTTGCCAAAAACTGTTTTTACAGTTTGCTGAAACTGTTAAGTTATGCTGTTCATATATTGAGTCCGAATTTAATCATTAGATTCAGATCTGAAGGCTTAATTTTCATCAACTTAAATATGCACAAAATCTTATGATAAGAAAATACATGCAATGATTCCTAATCCAACCATCAAACTATGCAAAAACAAAACTTAAAATCCGTGTGAATATAACAAGAAAATAACAAAAGTGCAGAAAATAACATAAAATTGCAGGAAGTCAAAGGCGGTAATAACACGAAAGTCAAAGGCGGTAAACAACTGAAGTCAAAGGCGGTAATAACAAGAAGTCAAAGGTGGTATATTCACTCAAATTCTCCCTTAGTCTAGGCCTAATAATTTCTTAAAGTATGCTCTTTATTTGGGTCGTCAATCCAAACAAGAAAAAACACAAATCAAGCAATCATACAACCATAAGAATAAGAAGAATAAGAAGATGAATATTATTGAACCAGTATGACAATCCTTTACATAAGATGAAAAAAAAAATTAAACCAAAAGATTATACATACTAGGATGGAAAAGAATTCCTCCTTCTAGTTGATCTTCAAGGTTGGTGGTGTGGCTTTAGGGCTAAGCCTCCTTGATGACTTAAGATGGAGAGACAAGAGAGGGAGAGATGGAGTGTAGAAATCTAGAGGTGGGAGGTGGGTAATTCTTCCATGAAGAATATGGGAGAAGGGTGCCCTATTTATACTTTTTCAAGTCCTACTCCTTCTCAAACTTTAAAATATTAAAAATAATTAAAAAAATGAAAGAAAAAAGGGCTCCAACCAATGCTTTGGACGTGCAATATCCTTGGGGATTTTTTTTCTTTTTATTTTTCTCTTCTTTCCTTGCTTGTTTTGTCCAGAAATCCCTCTTGGATGCTTCTTTCCTTCTTTGTCATTGCCACCTTGCATTGAGATCTTTTGAGAGATGAAATAGGGATAAGAATCCTCTCTTAGAATCAAACTTGGCCTACATGAGGTGTAGAACTTCCCCTTTTATCTCTTTGCATCGTCAACTTTCCTTTTTTGGAAAGTTCTCCTTGTTGGCTCCTAACTTGAAGAGATCTTCTAGATAATTCTCCCTTGATTTTTTCCTTTACTTTTTCAATCAAAATCTGATCCAAAATCTCTTTTGGACGTGGAATACCTTGCTTGGATATTTTTTTGCATTTTTTTTTCAATTAAATCTTCTCCTTCTCAAAAAAGAACACCTATGTGGCTTTCCTTGTCCATCTTTGATGAGATATTCTTCAAATTCTCTTCAAAATCTCTTGAAAATGTGCAACAAATAAATGGACCCCATCTTGGATGTTTTACAAGTGTGCCCCACACATGTGCATGTGTGTGTGGGACCATGAAGCCGACTTTTTACAATTTTCTTCCAATTTCCTTTTCTCTTCAATTCTGCTCTCTTTTTTCTTGAAAATCAATTCCTTGCCTCAATTCTTTACAAATGGGACCTATATAATCAATTTCCTACAAAACAGATGTGAATTTATGTGAAAAGACAATTTTACCCCTAACATCACATATGCATGACTGTGAGCCCATTTCTCATGAAATGATAATAAAAATGTACATCATTCTTCATGATTTTGTATGAATGAACTAATGATGAAGAAAATTCAATTTATTTCATAAGAAAAATTATTTTCACAAAACTTTCCAAAAATAGACTTTCTAAAAATAGGAGGTTTCATGAATTTATGCAAAAAGTGTGATTTTTAAGCAATTTATGCAGAAAAATATAAAAATAAATTTAAAATGAATTAACCCATGATATCACACTAAATGAGGCTTTTTCAAGTTAATAACTCCTTAAAATGGGTCAAAATGTGTATGAAAATATGCATTTTTAAAGACTCATCAGGACCTGACATAAACCCCATGAAATAACGGAGTATGTTAAAACATACAATTATATTCATTTTGGACTAGTGCAAGTTGCTTAAAGCGATTAACAAGACTTGGACTTAGAACAAAAGCTCTCATCTATTTTCAAAAGACAAGACATAAAAAATTCAGTGATTCATTACTTGGAATGGTTGAATCAAGTTTGGCTAATGGCCCTAATTTCTTCAATTGCTTTCCAAATTTCTATGTTTCCCTTACAGATCCAGGTGCATATGAATCTCTTACTCTTGCTATCCAGACAAAAGGTTTTGATATGAATCCTCGTAATTAAAATCATGCGCTCATATATAGAGTTTATTATAAACTCATGAATTTAGTTATTTCAAGCATAGCCTATTCTCATCGAGCAAAAGGTATGACTACTTTATTCCAAACTAATTTCAAAAATAAAGGTAATATCGAAAAACTCATACAGTGGAATGATATTAATCTATGTGGTAAATGGTGCTTAGAAAACGCCCAACCTGAAAGGTCTTTAGAAAATCAAGATATTGAAACAATTATTAAACATGAAGATGAAAGTGTTGAACAGATTCAAAAGATACAAATCCTACAGATTATCAACTTTCTGGGAAGTCTTATTCGCGTCCTCCCTCTATGGTAGGATCTTCCATAAAAGAACCATCCCGAGTTTCTTGCTCTACACCTAATGTAGACCTTTGACCTATAGGACTTGTGTATCCTTCCTATCAAGCTTCTCCATCTAATACATATAATCCTTTGGAATTTGATTTCAATATAAATGTTATTGAATGTTTTGAAATTGATAAAGAAATGTTAAAATAGAATTTAGCCCTACATTATTTAACAAAATCCTTTTTTAAATATGTTTCTCAAGAACATAAAGACCTTTTAAAAGAAAAATGTTACAAATATATGTATGATAATCAAAGGAATATTTATTTCTTTGATTGGCTTAAACTAGCCATAAAGAAAGCTTATAATACTAAAGATTTATCCATCAATATGATAGCAAAATTAAGTTCATCTTGGATTATAGCTTCTACCAGTTCTTCTCCACAAAGAACTGAAACATCTATACATCCTCCATTACATTAGATCGTTTATAAAGAAACTTTAGCTATTCCTATAAAAAATGTTGCAAAAATACAAGGAGACAAAGGTAAAATTGAATTTTTTTACAAATGAGATTTAAGTCATGTTTTAGAACAAAATAATTATACAAATATAAACCTTCATTCTATTAGCCAACAAACTAATAGAATTGAAGATAAAGTTGAAAATATTTTAAAATTTTATGAAACTACTTCTTCCCATAAAGTAATCAAGCCACAATCTTTAGGTTTTCAAGGTGAAGCCCTTAAAGATCTAAAGTTAGAAAAAAAAACCCTTAAAAATTTCAGATGAACTAATTAATCAATTAGCTTATAGTTTTACAAACATAAAACTTAAAGATAAAAAAGAAAATAAAGATGAAAAATCCATAAATGTTCTAGTTTCTAAAGCTCCAAGCTCAGACTCGGAATTCTTTATTTCTGACTCCATAGAGGAAAAATCAAATAAAAATCAAGATGATCTAAATCAAGAATCTCTACAAATCAATAAAATATTCAAAAGACAAAGACCAACAGTTATTGCCACAAAAACAAGAAATTATTATCCAAGACCTACTCCAGTTGAGCTTAAATTGGAAGAACAAGCTAGGATTTATTGGACAATTATATGGTTGGTGGGAAAAATAACTATCTGATACAGAAAGAAAGGCTATATTAAATGCAGTAAAAAGAGATCCCTCGGTAAATCTGGTTTTTACTCCTCAAGGCCAAATGATCCCTGATTCCATCTACATGCTTATTACCAATATAGTTTAAAATTTTAATGGTAATTATATAAATGAAGACGAAAAATTAAAAACACAATTAATCAATTTATCTTGCCCAACATTATCATATTTTCGTTGGTATAAAGATGTTTTCTTATCAAAACTCTATACGATCAATGCAAGTAATTCAGAATTTTGGAAAGAAAAATTCATATCTGTTCTTCCTAAACTTTTTGCATAAAAGTTAAAGAAGAATTAAAATAAAAAAATTATGGAAATTTGAACTATGGAATATATACATATGTTGATCTAATTCAAAAGATTAAGAAAGTTGGATTTTCATTGTGTAATGGAATCAAACTTAAACATCAAATTGAAAATAAAAAAGAATCAGCAAGCATGAACTTGGTGATTTTTGTTTTCAATTTGGGATGGAACCATTAATCAGTCTTTCTAGCCAGAGTAAAAGGAAAAACATAAAAAGAAACTTTCAAAAAGGAAAATCTAAACATTTTTCCACTCCACAATATTATACTCCCTCAAAAAGATATTATAAAAAATCTTCTCATAAAAACCCTTATAAAGAATTAAAGAAATCTTATACAATTGATAATCCATCCACTTCTTATCCCAAGAAAAAAAAATACAATGTTATAATTGCAAAAGAAAAGGACATATCGCTCCTGGATGGCCCAAAATAAAAGTTAAAATAGAAAAAGAAATCAAAACTATCTTAAAAGTATCTTCAGTGTCAGAGTCATCCAGTTCCTCTGATATAGATTATTCTTCCTCTCATGCTTTAGAAATATGTCATTGTAAAATATTTGACAACGAAATCCAATATGAATATACTTCTTCTTCCTCATTATCTTTAAACATACTTTCTGCTCCAGAAGAGATGGTACTAGAAATGTTTAAAGATCTAAACGATGAAGAATTATAAAATAAATATTTTGAAAAAAATATAGAATATAAATAAATGAACTAAATAAGGGAAAGCTTCTACATCAAATAACATATCAGACTTACTTGAATAATTCAGCATTAAAATTGTATTAGATAGATTAAGAGAGCAACAAGCTCCTACTCATCTTTCTATTCAAGATCATTATAAAGGAACAAATAATCAAGAGCAAGAAATAAAAGAATTAAAACAAGTCTTAATTGAACTTCAGGAACTCAAACAACGTGTTGAGAATCTTGAATTTCACACACTCAAAAATTTTCAGGAAAATAAGGCTAATTTAGAAAATTAAGAAAAATTAGATAAAGACTTAAATGGTTTTGTAAATTCTTTAACAAGAAATCCACTTAAAAATGGAAAACTCAAGCTACAATTAAGTCAAAGACTTCTCTATTAAAGAACTCTGCTTACTAAATAGTGGTGTAGATGTTAATTCAATAAGAGCGGGATTAATCCCAATAAAATATTATGAAAAAACCAATAATAAACTCAATCTAGCTACTGCTAGCAAAAACTATATATCAAACACAAATTAAGTAATGTTTATGTTTGTAAAAATGGAACATGCATAAAAACTAATTTCCATCTAGGAAAGGATTTAAACAATGATGTTATCCTTGGAAATCCTTTTCTACAAATTTTACAACCTTTTCAAATTGACTTATTATGTCAAAAAACTATTTTAGACAATAAAGAATTAAAATTTGATTTTATTGAATTAACTCCTATTCAACATATCAATATTATTCAAAGAAAGTGTAAACAAGAATAAGATGTTTAAAACCATTCAGATATCCAATTCCAAATAAAAACGGATCTTATCAATCATCTCTCTGAAGTCTTCATGTTTTCTACATTTAATCCTACATCCAAATTTTGGTACCTTCAAATTCTACCCGAAGAATAGATATAAAATTAATTTTCTTTTCCCAAAGAAAAAAATTCAGATTATTGATAATTCTCATTTAGACCTATCTGCCTTCAGGAAGTATCCTTTCTCATTATGACATCAAGTATAAGCAAAAGCAAAGCCCCTATTCAAGAATCATGCTCTTCCTTCATACCTACATCCTAACAAATATCAATTCCTTTCTTCAATCCAGGACTATTTGTCATTTCACAAGAACTTATCAATGACCATTAGAGTGACATTCTCTCTGATAAAAGAAAAAGCACTAGAAAAACCCTATCCAAAATTGCAAACCATATCAAGGACTTAGAAAGCCAAATCCTTATATGCCATAACATCTATTAAAAAGCACTGTTATCCACCTATACTGATGAAAAAACATCCAGAATTGACCTCCTGGAAAATGTTAACATAGCCCTTCTAGATAAGATAGCTGTAAGAATTCGAGAAAAAACTATTTCTTGTCAGATTAATGAGCGATTAATACTCAAAGCTCAATATATAAGCTGGGCAACTGGCTTTCCCAAATTGTTTCTGCCATCATATGAAGTTGATATCTCATATATCAAACAAGGATTAGTCCAAAGATTTTCTTTACGCAGCGATGATTTTGAAATGATACAGCAGCTCCTTGTAATCGTGCGTCATGCCCTTCGCAACCTTGGAGTTACCAAAACACAACTTCTCATAACGATTTCATCAAGTTTGGGGTGAAAGATCAGAAATCCGGTTTTATCAACCTTATCAATTATGAACCATCATGTATTATGAAGAATGAGATTTAGTCTACAAAAAGTTCATCTCTACCTTAAATGATTACAAGTGTCTCCCTATTGATTATCCAGCTCAATGGTATGAATCTCATGAAGTCACTACAATGGAATACAGCTTAGAATGCCTCCAAACTTATGATTCAGCTTCTGATCAGTATCAAAGATTTCTCAATCTAAAAGGACATTTTGAATTTGCAAGTACATACAGATTTGTTTGGTGTGACGGTCGAAGAGTTGTTTGCATCAATGATGATCTCGCTAAGCAAATAATGGTGATACAGAATCCAAATAAATCTAGACATATAGTTCTTAATCAAATTATAAATGCTTATGAAGACATGTCTTTTAATATTTCTGATAGAACTCGAGAAGAGTTAATCCAATTATTCCATGGTAAATTAACAAATGATGGCTGGGATTAACACTTTTGATGCAAGTCTCCAATAATACAATGCCTAGAATAAAGATTCTTCCTACAAGAGCATTTTCTACTGGCCCATCAATGAGTTTTTTTGGAAAATGTACATATAAAAGTACTAAAAGACAAAGCATACCTCTCATAAGAATGAAGTAGTATTTTATTCCTGACATGCACATCTATGAAGAACTTATCTTCAGAAAAGGAAAAGAAATAAAGACATGACACATACCTTATCAAGTCACTCAAAGCAATCATGACATCTCACTATTCAGAATAAAGTTCTTCTACAGTAAAAATTGTGATTTTCGCCTCATGAAATTTATCTGCACATGAAATGAAATGGAAATGTAGTGTAAATTCAGTTGTAATGAAATGTAAATTATGCTAGTTATGATTATAAATAGGTATAGCCTTCCTTCTATATAGGCAAGAGTTGGAATACCAGTCAAAATCCAGCCTTGTTTCCACCATCGTCTCCTCTCTTCTCTCCCTTCCGCTTTTGTATACCCACCATCTTCCCCATTTGGCATCTAGTTTGTAATCAAGTATCGTTGCAATATAAAGTCATTTTGTGAGTATTTCTTCACTTATATTTATGTTTTGATTTTGTTTAAGGAATTGCTGACTCAGAAGCAAGAACATCAAAAATCTTAATACTTGGTTGTTTGTTTGTTATTATTGAGAAATTTTAATCATATTCTACCCAGAGCAAAGTTGAGGTAGCATTTTTATCGCCGTTGTTAGCCATGTGAGGCATTTAAGGCATTTCATTGGAGTGTAAATCCTCTATTTTGTTAGATACTCGTGGTGGATTTGGTTAAAATAACTCTGTAATAGAAATTTTGGCCAGGCTTATTAAGAAGTTTGTACCTTCTTCTTCCCCATCATCAAATTCCTTATCTTCCATGTCTATTAAAAATAGTGAAGAAATCAGTTATGACGATTTAGATCATGTTATTTGTGACTGGACTATTCCATCTATAAGTAAAAATGAAATTTATAAAGTTGGAAGTTTTTAATTAAAATCAAGTTATAAAGTAAAAACCATTGAAAAAACTGAATCCATTACCAGTAATATTCTGCAACTTTCTTTAATTAAACACTATGAAATAAAGGAGTATGTTAAAATATACAATTATACTCATTTTGGATTAGAGCAAGTTGCTCTAAAGCGATTAACAAGACTTGGACTTAGAACAGAAGCTCTCATCTATGTTCAAGATGCAAAACATAAAAAATTCAGTGATTCATTACTTGGAATGGTTCAATCAAATTTGGCTAATGGCCCTACTTTCTTTAATTACTTTCCAAATTTCTCTATTCCCTTTACAGATCTAGGTGCACATAAAGCTCTTACTCTTGCTATCCAGACAAACGGTTTTGATATGAGTCCTCATAATAAAAATCTTGGTCTCAACTATAGAGTTTATGATAAACTCATGAATTCAGTCATTTTAAGCATAACCTATTCCCATCAAGCAAAAGGTATGACTACTTTATTCCATACTTATTTCAAAAATAAAGTTAATATTCTAAAACTCATATAGTGGAATGATATTAATCTATGTGGTAAATGGCGCTTAAAAAACGCTCAACCTAAAAGGTCTTTAGAAAATAAAGATATTGAAACAATTATTGAACATGAAGATGGAAGTGTTCAAATAAATTTTCAAATAGATTCAAGAGATACAACTCTTACAGTTTATCAACCTTCTAAAAAGTCTTATTCACATCTCGCCTTTGTGGTAGGATCTTCCATAAAAGAACCATCTCAAGTTTCTTGCTCTAGACCTAATGTAGACCTTCGACCTACAAGACTTATGTATCTTTGTTATCAAGCTTCTCCATTTAATACATATAATCCTTCAGAATCTGATTTCAATATAAATGTTATTGAATGATTTGAAATTGATAAAAGAAAATGTTAAAAAAGAATTTAGCTCTACATCCTTTAACAAAATCCTTTTTTAAATAGGTTTTTCAGGAACATAAAGTCTTTTTAAAAGAAAAATGGTACAAATTTATGTATGATAGTCAAAGAAATATTTATTTCTTTGATTAGCTTAAACTAGCCTTAAAGAAAGATTATAATACTGAAGATTTATCCATTAATATGATAACAAAATTAATCTCATCATCGATTATAGCTTCTACCAGTTCTTCTCCACAAAGAATTGAAGAGTCTATAGATCCTCCATTACATCAAATCATATATAAAGAAACTTCGGCCATACCCATAAAAGATGTAGCAAAGATACGAGGAGATAAAGGTAAATCTAAATTTATTTACAAATCGGATTTAAGTCATGTTTTAGATCAAAATAATTATACAAATATTAAACTTCATACTATTGGCCAACAAACTAATAGAATTGAAGATAAAGTTGAAAATATTTTAAAAATTATGAAGCATCTTCTTCACAAAAGATAATTAAGACACAAACTTTAGGTTCACATGGTGAAACCCTTGAAGATCTAAAGTGAGAAAGGAAACCTTTAAAATTTTCCGATGAGCTAATCAATCATCTCATAGTATTAAAAATATAAAACTTTAAGAACAAAAATATCAAAAAGTTGACAAATCTATAAATGTCTTAGTCTCAAATTCTAAAGCCTCTAGCTCAAATTTAGAATTTTTTGTAACTGATCCTATAGAAAAAGAGTCTAAAATAAATGAGAATCAAAATGATCAATCAAAATCAAGAATCTCAATAAAATCAATAAAATTTTTAAAATACAAAAACCAAATGTCACTACAGCAAAAACAAGAAATTATTATCCAAGACCTACTCTAGTTGACCTTCAATTCGAAGAACAAGCTATTCTAAATGGCCTTCGATTTGAAAACTCCTTAGTATACGAATGGAATGTAGATGGACTATCTAAATATCAAATCCTGCAACTATGCCAACACATGATGATATATGCCTCTACCATCATGGCAGCCGGTAATTATCGAAGACATGGAGTAAATTCAGTTGTCCTTGGATTTACTAGACAATTACATGGTTGGCGGGAAAAGTACCTATCTGATATAGAAGGATAAGCTACACTAAATATAGTAAAAAGAGATCTTTCAGGAAATCTTGTTATTTCAAGGTCAAATGATTCTTGATTCTGTTTACATGCTTATTACCAGTATAGTAAAACATTTTATGGGTAATTATATGAATGTAGAAGAAAAATTAAAAACACAATTAATTAATTTATCTTGCCCAACATTATTAGATTTTCGTTGGTATAAAGATGTTTTCTTATCAAAACTCTATACAATCGATGCAAATAATTCAAAATTTTGGAAAAAAAATTATATTCAGTTTTCCTCAACTTTTTGAAAAAAAGTTAGAGAAGAGTTAAAATTAGAAAATTATGGAAATTTAAATTATGGACTTTATACATATGGTGACCTCAATCAAAAGATAAATAAAGTTGGATTTTCATTATGCAATTAAATCAAACTTAAACGACAAATTGAAAATTAAAAAAGAATCAACAAATATGAACTTGGTGATTTTTGTTATCAATTTGGCATGGAACCATTAATTAGTCCTTTTAGCCATAATAAAAAGAAAAACTTGAAAAGAAATCATCAAAAAGAAAATCTAAACATTTTTCAACTCCACAATATTATATTCCCTCACAAAGATATCATAAAAAATTTTCTCATAAAATTCCTTATAAAAAAATAAAGAAATCTTATACAAAAGATAATCCATCCATTTCTCATCCTAAGAAAAAAGAAATACAATGTTATAATTGCAAAGAAAAAGGACATATAGCTCCTGACTGCCCAAAAATAAAAGTAAAGATAGAAAAAGAAATCAAAACTATCTTAAAAGGATCCTCATCCTCATCCTTAAAATCACCTAGTTACCCTGATAAAGATTATTCTTTAGATACATGTCATTGTAAAATATTTAATAGTGAAATCCTATATGAATCTGCTTCTTTTTTCTCTTTACCTTTAAACGTACTTTCTACTCCAAAAGAACTAGTGCTAGAAATCTTTAAAGATCTCAAAGATGAAGAATTAAAAAATAAATATTTTGAAAAAATACAAAATATAAATAAAGGAAATAAAAAAGGAAAAGCTTCTACTTCAAACAATATATCTTACTTACTTGAACAATTCAGCATTAAAACTTTATTAGATAGATTATGAGGGCAACAAGCTCCTCCTCATCTTTTAATTCAAGATCTTTATAAAGAAATTAATAATCAAAATCAAGAAATAAAAGAATTAAAACAAGACTTAATTGAACTTCAAGAACTCAAGCAACGAGTTGAAAATCTTGAACTTCATAGACTTAAAAATTATCAAGAAAATAATAATAATTTAGAAAATCAAGAAAAATTTGATGAAAACTTGAATGATTTTGTAAATTCTTTAACAAGGAATCCACTTAAAAAATGGAAAACTCAAGTTACAATTAAGATCAAAAAATTCTCTATTAAAGCACTCTGCTTACAAGATAGTGGCGCAGATGTTAATTTAATAAGAGAAGGATTAATCCCGACAAAATATTATGACAAAACTAATAATAAACTCAATCTAGCTACTGCTAGCAAAAAACTACATATTAATTACAAATTAAGTAATGTTTATCTCTGTAAAAATGGAACATGCATAAAGACCAATTTCCTTCTAGGAAAGGATTTAAATAATGATGTTATCATTGGAAATCCTTTTCTACAAATTTTACAGCCTTTTCAAATTGACTCACCAGGTCTAAAAACTATTTTATACAATAAAGAATTAAATTTTGATTTGATGAATTAACTCCTATTTAGCATGTCAATATTATTCAGACAAAGTGTAAACAAGAATAAGGTGTTCAAAAGCCATTCAAATATCTAGTTCCAAATAAAACGGATCTTATTAATCGTCTCTTTGATGTCTTCATGTTTTCTACATTTAATCCTACATCCAGATTTTGGTACCTTCAAATTCTATTCGGAGGATAGATATAAAATTGCTTTTTTTTCCCAAAGAAAATAAAAATTCATGTTATTGATAATTCTTATTCAGACCTATCTTTTACTCCTATGTGCCTTAAGGAAGTATTCCTTCTCATTATGACATCAAGCAAAGCCCCTATTCAGGAATCAAGCTCTTCCTTCATACCTACATCCCAACAAATATCAATTCCCTTCTTCAATCCGGGATTGTCTGTCACTTCACAAGAACTTATCAATGCCTATTGGAGTGCCACTCTCTGAAAAAAGAAAAAACACTAGAAAACACTATCTAAAATTGTAAACCATATTAAGGACTTAGAAAGCCAAATCCTTATTGCCATAACATCCATCAAAGAGCACTGTTATCCACCTATGCTGATGAAAAAAAATCCAGAATTCACCTCCTGGAAAAGGTTAACACAGCCCATCCAGATGATATAACTGGAAGAATTAGAGAAAAAAATATTTCTTGTTAGATCAAGGAGCGATTAATGCTCAAAGCTCAATATATAAGCTGGGCAACTGGATATCCCAAATTGTTCCTGCCATCTTATGAAGTTGATATCTCATATATTGAACAAGGATTAGCCCAAATATTTTCTTTATGCAGAGATGATTTTGAAATAATACAGTAGCTCCCTGCAATCGTATGTCATGCCTTTCACAGCCTTGGAGTTACCAAAAGACAACTTCTCATAATGATTTCATCAAATTTGGGTGAAAGATCAGAAATCCGGTTTTATCAACCTTATCAATTCTGGACTATCATGACTTATGAAGGAGGAGATTTAGTTTGTAAAAAATTCATCTCTACCTTAAATGATTACGAGCATCTCCTTGATGATTATCCAGCTTAATGGTATGAATCTCATTCGCTACAATGGAATACAGCTTAGAACATCTCCAAAATTATGATCCAGCTTCTGATCAATATCAAAGATTTCTCAATCTAAAATGACATCTTGAATTTGAAAGTACATACAGATATGTTTGGTGTGATGGTCGACGAGTTGTATGCATTGCAAATGATCTCGCAGAGCAAACAACGGTGATACAACATCGATATAAATCTGGAATACAGCTCTCAATCAAATTATCAATGCTTATGAACACATGTCTTTTGATATTTCTAAAGAGACTCGAGAAGAGTTAATCCAATTATTCCATGGTGAATTAAAAAATGAAGGTTGGAATGAGCACTTTTGATGCAAGTCTACAATAATACGATGCGTAGCATAAAGATTCTTCTAACAAGATCTTTTTCTAAAGCATTGGAAGGATGAGAAAAGCTTTTTTTACTGGCCCATCAATAAGTTTTTAGAAAAAGTACATGCAAAAGTACTGAAAGACAAAGCATATCTCTCACAAGAATAAAGTAGTATTTTATTCTCGACATGCACATTCATGAAGAACTTATCTCCAGAAAGGGAAAAGAAATAAAGACATGACACATACCTTATCAAGTCACTCAAAGCAATCATGACATCTCACTATTTAGAATAAAGTTCATCTACAGCAACAATTGTGATTTTTGCCTGCAGTCCGGAAGCATCATGAAATTTGCCAGCACATTAAATGAAATGCACATTCAATCTAAATTTAATTATAATGAACTCTAAATTATGTTTGTTATGACTATAAATAAGTCTAGCCTTCCTCATGTACTGGCTAGACTTGGAATACCAGTCAAAATCCAGCCTTACTTCCACCACCATCTCCTCACTCGTCTCCCTTTTGCTTTTGTATACCCACCATCTTCCCCATTTGGTATTAGAGCAAGGTTGGCATCTAGTTTATAATCAAGTATCATTGCAATGTAAAGTTGTTTTGTGAGTATCTCTTCACTTATCTTTATGCTTTGATTTTGCTTAAGGAATTGCTGACTCAGAAGTAAGAACGTCAAAAGTCTTAATACTTAGTCTTGTGTTTGTTATTATTGAGAAATATTAATCATATGCCAGCCGGAGCAAAGATGAGGTAGCCATTGTTGTCGCCGTTGTTAGCCATGTGAAGGTGTTTAAGGTGTTTTATTGGTGTGCAAATCCTCTATTTCGTTAGATACTCGTGGTGGATTTGGTTAAAATGGCTCTGTAATACAAATTATGGCTATGCTTATTAAGAAGTTTGTACCTTCTTCTTCTTCATCATCAAATTCCATATCTTCTATGTCTATTAAAAATAGTGAAGAAATTAGTTATGATGATTTAGATCAAGTTATTTGTGACTGGACTATTCCAACTGTAAATAAAAATGAAATTTATAAAGTTGGAATTTTTCAATTAAAATGAAGTTATAAAGTAAAAACCATTGAAAGAACTGAATCCATTACCAGTAATATTCAGCATCTTTCTTTAATCAAGCCCCATGAAATAAAGGAGTATGCTAAAAGATACAATTATATTCATTTTGGATTAATGCAAGTTGCTCTAAAGCCTTTTAACAAGACTTGGACTTAAAACTGAAGCTCTCATCTATGTTCAAGATACAAGATATAAAAAATTCAGTGATTCATTATTTGGAATGGTTGAATCAAGTTTGGTTAATAGCCTTACTTTCTTCAATTGCCTTCCAAATTTCTATGTTTCCTTTATAGATCCAGGTGCATATAAAGCTCTTACTCTTGTTATCCAGACAAAAGGTCTTGATATGAATCCTCATAATCAAAATCTTGCTTTCATATATAAAGTTTATTATAAACTCATGAATTCAGTTGTTCCAAGCATAGCCTATTCCCATCAAGCAAAATGTATATCTACTTTATTCCAAACTAATTTAAAAAATAAAGTTAATATTCTGAAACTCATATAGTGGAATGATATTAATCTATCTAGTAAATGGCACTTAGAAAATGCTCAACTTGAAAGGTATTTAGAAAATCAAGATATTAAAACAATGATTGAACATGAAGATGAAAGTGTTGAAATAAAATTTCAAATAAATTCAAGAGATACAACTCCTACAGTTTATCAACTTTCTAGAAAGTCTTATTCGCATTCTCCCTCTATGGTAGGATCTTCCATAAAAGAACCATCTTGAGTTTCTTGCTTTACACCTAATGTAGATTTTCGACCTACAGGACTAGTGTATCCTTCTTATCAAGCTTCTCCATCTAATATATATAATCCTTCGGAATCCAATTTTAATATAAATGTTATTGAATGCTTTGAAATTAATAAAGAAATGTTAAAAAAGAATTTAGCTCTACATCCTTTAACAAAATCCTTTGTTAAACAGGTTTCTCAAGAACATAAAGACTTTTTAAAAGAAAAATGGTACAAATATATGTATGATAATCAAAGAAATATTTATTTCTTTTACTGGCTTAAACTAGCCATAAAGAAAGCTTGTAATACTGAAGATTTATCCATCAATATGATAACAAAATTGAGCTCATCTTGGATTATAGCTTCTACTAGTTCTTCTCCACAAAGAACTAAAGAATCTATATATCATCCATTACATCAAATCATAGATACAGAAACTTCGGCTGTACACATAAAAGATGTAGCAAAGATACAAGGAGATGAAGGTAAATCTGAATTAATTTATAAATCAAACTTAAGTCATGTTTTAGAACAAAATAATTATACAAATATAAACATTCATACTATTGGCCAACAAACCAATAGAATTGAAGATAAAGTTGAAAATATTTTAAAATTTTATGAAATTACTACTTCCCAAAAAGTAAGCAAGACACAATGTTTAGGTTTCAAGGTGAAGCCCTTAAAGATCTAAAGTTAAAAAAAAAACCCTTAAAATTTTCATACGAACTAATCAGTCAATTATCTCATAGTTTTATAATCATAAAACGTAAAGATAATAAAGAAAATAAAGATGAAAAATTCGTAAATGTTTTAGTTTCTAAAGCTTCGAGCTTAGACTTGGAATTCTCTATTTCTGACTTTATAGAAGAAAAATCAAATGAAAATCATGATCAAGAATCTCTACAACTTAATAAAAGATTTAAAAGGCAAAAACCAATAGTCATTGCAGCAAAAACAAGAAATTATTATCCAAGACCTCTCCAGTTGACCTTCAATTCAAAGAACAAGCTATTCTAAATGGCCTTCCATTTGAAAACTCTTCAGTATATGAATGGAATGTTGATGGACTATCTGAATATCAAATCCTGCAATTATGACAACACATAATGATATATGCCTTTACCATCATGGCTACTGGTTATGATTAAAGACATGTAGTAAATACAATCGTCTTTGGATTTACTAGACAATTACATGGTTGTTGGGAAAAGTACCTATCTGATATAAAAAGACAAGCTATACTAAATGCAGTAAAAAGAGATCCTTCATAAAATCCTGTTATTACTTCTCAAGGTTAAATGATTCCTGATTCTATTTACATGCCTATTACCAATATAGTAAAACATTTTATTGGTAATTCTATAATTGTAGAAGGAAAAAATAAAAACTCAATTAATCAATTTATCTTGCCCAACATTATAAGACTTTCGTTGGTATAAAGATGTTTTCTTATCAAAACTCTATACAATCGATGCAAGTAATTCAAAATTTTGGAAAGAAAAATTTATATCTGGTCTTTTTGAACTTTTTACGGAAAAATTTAGAGAAGAACTTAAATTAAAAAAATTATGGAAACTTGAATTATGGAATGTATACATATGGTGATCTAATTCAACATATTAATAAAGTTGGATTTTCATTGTGCAATGAAATCAAAATTAAACATCAAATTGAAAATAAAGAAAGAATCAGCAAGCATGAACTTGGTGATTTTTGTTTTCAATTTGGCATGGAACCATTAAGCAGTCCTTCTAGCAAAAATAAAAAGAAAAACTCAAAAAGAAACCATCAAAAAAGAAAATCTAAACATTTTTCAACTCCATAATATTATATTCCCTAAAAAAAATATCATAAAAAATCTTCTCATAAAAACCATTATAAAAAATTAAAGAAATCTTATACAAAAGATAATCCATCCACTTCTCATCCCAAGAAAAAGGAAATACAATATTATAATTGCAAAGAAAAAGGACATATGGCTCCGACTGCCCAAAAATAAAAGTAAAAATAGAAAAACAAATCAAAACTATCTTAAAAGGATCCTCATCCTCATCTTTAGAATCATCTAGTTCTTCTGATAAAGATTATTCTCCAAATACATATCATTGTAAAATATTTGACAGTGAAATCTAGTATGAATCTGCTTCGCTTCCTCTTTTTTTTAAACGTACTTTTTAATCCATAAGAACTGGTACTAGAAATGTTTAAAGATTTCAAAGATGAAGAATTTAAAAATAAATATTTTTAAAAAATACAGAATATAAATAAAGGAAATTAAAAAGGAAAATCTTCCACTTCAATTAATATATCTGACTTACCTAAACAATTCAGCATTAAAACTGCATTAGATAGATTAAGAGAGCAGCAAGCTCCTACTCATCTTTTTATTTAAGATCTTTATAAAGAAATTAGTAATCAAAAGTAAGAAATAAAAAAATAAAAATAAGACTTAATTGAACTTCAAGAACTCAAACAACGTGTTGAGAATCTTGAATTTCACACACTCAAAAATTATGAAGAAAATAATAATAATTTAGAAAATTGAGAAAAATCTAATAAGAATAAAATGGTTTTGTAAATTCTTTAACAAGAAATCCACTTAAAAAATGGAAAACTTAAGCTACAATTAAAGTAAAAAATTTCTCTATTAAGGCACTCTGCTTACTAAATAGTGGTGCAAATGTTAAATTAATAAGAGAAGGATTAATCCCAACAAAATATTATGAAAAAACCAATAATAAACTCAATCTAGCTACTGCTAGCAAAAAACTACATATCAAATACAAATAAAGTAATGTTTATGTCTGTAAAAATGGATGCATAAAAACTAATTTCCTTATAGGAAAGGATTTAAACAATGATGTTATCCTTGGAAATCCTTTTCTACAAATTTTACAACCTTTTCAAATTGACTCATCATGTCTTAAAACTATTTTAGACAATAAAGAATTATATTTGGATTATGTTGAATTAACTCCTATTTAACGTATAGATATTATTCAGACAAAGTGTAAACAAGAATAAGATGTTCAAAAACCATTCAGATATCTAGTTCCAAATAAAATGAATCTTATTAATTGTCTCTCTGATGTCTTCATGTTTTCTACATTTAATCCTACATCCAGATTTTGGTACCTTCAAATTCTACCCGGAAGACAGTTATAAAATTTCTTTTCTTTTCCCCAAAGAAAATAAAAATTCAGGTTATTGATAATTCTCATTCAGACATATCTTTTACTCCTATCTGCCTTTAGGAAGTATCCCTTCTCATTATGACATCAAGCAAAGCACATATTCAGGAATCAAGCTCTTTCTTCATACCTACATCCCAACAAATATCAATTCCCTTCTTCAATCCAAGCTTATCGTCACTTCATAAAAACTTATCAATGCCCATTGGAGTGTCATTCTCTCTGATAAAAGAAAAAACACTAGAAAAACCCTATCCAAGATTACAAACCATATCAAGGACTTAGAAAGCCAAATCCTTATCTACCATAACATCCATCAAAGAGCACTGTTATCCACCTATGTTGATGAAAAAACATATAGAATTCACCTCGTGGAAAACGTTAAAACAACCCTTCTAGATGAGATGACTATAAGAATTAGAGAAAAAACTCTTTCTTGTCAAATTACAGAGCGATTAATGCTCAAAGCTCAATATATAAGCTGGGCAACTGGCTTTCCCAAATTGTTCCTGCCATCACATGAAGTTGAGATCTCATATATCAAACAAGGATTAGTCCAAAGATTTTCTTTATGTAGAGATGATTTTGAAATAATATAGCAGCTCCCTGCAATCGTGCGTCATGACCATCGCAGCCTTGGAGTTACCAAAAGACAACTTCTCAAAATGATTTCATCAAGTCTAGGTGAAAAATCAGAAATCCAGTTTGATCAACCTTATCAATTATGGACTATCATGACTTATGAAGAAGGAGATTTAGTTTGCAAAAAATTCATCTCTACCTTAAATGATTACGAGCATCTCCTTATTGATTATCCAGGTCAATGGTATGAATCTCATGAAGTCGCTGCAATGGAATACAGCTTAGAACGTCTCCAAAATTATGATCTAGCTTCTGATCAATATCAAAGATTTCTCAATCTAAAAGAATATCTTGAATTTGCAAGTACATACAGATATGCTTGGTGTGACGGTCGATGAGTTGTTTGCATTGCTGATGATCTCACTGAGCAAACAACGGTGATACAAAATTGATATAAATCTGGATATACAACTCTCAATCAATTTATCAATGCGTATATAGACATGTCTTTTGATATTTTTTAAGAAACTCGAGAAGAGCTAATCTAATTATTCCATGGTAAATTAACAAATGAAGGTTGGAATGAGCACGTTTGATGCAAGGCTACAATAATACGATGCCTAGAATAAAGGTTCTTCCTACAAGAGCTTTTTCTAAAGCATTGGAAGGATGAGAAAAGCTTTTTCTACTGGCCCATCAATAAGTTTTTAGAAAAAGTACATGCAAAAGTGCTAAAAGACAAAGCATATCTCTCATAAGAATGAAGTAGTATTTTATTCCCGACATGCACATCCATGAAGAACTTATCTCCAGAAAGGGAAAAGAAAAAAAGACATGACACATACCTTATCAAGTCACTCAAAGAAATCATGACATCTCATTATTTAGAATAAAGTTCATCTACAGCAAAGATTGTGATTTTTACTTGCAGTCCGGAAGCATCATGAAATTTGCCAGCACATTAAATGAAATGCACATTCAGTCTAAATTCAGTTGTAATGAAATGTAAATTGTGTTTGTCATGACTATAAATAGGTCTAGCCTTCCTCATGTATAAGCAAGAGTTGGAATGCCAGTCAAAATCCAGTCTTGCTTCCACTACAATCTCCTTTATCCTCTCCCTTCCACTTTTGTATACAAACTATCTTCCCCATTTGGTATGAAAGCCATGTTGGTGTCAAATTTGTAATCAAGTACTTTGGCAATAAAAACTTGCTTTGTGAGTATTTCTTCACTAATCTTTGTTATGTTATGCTTTGATTTTGCTTAAGGAATTGCAGACTCAGAAGTAAGAACGTCAAAAGTCTTAATACTTAGTCTTGTGTTTGTTATTATTGAGAAATATTAATCATATGCCTGCCGGAGCAAAGATGAGGTAGCCATTGTTGTCGCCGTTGTTAGCCATGTGAAGGTGTTTAAGGTGTTTTATTGGTGTGCAAATCCTCTATTTCGTTAGATACTCGTGGTGGATTTGGTTAAAATAGCTCTGTAATACAAATTATGGCTATGCTTATTAAGAAGTTTGTACCTTCTTCTTCTTCATCATCAAATTCCATATCTTCTATGTCTATTAAAAATAGTGAAGAAATTAGTTATGATGATTTAGATCAAGTTATTTGTGACTGGACTATTCCAACTGTAAATAAAAATGAAATTTATAAAGTTGGAATTTTTCAATTAAAATGAAGTTATAAAGTAAAAACCATTGAAAGAACTGAATCCATTACCAGTAATATTCAGCATCTTTCTTTAATCAAGCCCCATGAAATAAAGGAGTATGTTAAAACAACAATCATAATCATTTTGGATTCATGCAAGTTGCTCTAAAGCCATTAACAAAACTTGGACTTAGAACTGAAGCTCTCATCTATGTTCAAGATACAAGATATAAAAAATTCAGTGAATCATTACTTGGAATGGTTGAATCAAGTTTGTCTAATGGCCCTACTTTCTTCAATTGCTTTCCAAATTTCTCTGTTTCCTTTACAAATCCAGGTGCACATAAAGCTCTTATTCTTGCTATCCAAACAAAGGTTTTGATACGAATCCTCATAATCAAAATCTTGCTCTCATATATAAAATTTATTATGAACTCATGTATTCAGTTGTTCTAGGCATAGCCTATTCCCATCAAGAGAAAGGTATGATTACTTTATTCTAAACTAATTCAAAAAATAAAGTTAATATTCCGAAACTCATATAGTGGAATGATATTAATCTATCTAGTAAATGGCGCTAAGAAAATGCTCAACTTGAAAGGTCTTTAGAAAATTAAGATATTAAAACATTGATTGAACATGAAGATGGAAGTGTTGAAATAAATTCTCAAATAGATTCAAGAGATATAACTCCTATAGTTTATCAACCTTTTAGAAAATCTTATTCATATCCTCCATCAGTGGTAGGATCTTCCATAAAAGAACCATCCTAAGTTTCTTGCTCTACACCTAATTAGACCTTCGACCTATAAGACTAGTGTATCCTTCTTATCAAGCTTCTCCATCTAATACATATAATCCTTCGGAATCTGATTACAATATAAATTTTATTGAATGCTTTGAAATTGATAAAGAAATGTTTAAAAAGAATTTAGCTCTACATCCCTTAACAAAATCCTTTTTTAAATAGGTTTCTCAAGAACATAAAGACTTTTTAAAAGAAAAATGGTACAAATATATGTATGATAATGAAAGAAATATTTATTTCTCTGATTGGCTTAAACTAGCCATATAGAAAGCTTATAATACTAAAGATTTATCCATCAATATGCTAACAAAAATAAGCTCATCTTGGATTATAGCTTTTACCAGTTCTTCCCCACAAGGAACTGAAGACTCTTTACATCCTCCATTACATCAAATCAACTATGAAGAAACTTCGGCTGTACCCATAAAAGATGTAGCAAAGATACAAGGAGATAAAGGTAAATCTCAATTAATTTATAAATCAGACTTAAGTCATGTTTTAGAACAAAATAATTATACAAATATAAACCTTCATACTATTGGCCAGCAAACCAATAGAATTGAAGATAAAGTTGAAAAATTTTTTAAAAATTATGAAGCATTTTCTTCACAAAAGATAATTAAGACACAAACTTTAGGCTTTCCAGGTGAAGCCCTTAAAGATCTAAAGTTAGAAATGAAGTCATTAAAATTTTCAGATGAACTAATCAATCAATTATCTCATAGTTTTACAAATATAAAACTTCAAGAAAATAAAGATCAAAAAGCTGACAAATCAATAAATGTTTTAGTCTCAAATTCTAAAGCCTCTAGCATAGATTTAGAGTTTTCTGTAGTTGATCCTATCGAAGAAGAGTCTAAAACAAATGAGAATCAAAATGATCAAAATTAAGAATCTCTACAATCAATAAAATATTTATAAGACAAAAACCAATAGTCACTGTAGCAAAAATAAAAAATTATTATCCAAGACCTATTTCAGTTGATCTTCAATTCGAAGAACAAGCTATTTTAAATGTCCTTCAATTTGAAAACTTAATATACGAATGGAATGTAGATGGACTATCTGAATATCAAATCCTGCAATTATGCCAACACATGATGATATATGCCTCTACCATCATAGCTGCCGGTAATGATCAAAGACACAGTAAATGTAGTTGTTCTTAGATTTACTAGACAATTACATGGTTGGTGGGAAAAAATACCTATCTGATATAAAAAGAAATGCTATATTAAATGTAGTAAAAAGAGATCCTTAGGAAATCCTATTATTACTCCTCAAGGTCAAATGATTCTTGATTCTATTTACATGCTTATTACTAATATAGTAAAACATTTTATTGGTAATTACATGAATGAAGATGAAAAATTAAAAACACAATTAATCAATTTATCTTGTCCAACATTATCAGATTTTCGTTGGTATAAAGATATTTTCTTATCAAAACTTAATACAATCGATGGAAGTAATCCAAAATTTTGGAAAGAAAAATTTATATCTGGTCTTCTAAACTTTTTGCACCAAAAGTTAGAGAAGAATTTAAATCAGAAAATTATGGAAATTTGAATTATGGAATGTATACATATGGTGATCTAATTCAAAAGATTAATAAAGTTGGATTCTCATTATGCAATGAAATCAAACTTAAACGTCAGATTGAAAATAAAAAAAGAATCCAAGTATGAACTTGGTGATTTTTGCTTTCAATTTGGCATGGAACAATTAATCAGTCCTTTTAGCAGAAATAAAAAGAAAAACTTAAAAAGAAACCATCAAAAAAGAAAATCTAACCATTTTTCAACTCCACAATATTATATTCCCTCAAAAAGATATTATAAAAAATCTTCTCATAAAAATCCTTATAAAGAATCAAAGAAATCTTATACAAAAGATAATCCATCCACTTCTCATCCCAAGAAAAAAGAAATACAATGTTATAATTGCAAAGAAAAAGGAAATATAGCTCTGACTGCCCAAAAATAAAAGTAAAAACAAAAAAAGAAATCAAAACTATCTTAAAAGGATCCTCAGCGTCAGAGTCATCCAGTTCCTCTGATACAGATTATTCTTCCTCTCATTCTTTAGATACATGTCATTGTAAATTATTTGACAGTGAAATCCAATATGAATCTACTTCGTCTTCCTCTTTATCTTTAAACGTACTTTTCACTCTAGAAGAACTAGTGCTAGAAACGTTTAAAAATTTCAAAGATGAAGAATTAAAAAATAAATATTTTGAAAAACTATAGAATATAAATAAAGACAATAAAAAGAAAAAAGTTTCTACATCAAATAATATATCTGACTTACCTAAACAATTCAGCATTAAAACTGTATTAGATAGATTAAGAGAGCAGCAAGCTCCTCCTCATCTTTTAATTCAAGATCTTTATAAAGAAATTATTGATCAAAAGCAAGAAATAAAAGAATTAAAACAAGACCAAATTGAACTTCAAGAACTCAAACAACATATTGAGAATCTTAAGTTTCACACACTCAAAAATTATCAAGAACATAATGATAATTTAGAAAATCGAGAAAAATTTTATTAAGACTTAAATGGTTTTGTAAATTCTTTAACAAGAAATCCACTTAAAACATGGAAAACCCAAGCTACAATTAAGGTCAAAGACTTCTCTATTAAAGCACTCTGCTTGCTAGATAGTGATGCAGATGTTAAATTAATAAGAGAAAGATTAATCCCAACAAAATATTAGAAGAAACCAATAATAAATTCAATCTAGCTGCTGCTAGCGAATAACTACATATCAAATACAAATAAAGTAATGTTTATGTCTGTAAAAATGGAACATGCATATAGACTAATTTCCTTCTAGGAAAGGATTTAAACAATGATGTTATCCTTGGAAACCCTTTTCTACAAACTTTACAGCCTTTTCAAATTGACTCATTAGGTCTGAAAACTAGTTTAGATAATAAAGAATTAATTTTTGATTTTGGTGAATTAACTCCTATTCAACATATCAATAGTATTCAGTCAAAGTGTGAACAAGAATAAGGTGTTCAAAAAACAATCAAATATCCAATTCCAAATAAAACAGATCTTATTAATTGTCTCTCTAGTGTCCTCATGTTTTCTGCATTTGATCCTACATCAAAATTTTGGTACCTTCAAATTCTAACCGGAGGATAGATATAAAATTATTTTTCTTTTCCTAAAGAAAATAAAAATTCAGATTATTGATAATTCTCATTCAGACCTATCTGCCTTTAGGAAGTATCCATTCTCATTTTGACATCAAGTACAAGCAAAAGCAAAGCCCCTATTTAGGAATCAAGCTCTTCCTTCATGCCTACATCCCAACAAATATCAATTTCTTTCTTCTATCCAGGATTATTTGTCACTTCACAAGAACTTATCAATGCCCATTGGAGTGCCATTCTCTCTGATAAAAGAAAGAACACTAGAAAAACCCTATCCAAAATTGCAAACCATATCAAGGAATTATAAATCCAAATCCTTATGTGCCATAACATCTATCAAAGAGCACTGTTATCCACCTATGCTGATGAAAAAATATTTAGAATTCACCTCCTGGAAAAGGTTAACACAGCCCTTCCAGATGAGATAGCTGTAAGAATTAGAAAAAAAAACTATTTCTTGTCAGATCAACGAGCGATTAATGCTTAATGCTCAATATATAAGCTAGGCAACTGGCTTTCCCAAATTGTTCTTGCCATCATATGAAGTTGATATCTCATATATCGAACAACGATTAGTCTAAAGATTTTCTTTATGCAGAGATAATTTTGAAATGATACAGCAGCTCCCTACGATCATGCGTCTGCCCTTCGTAGCCTTGGAGTTACCAAAAGACAACTTCTCATAACGATTTCATCAAGTTTGGGTGAAAGATCAAAAATCCAATTTTATCAACCTTATCAATTATGGACCACCATGAATTATGAAGAAGGAGATTTAATCTACAAAAAATTCATCTGTACCTTAAATGATTACGAGCATCTCCCTATTAATTATCCAACTCAATCGTATGAATCTCATAAAGTCACTATAAACAACTTAGAACGTCTCAAAAATTATGATCCAGCCTGTAATCAATATCAAAGATTTCACAATGTAAAAGGACATCTTGAATTTGCAAGTACATATAAATATGTTTGGCGTGGCGGTCGACGGGTTGTTTGCATTGCTGAGGATCTCGTTGAGTAAACTAAGGTGATATAGAATCCTTCTAAATCTGGACATACCAAGTTTAATCAAATTCTTAATGCCTATGAAGATATCTCTTTTGACATTTCAGAAAAAACTTGTGAAGAATTAATTCAGCTATTCGATGGAGAACTCGAAAATGATAATGAAGGTTGGAATGACCCTTGTCATAATTTTAACTCTATTATGAAGTTCTCCGCCGGCTGTAATCGAATTCATCAGGATGGTGATTAATCTTATCAAGATTTAGATTCATCAAGATTTATTAAGAGTTTTCTCTATAAAGCATGCAAAGAAAGATAATAAAAACTTTATCATTGCTACCATATCCATAGTTATGCTATTCTCTACAAACACATCAAAGTTATGTTGAAAAAGTATTACACAAAAAGCTACTTTGAGAAAAAAGACAAAAGACAATTGTGAAAAATCCAAAAGACAACAAGAATGAACAAGGCTCCATAGACTCGTCTCTCAGAACAAACCAACCAGGTACTATGCAGAAGAATAAAGCAACTATGCAAAAGAATAAAGCAAAATCCTCCTAGTCAATAAGTACAATCATCACAGCATGAAGATAAACCATCTGTACGGCAACCTGTGATCCTATCCAGCTGTAAAATCCCAAAACATCATGCAATATGCCAGCACATAAAATGAAATGCAAATGCAGTCTAAATTCAATTGTAATGAAATGTAAATTATGTTTGCTAAGGCTATAAATAGTACCAACCTTCTCCATGTACAGGCAAGAGTTGGAATACCAGTCAAAATCCAGCCTTGCTTCCACCACCCTCTCCTCTCTCCTCTCCTTTTTGTTTTTGTATACCCACCATCTTCCTCATTTAGTATCAAAGCCATTTAGAATAGCTTGTTCTTCGAATTGAAGATCAACTAGAGTAGGTCTTCGATAATAATTTCTTGTTTTTGCTGCAGTGACTATTGGTTTTTGTCTTTTAAATATTTTATTGATTTATAGAGATTCTTGATTTTGATCATTTTGATTCTCATTTTTTTAGACTCTTCTTTTATAGGATCAGCTATAGAAAATTCGGAATCTGTGCTAGAGGCTTTAGAATTTGACACTAAAACATTTATAGATTTGTCAGCTTTTTGATCTTTATTATCTTTAAGTTTTATGTTTGTAAAACTATGAAATAATTGATTGATTAGTTCATCAGAAAATTTTAAGGTTTTTTTTTTTAACTTTAGATCTTTAAGGGCTTCACCTCGAAAACCTAAAGATTGTGTCTTGAATACTTTATGGGAAGAAGTAATTTCATAAAATTTTAAAATACTTTCAACTTTATCTTCAATTTTATTGGTTTGTTGGCCAATAGTATGAATGTCTATATTTGTATAATTATTGTGTTTGAAACATGACTTAAATCTGATTTATAAATAAATTCAGTTTTACCTTTGTCCTTTTGTATTTTTGCAATATCTTTTATGGGTATAGCTGAAGTTTCTTTATAAATGATTTGATGTAATGGAGGATGTATAGATTCTTCAGTTCTTTGTGGAGCAGAACTGTGGAAGCTATAATCCAAGATGAACTTAATTTTGTGATCATATTGATGGATAAATCTTCAGTATTATAAGCTTTCTTTATGGCTAATTTAAGCTAATCAAAGAAATAAATATTTCTTTGATTATCATACATATATTTATACCATTTTGCTTTTAGAAAGTCTTTATGTTCTTGAAAAACATGGTTAAAAAAGGATTTTATGAGAGGATGAAAGCTAAATTCTTTTTTAACATTCCTTTCTCAATTTCAAAACATTCAATAACATTTATATTGAAATCAGATTCTGAGGGATTATATGTATTAGATGGAGAAGCTTCATAAGAAGGATACACAAGTCTTGTAGGTCGAAGGTCTACATTAGGTGTAGAGCAAGAAACTCGGGATGGTTCTTTTATAGAAGATCCTACCACTGATGGAGGATTTGAATAAGATTTTCTAGAAGGTTGATAAACAATAGGAGTTGTATCTCTTGAATCTGTTTGAAAATTTATTTCAACACTTCTATCTTTATGTTCAATAATTGTTTCAATATCTTGATTTTCTAAAGAGATTTCAGGTTAAGCATTTTCTAAGTGCCATTTACTAAATAGATTAATATCATTCCACTATATGAGTTTTGGAATATTAACTTTATTTTTGAAATTAGTTTGGAATAAAGTAGCCATACCTTTTGCTTGATGGGAATAGGCTATGCCTGGAACAACTAAATTCATGAGTTTATAATAAATTCTATATAAAAGAGCAAGATTTTGATTATGAGAATTCATATCAAACTTTTTGTCTGGATAGCAGGAGTAAGAGCTTCATGTGCACCTGGATTTGTAACAGAAACAGAGAAATTTGGAAAGCAATTGAAGAAAGTAGGGCCATTAGCCAAACTTGATTCAACCATTCCAAGTAATGAATCACTGAATTTTTTATGTCTTGTATCTTGAACATAGATGAGAGCTTCAATTCTAAGTCCAGGTCTTGTTAATGGCTTTAAAGCAACTTGCACTAATCCAAAATGAATATAATTGTATGTTCTAACATACTGCTTTATTTCATGGGGCTTAATTAAAGAAAGATGCTGAATATTACTGGCAATGGATTCAGTACTTTCAATGGTTTTTATTTTATAACTTGATTTTAATTGAAAACTTCCAACTTTATAAATTTCATTTTTATTTACTGTTGGAATAGTCCAGTCACAAATAACTTGATCTAAATCATTATAACTGATTTCTTCACTATTTTTAATAGACATAGAAGATAAGGAATTTGATGATGAGGAAGAAGAAGGTACAAACTTATTAATAAGCTTAGCTATAATTTGTATTACAGAGTTATTTTAATCGAATCCACCATGAGTATCTAACGAAATAGAGCTTTTACACACTAACAAAATGCCTTAAACACCTTCACATGGCTAACAATGGTGACAACAATGGCTACCTTAGCTTCACTCCGGGTGGAATATGCTTAAAATTTCTCAATAATAACAAACACATAACCAAGTATTAAGATTTTTGACGTTCTTGCTTCTGAGTCAACAATTCCTTAAACAAAATCAAAATATAAAGACAAGTGAAGAAATACTCACAAAACGACTATATATTGCAACGATACTTGATTACAAACTAGATGCCAACTTGGCTTTGATATCAAATGGGGAAGATGGTGGGTATACAAAAGTGGAAAGGAGAGGAGAGAGGAGATGGTGGTGGAAGCAAGGTTGGATTTTGATTACTATTCCAACTCTTGCTTGTACATGGAGAAGGCTAGTCTATTTATAGCCTTAGCAAACATAATTTACATTTCATTACAACTGAATTTACACTGCATTTGCATCTCATTTTATGATGTTTCAGGATTTTACTGCTGGATAGAATCACAGGTTGCCGTATAGATGGTTTGTCTTCATGCTGTGATGAGTGTACTTGTTGACTAAGAGGATGTTGCTTTATTCTTCTGCATAGTACCTGGTTGGTCTATTGCATAGAGAGGAGTCTATGGAGCCTTGAATTTTCTTGTTGGCTTTTAGATTTTTCCCAATTATTTTTTGTCTTCTTTCTCAAAGTAGCTTTTTTGCATATTACTTTTTCAACATAAATTTAATGTGTTTGTAGAGAATAGCATAGCTATGGATACGGTAGCAATGATAAAGTTTTTATTATCTTTTCTTTCTAGGCTTTTCTAGGGAAGACTCTTAATAAATCTTGATAAATCTAAATCTTGATAAGATTAATCACCATCCTGATGAATTCCATTACAGCTGGCGGATAACTTCATAATAGAGTCAAAATTATGACAAGGGTCATTCCAACCTTCATTATCATTTTTGAATTCTCCATGAAATAGCTGAATTAATTCTTCATGAGTTTTTTTTTGAAATGTTAAAAGAGATATCTTAATAAACATTGAGAATTTGATTAAGCTTGGCATGTCTGTATTTTAGAAGGATTCTATATCATCATTGTTTGCTTAGCAAGATCATCAGCAATGCAAACAACTCGTCAATGTCATACCAAACATATCTATATGTACTTGCAAATTCAAGATTTCCTTTTAGATTAAGAAATCTTTGATATTGATCAGAAGCTGGATCATAATTTTGGAGACATTCTAAGCTGTATTCCATTGTAGCGACTTCATGAGATTCACACCATTGAGCTGGATAATCAACAGGGAGATGCTTGTAATCATTTAAGCTAGAGATGAATTTTTTGCAGATTAACTGTCCTTCTTCATAATTCATGATGGTCCATAATTGATAAGGTTGATAAAACTGGATTTCTGATCTTTCACCCAAACTTAATGAAATTGTTATGAGAAGTTGTCTTTTGGTAACTCCAAGGCTGCGAAGGGCATGACACACGATTGTAGGGAGCTACTGTATCATTTCAAAATCATCTTTGCATAAAGAAAATCTTTGGAATAATCCTTGTTTGATTTGAGATATCAACTTCATATGATGGCAGGAACAATTTGGGAAAGCCAATTGCCCAACTTATATATTGAGCTTTGAGCACTAATCGCTCCTTGATCTAATAAGAAATAGTTTTTCCTCTAATTCTTGTAGCTATCTCATCTGGAAGGGCAATTTTAACCTTTTCCAGGAGGTGAATTCTGGATGTTTTTTCATCAGCATATGTGGATAACAGTGCTCTTTGATGGATGTTATGGCATATAAGGATTTCGCTTTCTAAGCCCTTGGTATGGTTTGCAATTTTGGATAGGGCTTTTCTAGTGTTTTTTATTTTATCAGAGAGAATGACACTCCAATGGGCATTGATAAGTTCTTATGAAGTGACAAATAATCCTGGATTGAAGAAGGGAATTGATATTTGTTGGGATGTAGGTATGAAGGAAGAGCTTGATTCCTGAATAGGGGCTTTGCTTGATGTCATAATGAGAACGAAAACTTCCTAAAGGCAGATAGGAGTAAAAGATAGGTCTGAATGAGAATTATCAATAACCTGAATTTTTATTTTCGTTGGGAAAAGAAAACTTATTTTATATCTGTCCTTCAAGTAGAATTTGAAGGCACCAAAATCTGGATGTAGGATCAAATGTAGAAAACATGAAGATATCAGAGAGACGATTAATAAGATTCGATTTATTTGGAACTAGATATTTGACTGGTTTTTGAACATCTTATTCTTGTTTACACTTTGTCTTAATAATATTGATATGTTGAATAGGAGTTAATTCAACAAAATCAAAATTTAATTCCTTATTATCTAAAATAGTCTTTAGACTTGATGAGTCAATTTAAAAAGGCTATAAAATTTATAGAAAAGGATTTCTAAGGATAACATCATTGTTTAAATCCTTTCCTTGAAGGAAATTAGTCTTTATGCATGTTCCATTTTTACAGGCATAAACATTACTTTATTTGTATTTGATATGTAGTTTTTTGCTAGTAGTAGCTAGATTGAGTTTATTATTGGTTTTCTTCATAATATTTTGTTGGGAATTAAACCTTCTCTTATTAAATTAACATCTGCGCCACTATCTGGTAAGTAGAGTGCTTTAATAGAGAATTCTTTAATCTTAATTGTAATTTGAGTTTTCCATTTTTTAAGTGGATTCCTTGTTAAAGAATTTTCAAAACCATTCAAGTCTTCATCAAATTTTTCTTGATTTTTAAATTACCATCATTTTCTAGATAAATTTTGAGTGTGTGAAATTCAAGATCCTCAACACGTTGTTTGAGTTCTTGAAGTTCAATTAAGTCTTATTTTAATTCTTTATTTCATGATTTTGATTGTTAATTTCTTTATAAAGATCTTGAATTGAAAGATAAGGAGGAGCTTGCTACTCTTAATCTATCTAATACAGTTGTAATGTTGAATTGTTTAGGTAAGTCAAATATATTATTTAAAGTAGAAGCTTTTCCTTTTTTATTTCCTTTATTTATATTTTGTATTTTTTTAAAATATTTATTTTTTAATTCTTCATCTTTGAGATCTTTAAACATTTTTAGACTAGTTCTTCTAGAGCAGAAAGTACGTTTAAAGATAAAGAGGAAGAAGAAGCAGATTCATACTGGATTTCACTGTCAATATTTTACAATGACATTTATACGAAGAATAATCTTTATCAGAGGAACTAGATGATTCTAAGGATGAGGATGAGGATCCTTTTAAGATAGTTTTAATTTTTTTTTCTATTTCTGCTTTTATTTTTGGGAGTCAGGAGCTATATGTCCTTTTTCTTTCCAATTATAACATTGTATTTCTTTTTTCTTGGGATAAGAAGTGGATGGATTATCTTTTGTATAAGATTTCTTTAATTCTTTATCAGGGTTTTTGTGAGAAGATTTTTTATGATATATTTTTGAGGGCATATAATATTATGGACTTGAAAAATGTTTAGATTTTCTTTTTTGATGGTTTCATTTTAAGTTTTCCTTTTTATTTTTGCTCGAAGGACTGATTAATGGTTCTATGCCAAATTGAAAACAAAAATCCCCAAGTTCATACTTGCTGATTCTTTTTTTATTTTCAATTTGACGTTTAAATTTGATTTCATTGCATAATGAAAATCCAACTTTATTAATCTTTTGAATTAGATCACCATATGTATACATTCTTAATTCAAATTTCCACAATTTTTTGAATTTAATTCTTCTCTAACTTTTTCTGCAAAAAGTTTAGGAAGACCAGATATGAATTTTTCTTTCCAAAATTTTGAATTACTTGCATCAATTGTATAGAGTTTTGATAAGAAAACATCTTAATACCAATGAAAATCTGATAATGTTGGGCAAGATAAATTCATTAATTGTGTTTTTATTTTTTCTTCTACATTCATATAATTACCAATAGAAAGTTTTACTATATTGGTAATAAGCATGCAAATAGAATTAGGAATCATTTGACCTTGAGGAGTAATAACAGGATTTCTTGAAGGATCTCTTTTTACTGCATTTAGTATAGTTCATCTTTCTATATTAGATAGGCACTTTTCCCGCCAACCATGTAATTGTCCAGTAAATTCAAGGACAACTGCATTGACTGCATGTCTTTGAGCAGTACCAGCAGCCATGATGGTAGAGGCATATATCATCATGTGTTGGCATAGTTGCAGGATTTGATATTCAGATAGTCTATCTATATTCCATTCCTATACTGAAGAGTTTTCAAATCGAAGGCTATTTAGAATAGCTTGTTTTTCGAATTGAAGATCAACTGGAGTAGGTCTTGGATAATAATTTCTTGTTTTTGCTGTAGTGACTATTGGTTTTTCTCTTTTAAATATTTTATTAATTTTTAGAGATCCTTGATTTTGATCATTTTGATTCTCATTTGTTTTAGACTCTTCTTCTATAGGATCAGCTGCAAAAAATTCTGAATCTGAGCTAGAGGCTTTAGAATTTGAGACTAAAACATTTATAGATTTGTCAGCTTTTTTATCTTTACTTTCTTAAAGTTTATATTTGTAAAACTATGAGATAATAGATTGATTAGTTCATCTGAAAATTTTAATGGTTTTCTTTCTAACTTGAGATCTTTAAGGGCTTCACCTTGAAAACCTAAAGTTGGTATCTTAATTATCTTCTACGAAGAAGATGCTTCATACATTTTTAAAATATTTTCAACTTTATCTTCAATTCTATTGGTTTCTTTGCCAATAGTCTGAAGGTTAATATTTGTATAATTATTTTGTTCTAAAACATGATGTAAGTATGATTTATAAATTAATTCAGATTTGCCTTTATCACCTAGTATTTTTGCAACATCTTGTATGGGTACGGTTGAAGTTTCTTTATATTTGATTTGATGTAATGGAGGATGTATAGATTCTTCAGTTCTTTGTGGAGAAGAACTGGTAGATACAATAATCCAAGATGAACTTAATTTTGTTATCATATTGATGGATAAATTTTTAGTATTATAAGCTTTCTTTATGGCTAGTTTAAGCCAATCAAAGAAATAAATATTTCGTTGATTATCATACATATATTTGTATGATTTTTCTTTCAAAAAGTCTTTATGTCCTTAAGAGACTTATTTAAAAAGGATTTTGTTAAAGGATGTAAAGCTAAATTCTTTTTCAAATTTCTTTATCAATTTCAAAGCATTCAGTAACATTTATTTGTAAAGCAAATAGGTCTGAATGAGAATTATCAAGAATCTGAATTTTTATTTTCTTTGGGAAAAGGAAAATAATTTATATTCGTCCTCCGGGTAGAATTTCAAGGTATCAAAATCTGGATGTAAGATTAAGTGTAGAAAACATGAAGACATCAGAGAGATGATTAATATGACCGTCTTATTTGGAACTGGATATCTGAATGGTTTTTGAACATCTTATTTTTGTTTACACTTTGTCTGAATAATATTGATATGTTGAATAGGAGTTAATTCAACAAAATCAAAATTTAATTCTTTATTGTCTAAAATAGGTTTTAGACCTAGTAGTCAATTTGAAAAAGGCTATAAAATTTGTAGAAAAGGATTTCCAAGGATAACATCATTGTTTAAATACTTTCCTAGAAGGAAATTAGTTTTTTTGCATGTTCCACGTTCCATTTTTACAGACATGAAGATTACTTAATTTGTATTTGATATGTAGTTTTTTGTTAGCAGTAGCTAGATTGAGTTTATTATTGGTTTTTTCGTAATATTTTGTTGGGATTAATCCTTCTCTTATTAAATTAATATCTGCGCCACTATCTAGTAAGCAGAGTGCTTTAATAGAGAAGTCTTTGACCTTAATTATAGCCTAAGTATTCCATTTTTTAAGTGGATTTCTTGTTAAAGACATTACAAAACCATTTAAGTCTTTATCTAATTTTTATTGATTTTCTAAATTATCATTATTTTCTTGATAATTTGAGTGTATGAAATTCAAGATTCTCAACACATTGTTTGAGTTCTTGAAGTTCAATTAAGTCTTGTTTTAATTCCTTTATTTCTTGTTTTTTATTATTTTTTTCTTTATTAAGATCTTAAATAGAAAGATGAGTAGGAGCACTACAACAAAATGCATTATTGGCTACGGCTTTGCCCATGCAAGTCCATTTTGCGTGGCTAAAAGTTATCTTTTGCCTACGAAAATGAATCTACATAGGCAAAAGCCACAATTATCTCCTGTTTTTGGCCACGCAAGATATTTGCGTGGGCAAAAGTGGTTGGGATTCTCTCCAAACTAAGAGGCAAAGTTTTACCCACGAACAAATATCATTTGGTGACACGGTCTTTTGTAGGCAAAGTGAAAAACCTTTAGCTTCGCATATATTTGCGTAGGAAAAGGCCAAGACTTTTGGCTACACATGGTTTTTCGTAGGCAATATCCTTTGGCTACGAGGTATTTTGTAGGCAAAGTGAAAAACCTTTGGCAACGCATATATTTCCACAGGGAAAGGCCAAGACTTTTGGCCATGCATGGTTTTCCATGGGCAATATCATTTGGCAATGTAATATTTTGTAGGCAAAGTGAAAAACCTTTGGCTATGCATATATTTCCGTAGGGAAAGACCAAGACATTCGGCCACGTATGGTTTTCTGTGGGCAATATCCTTTGGCAATGTAGTATTTTGTAGGCAAAGTGAAAAACCTTTGGCCACGCATATTTTTGCGTAGGGAAAGGCCAAGACTTTTAACCATGCATTGTTTTCCGTGGGTAAATCCAAATATTTTCATTTCCATTCTTTTAATTTTTTTAATGGAACTATTCCCCTGCCTGCCTCTTCTTTTTGTTTTTTATTTTTTTTAAACACTATTGTGTTATGCAAATGTTTTTGATAGAATCGTGCTTCAAAAATCTAAGCCCTTATTTTATTTAATTTGGTGCCATATTATTTCATTTAAAGGTCATTTATATGGGAGAAAGGACTTGGGTGTGAGGATATTTTGGTGCCTTGTATTTGGATGGTGTGAACTTGAGAATAGGAGAAGGCTCTTGTCTTGTTGGCAATTTGGGTAGTATTATGTGGAAATCAATGTTTCTGCAGTATTATGTGGCAAGCAATTACAATATTATAATGCAATTCTGCAGTATTAACTTCATTTTTTTTATTGCTTTTGTGTTTTGGGTAAGATTGTAAAAGATGATTTCCACTAATTGAATTTAAAAATTAAGAAAATGCTTTCATAAAATAGAAAATAAAGCAGTAAAAATGATTTTTGAATTTTTATCATTGAGAGAATTGTGCTTAAATTTTATTGTGGTTAGAAAGATGCATAATTTGTAATTTATTGTTCTTTTCCACAGGGTGCTTGTCTTAAAATTAAAAAAAAGAAAATTAAAGGGCCTAAATATAAATTTTGTAACTTAGGTAAAGATAAAAACCTAAGTTGCTTTCATTCGATGCTTCATTCCATGAAAAGGTTGCGGCTACAACCGTTTTGATGAAGAAGGGTTGCGGTGTACTTCTACTTTGACGAAGAAGAAGAAGAAGAGAAGGAGAAAACTTCAATCCAGCCACCAGATGTGTGCCTGAAAAAAAAAAAGAAAAGAAAAAAGAACAAGAACAAGAAACTGGTTGTGTCTCCAGCCATCAAATCTGGATCTGAAAAAAGACAAAAAACAAAAAGAAGAAGAAGAAACTGCACCACGCTTTTGCTTCTCCAGCCACAAGATCTACATCTGAGAAGAAAAAAAAAACAAAACGAAAAGAAAGAAGAAGAAGAAACTGCACTATGACTATTGCATCAGCAGCCATCAGATTCTGCATTTGGAAAAAAAACAAAAAGAAAGAAAGAAAGAAGAAGAAGAAGAAGAAGAAGAAGAAGAAGAAGAAAAAGAAATTGCATGCTAGCTGTTGTGTCTCCAGCCACCAAAACCAGCGGCTGAAAAAAGAACAAAGAAAAGAAAGAAGAAGAAGAAGAAGTGCTCTATTGCAACTTCTCCACCAAAAGCTACATCTGAATAAGAAAAAAAAATTGAAAAGAAAGAAGACGAAAGAAGAAAAAAGAAGAAGGAGAAGAAGAACGTACCTGCAATATTGCACATTGCTAATCTCCTACTGTTGCACGCTGCTGATCTCCTGTTGCATGCTGCTGATTTGCTGTTGCTGTTGCCTGTTGCTGTTGCACGTTGCTGATCCTGCTGATTTGCTGTTGCTGCTACATGTTGCTGATCCTGCTGATTTGCTGCTGCTGCTGCATCTTGTTGATCCTGTTGCTGTTGCATGTTGCTGTTGCTGTTGCACGTTGCTGATCCTGCTGATTTGCTGTTGCTGTTGCACATTGCTGATCTTACTAGCTGTTGCCATTGCACGCTGTTTTTTTCCTGCTGTTGCATGGTACTGATCTCCTACTAATTGTTCTTGCATGCTGTTGATATCCTGTTAGCTTGCAGGTATTGTGTCCATGTGGTGTTTTTTTTTTTTCTGTTTTAATGTTTAGTGCATTACTGTTATTGAACGTACTGTCATGGAATGAAAAATTACAAAATTTGCCCCAAGTGGGCATTGTACAATGATTTTAATGTCTGGTGCATGTCTGCTATTGAACACAATTTTGGGGTTTGTAACATTGTGTAGGTTCAATTCCTTTGTAGTCAATTCAAATTCCATCTTGTTGATATTATAGACTCCACAATGAATACACTATGACCCAAAATAATCTAGATTTTACTTTTGATAACATGAGATGGATCATGGTTTTAAAATTTGGCTAAGTGTAGTTGACTCACACATCCCTCAATTCTTCATATATATATATTTTTTACACAAATAATCCAATCAACCTAACATACATAAATTATAACTACTTAATTAATAAGGACTATGATTGTCTTCTTCTTTTTCTAAGTTGAAATCACGTCAATGTATATATTTTAATTACTTGAAAGAAACATGTGTAATTGAAATATGATAAAAAAATATAACTAAAATAAGAGAAATTATGCACTAAAATTTAATACATTGATATGGTGCAGGATAACAAAGTTATAATAATCAAAATTAATTATAGGCAACCGAACTTACATTATTGCAAGTAAGTGAGTAGAGTTTGTGTTGACAAAAAAAAAAAAAAAAAATCAAACAAATGTCACAAGTGTTGCAATGAAGATATATAAGCTCATTCTAAACTCAAAGGGCCAAGTTTCATTCATTCAAGAGACTCCAAATGTGCGCAAAAAACATGGGTCCAAGTTTCAAAATAGACAAACTTCATCTAAACTAAAATCACGCATAAATGGCTCTTGTCAGTGTTCTTAGTAGGCAACCCAGGCTAGAGCAACTCATACTTCCTAATGATAAAAATAGCTGAAATTCATAGGGAAGCCTTAAAATATGTTCTAGGTCATTCCTTCAAAGTTTTGGAATTTTCGGACACCATTGGATGCAAGTTGAAATTCAACGAGCCCCATTCTAAAGTTTCTGGGACACTGTGTGAATCTCCACCTCTTGAAGACCAAATTAGCTGAAATTTCAATGGAAGGCCTTAATAATGCTATGGAGTAGTTCTGCAAAATTTCGGGTCAATTGGAAGTTGTTGACCCAAAGTCAACATACCCCTAGGCCATGGGGGCACTGAATACAGGTCTAACTTCCCTAAGGCCAAATCAATTGGAAATTGGATAGAAACCTCAAAATAGGTTCCTCATCAAACCCTCAAAAGTTCGTGGCCATCTGAGATCCTTTGGGCCCCAACCAATTGAAGCATGGGCCCACTTTGACCAAAAGTCAACAGATGGTGTGACCCACTTTTCGAAGTCAAAACCTGATGAAAATTTTATGGCATGCCTAGAATGTTGTCATAGTCCATACCTCCGAATTTCATTAAGTTTGGACATCATTTGGGCCCATAACCATATTCTTTGGAGGTTAAGCCGGTTGGCCACAACCAAGGCCCAAGCCAACCCAAGCTTCTCTCAATTTTGTGGGGATAGTTTTAAGCAGTTCCCATCAGTTATTAACTAGAAAAATGCACCTGTGCTTAACAAAGGCAATAGTACAGGTTATATTAGAAAAAATTTTATTTAATTTCTATCATGTAAATAAAACATTCAGTTTGATTTCATATATTTATACTATATAAAATCTAAAATAGAAATATTTCTCAAAGACAAAAATTTCTATGCGTAAAATTTTTTTATAATTTTTTTCCCTATATTTTACAATGTTAATAATAGCCATATTATGTGGGTATCAATTGTATATGTGTTATTAAGATATATTAGTAAGATTTAAAAAAAAACTAAATGTTTCAATATATATGTGTACATGTGTGGGTGTGTGTGTGGGCAAGCGGGCTGCATTCGTGTGCGTATGTTAAAATATACCACTTCTGCTCAATAAAAGGTTAAAAATCGACAGATATTTATAATATCTTGTTTATCTTCTAATTATGCTTTGAAGTCTTCACTATGTATTTTAAAAAAATTTATGCTTTTTTATCCTTCTTGATGAGACTATGTTGTGGATGAATGTAGGTGTTGCATCATACAAATAGGCAAACCTTTGAAAAGAATATCTAGGATTTTTGTTTATAATACTCTCCTTCTTGAACGTAGAAAGAAATTTACAAACTCAAATCCTAATTCATCCCTAGATGGCAAGCCAAGCTCATCATAGGTTTGATAAAAAAATAACTTCACTCCTAGTTCACATATCCTAAACTATTTTCAAACCTCACTGGAACTTGAAATTAATAAATTGGTGAGCATACAATCAACTATACACATGAAATTGAGTCATTTCAAAGCAAACACTGTAGAGCCCATGAGTTAAGAGTTTGGAAATAAACCTCATGTAGATTAAAGATCTATAATTGCACCCATTTGTTTGCATGGAATTGAATGACTTGAATTCCCTTGAACACATGAAATGTATTTTTGAGAATGAGTAAAATTGAAGAAATAGAAGTAATAATTCATAAAATTCTAACTAAAAAAAATAATATTGAGATTGATTGATTCATTTACATGGCCTAACCAGCTTACCAGTCCACGTAGTGCCGCTAGTAGTGTGGGTAAGAAATGTACACCATTTACAAATAAATAGAATTGACCTTCTTTTAATGATTTATGTCTACTAACATAAATAAATTTGTGTTCTTAACAGCATCAACTACAGTCTCTAGTAAAACTAGTAAACGCAGCCCAACTAGGGGAAAGAACATGGACAGACTTAGGAAAGTGCTTGGTCATCCCATTCCGGTTGATATTAATTGTGAGGAAGGGGCAATAGAGGGGACATGGGCCTCTTCTGTAGCATCTGCTCTTGGGGAACAAATTCAAGATCATGCACCAATCCGAGACATTCATTGGGTACATATTGATTTTGAGATCAGGCTAGCCATTGTTATGAGAGTTGGGGTAATATCAATTGATTTATAAAAAAAATTGTTTAACACGTTATTCAATTGATTTCTCAAACTGAGAGTTTAATTCATATTGCATTTTATTGTTACCAATTGCAGTTAACTTTTGACCTTGGCAGGGACTACGAAAGAGATTTGGTGCTCAAGTCTATCATTGACCATAAGTGCCAGGATTTATACAAAGATTGGAAGAGCACATTGCACAAGCACTATCTTAAGCTTAAAAAAGATGGGGTGCCAGACATCAAAAGCCATCCATTATGTCCTTGTAAATTGGATGACTGGAAGTTTATGATTGAGCATGTGTGGGAGAGCGACAGTTTTAAGGTATTCCTTATTACTGTTATATACATATATATATATGGTGTTTGAGCTTCTACTAATGGAAATAGACCAACCGCATCTGGGATAATTAAGCTTATTTTATTGTTTTTTTTTAATTTTGTCCTCATAGAAAAAGTTTGAAAGTGGGAAAAAGGCACGAGCTGCCCAAAAATACAATCATACAAGTGGCTCAAGATCATATGCATCACGAGCATCTATCAATGTAAGTTTAGGACTATAAATTTTTACACTCTCAATAAAATTTCAATATTTAGTTAATCTAACCGAAATATCTAATAAACAATAGGCATCAAAGAATGGTGGTGTTCGACCGTCTATCTCGGATATTTTTGAGCAAACTCACAGATGTGGTCGGCACGGTGGGATGTGGATAAATGACTATGTTGAACAACATCATGTAAGTACTAGTTAATCATTTGTTTAAATCATCCAATGTACATTTTTTACTTATGCTGTGGATTTACATAATGAAAAATGACAGGCTATGCTAAAAGAGAAGATTCTCGCACAGTCGCAGCCGGGTGTCAAGAATCCGCGAACCGAGGTACAAGTTTCCATCGATGTGCTTGGGAAAAAATCAGGTTTTTCAAGGGGATTTGGGATCCGCAGCATCGCTTCATCTTCCACACAGTCTCGAGAACCTAATCCTGAGGTGATCGCTCTGCAGCAGAAGATAGCTGACCAAGATAAGACCTTAACTGCATGGCAGGGCTTACTACAGGTGATGGCTACAAAAATTGGGATAGATCCTGCCAGTGTACCCGGGTTAGTTGATCCAACTAGCGTTCCAGGGTTAATTCTAGAGAATGGTGGTGAAGATGGCACATTGAGTGGAGGGCAGGATGCGGCTTCCCTTGGTTAGTAAACCAATTTTTTTTTCAATTCTAGAGAGTGGTTTGGACTTAAAGATTGAGTTTAAGGAGGTATCTAGAATTAAGTAAATAAATTATTTCATTTGTTTAAACCAAATTTTGTTGTGGCTAACTTTGTGATGATTCATTTTGATAATATGGACATCATAAGGCCCTTAGAATATTGTTGTGGCTTTAAAACACATTTTGGTTAATATTTTTTGGGGGAGATGTTGCCCCTTTATTTTCAAAGGGCATGGTTAGTGTAATTTGCTAACTTTTAAATTTCTGATCAACTTAAAGAGTGATGATAGCACAAGCATATAATTATGTTTGAAGTCAGTTTATTGATAAAATGCTAACAATTTTCTGTATTTTTTGTGTAGGTTGATGATAGAGGATGTCTTCAGCTTGACAACTAGATGGCCTATTTTCTTGTTTTCTTTTTTATCACAAGCATTTGGACTTGTTGAATATTATCTTCTTGTTTTTAGATATTTGAATATATTTGAGACTTATTTGGATGATATGTATTGGGTATTTCATATTTTTTTAATATTTGTTCATTGGAATTTGTAATTGGTTGGATTTTAATATATTTGTATGTTTATCTAATTAGTTTAGATGAGATTGGGATAAACTGGTTATTGAAAAAAATTAAAAATAAATAATTATTTTTTTCATTATTTCTTTTGGTTGTGCAATGTATGTAGGTAAAAAATAGATGGAGGTTTTGGTTACGTGTATTGTGTCGGCAAAAGTTATGTTTATTATAAAAAAAATATTTTTTACTTTTGCCTACGAATTTTTCATGGGCAAAAGTGATTATTAAAATTAGAAAAAATTATATTTGACTTTTGCCTACGCAAAATCTTCGTAGCCAAAGGTTGTGTACATTTGCCTACGCAAAATTTTCGTAGCCAAAGGCTGTACATTTGCCTATGCAAAATCTTCGTAGCCAAAGGTTGTACATTTGCCTACGTAAAATCTTCGTAGCCAAAGGTTGTGTCTTTGCCAACAACAAGTTAGAGTAGGCAAAAATACAACCTTTGGCTACGAGGATTTTGCGTAGCCAAAAGCAACACACTTACCTTACCAGCAAGCGTAGCCAAAAGCTCAATTTTTGCCCACGTACTATTTTATGCATGGGCAAAGACTTTTCCCCACAACCCTTTGGCTATGATTTGCCTACGCATGTCTTTGCGTAGGCGAAGAGTTTTACCTACACATCTAGTCCTTTACCTACAAATTTTCTGCATAGGCAATGATGCATTTTGTTGTAGTGGAGCTTGTTGCTCTCTTAATTTATCTAATACGGTTTTAATGCTGAATTGTTCAGGTAAGTCAACAATATTATTTGAAGTAAAAGCTTTTCCTTTTTTATTTCCTTTATTTATATTATGTATCTTTTCAAAATATTTATTTTTTAATTCTTCCTCTTCGAAATCTTTAAAGATTTCTAGCACCAATTCTTTTGGAGCAGAAAGTACGTTTAAAGGTAAAGAGGAAAAAGAAGCAGATTCATACTGGATTTCACTGTCAAATATTTTACAAAGACATGTATCAGTAAAATGAGAGGAAGAATAATCTGTATCAGAGGAACTGGATGACTTTGGCGTTGAGGATTCTTTTAAGATAGTTTTGATTTCTTTTTCTATTTTTACTTTTATTTTTGAGCAGTCAGGAGCTATATGTCCTTTTTCTTTGTAATTATAACATTGTATTTCCTTTTTCTTGGGATAAAAAGTGGATGGATTATCTTTTATATAAGATTTCTTTGATTCTTTATAAGGATTTTTATGAGAAGATTTTTTATGATATCTTTTTTAGGTAATATAATATTGTGTAGTTGAAAAATGTTTAGATTTTCTTTTTTGATGGTTTCTTTTTATTATAGCCAGATGGACTAATTAATGGTTCCATGCCAAATTGATAACAAAAATCACCAAGTTCATATTTGCTGATTCTTTTTTTATTTTCAATTTGTCGTTTAAGTTTGATTTCATTGTGTAATGAAAATCCAACTTTATTTATCTTTTGAATGAGGTCACCATATGTATAAATTTCATTATTTAAATTTCCATAATTTTCTAATTTTAGCTCTTCTCTAACTTTTTTTGCAAAAAGTTTAAGAAGACAAGATATAAATTTTTCTTTTCAAAATTCTGAATTGCTTGCATCGATTATATAGAGTTTTGATAAGAAAACATCTTTATACCAAAAAAATCTGATAGTGTTGGGCAAGATAAATTGATTAATTTTGTTTTTATTTTTTTTCCTACATTCATATAATTACCAATAAAATGTTTTACTACATTGGTAATAAACATATAAATAGAATCAGGAATTATTTGACCTTGAGGAGTAATGACAGGATTTCCTGAAGGATCCCTTTTTACTGCATTTAGTATAGCTTGTCTTTCTATATCAGATAGGTACTTTTCCACCAACCATGTAACTGTCTAGCAAATCGAAGAACAACCACATTTACTGCATGTCTTTGATCATTACCGGCAGCCATGATGTTAGAGGCAAATATTATGATGTGTTGACATAGTTACAAGATTTGATATTCAGATAGTCCATTTACATTCCATTCGTATATTGAGGAGTTTTCAAATCAAAAGCCATTTAGAATAGCTTGTTCTTTGAATTGAAGATCAACTGGAGTAGGTCTTGGATAATAATTTCTTGTTTTTGCTATAGTGACCATTGGTTTTTGTCTTTTAAATATTTTATTGATTTGTTGAGATTTTTTATTTTGATCATTTTGATTTTCATTTGATTTTTCTTCAATAAAGTCAGAAACAGAGAATTCTGGGTCTAAGCTCGAAGTTTTATAAACTAAAACATTTATGGATTTTTCATCTTCATTTTCTTTATTACCTTTAAGTTTTATGTTTGTAAAACTATTTGATTGATTAGTTCGTCTGAAAATTTTAAGGGTTTTTTTTTCTAACTTTAGATCTTTAAGGGCTTCGCCTTAAAAACCTAAAGATTGTGTCTTGATTACTTTATGGGAAGAAGTAGTTTCATAAAGTTTTAAAATATTTTCAACTTTATCTTCAATTCTATTGGTTTATTGGACAATAGTATGAAGGTTTATATTTGTATAATTATTTTGTTCTAAAACATGACTTAAATCTAATTTGTAAATAAATTCAGTTTTACCCTTGTCCCCTTCTATTTTTGTAACATCTTTCATGAGTACAGTTGAAGTTTCTTTATGAATGATTTGATGTATTGGAGGACGTAAAGATTCTTTGGTTCTTTGTGCAAAAGAATTGGTAGAAGTTATAATCCAAGAAGACCTTAATCTAGTTATCATATTGATGGATAAATCTTCAGTATTATAATATTATTCATGGCTAGTTTAAGCCATTCAAAGAAATAAATATTTCTTTGATTATCATACATATATTTATACCATTTTGCTTTTAGAAAGTCATTATGTTCTTAAGAAACATGGTTAAAAAAGGATTTTGTAAAAGGATGTAAAGCTCTATTCTTTTTTAACATTTCTTTATCAATTTCAAAACATTCCATAACATTTATATTGAAATTGAATTCCGAAGGATTTTATGTATTAGATGGAGAAGCTTGATAAGAAGGATACACTAGTCCTGTAGGTTGAAGGTCCACATTAGGTGTAGAGAAAGAAACTCGGGATGGTCCTTTTATGGAAGATCCTACCACAAAGGGTGGATGAGAATAAGACTTTCTAGAAGGTTGATAAACTATAGGAGTTGTATCTCTTGAATTTGTTTGAAAATTTATTTCAACACTTCCATCTTCATGTTCAATAATTGTTTCAATATCTTGATTTTCTAAAGACCTTTCAGGTTGAGCATTTTCTAAGTGCCATTTATGAGATAGATAAATATCAATGCACAGTAGGAGTTTTGGAATATTAACTTTATTTTTTAAATTAGTTTGGAATAAAGTAATCATACCTTTTGCTTGATGGGAATAGGCTATGCCTGGAACAACTGAATTCATGAGTTTATAATAAACTTGATATATGAGAGCAAGATTTTGATTATAAGGATTCATATCAAAACCTTTCTTTTAGATAGTAAGAGTAAGAGCTTCATGTACACCTGGATCTGTAAGAGAAACAAAGAAACTTGGAAAGCAATTGAATAAAGTATGGCCATTGGCCAAACTTGATTCAACCATTCCAAGTAATGAATCACTAAATCTTTTATGTCTTGTATCTTGAATATAGATGAGAGCTTCAGTTCTAAGTCCAAGTCTTGTTAATGGCTTTGGAGCAACTTGCACTAATCCAAAATGAATATAATTATATGTTTTAACATACTCCTTTATTTCATGGGGCTTGATTAAAGAAAGATGCTGAATATTACTAGTAATGGATTCAGTTTTTTCAATGGTTTTTACTTTATAACTTGATTTTAATTAAAAACTTTCCACTTTATAAATTTGATTTTCATTTATGGTTGGAATAGTCCAGTCACTAATAACTTGATCTAAATCATCATAACTGATTTCTTCACTATTTTTAATAGACATAGAAGATAAGGAATTTGATGATGGGGAAGAAGAAGATACAAACTTCTTAATAAGTTTAGCTTGAATTTGTATTACAGAGTTATTTTAACCAAATCCATCACGAGTATCTAACGTAGTAGAGGATTTACACACTAACAAAACACCTTAAACGCCTTTACACGGCTAACAATGGCAACAACAATGGCTACCTCAGCTTTGCTCCGGGTGGAATATGATTAAGATTTCTCAATAATAATAGACACATAACCAAGTATTAAGATTTTTGACATTCTTACTTCTGAGTCTACAATTTCTTCAACAAAATCAAAACATAAAGATAAGTGAAGAAATACTCACAAAATGACTTTATATTGCTATGATACTTGATTATAAACTAGATGCCAACTTGGCTCTGATACCATATGGGGAAGATGGTGGGCATACAAAAACGGAAGGGAGAGGAGAGAGGAGATGGTGGTGAAAGCAGGGCTGAATTTTGACTGGTATTCCAACTCTTGCCTATACAAGGAGAAGGCCGGTACTATTTATAGCCTTAGCAAACATAATTTACATTTCATTACAACTAAATTTAGACTGCATTTGCATTTCATTTTATGTGCTGGCACATTGCATGATGTTTCAGGATTTTACTACTGGATAGGATAACAGGTTGCCATATAGATGGTTTGTCTTCATGTTGTGATGATTGTACTTGTTGAATAGGAGGATGTTGCTTTATTCTTCTACATAGTTGCTTTATTCTTCTGCACAGTACTTGTTTGGTCTGTTGCGGAGAGAGGAGTCTTTGGGGCCTTGTTCATTCTTGTTGTCTTTTTGATTTTTCACAATTGTCTTTTGTCTTCTTTCTCAAAGTAGCTTTTTGTATAGTACTTTTTCAGCATAACTTTGATGTGTTTGTAGAGAATAGCATAGCTATGGATACATAGCAATGATAAAGTTTTTGTTATCTTTTCTTTGCATGCTTTATGGAGAACACTCTTAATAAATCTTGATAAATCTAAATCTTGATAAGTTTAATCACCATCTAATGAATTCCATTGTAGCTGGCGGAGAACTTCATAATAGAGTTAAAATTATGACAAGGGTCATTCCAACCTTCATTATCATTTTCGAATTCTCCACGGAATAGATGAATTAATTCTTCACGAGTTTTTTCTGAAATGTCAAAAGAGATATCTTCATAGAAATTGAGAATTTGATTAAGCTTGGCATGTCCGGATTTAAATGGATTCTGTACCACCGTTGTTTGCTCAGTGAGATGATCAGCAATGCAAACAACTTGTCGACTGTCATGCCAAACATATGTGTATGTACTTGTAAAATCAAGATGTCCTTTCAGATTGAGAAATCTTTGATATTGATTAAAAGCTGGATCATACTTTTAGCGATGTTCTAAGCTATATTCCATTGTAGAGACTTCATGAGATTCATGCCATTGAGCTGGATAATAAATAGGGAGATGCTCGTAATCATTTAAGGTATAGATGAATTTCTTGCAGATTAAATCTCCTTCTTCATAATTCATGATGGTCGATAATTGTTAAGGTTAATAAAATCGGATTTCTGATCTTTGACCCAAACTTGATGAAATTATTATCAAAAGTTGTCTTTTAGTAACTCCAAGGCTGTAAAGGGCATGGCACACGATTGTAGGGAGCTGCTGTATCATTTGAAAATTAACTCTGCATAAACAAAATCTTTGGAGCAATCCTTGTTTGATATATGAGATATCAACTTCATATGATGGCAGGAACAGTTTGGGAAAGCCAGTTGCCCAACTTATATATTGAGCTTTGAGCATTAATCGCTCCTTAATCTGACAAGAAATAGTTTTTGCTCTAATTCTTGCAGCTATCTCATCTGGAAGGGCTGTGTCAACCTTTTCCAGTTGGTGAATTTTGGATGCCTTTTCATCAGCATAGGTGGATAACAGTGCTCTTTGATGGATGTTATGGCACATAAGGATTTGGCTTTCTAAATCCTTGATATGGTTTGTAATGTTGGATAGGGTTTTCTAGTGTTTTTTCTTTTACCAGAGAGAAAGGCACTCCAATGGGCATTGATAAGTTCTTGTGAAATGGCAGATAATCCTAGATTGAAGAAGGGAATTGATATTTGTTAGGATTGTAGGTATGAAGGAAGAGCTTGATTCATGAATAGGGGCTTTACTTTTGCTTGTATTTGATGTCATAATGAGAAGGGATTCTTCCTGAAGGCGGATTGTTTGAATAAGAATGATCAATAATCTAAATTTTTTTCTTTGGAAAAAGAAAAATAACTTAATATCTATCCTCCGAGTAGAATTTGAAGGTAATAAAATCTGTAAGTAGGATTAAATGTAGAAAACATGAAGACATCAGAGAGATGGTTAATAAGATCCATTTTATTTGGAATTAGATATCTAAATGTTTTTTGAACATATTATTCTTGTTTATAGTTTGTCTGAATAATATTGATATGTTGAATAGGAGTTAATTCAACAAAATCAAAATTTAATTCTTTATTGTATAAAATAGTTTTTAGACCTGGTGAGTCAATTTGAAAAAGGCTATAAAATTTGTAGAAAAGGATTTCGAAGGGTAACATCATTATTTAAATCCTTTCCTAGAAGGAAATTAGTCTTTTTGCATGTTCCATTTTTATAGACATAACGATTACTTAATTTGTATTTGATATGTAGTTTTTTGCTAGCAGTAGCTAGATTGAATTTATTGTTGGTTTTTTCGTAATATTTGTTGGGATTAATCATTCTCTTATTAAATTAACATCTGCGCCACTATCTAGTAAGCAGAGTGCTTTAATAGAGAAGTCTTTGACCTTAATTATAGTCTGAGTATTCCATTTTTTAAGTGGATTTCTTGTTAAAGAATTTACAAAACCATTTAAGTCTTTATCAAATTTTTCTAAATTTTCTAAATTATCATTGTTTTCTTGATAATTTTTTAGTGTGTGAAATTCAAGATTCTCAACATGTTATTTGAGTTCTTGAAGTTCAATTAGGTCTTGCTTTAATTCTTTTATTTTTTGCTTTTGATTATTTATTTCTTTATAAAGATTTTGAATAGAAAGATGAGTAGGAGCTTGTTGCTCTCTTAATCTATCTAATACAGTTTTAATACTGAATTATTTAAGTAAGTCTAATATGTTATTTGATGTAGAAGCTTTCCCTTTTTTAGTTCCTTTATTTTTGATGGTTTCTTTTTAAGTTTTTCTTTTTATTCTAGCTAGAAGGACTGATTAATGGTTCCATACCAATTTGAAAAAAAAATCACCAAGTTCATACTTGCTGATTCTTTTTTCATTTTCAATTTGACATTTAAATTTGCTTTCATTGCATAATGAAAATCCAACTTTATTAATCTTTTGAATCAGATCACCATATGTATACATTCCATAATTCAAATTTCCATCATTTTTTGATTTTAATTGTTCTCTAACTTTTTCCGCAAAAAGTTTAGGAAGACCAGATAGGAACTTTTCTTTCTAAAATTCTGAATTACTTGCATCGATTGTATAGAGTTTTGTTCAGATAATGTTGGGCAAGATAAATTGATTAATTGTGTTTTTAATTTTTCTTCTACACTTATATATATTACCAATAAAATGTTTAACTATATTGGTAAAAGCATGTAGATGGAATCAAGGATCATTTGGCCGTGAGGAGTAAGAACAGGATTTCCTCTAGGATCTCTTTTTACTTCATTTAATATAGCATTTCTTTTAGTATCAGATAGGTATTTTTCCGACCAACCATGTAATTGTCCAGTAAATCCAAGGACGACTGCATTTACTGCATGCCTTTGCTCATTACCGGCAGCCATGATGGTAGAGGCATATATCATCATGTGTTGGCATAGTTGCAAGATTTGATATTCAGATAGTCCGTGTATATTCCATTTGTATACTGAGGAGTTTTCAAATCAAAGGCCATTTAAAATAGCTTGCTCTTCGAATTGAAGATCAATTGGAGGAGGTCTTGGATAATAGTTTCTTGTTTTTCCTGCAGTGACTATTGGTTTTTATCTTTTCCATATTTTATTGATTTGTAGAGATTCTTAATTTTGATCATCTTGATTTTCATTTGTTTTAGACTCTTCTTCTATAGGATCAGCAACAGAAAATTCTGAATCTGAGCTAAAGGCTTTAGAATTTGAGACCAAAACATTTATAGATTTGTCAGCTTTTTGATCTTTATTTTCTTAAAGTTTTATATTTGTAAAACTATGAGATAATTGATTGATTAGTTCAACTGAAAATTTTAAGGGTTTTTTTCTAACTTTAGATCTTTAAGGGCTTCACCTTGAAAACCTAAAGATTATGTCTTGATTACTTTATGGGAAGAAGTAGTTTCATAAAATTTTAAAATATTTTCAACTTTATCTTCAATTCTATTGGTTTCTTGGACTATAGTATGAAGGTTTATATTTGTATAATTATTTTGTTCTAAAACATGACTTAAATCTGATTTGTAAATAAATTCAGTTTTACCCTTGTCTCCTTCTATTTTTGTAACATCTTTCATGAGTACAGCTGAAGTTTCTTTATAAATGATTTGATGTAATGGAAGATGTATAGATTCTTCAGTTCTTTATGGAGAGGAACTGGTAAAAGCTATAATCCAAGAAGAACTTAATTTAGTTATCATATTGATGGATAAATCTTCAGTATTACAAGCTTTATTCATGGCAAGTTTAAGCCAATCAAAGACATAAATATTTCTTTGGTTATCATACATATATTTTTACCATTTAGCTTTTAGAAAGTTTTTATGTTGTTGATAAACATGGTTAAAAATGTATTTTGTGAGAAGATGTAAAGCTAAATTCTTTCCTAACATTTCTTTATCAATTTCAAAGCATTCAATAACATTTATATTGAAATCGGATTCTAGGGGATTATATGTATTAGTTAGAGAAACATGATTTCTTTTGTTTTCTGAACCTTGATAAGAAGGATACACAATTCCTGTAGGTCAAAGGTCTACATTAAGTGTAGAGCAAGAAACTCGGGATGGTTCTTTTATGGAAGATCCTACCACAAAGGGAGGATGAGAATAAGACTTTCTAGAGGGTTGATAAACTGTAGGAGTCGTATCTCATGAATTTGTTTAAAAATTTATTTCAACACTTCCATCTTCATATTCAATAATTGTTTCAATATCTTAATTTTCTAAAGACCTTTCTGGTTGATCGTTTTCTAAGCACCATTTACCAGATCGATTAATATCATTCCATTGTATGATTTTTGGAATATTAAATTTATTTTTGAATTTAGTTTAGAATAAAGTAGTCATACCTTTTGCTTGATGGGAATAGGCTATGCCTAGAATAACTGAATTCATGAGTTTATAATAAACTCTATCTATAAGAGCAAGATTTTGATTATGGGGATTCATATGAAAACCTTTTGTCTGGATAGCAAGAGTAAGAGCTTCATGTGCACCTGGATCTGTAAGGAAAACAAAGAAATTTGGAAAGCAATTGAAGAAAGTATGGCCATTAGCTAAACTTGACTCAACTATTCCAAGTAATGAATCATTGAATCTTTTATGTCTTGTATCTTGAACATAGATGAGAGCTTCAATTCTAAATCTAAGTCTTGTTAATGACTTTGGAGCAGCTTGCACTAATCCAAAATGAATATAATTGTATGTTTTAACATACCCCTTTATTTCATGGGGCTTGATTAAAGAAAGATGGAGAATATTATTGGTAATGGATTCAGTTCTTTCAATGGTTTTTACTTTAACTTAATTTTAATTGAAAACATCCAGCTTTATAAATTTCATTTTTATTTATGGTTGGAATAGTCCAGACACAAATAACTTGATCTAAATCGTCATAACTGATTTCTTCACTATTTTTAATAGACATAGAAGATAAGGAATTTGATGATGAGGAAAAAGAAGGTATAAACTTCTTAATAAGCTTGGCCATAATTTGTATTACTGAGTTATTTTAACCAAATCCACCACGAGTATCTAACGAAATGGAGGATTTGCACACTAACAAAACGCCTTAAATGCCTTCACATGGCTAACAATGGTGACAACAATGTCTACCTCAGCTTTGCTCCGAGTAGAATATGATTAAAATTTCTCAATAATAACAAACACACAACCAGGTATTATGACTTTTGACGTTCTTACTTCTACATCAGCAATTCCTTTAGCAAAATCAAAACATAACATAACAAAGATAAGTGAAGAAATGCTCACAATAGAACTTTATATTGGCAAAGTACTTGATTACAAATTTGATACCAAGTTGGCTTTGATACCAAATGGGGAAGATGGTGGGTATACAAAAGTGGAAGGGAGAGGAGACAAGAAAAGGTGGTGAAAGCAAGGCTGGAATTTAGCTGGTATTACAACTCTTGCCTGTACATGGAGGAGGTTGGTACTATTTATAACCCTAGTAAACATAATTTATATTTCATTATAACTGAATTTACACTGCATTTGCATTTTATTTTATGATGTTTTGGGATTTTATTGCTGGCTAGAATCACAGGTTGCTATATAGATGGTTTGTATTCATGCTATGATGAGTGTATTTGTTGACTAGGAGGATGTTGCTTTATTCTTCTGCATAGTACCTGGTTGGTCTGTTGTGGAGAGTGGAGTCTTTGGAGCCTTGAACTTTCTTGTTGGCTTATGAAATTTTCTCAATTGTCTTTTGTCTTCTTTCTCAAGGTAGAATTTTTGTATAATACTTTTTCAACATAACTTTGATGTGTTTATAGAGAATAGCATAGCTACGGATATGGTAACAATGATAAAGTTTTTGTTATCTTTTCTTTGCAAGCTTTATAGAGAAAACTCTTAATAAATCTTGATAAGATTTATCACCATCCTGATGAATTCCAATGCTGCTAACGGAGAACTTCATAAAAAAGTCAAAATTATGACAAGGGTCATTCCAACCTTCATTATCATTTTCGAATTCTCCATGGAATAGCTAAATTAATTCTTTCAGAGTTTTTTCTGAAATGTCAAAAGAGATATCTTCATAGAAATTGAGAATTTGATTAAGCTTGGCATGTCCGGATTTAGATGGATTCTGTATCACCGTTGTTTGCTCAGCGAGATGATCAGCAATGCAAACGACTTGTCAACTGTCACACCAAACATATCTGTATGTACTTGTAAAATCAAGATGTCCTTCCATATTGAGAAATCTTTGATATTGATTAGAAGCTGGATCATACTTTTGGAGACGTTCTAAGCTGTATTTCATTGTAGCGACTTCATGAGATTCATACCATTGAGCTGGATAATCAATGGGGAGATGCTCATAATTATTTAAGGTAGAGATGAATTTCTTGCAGATTAAATCTCCTTCTTCATAATTCATGATGGTCCATAATTGATAAGGTTGATAAAACCGGATTTCTAATCTTTGACCCAAACTTGATGAAATTGTTATCAAAAGTTGTCTTTTGGTAACTCCAAGGCTGCGAAGGGCATGATGATTGTGAGTTCCAAGTGCAGAACCATGATGTAGTAATATGCCGGTAAATACAGGGTTGAATCCATAGGGGGCTATGTATTTTAAGGTTCCTTTTTCAACTTGTACCTGTCTTAATTAAAAATCTAAAACTAGCCTAATTTAAAATCTAACAAATACAACCATCCTACTTACCAAAATTAAATTAATTACAAACCAATAAAAAGAAAAGAAACTTTCCTAAACCTAAAAGCCTAAATCTAAAAATTCCTAAAATAAAACTAAAATTGCTGCAAAACTAAAACAAAAGTTAGAACTTCCAAAAATAAAAACTAAAATTAGAAACTAACTAAACTAAACAATATTAGAAACAAAATAAATAAAAGTTAAAAACTTTCCTAAGTTAGAATTTCCAAAACTAGAAAAACTTTCCAATTTAAAATCTTCAATTAAAACAAATTTAGAAAGATATTTAATTCTGGAAATTAACTAAAACAACAAAAACATAAAACTGGAAACAAATTTAAAATTAGAAAGCTAGTAAAATTAGTAATGCAATGCATGCCATGAGATGCTGAGAAATTCTAAGTATGAAAAATTAGTATGTTGATGCAAATTTTATGCATGATTTGAACTATTTTAATGCATCCTAAATATAAATTTAATAGCTGAAATTTATGCTCCACTGACGTAAGAAATTGACAAAAAAAAATGGAAGTAAAAAAGGATCTAAAATGAAAAAGTTATGAATGCATGAACATGACAACTTTGCAAAATTTTGTGCAGGAATTCTGATTCGAGTTGATTGATTGGCAAAGTTTAAGCCTCTGGTTCACAAGCTTTCTGAAATTATTTTGATCTAAAATTCCAAGGTATGAAAGACCACATCCTAAACTTTAATTTTACCAAGTTTCAAAGAAAAATATTATGATTGGACTGGTCTACCCACTTCAAACTTTTTGTCAAAAACTGTTTCTGCAGTTTGCTGAAACTGTTTTAAGTTGTGCTATTTGTGTATTAAGTCCGAATTTAATCATTAGATTTAGATCTGAAGGCTTAATTTTCATCAACTTAAATATATACAAAATTCTTATGATTTGAAAATACGTGCAATGAATTCTAATCCAACCATCAAATTATGTAAAAACAAAACCTAAAATCAACATGATCATAACAAGAAAAATAACAAAAGTGCAGGAAGTCAAAGGCGGTAATAACAGGAAGTCAAAAACGGTAAATAACAGAAGTCAAAGGCGATAGATGGTTCCTTCAATTTCTTACCTCAATTTGTGCTAAAAAAGATTAGAAGTATTGTCCTAGGGTCTTATTCTTTATCTTGGGTCGTCAATCCAAGTGAGAATAACAAATCTCCATTCAATGTAGAAATAAATTTTAGAATTGGCCTCTAATCTTTTTTACTCAAACCTCTTTAACTCCATCTTGCATTCCCTCCAAACATACAATGTATCTAAAGAGACAAAGTATATTAAAAAGGTTACTAAGATGGGTTACTAGTTGTGATTCCAATTCTATCACAATATTTAAACAAGAATGAAAATTAACCCAATCACAAACTAAAATTATGAACACCACAAACAAGACTAAAATTATGAACACCACAAAATCAAGGACAAAAAAAAATTGAAAGGAAACAAACTTTACTAGCATGAAATTGTTTTACAAAAGATTGAAAATAAAAAGCAAATAATTACGTACTAGGATGGATGAGAATTCCTCCTTCTAGTTGACACTTCAAGGTTGGTGGTGTGGCTTTAGGGCTAAGCCGTCTTGATGACTTAAGATGGAGAGAACAAAAAGAGGGAGAGGTGGAGTGTAGAAATTCTAGAGGTGGGAGGTGAGTAATTCTTCCATGAAGAATATAAGAGAGGGGTGCCCTATTTATACTTTTTCAAATCCTACTCTTTCTCAAACTCTAAAATCTTAAAAATAATAGAAAAATGAAAGAAAATAGGCTCATCCAATGCTTTGGACGTGCAATATCTTTTGGGGTTTTTTTTCTTTTTATTTTTCTTTTCTTTCCTTGCTTGCTTTGTTTGGAAGTCGCTCTTGGATGCTTCTTTCCTTCTTTGTCTTTGTCACCTTGCATTGAGATCTTTTGAGAGATAATTTAGGGATAAGAATCCTCTCTTAGAATCAAACTTGGCCCGCATGAGGTGTAGAACTTCGCCTTTTTTTCTCTTTGCATTGTTAACTTTCCTTTTTTGGAAAATTCTCCTTGTTGGCTCCAAACTTGAAGAGATCTTCTAGATAATTCTCCCTTGATTTTTTTTCCTTTATTTTTTCAACCAAAATTTGATCCAAAACATGTGTTGGACGTGGAATAGCTTTCTTGAATATTTATTTTTATTTTTTTCAATTAAATCTTCTCCTTCTCAAAAAAGAACTCCTATGTGGCTTTCCTTATCCATCTTTGATGATATATTCTTCAAATTCTCTTCAAAATCTCTTTAAAATGTGTAACAAATAAATGAACCCCATCTTGGATGTTTTACATGTGTACCCCATACATGTGCATGTGTGTGTGGGACTTTGAAGCCGACTTTTTGCAATTTTCTTCCAATTTCTTTTTCTTTTTAATTCTTCTCTCCTTTCTCTTGAAAATCAATTCCTTGCCTCAATTCTTTATAAATGGGACTCGTATCATCAATTTCTTACAAAACAAATGTGAATTCATGTGAAAAGATAATTTTACCCCCAACATCACATATGTATGACTACGGGCCCATCTCTCATGAAATGACAATGAAAATGCACACCATTTTTCATGATTATATGTGAATGAACTAATGATGATTAAAATTGAATTTAATTCATGAGAAAAATTATTTTCACAAAACTTTCTAAAAATCGACTTTCCTAAAATAGCAGGTTTCATGAATGCATGCAAAAAGTGTGATTTTTATACAAATTTTGTAGAAAAATATAAAAAAGAATTTAAAATTCTTGAAACCACTAAATCACACTAAATAAGGATCTTTCAAGTTAATAAGTCCTTAAAATAGTTCAAAATGTGCATGAAAATATGCATTTTTAGAAACTCATCACATGACGCCCGAATGCAAGGAGCTGCTGTATCATTTGAAAATTATCTCTGCATAAACAAAATCTTTGGAGTAATCCTTGTTTGATATATGAGATATCAACTTCATATGATGGCAAGAACAATCTGGGAAAGCCAGTTGCCCAGCTTATATATTGAGCTTTGAGCATTAATCGCTCCTTAATCTGACAAGAAAAGTTTTTGCTCTAATTCTTGCAGCTATTGCATTTGGAAGGGCTATGTTAACCTTTTCCAGTAGGTGAATTTTGGATGTCTTTTCATCAGCATAGGTGGATAACAATGCTCTTTGATGGATGTTATGGCACATAAGGATTTGGCTTTCTAAGTCCTTGATATGGTTTGCAATTTTGGATAGAATTTTTCTAGTGTTTTTTCTTTTATCAGAGAGAATGGCACTCCAATGGGCACTGATAAGTTCTTGTGAAATAACAGATAATCCTGGATTGAAGAAGGGAATTGATATTTGTTAGGACGTAGGTATGAAGGAAGAGCTTGATTCATGAATAGGGGCTTTACTTTTGCTTGTACTTGATGTCATAATGAGAAGGGATTCTTCCTGAAGGCAGATTGTTTGAATGAGAATGATCAATAATCTGAATTTCTTTTCTTTGGAAAAAGAAAAATAATTTTATATCTATCCTCTGGGTAGAATTTGAAGGTAATAAAATCTATAAGTAGGATTAAATGTAGAAAACATGAAGACATCAGAGAGATGGTTAATAAGATCTGTTTTATTTGGAACTGGATATCTAAATGCTTTTTGAACATATTATTCTTGTTTACACTTTGTCTGAATAATATTGATATGTTGAATAGGAGTTAATTTAACAAAATCAAAATTTAATTCTTTATTGTATAAAATAGTTTTTAGACCTAGTGAGTCAATTTGAAAAAGGCTGTAAAATTTGTAGAAAAGGATTTCGAAGGATAACATCATTATTTAAATCCTTTCTAGAAGGAAATTAGTCTTTTTGCATGTTCCATTTTTACAGACATAAAGATTACTTAATTTGTGTTTTATATGTAGTTTTTTGCTAGTAGTTGCTAGATTGAGTTTATTATTGGTTTTTTCATAATATTTTGTTTTGGATTAATCCTTTTCTTATTAAATTAACATCTGCGCCACATCTAGTAAGCAAAGTGCTTTAACAAATAAGTCTTTTACCTTAATTATAACTTGAGTTTTCCATTTTTTAAGTGGATTTCCTATTAAAGAATTTACAAAACCATTTAAGTCTTTATCAAATTTTTCTTGATTCTCTAAATTATAATTATTTTCTTGATACTTTTTGAGTGTGTGAAATTCAAGATTTTCAACACGTTGTTTGAGCTCTTAAAGTTCAATTAAGTCTTATTTTAATTCTTTTCTTTTTTGCTTTTGATTATTTATTTCTTATTAAATATCTTGAATAGAAAGATGAGTAGGTGCTTGTTGCTCTCTTAATCTATCTAATATAGTTTTAATACTAAATTATTCAAGTAAGTCTGATATGTTATTTGATGTAGAAGCTTTCCCTTTTTTTAGTTCCTTTATTTTTGATGGTTTCTTTTCAATTTTTTCTTTTTATTCTTGCTAGAAGGATTGATTAATGGTTCCATACCAAATTGAAAACAAAAATCACCAAGTTCATACTTGCTGATTCTTTTTTTATTTTCAATTTGACGTTTGAGTTTGATTTCATTGCATAATGAAAATCCAACTTTATTAATCTTTTGGATTATATCACCATATGTATACATTCCATAATTCAAATTTCCATAATTTTTTTTATTTTAATTCTTCTTTAACTTTGTCTGCAAAAAGTTTAGGAAGATCAGATATGAATTTTTCTTTCTAAAATTCTGAATTACTTACATCGATTGCATAGAGTTTTGTTCATTTAATGTTAGGCAAGATAAATTGATTAATTGTGTTTTTAATTTTTCTTTTACATTTATATAATTACCAATAAAATGTTCAACTATATTGGTAATAAGCATGTAGATGGAATCATGAATCATTTGGCTTTGAGGAGTAAGAATATGATTTCCTGAAGGATCTCTTTTTACTGCATTTAATATAACATTTCTTTTAATATCAATAGGTTCTTTTCCCACCAGTCATGTAATTGTCGAGTAAATCCAAGGATGACTGTATTTACTGCATGCCTTTGGTCATTACCGGCAGCCATGATGGTAGAGGCATATATCATCATGTATTGGCATAGTTGCAGCATTTGATATTCAGATAGTCCGTATACATTCCATTCGTATATTAAGGAGTTTTCAAATCAAAGGCCATTTAAAATAGCTTGTTCTTTGAATTGAAAATCAATTGGAGTAGGTCTTGGATAATAATTTCTTGTTTTTGCTACACAGATAATTGGTTTTTGTCTTTTAAATATTTTATTGATTTGTAGAGATTCTTGATTTTGATCATTTTGATTCTCATTTTTTTTAGACTCTTCTTCTATAGGATCAGCTACAGAAAATTTTGAATCTGAGCTAGAGGCTTTAGAATTTGAGACCGAAACATTTATAGATTTGTCAGCTTTTTTATCTTTATTTTCTTAAAGTTTTATATTTATAAAACTATGAGATAATTGATTGATTAGTTCATTTGAAAATTTTAAGGGTTTTTTTTCTAACTTTAGATCTTTAAAGGCTTCACCTTGAAAACCTAAAGATTGTGTCTTGATTACCTTATGGGAAGAAGTAGTTTCATAAAATTTTAAAATATTTTCAACTTTATCTTCAATTCTATGTGTTTATTGGCCAATAGTATGAAGGTTTATATTTGTATAATTATTTTGTTCTAAAACATGACTTAAATCTGATTTGTAAATAAATTCAGTTTTACCTTTGTCTCCTTTTATTTTTGCAACATCTTTCATGAGTACAGCTGAAGTTTCTTTATGAATGATTTGATGTAATGGATGATATATAAATTCTTCAGTTCTTTGTGAAGAGGAACTGGTAGAAGCTATAATCAAAGAAGAACTTAATTTAGTTATCATATTGATGGATAAATCTTCGGTATTGCAAGCTTTTTTTATGGCAAGTTTAAGCCAATCAAAGACATAAATATTTCTTTGACTATCACGCATATATTTATACCATTTTGCTTTTAGAAAGTCTTTATGTTGTTGAGAAACATGGTTAAAAATGGATTTTGTGAGAGGATGTGAAGCTAAATTCTTTTTCAACATTCCTTTATCAATTTCAAAGCATTTAATAACATTTATATTGAAATCGGATTCTAGGAGATTATATGTATTAGTTGGAGAAGCATGATTTCTTATTTTTTCTAAAGCTTGATAATAAGGATACACAATTCCTGTAGGTCGAAGTTCTACATTAGGTGTAGAGCAAGAAACTCAGGATGGTTCTTTTATGGAAGATCCTACCATAGAGGGAAGATAAGAATAAGACTTGCTAGAAGGTTGATAAACTGTAGGAGTTGTATTTCTTGAATCTGTTTGAAAATTTATTTTAACACTTCCATCTTCATGTTCAATAATCGTTTCAATACTTTGATTTTCTAAAGACCGTTCTGGTTGAGCGCTTTCTAAGCACCATTTACTAGATAGATTAATATCATTCCATTGTATGAGTTTTGGAATATTAAATTTATTTTTGAAATTAGTTTGGAATAAAGTAGTCATACCTTTTGCTTGATGGGAATAGGCTATGCCTGGAACAACTGAATTCATGAGTTTATAATAAACTCTCTATATGAGAGCAAGATTTTGATTATGAGGATTCATATCAAAACATTTTTTCTATATAGTAAGAGTAAGAGCTTCATGCGCACCTAGATCTGTAAGGGAAACAAAGAAATTTGGAAAGTAATTGAAGAAAGTAGGGCCATTAACCAAACTTGATTCAACCATTCCAAGTAATGAATCACTGAATCTTTTGTCTTGTTTCTTGAACATAGATGAGAGCTTCAGTTCTAAGTGCAAGTCTTGTTAATGGCTTTGGAGCAGCTTGCACTAATCCAAAATGAATATAATTGTTTGTTTTAACATACTCCTTTATTTCATGGGGCTTGATTAAAGAAAGATGTAGAATATTATTGGTAATGGATTCAGTTCTTTCAATGGTTTTTATTTTAACTTGATTTTAATTGAAAACGTCCAACTTTATAAATTTCATTTTTATTTCCAGTTGGAATAGTCCAGACACAAATAACTTGATCTAAATCGTCATAACTGATTTTTTTCACTATTTTTAATAGACATAGAAGATAAGGAATTTGATGATGAGGAAGAAGAAGGTATAAACTTCTTAATAAGCTTGGCCATAATTTGTATTATTGAGTTATATTAACCAAATCCACCATGAGTATCTAACGAAACGGAGGATTTACACACTAAAAAAATGCCTTAAATGCCTTCACATAGCTAACAATGGTGACAACAATGGCTACCTCAACTTCGCTCTGGGTAGAATATGATCAAAATTTCTCAATAATAACAAACACACAACTAAGTATTAAGACTTTGGACGTTCTTACTTCTAAGTCAGTAATTCCTTACGTAAAATCAAAGCATAACATAACAAAGATAAGTGAAGAAATGCTCACAATAGAACTTTATATTGCCAAAGTACTTGATTACAAATTTGATACCAAGTTGGCTTTGATACCAAATGGGGAAGATGGTGGGTATACAAAAGTGGAAGGGAGAGGAGAGAGGAGACGGTGGTGAAAGCAAGGCTAGATTTTAACTGGTATTCCAACTCTTGCTTGTACATGGAGAAGGCTGGTACTATTTATAACCTTAGCAAACATAATTTACATTTCATTATAACTAAACTTACACTGCATTTGCATTTCATTTTATGATGTTTCGGGATTTTACTGCTGGCTAGAATCACAGGTTGCCATATATATGGTTTGTCTTCATGATGTGATGAGTGTATTTGTTAACTAGGAGGATGTTGCTTTATTCTTCTGCATAGTTCCTGGTTGGTCTATTATGGAGAGTGGAGTCTATGGAGCCTTGAACTTTCTTGTTGGCTTTTAGTTGTCTTCTTTCTCAAGGTAGCATTTTTGTATAGTACTTTTTCAACATAACTTTGATGTGTTTGTAGAGAATAGCATAGCTATGGATACGGTGGCAATGATAAAGTTTTCGTTATCTTTTCTTTGCAAGCTTTATAGAGAAAACTCTTAATAAATCTTGTTAAATCTAAATCTCGATAAGATTAATCACCTTCCTGATGAATTCCATTGTAGCTGACGGAGAACTTCATAATAGAGTCAAAATTATGACAAGGGTCATTCCAACCTTTATTATCAATTTCAAATTCTCCATGAAATAGCTGAATTAATTCTTCACGAGTTTTTTCTGAAATGTCAAAAGAGATATCTTCATAGGAATTGAGAATTTGATTAAGCTTGGCATGTCTGGATTTAGAAGTATTTTGTATCACTGTTATTTGCTCAACGAGATCATCAGCAATGCAAACAACTTTTTGATCGTCACGCCAAACATATCTGTATGTACTTGCAAATTCAAGATGTCCTTTTAGATTGAGAAATCTTTGATATTGATTAGAAGCTGGATCATAATTTTGGAGACCCTCTAAGTTGTATTCCATTGTAGCAACTTCATGAGATTCATACCATTGAGTTGGATAATCAATAACAAGATGCTCGTAATCATTTAAGGTAGAGATGATTTTTTTGCAGATTAAATCTGTTTATTCATAATTCATGATGGTCCATAATTAATAAGGTTGATAAAACTGGATTTCTGATCATTCACCCAAACTTGATGAAATCATTATGAGAAGTTGTCTTTTGATAACTCCAAAGCTGCGAAGGGCATGATGCACGATTGTAGGGAGCTGCTGTATCATTTCAAAATCATCTCTACATAAAGAAAATCTGTGGACTAATCCTTATTTGATATATGAGATATCAACTTCATATGATAGCAGGAACAATTTGGGAAAACCAGTTGCCCAGCTTATATATTAAGCTTTGAGCAGTAATCGCTTCTTGATCTGACAAGAAATAGTTTTTTCTCTAATTCTTGCAGTTATCTCATCTGGAAGGGCTATGTTAACCTTTTCTAGGAGGTGAATTTTGGATGTTTTTTCATTAGCATAGGTTGATAATAGTGCTCTTTGATGGACATAAGGATTTGGCTTTCTAAGTCCCTTATATGGTTTGTAATTTTGGATAGGGTTTTTCTAGTGTTTTTTCTTTTATCAGATAGAATGGTACTCCAATGGGCATTGATAAGTTCTTGTGAAGTGACAGATAATCCTTGATTTAAGAAAGGAATTGATATTTGTTGGGATGTAGGTATGAAGGAAGAGCTTGATTCCTAATTAAGGGCTTTGCTTGATGTCATAATGAGAAGGGATACTTCCTGAAGGCAGATAGGAGTAAAAGATAGGTCTGAATGAGAATTATCAATAACCTGAATTTTTATTTTCTTTGGGAAAAGAAAACTTATTTTTTTTTCTGTCCTCCGAGTAGAATTTGAAGGCACCAAAATCTGGATGTAGGATCAAATGTAGAAAACATGAAGATATCAGAGAGACGATTAATATGATTCGATTTATTTGGAACTGGATATTTGAATGGTTTTGGAACGTCTTATTCTTGTTTACACTTTGTCTGAATAATATTGATATGTTGAATAGGAGCTAATTCAACAAAATCAAAATTTAATTCTTTACTGTCTAAAATAGTTTTTAGACTTGATGAGTCAATTTGAAAAGGTTGTAAAATTTGTAGAAAAAGGATTTCCAAGGATAACATCATTGTTTAAATCCTTTCCGAAAAGGAAATTAGTCTTTTTGCATGTTCCATTTTTACAGATGTAAACATTACTTAATTTGTATTTGATATGTAGTTTTTTGCTAGTAGTAGCTAGATTCAATTTATTATTGGTTTTTTCATGATATTTTGTTGGGATTAATCCTTCTCTTACTAAATTAACATGTGCACCACTATCTAGTAAGCAGAGTGCTTTAATAGAGAATTCTTAGATCTTAATTGTAACTTGAGTTTTCCATTTTTTAAGTGGATTTCTTGTTAAAGAATTTCCAAAACCATTCACGTTTTCATCAAATTTTTCTTGATTTTATAAATTATCATTATTTTCTTGATAATTTTTGAGTATGTGAAATTCAAGATTCTCAACACGTTGTTTGAGTTCTTGAAGTTCAATTAAGTCTTGTTTTAATTCTTTCATTTCTTGATTTTGATTATTAATTTCTTTATAAAGATCTTGAATTGAAAGATGAGGAGGAGCTTGCTGCTCTCTTAATCTATCTAATAAGTTTTAGTGTTGAAATACTCAGGTAAGTCAGATATATTATTTCAAGTAGAAGCTTTTCCCTTTTTACTTCCTTTATTTATATTATGTATTTTTTCAAAATATTTAGTTTTTAATTCTTCATCTTTCAGATCTTTAAACATTTCTAGCACCATCTCTTCTGGAGCAGAAAGTACATTTAAAGATAAAGAGGAAAAAGAAGCAGATTCATACTGGATTTCACTGTCAAATATTTTACAGTGACATGTATCTGAAGAATAATCTTTATCAAAGGAACTAGACGATTCAAAGGATGCCGATGAGGGTCCTTTTAAGATAGTTTTGATTTCTTTTTCTGTTTTTACTTTTATTTTTGGGCAGTCAGGAGCTATATGTCCTTTTTCTTTACAATTATAACATTGTATTTCTTTTTTCTTAGGATGAGAAGTGGATGGATTATCTTTTGTATAAGACTTTTTTAATTCTTTATAAGGGTTTTTATGAGAATATTTTTTAATATTTCTTTTTGAAGGAATATAATATTATGGAGTTGAAAAATGTTTAGATTTTCTTTTTTATGGTTTCTTTTTAAGTTTTTCTTTTTATTCGGGCTATAAGGACTAATTAATGGTTCCATGCCAAATTGAAAACAAAAATCACCAAGTTCATACTTGCTGATTCTTTTTAGATTTTCAGTTTGACGTTTAAGTTTGATTTCATTGCATAATGAAATTCCAACTTTATTAATCTTTTGAAATAGATCACCATATGTATACATTCTATAATTTAAATTTCCATAATTTTCTGAATTTAATTCTTGTCTAACTTTTTCTACAAAAAGTTTAGGAAGACCAGATGTGAATTTTTCTTTCCAAAAATCTGAATTACTTGCATCGACAGTATAAGGTTTTGGTAAGAAAACATCTTCATACCCACGAAAATCTGATAATATTGGGCAAGATAAATTGATTAATTGAGTTTTTATTTTTTTTCTTTTAATTCATATAATTACCAATAAAATGTTTTACTATATTGGTGATAAGCATGTAAATAGAATCAGGAATCATTTGACCCTAAGGAGTAATAACAGGATTTCCTAAAGGATCTCTTTTTACTGCATTTAGTATAGCTTGTCTTTCTGTATTAGATAGGTACTTTTCCCACTAACCATGTAATTGTCTAGTAAATCCAAGGACAATAGCATTTACTGCATGCTTTGATCATTGTCGGCATTCATGATGGTAGAGGCGTATATCATCATCTGTTGGCATAGTTGCAGCATTTGATATTCAGATAGTGCATCTACATTCCATTCATATATTGAGGATTTTTCAAATCGAAGGCAATTTAGAATAACTTATTGTTCAAATTGAAGATCAATTGAAGTAGGTCTTGGATAATAATTTCTTTTGTTTTTCACTGCAGTGACTATTGGTTTTTGTCTTTTAAATATTTTATTGATTTGTAGAGATTCTTGATTTTGATCATTTTGATTCTCATTTGTTTTAGACTCTACTTCTATAGGATCAGCTATAGAAATTTCTGAATCTGAGCCAGTGGCTTTAGAATTTAGGACTAAAACATTTATACATTTGTCAGCTTTTTGATCTTTATTTTCTTGAAGTTTTATATTTGTAAACTATGAGATAATTGATTAATTAGTTCATCTAAAAATTTTAAAGGTTTCCTTTCTAACTTTAGATCTTTTAGGGCTTCACCTTAAAAACCTAAGGTTTGTGTCATAATTATCTTTTATGAAGGAGATGCTTCATAAATTTTTAAAATATTTTCAACTTTATCTTCAATTTTATTGGTTTGTTGGCCAATAGTATGAAGGTTAATATTAGTAAAATTATTTTGTTCTAAAACATGACTTAAGTTTGATTTATAAATTAATTTAGATTTACCTTTATCTCCTTATATCTTTGCTACATCTTTTATGGGTACGGCCGAAGTTTCTCTATATATGATTTGATGTAATGGAGGATGTATAGATTCTTTAGTTCTTTGTGGAGAAGAACTGGTAGAAGCTATAATCCAAGATGAACTTAATTTTGTTATCATATTGATGGATAAATCTTCAATATTATAAGCTTTCTTTATGGCTAGTTTAAGCCAATCAAAGAAATAAATATTTCTTTGATTATCATACATATATTTATACCATTTTGCTTTTAAAAAGTCTTTATGTTCTTGAGAAACATGGTAAAAAAAGGATTTTGTCAGAGGATGTAAAGCTAAATTCTTTCTTAACATTTTTTTTATCAATTTCAAAACATTCAATAACATTTATATTGAAATCGAATTTCGAAGGATTATATGTATTAGATGGAGAAGCTTGATAAAAAAGGAAACACTGGTCCTATAGGTCGAAGGCCTACAATAGGTGTAGAGTAAGAAACTCGGGATTGTTCTTTTGTGGAAGATACTACCACCGATGGAGGATGAGAATAAGACTTTCGAGAAGGCTAATAAACTGTAGGCATTGTATCTCTTGAATCTATTTGAAAATTTATTTTAACACTTCCATTTTCATGTTCAATAATTGTTTCAATATCTTGATTTTCTGAAGATCTTTCTGTTTGTACATTTTCTAAGCACCATTTACCAGATAGATTAATATCATTCTACTGTATGAGTTTTAGAATATTAACTTTATTTTTGAAATAAGTTTGGAATAAAATAGTCGTATCTTTTGCTTGATGGGAATAGGCTATGCCTGGAATAACTAAATTCATGAATTTATAATAAACTCTATATATGAGAGCAAGATTTTGATTATGACGATTCATATCAAAACCTTTTGTCTAGATAGCAAGAGTAAGAGCATCATGTGCACCTGGATCTGTAAGGGAAACAGAGGAATTTGGAAAGCGATTGAAGAAAGTATGGCCATTAGCCAAACTTAATTTAATCATTCGAAGCAATGAGTCACTGAATTTTTTATGTCTTGTGTCTTGAACATAGATGAGAGCTTCTGTTCTAAGTCCAAGTCTTGTTAAAGGCTTCAGAGTAACTTGCACTAATCCAAAATGAATATAATTGTAGTTTTAACATACTCCTTTAATTCATGGGGCTTGATTAAATAAAGATGCTGAATATTACTGGTAATGGATTCAGTTCTTTCAATGGTTTTTACTTTATAACTTGATTTTAATTGAAAAATTCCAACTTTAAAAATTTGATTTTTATTTACAATTGGAATAGTCTAGTCACAAATAACTTGATCTAAATCATCATAACTGATTTCTTCACTATTTTTAATAGACATAGAAGATAAGGAATTTGATGATGAGTAAGAAGAAAGTACAAACTTCTTAATAAGCTTAGCCATAATTTGTATTACAAAGTTATTTTAACCAAATCCATGACAAGTATCTAACGTAATAGAGGATTTGCACACCAGCAAAACACCTTAAACGCCTTCACACGGCTAACAACGGTGATAACAATGGCTAACTCATCTTCGCTCTAGGCGGAATATGATTAAAATTTCTCAATAATAACAAACGCGGAACTAAGTATTAAGACTTTTGATGTTCTTACTTTCGAGTCAACAATTCCTTAAGCAAGATCAAAGCATAACATAAGAAACATAAGTGAAGAAATACTCACAAAACGACTTTATATTGCCAAAGTACTTGATTATAAATTCGATACCAATTGGCTCTAATAACAAATGGGGAAGATAGTGGGTATACAGAAGTGGAAAGGAGAGGAGAGAGGAGATAGTGGTGGAATCAAGGTTGGTTTTTTACTAGTATTCCAACTCTTGCCTGTATGTGAGGAAGACTAGACTTATTTATAGTCATAACAAACATAATTTACATTTCATTACATCTAAATTTACACTGCATTTGCATTTCATTTCATGTGCTAACAAATTTCATAATGCTTCAGGACTGCTTGATAAGATCATAATCTTCACTGTAGATGAACTTTATTCTGAATAGCGGATTGTCATGATTGCTTTGTGGGAAATTGAGTGGCTTGATAAAGCATATGTCTTGTCTTGGCTTTATTTTTTTCCTTTTCTTTGGATAGATATGAATCCTTCATTATCACTTTTTATCTCATTAGCATTTGTATCTGGTTCAGGAATAATATTTTCAAAAGCATTATCATCATCCCAAAGATGATGCAGCTGCTGACCAAAACTTAATGGAGAATTTTTAGATGACCATTCTTTTTGTATTTGTTCAATAATTTTCTTTTGAAGTTCTTTTTTGAGTTGAAGCAAATTTATTGCCTCATAAAAAGTAGAAGAGGCTGAACAAGAATTCTTCTGCTTATCGATATCACTTGCTAGATGAAGCCTTTCTTTTTCTTTTTCAGAAGTTTTGAGAACTTCAGAGAATGATGGCTTTATAGCTTGATCAGTAGAATATTGTTGGAGTATTGCAATATAATCAAATTGATGCCAAAACTTGATATAAATCATTCGAGATAAAACTGGTGGACTGAAGTCCATTTCTTTATAAAAATTCCATTTCAAGATCCAAGGAATCTCTTGATTGCGATAAAACTGCATAGTAACATAAGGTTCTGTTGCAAGTGTTAGGTACTGATAAAGGCCTTTTTCTTCTGATTTTAGAAGGGCTTTAATTGATGCAGACTAGGATTCATAAATAGGAAGAAGTGCTTGACGAAGGATGTCTTTAGTGGCACCAAAAGAGATCCAGAATTGTGTGAAGAACCACATAGGTATTTTATGGGAGTTTGATTTGAATCTGATGAACCAGGAATGCTAGAACGATGGGTTTTGATAATAAAGGATGACTTCCCAAGCGGAAATATAATCATAATAATTAAAAATAAGTTCTAAATCAAGCCTTTGAGGCATATGAAGAGGTCGTCCCCATTCTTCTGTAGAGAGAACATGCAGGATTTTGATTTTTGAATAGAGGATAATAATATTGGGTGGTAAAGCATTTAAGTATGAATTTTTTTATCCATCTATATGATAATAGTACAGCTACCAGTTCTGGTCAGAATCTATTCATAGACTTTATAGTTAAGAGGTTGGATAAATAAGTGATCAGGAGAAAAAAGGGTTTGGACAAGATATTCAATAGAAATGGTTTCGGCATAAGACATGTCATCTAAGGAATAAATTCTCAAGGGTGCTTTTGTGGCAAAATATTGGGCTTGTGAAGCTTGAGGTTTTTTGGATACAGGGCTTGATGGGCTTTGAAATTGAGGAATATTAGAAGTATGAGTTGCTCCCCATCTCTTAAGATAATTGCCACTGTATTTTCTGGATAAAGGTGTAGTGTTCATAATGGAAGAAACTTTATCAGTTGGGGACTAGAGAAAGGGTCTAATCTACCGAGGATTCATTCTTTTCTCCCTATAAAAACTCATGAGATAAAAAATCAGGAAGAGAATTATTTTTACCTGCAATATACTCAATGTCAAAGTCAAATATGGCTAATAAAGCTTGCCAGCGAGCAAAGATTTGCTTAGTAGTAAGATTAGTTACATCTTTTTCTAAAATTTCTTTAGCAGATTTACAATTTATTCTTAATAAAATTTTTTTGTTTTAATAAATCACTTTAGAACTTCATTATACTATTTACTATGGATAGGATTTCCTTTTTAATAGTTGAATAATTCTGTTGAGTGGGTGTCCATATTCCAGAAGTGAAACGAAGAATTTCTTCTTTTCCAAGGACATTTCTTTATAAAAGGATTCCTCCAAAACCTATTTCAGATGCATCTGTTTGAACTATTTTTAATAAATCTGGATGAGGGATCATTAAACAAGGTAAATTTTGGACTTTCTGTTTAATATTTTGAATAGCTTTTATATGAGCAGGTGACCATTCTACAGGATTTTTGGTCAAGCGCATTTGCAAGATTTTTCTTTCTTTAGCAAGATCCTTATAAAAGTCAGAAATGTAATTAAGGCATCCAAGAAAATGTTGCAATTGCTCTTTATTAAGAATTTCATTAGGAAATTGGGATGCAAACTTAATAACTCGTTGGACTGGAGAAATAGTTCCTTTTTTTATTATAAAGCCAAGAAACTGAATTTCTGTTTGAAAAGCTTCATTTTCTTTTAGGATAAGATAAGTGCATTCTTGATAATAACTTTTTTAAAAATATTTAAATGTTTCCAATGGTCACAAATATATTTTGAAAACACAAGAATGTCATCTATATAGACGAGTGTAAAAGCTTGATATGGATTAAAAATGTCATTCATTATTGTTTAAAATTTTGAAGGAGCATTTTTTAAACCAAATGGCATAAGGTTCCATTCGTAATAGCCAAATGGTTTACTATAAGTAGTTTTTTACCTGTCCTCTAGGGTGATTTGAATTTGTCAAAATCTTGATTTAAGGTTAAATTTGAAAAATAAGGAAGGCACCAGCTAGACGGTTAATAAGATCAATTTTATTTGGAACTGGATATCTGATGGACTTTAAGACTTTATTTAAAGGCTTGTAGTTGATAACAAGATGGGGAACACCTTGTTCTTATTCAGGCGCTTTATTTACATAAAACGCTGCATAACTCCAAGGGAATTGTGATTTTTGAATAAGCTTTTTAGCAAGAAGATCATTGATTTCTTTAGTACATAGTTGTACAAGGTCTTTATTCATCTGAATAGGTCAAGCTTTAGTAGGAATTTGAGATTCATTGAAATTATCAATATATAGAAGAGAAACAGTATGGTGTTTATTGTGCTAAAAGGCAGAAGGAAGGTCAAAACAACATTCTTTTTCAAGAGATTTTTGAAATTGGATTAAATCTTTTTGGAATTCTGGTTTTTGTAATTCTTTTTCAAGTCTTAAAGAATTCATATCTTCTTGAAGATATGCAATTTGTTTTCTTTATAAGCAATTTGATTTTGAATGATATTGATATGTTGAATAGGAGTTGATTCAACGAAATCAAAAATTAATTTTTTATTGTTTTTAATAGTTTTAAGGCCTAATGAATCAATTTGGAGAGGCTGTAGAATCTGTATAAAAGGATTTCCAAGGATAACATCATTGTTTAAATCTTTTCCGAGTAAGAAATTAGTCTTCATACATATTCCATTTTTGCAAACATGGACGTTATTTAATTTATAATGGATATGGAGTTTATTATTAGCAGTTGCTAGGCTGAGTTTATTTTTGGTTTTTTCATAATATTTTGTTGGGATTAATCCTTCTCTTATTAAATTAACATTTGTGCCACTATCTAGTAAGTAGAGTGCTTTAATAGAGAAGTCTTTGACTTTAACTGTGACTTGAGTTTTCCATTTTTGAGGTGGATTCCTTGTTAAATAATTTACAAAACCATTTAAGTTTTCATCAAATTTTTCTTGATGTTCTAAATTATCATTATTTTCTTGATAATTTTTTAGTGTGTGAAACTCAAGATTCTCAACACGTTGTTTGAGTTCTTAAAGTTCAATTAAGTCTTGTTTTAATTATTTTATTTCTTGCTTTTGATTATTAATTTTATTAGAAAGATCTTGAATTGAAAGATGATTAGGAGCTTGTTGCTCTCTTAATCTATCTAAAATAGTTTTTAACTGAATTGTTCAGGTAAGTCAGATATAATATTCGACGTAGAAACTTTTCCTTTTTTTTATTTCCGTTGTTTATTTTTTGTATTTTTTAAAAATATTTGTTTTTTTTAATCTTTATCTTTTAGATCTTTAAACATTTCTAGCACCACTTTTTCTAGAGCAGCGAGTATGTTTAAAGATAAAAAGGAAGAAGGAAGAAGAAGCAAATTCATACTGGATTTCACTGTCAAATATTTTACAATGGCATGTATCTGAAGAATAAACTTTATCGGAGGAACTAGATGATTCTAAGAATGAGGATGAGGATCCTTTTAAGATAGTTTTGATTTCTTTTTGAGAAGAAATAATTTCAGAAGGCTGTAAAATATTTTCAACTTTATCTTCAATTATATTAGTTTGTTGGCCAATAGTATGAACGTTAATATTTGTATAATTATTTTGTTCTAAAACACAACTTAAATTTGATTTGTAAATAAATTCAGATTTACCTTAATCTCCTTGTATTTTTGCAACATCTTTTCTGGGTACAGCTGAAGTTTCTTTATATATGATTTGATGTAATGGATGATGTATAAATTCTTCAGTTCTTTGTGGAGAAGAACTGGTAGAAGCTATAATCCAAGATGAACTTAATTTTGTTATCATATTGATGGATAAAACTTCAATATTATAGGGTTCTTTATGGCTAGTTTAAGCCAATCAAAGAAATAAATATTTCTTTGATTATCGTACATATATTTATACCATTTTGCTTTTAGAAAGTCTTTATGTTCTTGAGAAACATGGTTAAAAAAAGGATTTTGTGAGAGGATATAAAGCGAAATTCTTTTTTAACATTTCTTTACCAATTTCAAAGCATTCAATAACATTTATATTGAAATCGGATTCCGAAGGATTATATGTATTAGATGAGAAGCTTGGTAAGAAAGATACACTAGTCCTATAGGTCGAAGGTCAACATTAGATGTAAAGCAAGAAACTTAGGATGGTTCTTTTATGGAAGATCCTGCCATAGAGGGAGGATGAGAATAACACTTTCTAGAAGGTTGATAAACTGCCGGAGTTGTATCTCTTGAATATATTTGAAAATTTATTTCAACACTTCCATCTTCATGTTTAATAATTGTTTCAATATCTTGCTTTTCTAAAGACCTTTCTGGTTGGGCATTTTTAAAGCACCATTTACCACTTAGATTAATATCATTCCACTGTATGAGTTTTGGAATATTAACTTTATTTTTGAAATTAGTTTAGAATAAAGTAGTCATACCTTTTGCTTGATGGGAATAGGCTATGCCTGGAACAACTGAATTCATGAGTTTATAATAAACTCTATATATGAGAGTAAGATTTTGATTATGAGGATTCATATCAAAACCTTTTGTTTGGATAACAAGAGTAAGAGCTTCATGTGCACCTGGATCTGTAAGGGAAACAGAGAAATTTGGAAAGCAATTGAAGAAAATAGGGCCATTAGTCAAACTTGATTCAACTATTCCAAGTAATGAATCACTAAATTTTTTATGTCGTGTCTTGAATATAGATGAGAGCTTTTGTTCTAAGTCCAAGTCATGTTAAAGGCTTTAGAGCAACTTGCGCTAATCGAAAATGAATATAATTGTATGTTTTAACATACTCCTTTATTTCATGGGGCTTGATTAAAGAAAGATTTGAATATTACTGGTAATGGATTTAGTTCTTTCGATGGTTTTTACTTTATAACTTGATTTTAATTGAAAACTTCCAGCTTTATAAATTGCATTTTTATTTACGGTTGAATTCTCCAGGCACAAATAACTTGATCTAAATCGTCATAACTGATTTCTTCACTATTTTTAATTGACATAGAAGATAAGGAATTTGATGATGAGGAAGAAGAAGGTACAAACTTCTTAATAAGCTTAGCCTAATTTGTATGACAGAGTTATTTTAACTAAATCCACCATAAATGTCTAACGAAATAGAGGATTTAGACACCAGCAAAATGCCTTAAACGCGTTCACACGGCTAACAACGGTGACAAGAATGGCTACCTCAGCTTCGCTTCGGACGGAATATGATTAAAATTTCTCAATAATAACAAGCACAGAGCTAAGTATTAAGACTTCTGATGTTCTTACTTATGAGTTAGCAAATATTTAAGCAAAATCAAAGCATAACTTAACAAAGATAAGTGAAGAAATACTCACAAAACGACTATATACTGCCAAAGGACTTGACTTTATACTCTTTTTTCTCCTGATCACTTATTTATCCAACCTCTTGACTATAAAGTCTATGAATAGATTCTGATCAGAATTGGTAGTTGTGCGATTGATCATACAATGGATAAAAAATTCATACTTAAATGCTTTACCAACCAATATTACTATCCTATATTCAAACATCAATATTCTGCATGTGCTCTTTGTAGAAGAATGGGGACAACCTCTTCATATGCCACAAAGGATTGATTCAGAACTTATTTTTAATTATTATAATTATATTTCTACTTGGGAGGTCATCCTCTATTATCAAAACCATCCTTCCTGCATTACTGGTTCATTAGGTTCAAATCAAACTCCCATAAAATACCTATGTGGTTCTTCACACAATAATAGATCCCTTTTGGTGCCACCAAAGACATCCTTCCTCGAGCACTTCTTCCCATTTATGAATCTTATTATGTATCATTTAAAGCCCTTCTAAAATCAAAAGAAAAAAGCCTTTATCAGCACCTACAACTTGCAATAGAACCTCTTATTATTATGTAGTTTTATCGCAAGCAGGAGATTCCTTGGATCTTGAAATGGAATTTTTATAAAGAAATGGACTTTAATCCACCAATTTTATCTCAAATGATCTATATCAAGTTTTGGCATCAATTTGATTATGCTGCAATGCTCCATCAATATTCTACCAATCAAGCTATAAAGCCATCATTTTCTTAAGTTCTCAAAACTCCTAAAAAAGGAAAAGAAAGGCTTCATCTAGCAAGTGATATTGACAAACAAAAGAATTCTTGTTCAGCCTCTCCTTCTGCTCTTTATGCAGTAGCATATTTGTTTTAACTTAAAAAAAACTTCAAAAGGAAATTATTGAAAAAATTCAAAAAGAACGGTCATCTGAAAATTCTCCATTAGGTTTTCGTTAGCGGCTGCATCATCTTTGGGCCGATGACAATCCTTTTGAAAATATTGCTCCTGAACCAGATACAGATGTAGATGAGACAAAAAGTAATAATAAAGGATTCATATCTATCCAATGAAAAGGAAAAATTTTAAAGTCAAGACAAGACATATGCTTTATCAAGCCACTCAATTTCCCACAAATCAATCATGACAATCCACTATTCAAAATAAAGTTCATCTACAATGAAGATTATGGTCTTACCGAGCAGTCCTGAAGCATCATGAAATTTGGCAGCACATGAAATGAAATACAAATGCAATGTAAATTTAGTTGTAATGAAATGTAAATTATATTGGTTATGACTATAAAAAGGTCTAGCCTTCCTCATGTACATGCAAGAGTTGGAATGCTAGTCAAAATCTAGCCTTGCTTCCACCACCATCTCCTCTCTCTTATCCCTTTCGCTTTTGTATACCCACCATCTTCCCCATTTAGGATCAAAGCCAAGTTGGTATCAATTTTATAATCAAGTACTTTGGCAATATAAAGTCATTTTGTGAGCATTTCTTCACTTTTCTTTGTCATGTTATGCTTTGATTTTGCTTAAGGAATTGCTGACTCAGAAGTAAGAAAGTCAAAAGTCGTAATACTTAGTTCTGTGTTTGTTATTATCAAGAAATTTTAATAATATTTTGCCCAAAGCAAAGCTGAGGTAGCCATTGGTGTCGCCTTGTTAGCCGTGTGAAGGCATTTAAGGCGTTTTGTTGGTGTGTAAATCCTCTATTTCGTTAGATTCTCGTGGTGGATTTGGTTAAAATAACTCTGTAATACAAATTATGGTTAAGTTTATTAAGAAGTTTGTACCTTTTTCATCATCATCATCAAGTTCCTTATCTTCTATGTCTATTAAAAATAGTGAAGGAATCAATTATGGCGATTTAGATCAAGTTATTTGTGACTGGACTATTCCAACCGTAAAAAAAAATAAAATTTATAAAGTTGGAAGTTTTCAATTAAAATCAGGTTATAAAGTAAAAACCATTGAAAGAACTAAATCCATTACCAGTAATATTCAGCATCTTAGAACAGAAGCTCTCATCTATGTTCAAGCTACAAGACATAAAAAATTCAATGATTCATTACTTGGAATGGTTGAATCAAGTTTGGCTAATGGCCCTACTTTCTTTAATTGCTTTCCAAATTTCTATGTTTCCCTTACAGATCCAGGTGTACTCTCATATGTAGGTTTCATTATAAACTCATGAATTCAGTTGTTCTAAACATAGCCTGTTCCCATCAAGCAAAAGGTATGACTACTTTATTCCAAATTAATTTCAAAAATAAAGTTAATATTCCAAAACTCATACAATGGAATGATCTTAATTTATCTGGTAAATAGCGCTTAGAAAACGCCCAACCAAATAGGTCTTTAGAAAATCAAGATATTGAAACAATTATTGAACATGAAGATGGAAGTGTTGAAGTAAATTTTTAAGTAGATTCAAGAGATACAACTCCTATATTTTATCCACCATCTAGGAAGTCTTATTCTCATCCTCCCACTGTGGTAAGATCTTCCATAAAAGAACCATCCCGAGTTTCTTGCTCTTCACCTAATGTAGACCTTCGACCTACAAGACTTGTGTATCCTTCTTAACAAGCTTCTCTATCTAGTACATATAATCCTTTGGAATCCAATTTCAATATAAATGTTATTGAATGTTTTGAAATCGATAAAGAAATGTTAAAAGAGAATTTAGCTCTACATCCTTTAACAAAATCCTTTTTTAAATAGGCTTCTCAAGAACATAGACTTTTTAAAAGAAAAATGGTATAAATAACTGTATGATAGTCAAAGAAGTATTTATATCTTTGATTAAACTAGCCATAAAGAAAGCTTATAATACTAAAGATTTATCCATCGATATGATAACAAAATTAAGCTCATTTTGGATTATAGCTTCTACTAGTTCTTCTCTACAAAGAACTGAAGAATCTATACATCCTCCATTACATCAAATCATATATAAAGAAACTTCAGCTATACCCATAAAAGATGTTGCAAAATACAAGGAGATAAAGGTAAAACTTAATTTATTTACAAATCAAATTTAAGTCATCTTTTAGGACAAAAAAATTATACATATATTAACCTTCATACTATTGGCCAACAAACTATTAAATTCTAGATAAAGTTGAAAATATTTTACAGCCTTCTGAAATTATTTCTTCTGAAAAAGAAATCAAAACTATTTTAAAAGGATCCTCATCCACATCCTTAGAATCATCTAGTTCCTCTAATAAAGATTATTCTTTAGATGGATGCCATTGTAAACTATTTCACAGTGAAATCCAGTATGAATCTACTTCTTCTTTTTTATCTTTAAACGTACTCTCTGCTCCAAAAGAAATAGTGCTAGAAATGTTTAAAGATCTAAAAGTTGAAGAATTAAAAAATAAATATTTTTAAAAAATACAGAAAACAAACAACGGAAATAAAAAAATGGAAAAGCTTTTACATCAAGTAATATATCTGTCTTACATGAACAATTCATTATAAAAACTATTTTAGATAGATTAAGAGAGCAACAAGCTCCTACTTATCTTTCAATTCAAGATCTTTATAAAGAAATTAATAATCAAAAGCAAGAAATAAAAGAATTAAAACAAGACTTAATTGAACTTTAAGAACTCAAACAACACGTTGAGAATCTTGAATTTCACACACTAAAAAATTATCAAGAAAATAATGATAATTTAGAACATCAAGAAAATTTTGATAAAAATATAGTTAAAAATTTTGGTAAAAATATAGTTAAAAAATATAGTCAAGACTTGTGTATCCTTCTTATCAAACTTCTCCAACTAATACATATAGTCCCTTAGAATCTGATTTCAATATAAATGTTATTGAATATTTTGAAATTGATAAAGAAATGTTAAAAAAGAATTTAGCTTTACATCCTTTAACAAAATTCTTTTTTAAACAGGTTTCTCAACAATATAAAGATTTCTCAAAAAAAAAAAGTGGTATAAATATATATTATCATCAAAAAAATATTTATTTCTCTGATTGGCTTAACTAGCCATAAAGAAAGCTTATAATACTGAAGATTTATCCATCAATATGATAACAAAGTTAAGCTCATCTTTGATTATAGCTTCTACCAGTTCTCCTCCATAAAGAACTAAAGAATTTATACATCCTCCATTACATTAAATCATATATAAAGAAACTTCAGCCATACCCATAAAAGATGTTGCAAAAGTACAAGGAGATAAAGGTAAATCTGAACTTATTTACAAATTAGACTTAAGTCATATTTTAGAAGAAACTAATTATACAAATATTAACCTTCATACTATTGGCCAACAAACTAATAGAATTGCAGATAAAGTTGAAAATATTTTATAGCCTTCTGAAATTACTTCTTCTCAAAAAGAAGTCAAAGGATCCTCATCCTCATCCTTAGAATCATCTAGTTCCTCTGATAAAGATTATTCTTCAGATACATGTCATTGTAAGTATTTGACATGAAATCCAGTATGAATTTGCTTCTTCTTCCTCTTTATCTTTAAATGTACTCTCTACTCCAGAAGAAATGGTGCTAGAAATGTTAAAAGATCTAAAAGATGGAGAATTAAAAAAAATATTTTGAAAAAATATAGAAAATATACAATGGAAATAAAAAAGGAAAAGCTTCTACATCAAGTAATATATCAGACTTACCTGAACAATTTAATATAAAACTGTTTTAGATAGGTTAAGAGCACAACAAGCCCGTACTAATCTTTCAATTCAAGATCTTTATAAAGAAATTAATAATCAAATGCAAGAAATAAAAGAATTAAAACAAGACTTAATTGAACTTTAAGAACTCAAACAACGAGTTGAGAATCTTGAAATTCACACACTCAAAAAATTATTAAGAAAATAATGATAATTTAGAACATCAAGAAAAATTTGACCAAAACATGTATGGTTTTGTAAATTCTTTAACAAGGAATCCACTTCAAAAATGGAAAACTCAAGTTACAATTAAGGTTAAAGATTTCTCTATTAAAGCACTTTGCTTACTAGATAGTGCCATACATGTTAGTTTAATAAGGGAAGGATTAATGCCAACAAAATATTATGCAAAAACCAAAAATAAACTCAGCCTAGCAACTGCTAGTAATAAACTCCATATCCATTATAAATTAAATAATGTCTATGTTTGCAAAAATGGTATATGTATAAAGACTAATTTCCTGCTCGGAAAATATTTAAACAATGATGTTATCCTTGAAAATCCATTTCTACAGATCCCACAGCCTTTTCAAATTGATTGATTAGGCCTTCAAACTATTAAAGACAATAAAGAATTAATTTTTGATTTTGTTAAATTAACTCCTATTTAACATATCAATATCATTCAAAATCAAATTGCTTATAAAGAAAAACAAATTGCATATCTTCAAGAAGATATGAATTCTTTAAGAATTGAAAAAGAATTACAAAAACCAGAATCCCAAAAAGATTTAATCCAATTTCAAAAATCTCTTGAAACAGAATGCTATTTTGACCTTCCTTTTGCCTTTTGGCATAGGAAACACCATACTGTTTCTCTTCCATATGTTGATAATTTCGATGAATCTCAAATTCCTACTAAAGATTGACCTATTCAGATGAATAAAGACCTTGTACAACTATGTACTAAAGATATCAATGATCTTCATGCTAAAATGCTTATTCAGAAATCACAATCCCCTTGGAATTGTGCAGCGTTTTATGTAAAAAAAGTGCTTGAACAAGAATGAGGTGTTCCTCATCTTGTTATCAACTACAAGCCTTTAAATAAAGTCTTAAAGTCCATCAGATATCCAGTTCCAAATAAAACTGATCTAATTAACCGTTTAGCTGGTGCCTTCCTCTTTTTAAACTTTGATCTTAAATTAGGATTTTGGTAAATCCAAATACCCCGGAGGACAGGTATAAAACTGCTTTTATATTATCATTTGGCCATTACGAATGGAACGTTATGCCATTTGGTTTAAAAAATGCTCCTTCATAATTTCAAAGAATAATGAATGACATTTTTAATCCATATCAAGCTTTTACACTCGTTTATATAGATGACATTCTTGTGTTTTCAAAATCTAATTGTGACCATTGGAAACATTTAAATATTTTTAAAAAAGTTATTGTCAAGAATGGACTTGTCATATCCCAAAAGAAAATGAAGCTTTCCCAAGCAAAAATTCAATTTCTTTGCTGTTTAATAAAAAAAGGAACTGTTTCTCCAGTCCAAAGAGTTATTAAGTTTGCATCCCAGTTTCCTGATAAAATTCTTAATAAAGAGTAATTGCAACATTTTCTTGCATGCCTTAGTTATGTTTTTGACTTTTATAAAGATCTTGCTAAAGAAAGGAAAATCTTGCAAATGCGCTTGACCAAAAATCCCATAGACGGTCACCTGCTCATACAAAAGCTGTTCAACATATTAAACAGAAAGTCCAAATTTTACCTTGTTTAACTATCCCTCATCTAGATTTATTAAAAATAGTTCAAACAGATGCATCTGAAATAGGTTTTGGAGGAATCCTTTTACAAAAAAACATCCTTGTAAAAGAAAAAATTCTTCATTTCACTTTTGGAACATGGACGCCCACTCAACAGAATTATTCAACTATTAAAAAGGAAATCCTATCCATAGTAAGTAGTATAATGAAGTTCCAAAGTGATTTATTAAACAAAAATTTTTTTTATTAAGAATAGATTGTAAATCTGCTAAAGAAATTTTAGAAAAAGATGTAAAAAATCTTGCTGCTAAGCAAATCTTTGCTCGCTGGCAAGCTTTATTAGCCATATTTGACTTTTACATTGAGTATATTGTAGGTAAAAATAATTCTCTTCCTGATTTTTTAACTCGTGAGTTTTTATAGGGACAAAAGAATGAAGCCTCAGTAGATTAGACCCTTTCTCCAGTCCCCAACTGATAAAGTTTCTTCCATTATGAATACTATACCTTTATCCAGAAAATCCAGCGGTAATTATCTTGAGAGATGGGGAGCAACCCATACTTTCTAATATTCCTCAAATTCAAAGCCCATCACGCCCTATATCCAAAAAACCTCAAGCTTCATAGGCCCAATATTTTACCACAAAAGCACCCTTGAGAATTTATTCCTTAGATGACATGTCTTATGCCGATACCATTTCTATTGAACATCTTATCCAAACCCTTTTTTCTCCTGATCACTTATTTATCCAACCTCTTGACTATAAAGTCTACGAATAGATTATGATCAGAACAGGCAGCTATACTATTGATCATACACATGGATCAAAAAATTCGTACTTAAATGCTTTACCAACCAATATTACTATCCTATATTCAAAAATCAAGATTCTGCATGTTCTTTTTGCAGAAGAATGGGGATGACCTCTTCATATGCCTCAAAGGCTTGATTCAAAACTTATTTTTAATTATTATGATTATATTTCTACTTGGGAAGTCATCCTCTATTATCAAAACCCATTCTTCCAACATTCTTGGTTCATCAGATTCAAATCAAACTCCCATAAAATACCTATGTGGTTCTTCACACAATTCTGGATCCCTTTTGATGCCACTAAACATATCCTTACTCAAGCACTTCTTCCTATTTATGAATCCTATTCTGTATCATTTAAAGCCCTTCTAATATCAGAAGAAAACCGCCTTTATCAGCACCTACAACTTGCAATAGAACCATATGTTACTATACAGTTTTATTGCAAGCAGGAGATTCCTTGGATCTTGAAATGGAATTTTTGTAAAGAAATGGACTTCATCAGACCAATTTTATCTCGAATGATTTATATCAAGTTTTGGCATCAATTTGATTATATTGCAATACTCCAGAAATATTCTACCAATTAAGCTATAAAGCCATCATTCTCTAAAGTTCTCAAAACTCCTAAAAAAGAAAAAGAAAGGCTTCATCCATCAAGTGATATTGACAAACAGAAGCATTCTTGTTCAGACTCTCCTTCTGCTCTTTATGCAATAGCAGATTTGCTTCAACTCAAAAAAGAACTTTAAAAGGAAATTATTGAACAAATACAAAAAGAACGGTTATCTGAAAATTCTCCATTAAGTTTTGGTCAGCACTTGCATCATCTTTGGGCTGATGACAATCCTTTTGAAAATATTGCTCCTGAACTAGATACAGATGCTGATGAGACAAAAAGTGATAATGAAAGATTCATATCTATCCAAAGAAAAGGAAAAAAATAAAGCTAGACAAGACATATGCCTTATCAAGCCACTCAATTTCTCACAAGCAATCATGACAATCCACTATTCAAAATAAAGTTCATCTATAGTGATGATTGTGATTAAGATTCTAGTTTATAATCAAGTATAGTTGTAATATAAAGTCATTTTGTGAGTATTTCTTCACTTAACTTTATGTTTGGATCTTGTTTAAGAAATTGCTGACTTAGAAGCAAGAACATCAAAAATCTTAATACTTGGTTGTGTGTTTGTTATTATTGAGAAATTTTAATCATGTTCCGCCAGGAGCAAAGCTGAGGTAGCTTTGTTGTCACCGTTGTTAACTGTGTGAAGGCATTTAAGCGTTTTGTTGGCGTATAAAATCCTTTATTTCATTAGATACTCATGGTGGATTTGGTTAAAATAACTCTGTAATACAAATTATGGCTAAGCTTATTAAGAAGTTTGTACCTTCTTCTTCCTCATCATCAAATTCCTTATCTTTTATGTCTATTAAAAATAGCGAAGAAATCAGTTATGACGATTTAGATCAAGTTCTTTGTGACTGGACTATTCCAACCATAAATAAAAATGATATTTATAAAGTTGGAAGTTTTCAATTAAAATCAAGTTATAAAGTAAAAACCATTGAAAGAACTGAATCCATTACCAGTAATATTTAGCATCTTTCTTTAATCAAGCCCTATGAAATAAAGGAGTATGCTAAAACATACAATTGTATTCATTTTGGATTAGTGCAAGTTGCTCTCAAGCCTTTAACATGACTTGGACTTAGAACAGATGCTCTCATTTATATTCAAAATACAAGACATAAAAAATTCAGTGATTCATTACTTGGAATGGTTAAATCAGGTTTGGCTAATGGCCCTTCTTTCTTTAATTGCTTTCAAAATTTCTCTGTTTCCCTTACAAATCCAGGTGCACATGAAGCTCTTACTCTTAGTATCCAGACAAAAGGTTTTGATATGAATCCTCAGAATCAAAATCTTGCTCTCATATATAGAATTTATTATAAACTCATAAATTCAGATGTTCTAGGCAAAGCCTATTCCTATCAAGCAAAAGGTATGACTACTTTATTCCAAACCAATTTCAAAAATAAAGTCAATATTCTGAAACTCATATAGTGGAATGATATTACTCTATCTAGTAAATGGTGTTTAGAAAACGCTCAACCTGAAAGGTCTTTAGAAAGTCAAGATATTGAAACAATTATTGAACATGAAGATGGAAGTGTTGAAATAAATTTTCAACAGGTTCAAGAGATACAACTCCTACAGTTTATCAACCTTTTAGAAAGTCTTATTCTCATCCTCCCTCTGTGGTAGGATCTTCCATAAAAGAACCATCCCGAGTTTCTTGCTCTACACCTAATATAGACCTTCGACCTATAGGACTAGTGTATCCTTCTTATCAAGCTTCTCCATCTAATACATATTATCCTTTGGAATCCGATTTCAATATAAATGTTATTGAATTCTTTGAAATGGATAAAGAAATGTTAAAAAAGAATTTAGCTCTACATCCTCTCACAAAATCCTTTTTTAACCATGTTTCTCAATAGCATAAAAACTTTCTAAAAGAAAAATGATATAAATATATGTATGATAATCAAAGAAATATTTATTTCTTTGATTGGCTTAAACTAGCCATGAAGAAAGCTTATAATACTAAAGATTTATCTGTCAATATGATAACTAAATTAAGCTCTTCTTGGATTATAGCTTCTACCAGTTCCTCTCCACAAAGAACTGAAGAATCTATACATCCTCCATTGCATCAAATCATTTATAAAGACACTTCAGCTGTACCCATAAAAGATGTTGCAAAAATACAAGGAGACAAAGGTAAAACTGAATTTATTTACAAATCAGATTAAAGTCATGTCTTAAAACAAAATAATTATACAAATATAAACCTTCATACTATTGGCCAACAAACCAATAGAATTGAAGATAAAGTTGAAAATAATTTAAAATTTTATGAAACTACTTCTTCCCATAAAGTAATCAAGACATAATCTTTACGTTTTCAAGGTGAAGCCCTTAAAGATCTAAAGTTATTAAAAAAACCCTTAAAATTTTCAGGCGAACTAATTAATCAATTATCTCATAGTTTTACAAATATAAAACTTAAAGATAATAAAAAAATAAAGATGAAAAATCCATAAATTTTTTATTTTCTAAAGCTTCGAGCTCAGACTCAGAATTCTCTGTTTTTGACTCTATAGAAGAAAAATCAAATGAAAATCTAGATGATCAAAATCAAGAATCTCTATAAATCAATAAAATATTTAAAAGACAAAAACCAATAGTCACTACAGTAAAAACAAGAAATTATTATCCAAGACCTACTCCAGTTAAGCTTCAATTCGAAGAACAAGCTATTCTAAATGGCCTTCGATTTGAAAACTCTTCAGTGTATGAATGGAATGTAGATGGACTATCTGAATATCAAATCTTGTAACTATGCCAACACATGATGATATATGCCTCTACCATCATGGCTACGGGTAATAATCAAAGACATGCAGTAAATGCAGTCATCCTTGGATTTATTTTATAATTACATGGTTGGTGGGAAAAATACCTATCTGATACAGAAAGAAATGCTATATTAAATGCAGTAAAAAGAGATTACTCAGGAAATCCTGTTCTTACTCCTCAAGGCCAAATGATCTCTGATTCCATCTACATGCTTATTAGCAATATAGTTAAGCATTTTATTGGTAATTATATGAATGAAGAAGAAAAATTAAAACCACAATTAATCAATTTATCTTGCCCAACATTATCAGATTTTCGTTGGTATAAAGATGTTTTCTTATCAAAACTACATACGATCGATGTAAGTAATTCAGAATTCTGGAAAGAAAAATTCATATCGGGTATTCCTAAACTTTTTACAAAAAAAGTTAGAGAAGAATTGAAATTAGAAAACTATAGAAATTTGAATTATGGAATGTATACATGTGGTGATCTAATTCAAAAGATTAATAAAGTTGGATTTTCATTATGTAATGAAATCAAACTTACACGTCAAATTAAAAATTGAAAAAGAATCATCAAGTATGAACTTGGTGATTTTTGTTTTCAATTGGGATGGAACCATTAATCAGTCCTTCTAGCCAGAATAAAAAGAAAAAGTTAAAAAGAAACCATCAAAAAAGAGAATCTAAACATTTTAACTCCACAATATTATACTCCCTCAAAAAAATATTATAAAATATCTTCTCATAAAAACCATTATAAAAAATTAAAGAAATCTTATACAAATGATAATCCGTCCACTTCTTATCCCAAGAAAAAAGAAATCTAACATTATAATTGCAAAGAAAAAGGACATATATCTCTTAATTGCCCACAAATAAAAGTTAAAATAGAAAAAGAAATCAAAACTATCTTAAAAGGATCCTCAGCGTCAGAGTCATCCAGTTCCTCTGATACAGATTATTCTTCCTCTCATGGTTCAGATACATGTCATTGTAAAATATTTGACGATGAAATCCAGTATGAATTTGTTTCTTTTTCCTTTTTATCTTTAAACATACTTTCTATTCTAGAAGAGATGGTGCTAGAAACGTTTAAAGATCTAAAAGATGAAGAATTAAAAAATAAATATTTTGAAAAAATACAAAATATAAATACAGGAACCAAAAAAGGGAAAGCTTCTACATTAAATAACATATCAGACTTACCTAAACAATTCAGCATTAAAACTATATCAGATAGATTAAGAGAGAAACAAGCTCCTACTCATCTTTCTATTCAAGATCTTTATCAAGAAATTACTAATCAAAAGCAATAAATAAAAGAATTAAAACAAGACTTAATTGAGCTTCAAGAACTCAAACAATGTGTTGAGAATCTTGAATTTCACACACTTAAAAATTATCAAGAAAATAATGATAATAAATTAGAACATCAAGAAGAATTTGGAGAAAACTTAAATGGTTTTGTAAATTCTTTAACAAGAAATCCACTTAAAAAAAGAAAAACTCAAGCTACAATTAAGATAAAAAACTTCTCTATTAAAGCACTTTGCTTACTAGATAGTGGTGCAAATGTTAATTTAATAAGAGAAGGAATAATCCCAACAAAATATTATGAAAAAACCAATAATAAACTCAATTTAGCTACTGCTAGCAAAAAAACTACATATCAAATACAAATTAAGTAATGTTTATGTCTGTAAATATGGAACATGCATAAAGACTAATTTCCTTCTAGGAAAGGATTTAAACAATGATATTATCCTTGGAAACCCTTTTCTACAAATTTTACAGCCTTTTCAAATTGACTCATGAGGTCTAAAAATTATTGTAGACAATAAAGAATTAAATTTTGATTTTGTTGAATTAACTCCTATTCAACATAAGAATATTATTTAGAGTATGTGTAAACAAGAATTAGATGTTCAAAACCATTCAGATATCCAACTCCAAATAAAACGGATCTTATTAATTGTCTCTCTAATCTCTTCATGTTTTCTACATTTAATCCTACATCCAGATTTTGGTACCTTCAAATTCTACTTGGAGGACAGATATAAAATTGTTTTTCTTTTCCTAAAGAAAATAAAAATCCAGATTATTACTAATTCTCATTCAGACCTATCTGCCTTCAAGAAGTATACCTTATCATTATGACATCAAGTACAAGTGAAAGCAAAACCCCTATTCAGGAATCAAGCTCTTCCTTTATACCTACATCCCAACAAATATCAATTCCTTTCTTCAATCTAGGATTATCTGTCACTTCACAAGAACTTATCAATGCCCGTTGGAGTGTCATTCTTTTTGATAAAAGAAAAAACACTAGAAAAACTCTATCCAAAATTGCAAACCAAATCAAGGACTTAGAAAGCCCAATCCTTATGTGCCTTGACATCCATTAAAGAGCACTATTATCCACCTATGCTGATGAAAAAGCATCCAGAGTTCACCTCCTAGAAAAGGTTAACACATCCCTTTCAAATGAGATAGCTGTAAGAATTAGAGAAAAAACTATTTCTTATTAGATCAAGGAGCGATTAATGCTCAAAGATCAATATATAAGCTGGGCAACTGGCTTTCCCAAATTGTTCCTACGATCATATGAAGTTGATATCTCATATATCGAACAAGGAGTAGTCCAAAGAAGATTTTCTTTATGCAAAAATGATTTTGAAATGATACAACAGCTCCCTGTAATCGTGCGTCATGCCCTTCGCAGCCTTGAAGTTACCAAAAGACAACTTCTTATATCGATTTCATCAAGTTTGGGTGAAAGATTAGAAATCCAATTTTATCAACCTTATCAAGTATGGATAATCATCAATTATGAAGAAGGAGATTTAATCTGTAAAAAATTCATCTCCACCTTAAATGATTACGAGCATCTCCCTGTTGATCATCCAGCTCAATGGTATGAATCTCATGAAGTCGCTACAATGGAATACAGCTTAGAACATCTCCAAAATTATGATCTAGCTTCTGATCAATATCAAAGATTTCTTAATCTAGAAGGACTTCTTGAATTTGCAAGTACATATAGATATGTTTGGTGTGATGGTTAACAAGTTGTTTGCATTACTGATGATCTCGCTGAGTAAACAACGGTGATACAAAATCCTTCTAAATCCGGACATACCAAGCTTAATCAAATTCTTAATGCCTATGAAGATATCTCTTTTGGCATTTCGGAAAAAACTCGTGAAGAATTGATTCAGCTATTCCATAAAGAATTCGAAAATGATAATGAAGGTTGGAATGACCCTTGTCATAATTTTGACTCTATTATGAAGTTCTCCACCAGATGCAATGGAATTCAATAGGATGGTGATTAATCTTATTAAGATTTAGATTTATCAAGATCTATTAATAGTTTTCTCTATAAACCCTGCAAAGAAAAGATAACAAAAACTTTATCATTGTTACCATATCCATAGCTATGCTATTCTCTACAAACACATCAAAGTTATGTTGAAAAAGTACTATACAAAAAAGCTACTTTGAGAACGAAGACAAAAGACAACTAGGAAAAATTCAAAAGCCAACAAAAAAATTCAAGGCTTCATAGACTCCTCTCTATGCAACAAACCAACCATGTACTATGCATAGGAATAAAGCAACACCCTCCAAGTCAACAAGTACACTCATCGTAGCAAGAAGACAAACCATCTATACGGCAACCTGTGATTCTATCCAGCGGTAAAATCCTAAAACAACATAAAATGAAATGGAAATGCAGTGTAAATTCAATTATAATGAAATGTAAATTATGTTTGCTAAGGTTATAAATAGTGCCAGCCTTCTCCGTGTATAGGGAAGAGTTGGAATACCAGTCAAAATCCAACCTTGCTTCCACCACCATCTCCTCTCTCCTCTCCCTTCCACTTTTGTATACCCACCATCTTCCCCATTTGGTATCAGAGATAAGTTGGCACCTAGTTTGTAATCAAGTATTGTTGCAATATAAGGTCGTTTTGTGAGTATTTCTTCACTTATCTTTATGTTTTGATTTTGTTTAAGGAATTGCTGACTCAGAAGCAAGAACGTCAAAACTCTTAATACTTGGTTGTGTGTTTGTTATTATTGAGAAATTGTAATCATATTCTGCCCGGAGTAAAGCTAAGGTAGCCATTATTGTCGCCGTTATTAGCCGTGTGAAGGCGTTTAAAGCATTTTTTTGGTATGTAAATCCTCTATTTTGTTAGATACTCATGGTGGATTTGGTTAAAATAACTTTGTAATACAAATTATGGCTAAGCTTATTAAGAAGTTTGTACCTTCTTTTTTTTTACCTTCTTCTTCCTCATTATCAAATTCCTTATCTTCAATGTCTATTTAAAATAATGAAGAAATCAGTTATGATGATTTAGATCAAGTTATTTGTGACTGGACAATTCCAACCATAAATAAAAATGATATTTATAAAGTTGGAAGTTTTCAATTAGAATCAAGTTATAAAGTAAAAAACATTGAAAGAACTAAATCCATTACCAGTAATATTCAGCATCTTTCTTTAATCAAACCCCATGAAATAAAGGAGTATGTTAAAACATACAATTGTATTCATTTTGGATTAGTGCAAGTTGCTCTAAAGCCATTAACAAGACTTGGACTTAGAACTGAAGCTCTCAGCTATGTTCAAGATACAAGACATAAAAAATTTAGTGATTCATTACTTGGAATGGTTGAATTAAGTTTGGCTAATCGCCCTACTTTCTTTAATTGCTTTCCAAATTTCTTTGTTTCTCTTACAGACCAGGTGCACATGAAGCTTTTACTCTTGGTATCCAGACAAAAGGTTTTGATATGAATCCTCATAATCAAAATCTTACTCTCATAAATAGAATATATTATAAACTCACGAATTCAGTTGTTCCAGGCATAGCCTATTCCCATCAAGCAAAAGGTATGACTACTTTATTCCAAACCAATTTCAAAAATAAAGATAATATCCCAAAACTCATATGGTGGAATGATATTAATCTATTTGGTAAATGGCGCTTAGAAAATGCTCAACCAGAAAGGTCTTTAGAAAATCAAAATATTGAAACATTATTGAACATGAAGATGGAAGTGTTAAAATAAATTTTCAAACAGATTCAAGAGATACAACTCCTATAGTTTATCAACCTTCTAGAAAGTCTTATTCTCATCCTTCCAATACTTTAGAAAAAGCATTGATAATTTGATTAAGAGCTGTATGTCCAGATTTATATGGCTTATGTATCACTCTTACAGGGAGATGCTCATAATCATTTAAAGTAAAGCTGAATTCTTTGCAGACTAAATCTCCTTCTTCATAAGTCATGATTGTCCATAATTGATAAGGTTGATAAAATTGAATTTCTAATCTTTCACCCAAACTTGATGAAATCGTTATGAGAAGTTATCTTTTAGTAACTCCAAGGCTATAAAGGGCACGACGCATGATTGTAGTGAGTTGCTATATTATTTCAAAATCATCTTTGCATAAAGAAAACCTTTGGACTAATCCTTTTCAATATATAAGATATCAACTTCATATGATGGTAGGAACAATTTGGGAAAGCCAGTTGCCCAGCTTATATATTGAGCTTTGAGCATTAATCGCTCCTTGATCTGACAAGAAATAGTTTTTTCTCTAATTCTTCAACTATCTCATCTGGACGGGCTGTGTTAACCTTTTCTAGGAGGTAAATTTTGGAAGCTTTTTCATCAGCACAGGTGGATAATAGTGCTCTTTGATGGATGTTATGGCACATAAGGATTTAGCTTTCTAAGTCCTTGATATGGTTTGCAATTTTGGTTAGGGTTTTTCTAGTGTTTTTTCTTTTATCAGAGAGAATGGCACTCCAATGGGCATTGATAAGTTCCTGTGAAGTGACAAACAACCCTAGATTGAAGAAAGGAATTGAAATTTGTAAGGATGTAGGTATGAAGGAAGAGCTTGATTCCTGAAAAGCGGCTTTACTTGATGTCATAATGAGAAGGGATACTTCTTGAAGGCAGATAGGAGTAAAATATAGGTTTGAATGAAAATTATCAATAACCTGAATTTTTATTTTCTTTAGGAAAAAAAGAGCAATTTTATATCTGTCCTCTGGGTAGCATTTGAAGGTACCAGAATCTGGATGTAGGATTAAATGTAGAAAATATGAAGACATAGAAAGACAATTAATAAGATCCATTTTATTTGGAACTGGATATTTGAATGGTTTTTGAACATCTTTTTCTTATTTACACTTTGTCTAAATAATATTGATATGTTGAATCAGAGTTAATTCAACAAAATCAAAATTTAATTCTTTATTGTCTAAAATAGTTTTTAGACCTGATGAGTCAATTTGAAAAGGCTAAAAAATTTAAAGAAAAGGATTTCCAAGGAAAACGTCATTGTTTAAATCTTTTCCTAGAAGGAAATTAATCTTTATGCATGTTTCATTTTTACAGATTTGTATTTGATATGTAGTTTTTTACTAGCAGTAGCTAGATTGAGTTTATTATTGGTTTTGTCATAATATTTTGTTGGGATTAATCCTTCTCTTATTAAATTAACATCTGTGCCACTATCTAGTAGGCAGAGTGCTTTAATAGAGAATTCTTTGATCTTAATTGTAACCTAAGTTTTCCATTTTTTAAGTGGATTCCTTGTTAAAAAATTTACAAAACCATTCTAATTTTCATCGAATTTTTCTTGATTTTCTATATTATCATTATTTTCTTGCTAATTTTTGAGTATGTGAAATTCAAGATTCTCAACACGTTGTTTGAGTTCTTAAAGTTCAATTAAGTCTTGTTTTAATTCTTTTATTTCTTGCTTTTGATTATTAATTTCTTTATAAAGATCTTAAATAGAAAGATGAGTAGGAGCTTGTTGCTCTCTTAATCTATCTAATACAATTTTAATGCCGAATTGTTCAGGTAGGTCTGATATGTTATTTAATGTAGAAGCATTTCCTTTTTTAGTTCCTTTATTTATATTTTTTATTTTTTCAAAATATATATTTTTTAATTCTTCATCTTTTAGATCTTTAAACATTTCTAGCTCCATCTCTTCGGGAGCAAAAGGTATGTTTAAAGATAAAGAGGTAGAAGAAGCAAATTCATATTGGATCTCACTGTCAAATATTTTACAATGACATATATCAGAATAATGAGACGAAGAATAATCTAGATCAGAGGCACTGGATGACTCTAACTCTGTGGATCTAATAAGTTCTTAAAAATGCATTTTTTCATGCACATTTTGAACAATTTTAAGCACTTATTAACTTGAAAGAGCCTTATTTAGTGTGATATCATGGTTTCATTCATTTTAAATTCATTTTTATATTTTTCTGCGTAAATTTTTTAAAAATCACACTTTTTGCATACATTTATGGAACTTGCTATTTTTGGAAAGTCTATTTTTGAAAAGTGTCATGAAAATAATTTTTCTCATGAATTAAATTGAATTTTCATCATCATTAGTTCATTCATATAAAATCATGAAGAATGGTGTGCATTGTCATTGTCATTTCATGAAAGACGGGCCCATAGTCATGCATATGTGATGTTTGGGGTAAAATTGTTTTTTCATATGAATTCACATTTGTTTTGTAGGAAATTGATTATATGAGTCACATTTGTAAAGAATTGAGGCAAGAAATTGATTTTTAAGAGAAAGGAGAGAAGAATTGAACAGAAAAAGAAATTGGAAGAAAATTGCAAAAAGTTGGCTTCATGGTCCCACACACACATGCACGTGTGTGGTACACTGGTAAAATATCCAAGATGGGGCCCATTTATTTGTTGCACATTTTCAAGAGATTTTGAAGAGAATTTGAAGAATATCTCATCGATGATGGACAAGGAACGCCACATAGGAGTTCTCTTTGAAGAAGGAAAATATTTAATTGAAAAAAAAATAAAAAAAATCCAAGCAAGCTATTCCACATCCAAAAGAGGATTTTGGATCAGATTTTGATTGAAAAAATCAAGGAAAAAATCAAGGGAGAAATATCTAGAAGATAATTACTACATCGCGGGAGAATCAAGGAAAAAATTATGGATTTGACCCTGTACTTACTGGGATATTACTACATCGCGATTCTGCACTTGAAACTCACAATCAAGTTTTTGATGCCATTTCTGGGGATCGCCATTCAATGTAACTTTTCTAACTTTCCTTATTTACATTGCTTTGTGTGTGTGTTTTAATTTTGGCATCTTTTTAGACATAGGAGGACGTACATGGAATGCTGAACCACCCTTAATTGGAATAGAAAGTGCATAGAATGTTAGAAAGATAACATCACTTTGATTTTTAGAAACTTTCTAAAATTGGAAAAAGCTACTGTTTTCATGTTGTCATAACTTCTTTTGGAAAAAAAGTATACCAAAAGTGATCTAATCACTATCCTTAATCTTCTCGGTGTCTAAGAAAGCCTTTACCCCTATAGTGCGTGACAGCTTGTCTGTTCAAGATACTGGTCCTTCAAATGGGTCCATCTGTGACTCTTCCACTTCCTTGTAGCTAACCTGGCTGAGTTGGTTTCATAGGACCAAATTAGAGAACTAGAGGAAAATTTTCAACTTTAAGGAGTTACTTAGATGTTTTTTGTATAAATTAGGCTTTTATCATTTTTCAAAAAAAAAAAAAAACAAAAAAAGAACAGGTGATTCCAAAAATGGATTGTTGGGAATCCGCAAACATGAGGGGGCTTAACAATGGGGAAACTAATGGGAATGGAATCAATACTGATGGCCATCCGAAGTCTTGGCGTGCCTTGTGCGAACAAGACAAAATCACAAAGTTACATCAAAGAAATTGTTCAGTTGGACCTCATGAATGGGAGTGGGCCAATCACTATGATCTTTGTTACAATGAGGAATTTGTGGAACAATTTAATGGAATGATTAGGTTAGATGATCAACTAATAAGGGTCTCGCATGATTACCCACACCCCACACAATCATTCACTCATTCTGATATGGATGTGGCATTTCCATGGCGGGTTGAATCAAATCAATGGCATTACCACAATGAAATGGGTAGCATGTGTGGTCCAAATTGGGATGACCAACCACTGGACAATTGGTGAAATGGGCCTAACATGGATTATGTCTCTTCTTCCCAAGAATTTATTTTGGACTGGTCATATGACTATCCCTCACAGGATACATCATATGTACCCCCTTCTTCTCCCTGGTCATATGCACCTCATAATTCCCATCCACCTAAATGGTCATATGAACCACCACCACCCCTGACGAATTATTTAGAGGATACTTTAGCCAAATTGGTTGAGTTCACACAAAATACCATGCAAACCATACAAAAAAATGAACACAACATGAAAAGCCTAATGACTTCGATTAATCAAATAGGGCTTGAAATGAGAAAACAAAATGCCACTCTTGGAATTGAAGATGATCCTCAATTCATTGAAGATATTGTTGATATGGATCACACAAACACACAGTGGATATCCAAGGATGTACATGAGTACATGGATGATGGTGCAATGCATGAACCAATTGATGAATCACATAAGCCCGTGTGCCCCACTTTTCCTCAATATCATCCATTCCACTTCATCAAAGAGTAATCTATGCCCTTTTACATAAATCCTTTCTATGATTCAGATTCCTCTAATAAATTTGGCATTGCAATCTTTCACAAATTTGATATTCCTACAATTGAGGAAACTACAAATGAACCTAATGAGCCTCAAAAGGAAAATTAAATTTGCGAGGATGACCCCATTTTTCAGATTTCTGAGTTGGATAATCTGGAATCTTTATAATCATGTACCAACTTTTTCATGAACTTTGATGATCCAACCTTTAAAGAAATTGCCCTCGTATTTCTTGGCCCTAAATGTTATTAAGAAAAACTTGCAAAATTGAAGAATAATAGTCCCATTCAGACTCCCAAGTCCAACAATTTGGAGTCCTTTGAGCCCATGTCTAAATGAAATTATGAAATTGAACTAATGAAATTTGTGGCATGGGAGGACCTAGGGCCACCCAGTTGTTCATTGCATCCTCTCCTACCTGTCAAAGATCCATTTTTAAGGGAAGTGGACGAAATTTGCTTTATGGTCCCTTCTTCACACAGTCTACAGCAATATGTGGTCCTCATGGTTTCTTCTCTTTTTGTGCTTCTTATAAACTGTGTGGAGGAAATTTTCATTTGAGATTCGAGTGGACTCATAGTTTTGAATCCATTAGTGTAGTTTTCTTTTCTTTTCTTTTTAGCATAGATATATTATTTTAGAGTAGTTTTTGTTCTTGTTTTTCTATTTTGTCTAACATTGGACAGGAAGTAGCTTGACACATCTTCAGGTGACTTCTTCTCTCTGCCCTTTTTTACATTTATGTTTCCTCATATTACTTTTACAGTTTTACATCGCATTCATAACCATCAAGGATGATGTTCATCTTAGGTTGGGGGGTGGGAACAAGCACGCTTATCCAATTTTTTTAAGACAATTTTTTTTATTTTTCTATCACTTTTATCATTTTAGTCAGTTTTTAATCATTTTAGATTTTTTAAACAAAAAATTAGGACCTTTATTTCTTTTTTGTTGGTATTTATTTTTCATTTTGGAAAAGAAAGTTTTCAAAAGAAGTGAAGCGATTTGAAGATATATAGAAATCTGGAATTTTGATACTTTTGGAAGGAAGTAAAAAGAAAGTTTGCATTTTCTAAAGGAGAAAACCTATCAGAGGATAACCAAAACTTGCTTTTTACATACATACATGTATAAATTTTTCAAAATTTTGGATATGAAGCTTTGATGTAGTTTGTTTTTGGAATTTTTCTGGAGAATACGATGTGAACCTCAAATTTAGTTTGTAGAATATTTTTGTTTCTTGATTCATTTTTGGTAAATTATATATATTAGAACCAAAATGAATTAATTCAAGTGAAATGAGAATTGCCACATAGTATTTACTTTGGATTAAAAAAGAAAATAAAAAGAAGAAAGTGAAAAAAAAAAAGAGCATATCATTAGCAATTTATGACTAGTTTGGGTTCATAGCCCTTTTAACTCGAGCTAGTAAGCCTGGAGGGATATTTCCATATCTAGTGCCCTAAAGCCATTTGGTTTAGGAGTCATTGGCCTAACTCTCGCTACATGGGTTAAATAAGAAGCTTAAGGGACCTAAACATTGCACAGTCACAAGAAAAAAAAAAAAGAAATTGAAGATGAATTATGGCCCAACGAATGTCCGTAAAAATTTTCAAGGGATATGTGCAGAAAAGTATAAGGACTAAGTTTGCTCATTAGATCCCAACTTTTGTTATATGATATAAACTTGGAAAATTTTACATTGGAAAAAGTAAGAGAGTGAAGAGTATATGCAAGTGTTTGCAAGGGAGTATGTGCGGAGAAGGACAAGGACTAGATTTGTTCTTTGAATTCTTATATTGTATGAACTTGGGAATTCTTGCATCGGAAAAAGATAGTGAAGAGAAAAGAGACCAACAGAAGTAAATAGTAAAGTGGCAGCTGTCTTAGTAACTTTGAGAGAAAATTTCTTTCTTTTTTTGTAGGCGATCAGACTATTTGAAGGAAAAAATCTATTTTTGTAGCATTATTGTGTAATATTTGAAATAGGTTTTTTATGTATACAATTTTCCACTATACATGCAAGTTGGTTTGAATTTGAGAAAGTTTTTGAAAATAAAATTGTGGACTGGACTTTGAAAAGTCTGAAAGTGTAATTATTCCAGATTTCAAAAATATCCGATATGAGGGTGTATCACCGTTGTTTGCTCAGCGAGATCATCAGCAATGCAAACAACTAGTTGACCGTCACACCAAACATATCTGTACGTACTTGCAAATTCAAGATGTCCTTTTAGATTGAGAAATCTTTGATATTGATCAGAAGCTGGATCATAATTTTGGAGATGTTCTAAGTTGTATTTCATTATAGCGACTTCATGAGATTCATACCATTGAGCTGGATAATCAACAGGGAGATGCTCGTAATTATTTAAGGTAGAGATGAATTTTTTGCAAATAAAATCTCCTTCTTCATAATTCATGATGGTCCATAATTGATAAGGTTGGTAAAGCTGGATTTCTAATATTTCACCCAAACTTGATGAAACCGTTATGAGAAGCTGTCTTTTGGTAACTCCAAGGCTGCAAAGGGCATGACGCGCAATTGCAGGGAGCTGCTGTATCATTCCAAAATCATCTCTGCATAAAGAAAATATTTGGACTAATCCTTGTTCGATATATGAGATATCAACTTCATATGATGGCAGGAACAATTTGGGAAAGCTAGCTGCCCAGCTTATTTATTGAGCTTTGAGCATTAATAGCTCCTTGATCTGACAAGAAATGGTTTTTTTTTCTAATTTTTACAACTATCTCATCTGGAAGGGCCGTGTTAACCTTTTCTAGGAGGTGAATTCTGGATATTTCTTCATTAGCATAGGTGGATAACAGTGCTCTTTGATGGATGTTATGGCACATAAGGATTTGGCTTTCTAAGTCCTTGATATGGTATGCAATTTTGGATATGGTTTTTCTAATGTTTTTTCCTTTATCAGAGAGAATGACACTCTAATGGGCATTGATAAGTTCTTGTGAATTGACGATAATCCTAGATTAAAGAAGGGAATTGAAATTTGTTTGGATGTAGGTATGAAGGAAGTGCTTGATTCTTGAATAGTTGCTTTACTTGATGTCATAATGAGAAGGGATACTTCCTGAAGGCAGATAGAAGTAAAAGATAGGTCTAAAAAAGATTTATCAATAACCTGTATTTTTATTTTCATTGGAAAAAGAAAAGCAATTTTATATCTGTCCTCCGGGTAGAATTTGAACATACCAAAATCTAGATGTAGGATTAAATGTAGAAAACATGAAGACATCCGAGAGATGATTAATAAGATCCATTTTATTTGGAACTGGATATTTGAATGCTTTTTGAACATCTTATTCTTGTTTACACTTTGTCTGAATAATATTGATATGTTGAATTACAGTTAATTCAACAAAATCAAAAATTAATTCTTTATTGTCTAAATAGTTTTTAGACCTGATGCGTCAATTTGAAAAGGCTGTACAATTTGTAGAAAAGGGTTTCTAAAGATAACATCATTGTTTAAATTCTTTCGCAGAAGAAAATTAGTCTTTGTGCATGTTCCATTTTTACAGACATAAACATTACTTAATTTGTATCTGATATATAGTTTTTTGCTATCACTAGTTAAATTGAGTTTATTATTGGTTTTTTCATAATATTTTGTTGGGATTAATCCTTTTCTTATTAAATTAACATCTGCGCCACTATCTAGTATGTAGAGTGCTTTCATATAGAAGTCTTTGATCCAAATTGTAGCTTGAGTTTTCCATTTTTTAAGGTGGATTCCTTGTTAAAGAATTTACAAAACCATTTAAGTTTTCATCAAAGTTTTCTTAATGTTCTAAATTATCATTATTTTCTTGATAATTTTTTAGTGTGTGAAACTCAAGATTCTCTACATGTTGTTTGAGTTCTTGAAGTTCAATTAAGTCTTGTTTTAATTCTTTTATTTCTTGCTTTGGGTTATTAATTTCTTTAGAAAGATCTTAAATTGAAAGATGAGTAGGAGCTTGTTGCTCTCTCAATCTATCAAAAACAGTTTTTATACTGAATTGTTCAAGTAAGTCAGATATATTACTTGATGTAGAAGTTTTTCCTTTTTTATTTCTATTGTTTATTTTTTGTATTTTTTCAAAATATTATTTTTAAATTCTTCATCCTTTAGATATTTAAACATTTCTAGCACCATTTCTTCTGGAGCAGAGAGCACATTTAAAGATAAAGAGGAAGAAAGAGCAGATTCATACTAGGTTTCATTGTCAAATATTTTACAATGGCATGTATCTAAAGAATAATCTTTATCAGAGAAACTAGATAATTCTAAGGATGAGGATGAGGATCCTTTTAAGATAGTTTTGATTTATTTTTGAGAAGAAATAATTACAGAAGGCTATAAAATATCTTCAACTTTATCTTCAATTATATTAGTTTGTCGGCCAATAGTATGAAGGTTAATATTTGTATAATTATTTTGTTCTAAAACATGACTTAAATCTTATTTGTAAATAAATTCAGATTTACCTTTATCACCTTATATTTTTGCAACATCTTTTATGGGTACGGCTAAAATTTCTTTATATATGATTTGATGTAATGGAGGATATATAGATTCTTTAGTTCTTTGTGAAGAGGAACTGGTAGAAGCTATAATCCAAGAAGAGCTTAATTTAGTTATCATATTGATGGATAAATCTTCAGTATTATAAGCTTTCTTCATGGCTAGTTTAAGCCAATCAAAGAAAGAAATATTTCTTTGATTATCGTACATATATTTATACCATTTTGCTTTTAGAAAGTCTTTATGCTCATAAGAAACCTGTTTAAAAAGGGATTTTGTTAAAGGATGTAGAGCTAAATTTTTTTTAACATTTCTTTATCAATTTCAAAACATTCAATAACATTTATATTGAAATCGGATTCTGAAGGATTATATGTATTAGATGGAGAAGCCTGATAAGAAGGATACACAAGTCCTTAGGTTGAAGGTCTACATTAGGTGTAAAGCAAGAAACTCAGGATGGTTCTTTTATGGAAGATCCTACCACAGAGGGAGGATGAGAATAAGACTTTCTAAAAGGTTGATAAACTGTAGGAGTTGTATCTCTTGAATCTATTTAAAATTTTATTTTTTAACACTTCCATCTTCATGTTCAATAATTGTTTCAATATCTTGATTTTTTAAAGACCTTTCTGGTTGTGCGTTTTCTAAGCACCATTTACCAAATAGATTAATATCATTTCACTGTATGAGTATTGGAATATTAACTTTATTTTTGAAATTAGTTTGGAATAAAGTAGTCATACCTTTTGCTTGATGGGAATAGGCTATGCCCGGAACAACTGAATTCATGAGTTTATAATAAACTCTATATATGAGAGCAAGATTTTGATTATGAGGATTCATATCAAAACCTTTTGCCTGGATAGTAAGAGTAAGAGCTTTATGTGCACCTGGATCTGTAAGGGAAACAATGAAATTTGGAAAGCAATAGAAGAAAGTAGAGCCATTAGCCAAACTTGATTCAACCATTCCAAGTAATGAATCACTAAATTTTTTATGTTTTATATCTTGAACATAGATGATAGCTTCAGTTCTAAGTCCAAGTCTTGTTAATGGCTTTAAAGCAACTTGCACTAGTCCAAAATGAATATAATTGTATTTTTTAACATACTCCTTTATTTCACAGGGCTTGATTAAAGAAAGGTGCTGAATATTGCTGGTAATAGATTCAGTTCTTTCAATGGTTTTTCCTTCATAACTTGATTTTAATTGAAAACTTCCAACTGTATAAATTTCATTTTTATTTAAAGCTGGAATAGTCCAGTCACAAATAACTTGATCTAAATCGTCGTAACTGATTTCTTCACTATTTTTAATAGACATAGAAGATAAGGAATTTGATGATAAGGAAGAAGAAGGTACAAACTTCTTAATTAGCTTAGCCATAATTTGTATCATAGAGTTGTTTTAACCAAATCCACCATGAGTATCTAACGAAATAGGGGATTTACACACCAACAAAATGCCTTCACATGGTAAACAATGGCGACAATAATGGCTACCTCAGCTTCGCTCCGGGTGGAATTTGATTAAAATTTCTCAATAATAGCAAGCATACAACCAAGTATTAAGATTTTTGACGTTTTTGCTTCTGAGTCAACAATTGCTTAAACAAAATCAAAACATAAAGATAAGTGAAGAAATACTCAAAAAACGACTTTATATTGCAATGATACTTGATTAGAAATTAGATGCCAACTTGGCACTGATATTAAATGGGGAAGGTGGTGGGTATACAAAAACAGAAGGGAGAGGGGAGAGGAGATGGTGGTGGAAGTAAGGCTAGATTTTGACTGGTATTCTAACTCTTACCTGTACATGGAGAAGGCCAGTAATATTTATAGCCTCAGCAAACATAATTTACATTTCATTACAACTGAATTTGGATAGCATCTAAATTTCATTTTATGTGCTGGCATATTGCATGATGTTTCAGGATTTTACTGCTGGATAGGATCACAGGTTGCTGTATAGATGGTTTGTCTTCATGATATGATGATTATACTTGTTGACTACGAGGGTGTTGCTTTATTCTTCTGCATAGTTGCTTTATTCTTCTGCAAGTACTTGGTTGGTATGTTGCGGATAGAGGAGTCTATGGAGCCTTGTTCATTCTTGTTGTCTTTTGGGTTTTTCACAATTGGCTTTTCTCTTCTTTCTCAAATTAGTTTTTTGTATAGTACTTTTTCAACATAACTTTGATGTATTTGTAGAGAATAGCACAGCTATGGATACGGTAGCAATGATAAAGCTTTTGTTATCTTTTCTTTGCATGCTTTATAGAGAAAACTCTTAATGAATCTTGATATATCTAAATCTTGATAAGATTAATCACCATCCTGATGAATTCCATTACAGCTGGTGGAGAACTTCATAATAGAGTCAAAATTATGACAACGACCTTCATTATCGTTTTCAAATTCTCCATGGAATAGTTGAATTAATTATTCACGAGTTTTTTCTAAAATGTCAAAAGAGATATCTTCATAGGCATTAAGAACTTGAATAAACTTGGCATGTCTAGATTTAGAAGGATTCTGTATCACTGTTGTTTTCTCAGTGAGATCATCAATAATGCAAACAACTCATCGACCGTCACACCAAACATATCTATATGTACTGCCAAATTCAAGATGTCCTTTTAGATTGAGAAATCTTTGATATTGATCAGAAGCTGGATCATAATTTTTGAGACATTCTAAGCTGTATTCCATTGTAGCGACTTCATGAGATTCATACCATTAAGTTGGATAATCAACAGAAAGATGCTCGTAATCATTTAAGGTAGAGATGAAATTTTTGCAAATTAAATCTCCTTCTTCATAATTCATGATGGTCCATAATTGATAAAGTTGATAAAACTGGATTTCTAATCTTTCACACAAACTTGATGAAATCGTTATGAGAAGTTGTCTTTTGGTAACTCCAAGGCTGTGAAGCGCATGACGCACGATTGCAGGGAGCTACTGTATCATTTCAAAATCATCTTTGCATAAAGAAAATATTTGGACTAATCCTTGTTCAATATATGAGATATCAACTTCATATGATGGCAGGAACAATTTGGGAAAGCCAGTTGCCCAGCTTATATATTGAGCTTTGAGCATTAGTTGCTCCTTGATCTGACAAGAAATAGTTTTTTCTCTAATTCTTGCAGCTATTTCATCTAGAAGGGCTGTGTTAACCTTTTCGAAGAGGTGAATTCTGGATGTTTTTTCATCAACATAGGTGGATAACTGTGCCCTTTGATGGATGTTATGGCACATAAGGATTTGGCTTTCTAAGTCCCTGATATGGTTTGCAATTTTGGATAGGGTTTTTCTAGTGTTTTTTGTTTTATCAAATAGAATGGCACTCCAATGGGCATTGATAAGTTCTTGTGAAGTGACAGATAATCCTGGATTGAAGAGAGGAATTGATACTCATTGGGATGTAGGTATGAAGGAAGAGCTTGATTCCTGAATAGGGGCTTTGCTTTTGCTTGTACTTGATATCATAACGAAAAGGGTTACTTCCTAAAGGCATATAGGTCTAATGAGAATTATCAATAATTTGAATTTTTATTTTCTTTGGGAAAAGAAAAATAATTTTATATTTGTCCTCCGGGTAGAATTTGAAGGTACCAAAATATGGATGTAGGATCAAATGTAGAAAAGATGAAGATATCAGAGAGACGATTAATAAGATCCGTTTTATTTGGAACTGGATATTTGATTTTTTTAACACCTTATTCTTATTTACACTTTCTTTGAATACTATTAATATGTTGAATATGAGTTGATTCACCAAAATAAAAAATTAATTCTTTATTGTCTAAAATAATTTTTAGACCTAATGAGTCAATTTGAAAAGGCTATAAAATTTGTAGAAAAGGGTTTCCAGGGATAACATCATTGTTTAAATCCTATCCTATAAGGAAATTAGTCTATATGCATGTTTCATTTTTACAAACAGAAACATTACTTAATTTGTATTTGATATGTGGTTTTTTTTCTAGCAAAAGCTAGATTGAGTTTATTATTGGTTTTTTTATAATATTTTATTAGGATGAATGATTCTCTTATTAAATTAACATCTGCGCTAAAATCTAGTAAGCAGAGTGCTTCAATAGAGAAGGGTTTGATCTTAATTGTAACTTGATTTTTCCATTTTTTAAGTGGATTTCTTGTTAAAGAATTTACAAAATGATTTAAGTTTTCACCGAATTCTTTTTGATGTTCTAATTTATTATCATTATTTTCTTGATATGTTTTGAGTGTGTGAAATTCAAAATTCTCAACACGTTGTTTAAGTTCTTGAAGTTCAATTAAGTCTTGTTTTAATTCTTTTATTTCTTGCTTTTGATTAGTAATTTCTTTATAAAGATCTTGAATTGAAAGATGAGGAGGAGCTTGCTACTCTCTTAATCTATCTAATACAGTTTTAATACTGAATTGTTTAGGTAAGTCAGATATATTATTTGATGTAGAAGCTTTTCCTTTCTTTATTTCTTATATTTATATTCTATATTTTTTGAAAATATTTATTTTTTAATTCTTCATCATTGAAATCTTTAAACATTTCTAGCACCAGTTCTTCTGGAGCAAAAAGTACGTTTAAAGATAAAGAGGAAGAAAAAGCAGATTCATACTGGATTTCACTGTTAAATATTTTACAATGACATGCATCTGAAGAATAAGAGGAAGAATCATCTGTATCAGAGGAACTAGATGACTCTGACGCTGAGGGTCCTTCTAAGATAGTTTTGATTTCCTTTTCTATTTTTACTTTTATTTTTGGGCCTGAGGAGCTATACGTCCTTTTTCCTTGCAATTGTAACATTGTATATCTTTTTTCTTGGGATAAAAAGTGGATGGATTATCTTTTGTATAAGATTTCTTTGATTGTTTATAAGGATTTTTATGAGAAGATTTTTTATAATATCTTTTTGAGGGAATATAATATTGTGGAGTTGAAAAATGTTTAGATTTTCTTTTTTGATGGTTTCCTTTTAAGTTTTTCTTTTTATTATGGATAAAAGGACTAATTAATGGTTCCATGCTAAATTGATAACAAAAATCACCAAGTTCGTATTTGCTGATTCTTTTTTTATTTTCAATTTATCGTTTAAGTTTGATTTCATTGCATAATAAAAATCAACTTTATATATCTTTTGAATGAGGTCACCATATGTATAAAGTCCTTAATTTAAATTTTCATAATTTTCTAATTTTAATTCTTCTCTAACTTTTTCTGCAAAAATTTTAAGAAAACTAGATATAAATTTTTCTTTCCAAAATTTTGAATTGCTTACATCGATTATACGGAGTTTTAATAAGAAAACATCTTTCTACCAACGAAAATCTAATAATGTTGGGCAAGATAAATTGATTAATTGTGTTTTTATTTTTTCTTCTACATTCATATAATTTTACCAATAAAATGTTTTACTATATTGGTAGTAAGCATGTAAATAGAATTATGAATTATTTGACCTTAAGGAGTAATAACAGGATTTTCTGAAGGATTTCGTTTTACTGCATTAAGTATAGCTTGTCTTTCTATATCAGATAGGTACCTTTCCCACCAAGCATATAATTGTCTACTAAATCGAAGGACAACTGCATTTACTGCTTGTCTTTGATTATTACCGGTAGCCATGATACTAGAGGCATATATCATCATGTGTTGGCATAGTTGCATGATTTGATATTCAGATAGTCCATCTACATTCCACTTGTATATTGAGGAGTTTTCAAATCGAAGGCCATTTAGAATAGCTTGTTATTCAAATTGAAGATCAACTAGAGTAGGTCTTGGATAATAATTTCTTGTTTTTGCTGCAGTGACTATTGGTTTTTGTCTTTTAAAAATTTTATTAATCTGTAGAGATTCTTGATTTTGATCATTTTAATTCTCATTTGTTTTAGACTCTTCTTCTATAGGATCAGCTATAGAAAATTCCAAATTTGAGCTAGAGGCTTTAGAATTTGAGAGTAAAACATTTATAGATTTGTCAGCTTTTTTATCTTTATTTTCTTCAAGTTTTATATTTATGAAACTATGAGATAATTAATTAATTAGTTCATCTGAAAATTTTAAAGGTTTCCTTTCTAACTTTAGATCTTTAAGGGCTTCACCTTGAAAACCTAAAGTTTGTGTCTTAATTATCTTTTGTGAAAAAGATGCTTCATAAAATTTTAAAATATTTTGAACTTTATCCTCAATTCTATTGGTTTGTTGGCCAATAGTATGAGGGTTAATATTTGTATAATTATTTTGTTCTAAAACATGACTTAAGTCTGATTTATAAATTAATTTTGATTTTACCTTTATCTACTTGTATCTTTGCTACAACTTTTATGGGTACGGCCGAAGTTTCTTTATATATGATTTGATGTAATGGAGGATGTATAGATTCTTTAGTTCTTTATGGAAAAGAACTGGTATAAGCTATAATCCAAGATGAACTTAATTTTGTTATCATATTGATGGATAAATCTTCAGTATTATAAGCTTTCTTCATGGCTAGTTTAAGCCAATCAAAGAAATAAATATTTTTTTGATTATCATACATATGTCTATACCATTTTGCTTTTAGAAAGTATTTATGTTCTTGAGAAACATGGTTAAAAAAGGATTTTGTGAGAGGATGTAAAGCTAAATTCTTTTTTAACATTTCTTTATCAATTTGAAATCATTCAATAACATTTATATTGAAATTAGATTCCGAAGGATTACATGTATTAGATGGAGAAGTTTGATAGGAAGGATACACTAGTCCTGTAGGTTGAAGGTCTACATTAGGTGTAGAACAAGAAACTCGAGATGATTCTTTTATAGAAGATTCTACCACAAAGAGAGGATGAGAATAAGACTTTCTAGAAGGTTGATAAACTATAGCAGGTATATCTCTTGAATCTGTTTGAAAATTTATTTCAACACTTCCATCTTCATGTTCAATAATCGTTTCAATATCTTGATTTTTTAAAGACCTTTCAGGTTGGTTTTCTAAGTGCCACTTACCAGATAGATTAATATCATTCCACTATATAAGTTTTGGAATATTAACTTTATTTTTGAAATTAGTTTGGAATAAAGTAGTCATACCTTTTGCTTGATAGGAATAAGCTATGCCTAAAACAACTGAATTCATGAGTTTATAATGAACTCTATATATGAGAGCAAGATTTTGATTATAAGGTTCATATCAGAACCTTTTGCCTGGATAACAAGAGTAAAAGCTTCATGTGCACTTGGATCTATAAGGGAAATAGAAAATTTTGGAAAGCAATTGAAGAAAGCTGGGCCATTAGCCAAACTTGATTCAACCATTCCATGTAATGAATCACTAAATTTTTTATGTCTTGTATCTTGAGCATAGAGGAGAGCTTCAATTCTAAGTCCAAGTCTTGTTAATGGCTTTGGAGCAACTTGCACTAATCCAAAATGAATATAATCATTTATTTTAATATACTCCTTTAATTCATGGGGCTTGATTAAAGAAAGATGCTGAATATTACTGGTAATGGATTCAGTTCTTTCGATAGTTTTTACTTTATAACTTGATTTTAATTAAAAACTTCTAACTTTATAAATTTCATTTTTATTTTCAGTTGAAATAGTCCAGTCATAAATAACTTCATCTAAATCATCATAACTAATTTCTTCACTATTTTTAATAGACATAGAAGATAAGGAATTTCATGATAAGGAAGAAAAAGGTACAAACTTCTTAATAAGCTTAGCCATATTTGTATTACAAAGTTATTTTAACCAAATCCACCACGAGTATCTAATGAAATAGAGGATTTACGCGCCAACAAAACACCTTAAACACCTTCACACGACTAACAACGGCGATAACAATGGCTACCTCAGCTTTGCTCTGGGCGGAATATAATTAAAATTTCTCAATAATAACAAACACAGAACTAAATATTAAGACTTTTGATGTTCTTACTTCTGAGTCAGCAATTCCTTAAGCAAAATGAAAGCGTAACATAACAAAGAGAAGTGAAGAAATACTGACAAAACAACTTTATGGGGAAGATGTTGGGTATACAACATCTTGATTGATTACAAGTTTGATACCAACTTGGCTCTAATACCAAATGGGGAAGATGTTGGGTATACAAAAGCGAAAGGCAGAGGAGAGAGGAGATGGTGGTGAAAGCAAAGCTGGATTTTGACTGGTATTCCAACTCTTGCTTGTACATGAGGAAGGCTAGACCTATTTATAGTCATAATCAACATAATTTATATTTCCTTACAACTGAATTTGACTGAATGTGCATTTCATTTAATGTGCTAGCAAATTTCATGATGCTTCCGGACTGTAGGCAAAAATCACAATCTTTGCTGTAGATGAACTATATTCTTAATAGTGAGATGTCATGATTGCTTTGAGTGACTTGATAAGGTATGTGTCATGTCTTTATCTCTTTTCCCTTTCTGGAAATATGTTCTTCATGGATGTGCATGTCGAGAATAATATACTACTTCATTCTTATGAGAGATATGCTTTGTCTTTCAGTTCTTTTGCATGTACTTTTTAGTGTATACCCACCATCTTCCCCCATTTGGTATCAAAGCCAAGTTGGTATCAAATTTATAATCAAGTACTCTGGCAATATAAAGTTGTTTTGTGAGTATTTCTTTACTTATCTTTGTTATATTATGCTTTGATTTTGCTTAAGGAATTGCTGACTCAGAAGTAAGAATGTCAAAAGTCTTAATACTTAGTCTTGTATTTGTTATTATTGAAAAATTTTAATCATATTCCGCCTGGAGTGAAACTGAGGTAGCCATTGTTGTCGCCGTTGTTAGCCGTGTGAAGGCATTTTGTTGGTGTGCAAATCCTCTATTTCGTTAGATACTCGTGGTGGATTTGGTTAAAATAACTCTGTAATACAAATTATGGCTAAGCTTATTAAGAAGTTTGTACCTTCTTCTTTCTCATCATTAACTTCCTTATCTTTTATGTCTATTAAAAATAGTGAAGAAATCTGTTATGACAATTTAGAACATGTTATTTGTGATTGGACTATTCTAACCGTAAATAAAAATGACATTTATAAAGTTGAAAGTTTTCAATTAAAATTAAGTAATAAAGTAAAAACCATTGAAAGAGCTGAACCCATTACCAGTAATATGCAGCATCTTTCTTTAATCAAGCCCCATAAAATAAAGGAGTATCTTAAAACATATAATTATAATCATTTTGGATTAGTGCAAGTTGCTCTAAAGCCTTTAACTAGATTTGGATGTAGAACAGAAGCTCTCATCTATGTTTAAGATACAAGACATAAAAAATTTAGTGATTCATTACTTGGAATGGTTGAATCAAGTTTGGCTAATGGCCTTACTTTTTTCAATTGCTTTCCAAATTTCTCTATTTCCCTTAAAGATCCAGGTGCACATGAAGCTCTTACTCTTACTATCTAGACGAAAGGTTTGATATGAATCTTCATAATCAAAATCTTGCTCTCACAGATAGAGTTTATTATAAACTCATGAATTCAGTAGTTTCAGGCATAGCCTATTCCTATCCAGCAAAAGGTATGACTACTTTATTCCAAACTAATTTCAAAAATGAAGTTAATATTCCAAAACTTATACAGTGGAATGATATTAATCTATCTAGTAAGTGGCGCTTAGAAAACGCTCAACTTGAAAGGTCTTTAAAAAATCAAGATATTGAAACGATTATTGAACATGAAGATGGAAGTGTTGAAATAAATTTTCAAACAGATTCAAGAGATATACCTGCTATAGTTTATCAACCTTCTAGAAAGTCTTATTCTCATCCTCTCTTTGTGGTAGAATCTTCTATAAAAGAATCATCTCGAGTTTCTTGTTCTACACCTAATGTAGACCTTCAACCTACAGGACTAGTGTATCCTTCCTATCAAACTTCTCCATCTAATACATGTAATCCTTCGGAATCTAATTTCAATATAAATGTTATTGAATGATTTCAAATTGATAAAGAAATGTTAAAAAAGAATTTAGCTTTACATCATCTCACAAAATCCTTTTTTAACCATGTTTCTCAAGAACATAAAGACTTTCTAAAAGCAAAATGGTATAAACATATGTATGATAATCAAAAAAATATTTATTTCTTTGATTGGCTTAAACTACCCATGAAGAAAGCTTATAATACTGAAGATTTATCCATCAATATGATAACAACATTAAGCTCTTTTTGGATTATAGCTTCTACCAGTTCCTCTCCACAAAGAACTGAAGAATCTATACATCCTCCATTACATCAAATCATTTATAAAGAAACTTCGACTGTACCCATAAAAGATGTTGCAAAAATACAAGGAGACAACGGTAAAACTGAATTTATTTACAAATTGGATTTAAGTTATGTTTTAGAAGAAAATAATTATGCAGATATAAACCTTCATACTATTGGCCAACAAACCAATAGAATTGAAGATAAAGTTGAAAATATTTTAAGATTTTATGAAACTACTACCTCCCATAAAGTAATCAAGACATAGTCTTTAGGTTTTCAAGGTGAAGCCCTTAGGATCTAAAGTTAGAAAAAAAAACCCTTAAAATTTTCAGACGAACTAATCAATCAATTATCTCATAGTTTTATAAACATAAAGCTTGAAGAAAATAAAAAAAAAAGATGAAAAATCCATAAATGTTTTAGTTTCTAAAGTTTCAAGCTCAAACTCAGAATTCTCTATTTCTGACTCTATTGAAGTAAAATCAAGATGATCAAAATCAAGAATCTCTACAAATCAATAAAATATTTAAAAGAGAAAAACCAATAGTTACTGCAGCAAAAACAAGAAATTATTATCCAAGACCTACCCCAGTTGATCTTCAATTTGAAGAACAAGCTATTCTAAATGGCCTTCGATTTGAAAACTCTTTAGTATACAAATGGAATGTAGATAGACTATCTAAATATCAAATCCTGCAACATTATCAACATAGGATGATATATGCCTTTACCATCATGGCTGTTGGTAGCGATTAAAGACATGTTGTAAATGCAGTCGTCCTTGGATTTACTAGACAATTACATCGCTAGTGGGAAAAATACTTATCTGATGCAGAAAGAAATGCTATATTAAATGCAGTAAAAAAAGATCTCTCAAGAAATCCTGCTCTTCCTCTTCAAGGCCAAATGATCCCTGATTCCATCTACATGCTTACTACCAATATAGTTAAACATTTTATTAGTAATTATCTGAATGTAAAAGAAAAACTAAAAACACAATTAATCAATTTAACTTGCGCAACATTATAAGATTTTTGTTGGTATAAAGATGTTTTCTTATCAAAACTCTATTTGATTGATGCAAGTAATTCAGAATTTTGGAAAGAAAAATTCATAACTGGTCTTCCTAAACTTTTTGCAGAAAAAGTTAAAGAAGAATTAAAATAAAAAAAAATTATGGAAACTTGAATTCCTAAAATTATGGTGATCTAATTCAAAAGATTAATAAAGTTGGATTTTCAATATGCAATGAAATCAAACTTAAACGTCAAATTGAAAATCAAAAAAGAATCAGCAGGTATGAACTTGGTGATTTTTGTTTTCAATTTGGCATGGAACCATTAAAAAGTCCTTCTAGCCATAATAAAAATAAAAACTTCAAAAGAAACCTTCAAAAACAAAAATCTAAACATTTTTCAACTCCACAATATTATATTCCCTCAAAAAGATATCATAAAAAAATCTTCTCATTAAAATCCATCTAAAGAATCAAAGAAATCTTATACAAAATATAATCCATCCACTTCTTATCCTAAGAAAAAAAAATACAATGTTATAATTGTAAATAAAAAGGACATATAGCTCCTGACAGCCCAAAAATAAAAGAAAAAATAGAAAAAGAAATCAAAACTATCTTAAAAAGATCTTCAGCATTAGAGTCATCCAGTTCCTCTGATATAGATTATTCTCCCTTTCATTCCTCAGATACATGTCATTGTAAAATATTTGACAATGAAATCCAGTATGAATCTGCTTCTTTTTCCTCTTTATCTTTAAATATACTTCTGCTCTAGAAAAACCAGTGCTAGAAATGTTTAAAGATTTCAAAAATAATGAATTAAAAAATAAATACTTTGCCAAAATATAGAATATAAATAAAGGAAATAAAAAAGAAAAAGCTTCTACATCAAATAATATATCTAACTTGCCTATACAATTTAGCATTAAAACTGTATTAGATAGATTAAGAGAGCAGCAAGCTCCTCCTCATCTTTCAATTCAAGATCTTTATAAAGAAATTACTAATCAAAAGCAAGAGATAAAAGAATTAAAACAAGACTTAACTGAACTTCAAGAACTCAAACAACGCATTGAGAATCTTGAATTCCACACACTCAAAAATTATACAGAAAATAATGATAATAAATTAGAACATCAAGAAGAATTTAGTGAAAACTTAAATGGTTTTGTAAATTCTTTAATAAGAAATCTACTTAAAAAATGGAAAACTAAAGCTACAATTAAGGTCAAAGACTTCCCTATTAAAGCACTCTGCTTACTAGATAGTGGCGCAGATGTTAATTTAATAACAGAAGGATTAATCCGAACAAAATATTAAGAAAAAACCAATAATGAACTCAATCTAGCTACTGCTAGCTAAAAACTACATATCAAATTACAAATTAAGTAATGTTTATGTCTGTAAAAATGAAACATGCATAAAGACTAATTTTCTTCTAGGAAAGGATTTAAACAATGATGTTATCCTTGGAAACCCTTTCTACAAATTTTACAACCATTTCAAATTGACTCATCAGATCTAAAAACTATTTTAGACAATATAGAATTAATTTTTTATTTTGGGGAATAAACTCCTATTCATCATATCAATAGTATTCAGACAAAGTGTAAACAAGAATAAGGTGTTAAAAAAAACAATCAAATATCCAGTTCCAAATAAAATGGATCTTATTAATCATCTCTCTGATGTCTACATGTTTTCTACATTTAATCATACATCTAGATTTTGGTACCTTCAAATTCTAGTCGAAGGACAGATATAAAATTATTTTTCTTTTCATAAAGAAAATAAAAATTTAGATTATTGATAATTCTCATTCAGACCTCTCTACCTTCAAGAAGTATCCCTTTTCATTATGACATCAAGTACAAGTAAAAGCAAAGCCCCTATTTGGGAATCAAGCTCTTCTTTCATACCTACATCCCAACAAATATCAATTCCCATTTTCAATCCAGGATTATCTATCACTTCATAAGAACTTATCAATGCCCATTGGAGTGCCATTCTCTCTGATAAAAGAAAAATCACTAGAAAAACCCTATCCAAAATTACAAACCATATCAAGGACTTAGAAAGCCAAATCCTTATATGCCATAACATCAATCAAAGAGCATTGTTATCCACCTATGCTAATGAAAAAACATCCAGAATTCACCTCCTGGAAAAGGTCAACAGAGCCCTTCTCATGAAGAAGGAGATTTAATCTACAAAAAATTCATCTCTACCCTAAATGATTACAAGCATCTCCATGTTAATTATCCAGCTCAATGGTATGAATCTCATGAAGTCACTATAATGGAATACACCTTAGAACATCTCAAAAATTATGATACAACTTCTGATTAATATCAAAGATTTCTTAATCTAAAAGGACATCTTGAATTTGCAGGTACATACAGATATGTTTGGTGTGATGGTGACAAGTTTGTTTGCATTGCTAATGTTCTCGCTGGGCAAACTACGGTGATACAGAATCCTTCTAAATGTGGACATTCCAAGTTTAATCAAATTCTCAATGCCTATGAAGATATCTCTTTTGACATTTCAAAAAAAACTCATGAAGAATTAATTTAGCTATTCCATGGAGAATTCAAAAATGATAATAAAGGTTGTAATGACCCTTGTCATAATTTTGACTCTATTATGAAGTTCTCCGCCAGCTACAATGGAATTCATCAGGATAGTGATTAATCTTATCAAGATTTAGATTTATCAAGATTAATCAAGAGTTTTCTCTATAAAGCATGCAAAGAAAAGATAACAAAAACTTTATCATTGCTACCGTATCTATAGCTATGTGATTCTCTACAAACACATCAATGTTATGTTGAAAAAGTACTACACAAAAAGCTATTTTGATAAAGAAGACAAAAGACAATTGTGAAAAATCCAAAAGACAACAAGAATGAACAAGGCTCCATAGACTCCTCTCTCTGCAATAGACTAACTAGGTACTATACAGAAGAATAAAGCAACTATGCAGAAGAATAAAGCAACATCCTCCTAGTCAACAAATATAATCATCACAACATGAAGACAAACCATCGATACGGTAACCTGTGATCTTTTCCAGCAGTAAAATCCTGAAACATCATTCAATATGCCAGCACATAAAATGAAATGAAAATACAGTGTAAATTCAGTTGTAATAAAATGTAAATTATGTTTGCTAAGGTTATAAATAGTACCGGCCTTCTCCATGTCCAAGCAAGAGTTGGAATACTAGTCAAAATCTAGCGTTGCTTCCACCACCATCTCCTCTCTCCTCTCCCTTCCGTTTTTGTATACCCACCATCTTCCCCATTTGGTATCAAAGCCAAGTTGGCATTTAGTTTGTAATTAAGTATCGTTGTAATATAAAGTTGTTTTGTGAGTATTTCTTCACTTATCTTTATGTTTCGATTTTGTATAAGGAATTGCTGACTCAGAAGTAAGAGCATAAAAAATCTTAATACTTGGTTGTATGTTTGTTATTATTGAGAAATTTCAATCATATTCTGCCCAGGGCGAAGCTAAGGTAGCCATTGTTGTAGTCGTTGTTAGCCGTGTGAAGGTCTTTAAGGCGTTTTGTTAGTGTGTAAATCCTCTATTTCGTTAGATACTCGTGGTGGATTTGGTTAAAATAACTCTGTAATACAAATTATGGCTAAGCTTATTAAGAAGTTTGTACCTTCTTCTTCCTCATCATCAATTTCCTTATCTTTTATGTCTATTAAAAATAGTGAAGAAATCAATTATGACGATTTAGATCAAGTTATTTATGATTAGACTATTCTAACCGTAAATAAAAATGAAATTTATAAAGTTGAAAGTTTTTAATTACAATCAAGTTATAAAGTAAAAACCATTGAAAGAACTGAATCCATTACTAGTAATATTTAGCATATTTCTTTAATGAAGCCCCATGAAATGAAGGAGTATGTTAAAACATACAATTATATTCATTTTGGACTAGTGCAAGTGGCTCTAAAGCCTTTAACAAAACTTGGACTTAGAACAGAAGCTTTCATCTATGTTCAAGGTATAAGACATAAAAAATTTAGTAATTCGTTACTTGGAATGGTTGAATCAAGTTTGCAAATGCCCTTACTTTCTTCAATTGCTTTCTAAATTTCTCTGTTTCCCTTACAGATTCAGGTGCACATGAAGCTCTTACTCTTGTTATCCGGACAAAAGGTTTTGATATGAATCCTCATAATTAAAATCTTGCTCTCATATATAGAGTTTATTATAAAGTCATGAATTTAGTTGATCCAGGCATAGCTTATTCCCATCAAGCAAAAGGTATGACTACTTTATTCCAAACTAATTTCAAAAACAAAGTTAATATTCCAAAACTCAAACAGTGGACTGATATTAATCTATTCGGTAAATGGCGCTTAGAAAATGCTCAACCCAAAAGGTCTTTAAAAAATCAAGATATTGAAACAATTATTGAACATGAAGATGGAAGTGTTGAAATAATTTTTTAAATAGATTCAAGAGATGCAACTCCTACAGTTTATCAACCATCTAGAAAGTCTTATTTTCATCCTTCCTCTGTGGTAGGATCTTCCATAAAAGAACCATCCTAAGTTTCTTGCTCTACACCTAATGTAGACCTCTGACCTGCAGGACTTGTGTATCCTTCTTATAAGCTTCTCCATCTAATACATATAATCCTTTGGAATCTGATTTCAATATAAATGTTATTGAATGTTTTGAAATTGATAAAGAAATGTTAAAAAAGAATTTAGCTTTACATCTTTTAACAAAATCCTTTTTTAAACAGGTTTCTCAAGAAAATAAAGACTTTCTAAAAGCAAAATGGTATAAATATATGTATGATAATAAAAAAAATATTTCTTTGATTGGCTTAAACTACCCATGAAGAAAGCTTGTAATACTGAAGATTTATCCATCAATATGATAACTAAATTAAGCTCTTCTAGGATTATAGCTTCTATCAGTTACTCTCCACAATGAACTAAGGAATTTATACATCCTCCATTACATCAAATCATATATAAAGAAACTTTAGCCGTACCCATAAATAAGGTTACAAAAATACAAGGAGATAAAGGTAAATTTGAATTTATTTACAAATCATATTTAACTTATGTTTTAGAAAAAAGTAATTATACAAATATTAACCTTCATACTATTGGCCATCAAACCAATAGAATTAAGGATAAAGTTGAAAATATTTTAAAAATTTATGAAGCATCTTCTTCACAAAAGATAATTAAGGCATAAACTTTAGGTTTTTAAGGTGAAGCCCTTAAAGATCTAAAGTTAGAAAGGAAACCTTTAAAATTTTTAGATAAACTAATCAATCAATTATCTCATAGTTTTACAAATATAAAACTTCAAGAAAAAAAAGATAAAAAAGTTGACAAATCTATAAATGTTTTAGTTTCAAATTCTAAAACCTCTTGCTCAAATTCAAGATTTTCTGTAGCTGATCCTATAGAAGAAGAGTCAAAAACAAATAAGAATGAAAATGATCAAAATCAAGAATTCTACAAATCAATAAAATATTTAAAAGACAAAAACCAATAGTCACTACCGCAAAAACAAAAAATTATTATCCAAGTCCTACTCCAGTTGATCTTCAATTAGAAAAATAAGCTATTCTAAATGGCCTTCGATTTGAAAACTCCACAGTATATGAATGGGATGTAGATGGACTATCTGAATATCAAATCCTACAACTATACCAACAAATGATGATATATGCCTCTACCATCAAGGTTGCCTGTAATGATCAAAGACATGTAGTAAATGTAGTTGTCCTTAGATTAACTGGACAATTACAAGGTTGGTGGGAAAGTACCTATTTGATATAGAAAGAAAAGCTATACTAAATGCGGTAAAAAGAGATCCTTCAGGAAATCCTATTATTACTTCTCAAGGTCAAATGATTCATGATTCTATATACATGATTATTACCAATATAGTAAAACATTTTATTGGTAATTATCTGAATGTAGAAGAAAAAATAAAAAATCAATTAATCCATTTATGTTGCCCAACATTATCAGATTTTCGTTGGTATAAAGGTGTTTTCTAATCAAAACTTTATACTATCAATGCACGCAATTTAGAATTTTGGAAAGAAAAATTCATATCTGGTCTCCCTAAACTTTTTGTAGAAAAAGTTAGAGAGGAATTAAAATTAGAAAATTATGGAAATTTGAATTATGGAATGTATACATATTGTGATCTAATTCAAAAGATTAATAAAGTTGGATTTTCATTATACAATGAAATCAAACTTAAACATCAAATTGAAAATCAAAAAAGAATCAGCAAGTATGAACTCGGTGATTTTTGTTTTCAATTTGGTATGAGCCAGAATAAAAACAAAAACTTAAAAGGAAACCATTAGAAAAGAAAATCTAAACATTTTTCAACTCCACAGTATTATACTCCCTCAAAAAGATATTATACAAAATCTTCTCATAAAAATCCTTATAAAGAATTAAACAAATCTTATACAAACGATAATCTATCCACTTCTTATACCAAGAAAAAAGAAATACAATGTTATAATTGAAAGTGCAATAACTAGATCTCACCAAGTCCTAGAGGGGGGTGAATAGGACTATTAAAAATTTCTTTTCAAGAATTAGGTTTTATTAGTGGGCAATCTGAAAGATTAATTAAAATTTAGAGTCCCCAAGAAGATTAAGAGAGATATTCAGAGTTGTGAGTGCTTACAGTGTGTAGAAATGCAACTAGAGTAACAAAGATGTAGCTTAGAAATGATGATCAACTCAAGTGACAAGAATGCAAGGCAACATCCACACACAACAAGCAATAAACACAGTGATTTATAGTGGTTCGGTCCTAGACCTACATCCACTCTCAAGAACAATCTCTCTTGGTTCCACTAAATAATAGGTACTTACATAACATACGTCTCTTACAACAGTTTTTGATTCGGTGGTTTGTCTTCCACCAACTGGGGTTTTTGATCAGGTGGTTGATCCTTGATCTAGTCCACCAACTACAACAATTTTTGATGCGGTGGTTTGTCTTCCACCAAATACAGCAATGAGAATTGAAATATTAAAGAACACCTAAACAAGGAATTGTATACCTTGGTTTTGAGTGGTGCTCTTGATGCTTGAAAGATTACCTCCAAGCTTTGGCCTCTTGTTCTTGCTCCTTAGTGATGAAGATCTTCAGATGAGTGCTCAGCCAAGGGAAGAGGTTTTAAGAGGGTTTAGAAGGCTAATGTATTCTCTCAAATTTAATGGAGCCTTTCCTAAATCATTAACTACTCTTCTTGAAACAATAATGGCACTTTTTGGTGTTGGACAGTAGGTGGTTGTGGGAGCTTTGAAGATGATTTTAATGGAGGTGCAAAGGCTCAGCTATACTAGTGATTTTCACAGTAATAAATTTAGTGGTTGGAGTAAGGGAGAGGTCCTCTTTAAATACAGATAAGCTCCAACGGATAGATCTACGGCTAAGAACAGAATGGTCTACGGCTTAGCCGTAAGCTCTGACAACATCCAACGGCTAGTTTGACCAGATTCAACAAAAGTTCCTTCTTACGGTTAAGCTTACGGCTTAGCCGTAAATCCTTATACGGCTTAGCCATGAGCACCTTTCGGCCTAACCGTGGGTCAACCGTAAGCTGAAATTTCCCAAAAATTGCTCTATGGAGAGTGGCCCATAATTTTTACGTCTTAGCCGTGAATCACCCTATGGCTTAGCCGTGAAGGCCTTTCGGCTTGGGTGCAAAGTCAACCGTAGGCATTATATGGCCAAATGCACTCTCTGGATTATGGCCCGTAGATTTTACGGCTTAGCCGTGAAACACACTACGGCTTAGCCGTAACATTTTTCGATGCAGCCGTAGGGTCAGCCGTAGAACAAAATGATTCAAAGTATACTTTCTGGAGAGTGAGCCGTAGGATCTACGGTTTAGCCGTGGTCCAAGCCGTAGAACAAAAACTTGGTGTTTGAAAACCCTAGTTTCCTATTTTATTTCTACGGACACTAGGGGTCACAGTTACCTTATCCCTTGGCACTCACTGAGGATCTTCTTGAATGATCTTGAACTTCTTTGAACTTGCTTAGTCTTCATTGATAGGTCTTTCTTGAATGGTCTTGAACTTCCTTGAACTTGCTTGAACTTCTTTGAACTTGGCTTGATCTTCAATGAACTTCAGAGGTGAACTAGGTCTTTCTAGAACTGAACTACACTTTGGTCACATAATTGACAACACACTCTTACAATGACACTAACAATAATTGCAAAGAAAAAGGACATATAGATCCTGATTGCCCAAAAATAAAAGTAAAAACAAAAAAAGAAATTAAAACTATCTTAAAAGGATCCTCAGCGTTAAAGTCATCCAATTCTTCTGATACATATTATTCTTCCTTTCATTCTTCAAATACATGTCATTGTAAAATATTTGACTGTGAAATCCAGTATGAATCTGCTTCTTCTTCCTCTTTATCTTTAAATGTACTTTCTGCTCCAGAAGAACTGGTGTTAGAAATGTTTAATGATCTAAAAGATGACGAATTAAAAAATAAATATTTTGAAAAAAATAAAAAATATAAATAAAGGAACTAAGAAAGGGAAAACTTCTACATCAAATAACATATCAAACTTACCTAAACAATTCAACATTGAAATTGTATTAGATAGATTAAGAGAGCAACAAGCTCCTACTCTTCTTTTAATTCAAGATTTTATAAAGAAATAAATAATCAAAAGCAAGAAATAAAAGAATTAAAACAAAACTTAATTGAACTTTAAGAACTCAAACAACGTGTTGAGAATCTTGAATTTCACACACTCAAAAATTAACAAGAAAATAATGATAATTTAGAAAATTAAGAAAATTTGATAAAGACTTAAATGGTTTTGTAAATTCTTTAACAATTAATCCAATTAAAAAATGAAAAACTCAAGCTACAATTAAGGTCAAAAACTTCTCTATTAAAGCACTCTGCTTACTAGGTAGTGGTGCAGATGTTAATTTAATAAGAGAATGATTAATCCCAACAAAATATTATGAAAAGACCAATAATAAACTCAATCTAGCTACTGCTAGCAAAAAACTACATATCAAATACAAATTAAGTAATGTTTATGTTTGTAAAAATGGAACATGCATAAAGACTAATTTCCTTCTAGCAAAGGATTTAAATAATGATGTTATCCTTGGAAATCCTTTTCTATAAATTTTATAGCCTTTTCAAATTGGCTCATCAGGTCTAAAAACTATTTTAGACAATAAAGAATTAAATTTGATTTTGTTGAATTAACTCCTATTCAACATATCAATATTATTCAAACAAAGTGTAAACAAGAAGAAGATGTTCAAAAACCATTCAGATATCCAGTTCCAAATTAAACAGATCTTATTAATCGTCTCTCTAATGTCTTCATGTTTTCTACATTTAATCCTATATCCAGATTTTGGTACCTTCAAATTCTACCCGGAGGATAGATATAAAATTATTTTTCTTTTCCCAAAGAAAATAAAAATTCAGATTATTGATAATTCTCATTCAGACCTATTTGCCTTCAGGAAGTATCCCTTCTCATTATGACATCAAGTACAAGCAAAAGCAAAGCCTCTATTTAGGAATCAAGCTCTTCCTTCATACCTATATCCCAACAAATATCAATTCTCTTCTTCAATATAGGATTATCTGTTACTTCACAAGAACTTATCAATGACCATTGGAGTGCCGTTCTCTCTGATAAAAGAAAAAACACTAGACTAGAAAAACCCTATCCAATATTAGAAACCATATCAAGGACTTAGAAAGCCAAATCCTTATATGCCATAACATCTATCAAAGAGTACTGTTATCCACTTATGTTGATGAGAAAACATCCAAAATTCACCTCCTGGAAAAGGTTAGCACAGGCCTTCCAGCTGAGATAGCTGCAAGAATTAGAGAAAAAACCATTTCTTATCAGATCAAGGAGCGATTAATGCTCAAAGCTCCATATATAAGCTGGGCAACTGGCTTTCCCAAATTGTTCTTGCCATCATATGAAGTTGATATCTCATATATCGAACAACGATTACTCCAAAGATTTTCTTTATGCAGAGATGATTTTGGAATGATACAATAGCTCCCTATAATCATGCGTCATGCCCTTCGTAGCCTTGGAGTTGCCAAAAGACAACTTCTCATAATGGTTTCATCAAGTTTGGGTGAAAGATCAGAAATCCAGTTTTATCAACCTTATCAATTATGGACCATCATGAATTATGAAGAGGGAGATCTAATCTGCAAAAATTCATATCTACCTTAAATGATCACGAGCATCTCCTTGTTAATTATCCAGCTGAATGGTTGGAATCTCATGAAGTCGCTACAATGGAATATAGCTTAGAACATCTTAAAAAATATGATCCAGCGTTTGATCAATATCAAAGACTTCTCAATCTAAAAAAGACATCTTGAATTTGCAAGTACATATAGATATGTTTGGTGTGACAATCGATGAGTTGTTTGCATTGCTGATGATCTCGCTGAGCAAACTACGGTGATACAGAGTCCTTCTAAACTCGGACATGCCAAGTTTAATCAAATTCTCAATGCCTATGAAGATATTTCTTTTGACATTTCAAAAAAAAAAAACTCCTAAAGAAGTAATTCAGCTATTCCATGGAGAATTAAAAAATGAGAATGAAGGTTGGAATGACCCTTGTCATGATTTTGACTCTAGTATGAAGTTCTCCGCCAGCTGTAATGGAATTCATCAGGATGGTGATTAATCTTATCAAGATTTATTAAGAGTTTTCTATTTAAAGCATACAAAGAAAAGATAACAAAAACTTTATCATTGCTACTGTATCCATAGCTATGCTATTCTATACAAACACATCAAAGTTATGTTGAAAAGGTACTATCCAAAAAGCTACTTTGAGAAAGAAGACAAAAGACAATTGTGAAAAATCCAAAAGGCAACAAGCATGAATAAGGCTCCACAAACTCCTCTCTCCGTAGTAGACCAACTAGGTACTATGCTGATGAATAATGGAACTATGCAGAAGAATAAAGCAACATCCTCCTAGTCAACAAGTACAACCATCACAGCAAGAAGACAAACCATCTATACAACAACCTATGATCCTATCCAGCAGTAAAATCCCGAAACATCATGCAATATGCCAACACATAAAATGAAATGTAAATGCAGTCTAAATTTAGTTGTAATGAAATGTAAATTATGTTTACTAAGGCTATAAATAGTACCAGCCTTCTCTATATATAGGCAAGAGCTGGAATACCAATCAAAATCCATCCTTGCATCCACCACCATCTCCACTCTCGTCTGCCTTCCGCTTTTGTATACCCACTATCTTCCCCATTTGGTATCAAAGCTAAGCTGGTATTAAATTTGTAATCAAGTACTGTCGCAATATAAAGTTGTTTTGTGAGTATTTCTTCACTTATCTTTGTTATATTATGCTTTGATTTTGCTTAAGGAATTACTGACTCAAAAGTAAGAACGTCAAAAGTCTTAATACTTAGTCCAGTGTTTGTTATTATTGAGAAATTTTAATCATATTCCACCTGGAGGGAAGCTGAGGTAGCCATTGTTGTTGCCATTGTTAGTCGTATGAAGGTGTTTAAGGGATTTTATTGGTATGTAAATCCTATATTTTGTTAGATACTCATGGTGGATTTGGTTAAAATAACTCTATAATACAAATTACGACTAAGCTTATTAAGAAGTTTGTACCTTCTTCTTTCTCATCATTAACTTCCTTATCTTTTATGTCTATTAAAAATAATGAAGAAATCAGTTATGACAATTTAGAACAAGTTATTTGTGACTAGACTATTCCAACTGTAAATAAAAATGACATTTATAAAGTTGAAAGTTTTTAATTAAAATCAAGTTATAAAGTAAAAACCATTGAAAGAACTAAACCCATTACCAGTAATATGCAGCATCTTTCATTAATCAAGCCCCATGAAATAAAGGAGTATCTTAAAACATATAATTATAATCATTTTGGATTAGTGCAAGTTGCTCTAAAGCCTTTAACTAGACTTGGACGTAGAACAGAAGCTCTCATCTATGTTCAAGATACAAGACATAAAAAATTTAGTGATTTATTACTTGGAATGGTTGAATTAAGTTTGGCTAATAGCCTTACTTTCTTCAATTGCTTTCCAAATTTCTCTGTTTCCCTTAAAGATCCAGGTGCACATGAAGCTTTTACTCTTGCTATCCAGACAAAAGGTTTTGATATGGCTTTTCATAATCAAAATCTTGCTCTCATATATAGAGTTTATTATAAACTTATGAATTCAGTTGTTCTAAGCATATTCTATTCCCATCAAGCAAAAGGTATGACTACTTTATTCCAAACTAATTTCAAATATAAATTTAATATTCCAAAGCTCATATAGTGGAATGAAATTAATCTATCTGGTAAATGGTGCTTGGAAAACGCCCAACCAAAAAGGTCTTTAGAAAATCAAGATATTGAAACAATTTTTGAACATGAAGATGGAAGTGTTGAAATAAATTTTCAAACAGATTCAAAAGATACAACTCCTATAGTTTATTAACCTTCTAGAAAGTCTTATTCTCATCCTCCCTCTGTGGAAAATCTTTCATAAAATAACCATCCCGAGTTTCTTGCTCTACACCTAATGTAGACCTTTGACCTACAGGACTTATGTATCCTTCTTATCCAGCTTCTCCATCTAATACATATAATTCTTCAGAATCCGATTTCAATATAAATGTTATTGAATGCTTTGAAATTGATAAAGAAATGTTAAAAAAGAATTTAGCTTTACATCCTTGAGCAAAATCCTTTTTTAAAACATGTTTCTCAATAACATAAAGACTTTTTAAAAGAAAAATGGTACAAATATATGTATGATAATCAAATAAATATTTATTTATTTGATTGGCCTATACTAGCTATAAAGATTGCTTATAATACTGAAGATTTATCTATCAATATGATAACAAAATTAAGTTCATCTTGGATTATAAATTCTACCATTTCTTCTCCACAAAGAATTGAAGAATCTATACATCCTCCACCACATCAAATCATGTATAAAGAAACTTCAACCATACCCATAAAAGATGTTACAAAAATATACGGAGACAAAGGTAAATCTGAATTTATTTACAAATTAGACTTAAGATATGTTTTAGAACAAAATAATTATACAAATATTAACCTTCATACTATTGGCCAATAAACCAATAGAATTGAAGATAAAGTTGAAAATATTTTAAAAATTTGTGAAGCATCTTCTTCAAAAAAGATAATTAAGACACAAACTTTAGGTTTTCAAAGTAAAGCCCTTAAAGATCTAAAGTTAGAATGGGAACCTTTAAAATTTTTAGATGAACTAATCAATCAATTAGCTCAAAGTTTTACAAATATAAAACTTCAAGAAAATAAAGATAAAAATGCTGACAAATCTATAAATGTTTGAGTCTCAAATTCTAAAGCCTCTAGCTCATATTTAGAATTTTTATAGCTAATCCTATAGAAGAAGAGTCTAAAGCAATTGAGAATCAAAATGATCAAAATCAAGAATCTCTACAAATTAATAAAATATTTAAAAGACAAAAACCAATAGTCACTGTCAGCAAAAACGAGAAATTATTATCCAAGACCTACTCCAGCTGATCTTCAATTCGAAGAACAAGCTATTCCAAATGGCCTTCGATTTGAAAACTCCTCAGTATACGAATGGTATGTAGATGGACTATCTGAATATCAAATCCTGCAACTATGCCAACACATGATAATATATGCCTCTACCATCATGGCTACGGGTAATGATCAAATACATGCAGTAAATGCGATTGTCCTTAGATTTACTAGACAATTACATGGTTAGTGGGAAAAGTACCTATCTGATATGGAAAGACAAGCTATACTAAATGCAATAAAAAGAGATCTTTCAGGAAATCCTGTTCTTACTCATCAAGGTCAAATGATTCTTGATTCTATATATAAGCTTATTACCAATATAGTAAAACATTTTATTGGTAATTATATGAATGTAGAATAAAAAAATAAAAACACAAATAATCAATTTATCTTGCCTAACATTACCAGATTTTTGTTGGCATAAAGATGTTTTCTTATCAAGACTCTATACAATCGATGTAAGTAATTCAAAATTTTGGAAAGAAAAATTCATATCTAGTCTTCCTTAACTTTTTGTAGAAAAAGTTAAAGAAGAATTAAAATCAAAAAATTATGGAAATTTGAATTATGGAATGTATGTTAGGAGGCAGCCGCCAAGATCCTTAGATATCGTGCAATGATCACTGCAGAAATAAGTTTAAATGATAATGATTCAAAAACAATACCTGTGAGATCTCTCTGATTTGATCTCGGTCTTATAACAGCCTGAAAATCTTAAGATCTTCTACTGTATTCCTCAATGGTCGAACTCATACCGGGGTGTGGGCCTCTTTTGTGAATTCTCTTTGCTCTCAAAAAACGAGATTTCTCTTGTATATCCTTTCTAGAGAATAATCGTGCATATTTATAGGCTACAATAGGAACCTTAAGAAGGAAATAAGGAATAGGCTTCTTATAGAAACAAGAAACCCTAATTCGACCCAAATTTGAATCCTAGATCCATAAATTACAATTCAAACCACTAAAGAATTATAATTGTGCTCCTGTCCTTATTCTCAAAATAACATTTCTAGCTTCTTGTTATTAAATGCTTATTAATCTCCCCACGTTAAGATTTTAGATATCCATCGATTAAATAATTACTGACGCCTATATTTAATCGATGTATTTATAATTCCTTAAGACCTTACACTTAACTTATTTGATATGTCGGACACTAAGTCCACCCACAGGGTTTGACATAATCAAAACTTATAAGCTTCATCAAGGGGATACCATCAATCCCTATTACAGGACGTGGATTTTGTCAATAAACTAATATGCACCATACACGTAGTGTTGTCATCCAATTTACTAAGATTATTAACCCACAAAAGGTCTCACTCCTTTTTAAATCAAAATGCCAAGTACTAAATGCACGTGTCTATTATTTATATCGGGATTAAGAGTACAAGCTCTCATAATAACCATTTGGATGTTAATAATCTTATATAGTTAGTATAAAGATAATACCCCAAACTATACTGTTTCCCGCAGCCAAGACAAGCCTACTAAAACATCATGTTACAATCGTACTGATGGTGTGTCCAGCTCCATCTAGATTATGAACAACAATAACTTATATCCTATAAGAAGCAACAAATAAGTCTTTCGTGCATAAGTTGAACTCTACACATCAACTTGCCTACTTCATAGAATAAAAGACGCACTTATGCACAGTAAATAATAATGCAACCATTTACCCATACAAATTCTCATTAAAATGGAAAAACAAACTTTACTAATAAGTAAATTAGTCAAAGAAAAATACATAAAAGTATGCTTTTAGTATAAATTTCAACAATGTATACATATAGTGATCCAATTCAAAAGACTAATAAAGTCAGATTTTCATTATGCAATGAAATCAAACTTAAATGTCAAATTGAAAATAAAAAAAGAACCAACAAGTATGAACTTGGTGATTTTTGTCTTCAATTTGGTATGGAATCATTAATAAGTCCTTCTAGCCAAAATAAAAAGAAAAACTTAAAAAGAAACCATCAAAAAAGAAAATCTAAATATTTTTCAACTCCACAATATTATACTCCCTCAAAAAGATATTATAAAAAATCCTCTTATAAAAACCCTTATAAAGAATTAAAGAAATCTTATACAAAAGATAATCCATCCACTTCTTATCCCAAGAAAAAAGAAATACAATGTTATAATTGCAAAGAAAAAGGACATATAGCTTCTGATTGCCCAAAAATAAAAGTTAAAATAGAAAAAAAATCAAAACTATCTTGTAAGGATTCTCAGCATCAGAGTTATCTAGCTCCTCTGATACGGATTATTCTTCCTCTCATTCTTCACATGCTTGTGATTGTAAAATATTTGACAGTAAAATCCAGTATGAATCTGCTTCTTCTTCCTCTTTATCTTTAAATGTACTTTCTACTCCAGAAGAACTGGTGCTAGAAATGTTTAAAGATTTCAAAGATGAAGAATTAAAAAATAAATATTTTAAAAAAATACAGAATATAAATTAAGGAAATAAAAAAGGAAAAGCTTCTGCATCAAATAATATATCTGACTTACCTGAACAATTTAGTATTAAAACTGTATTAAATAGATTAACAGAGTAGTACGCTCCTCCTCATCTTTCAATTCAAGATCTTTACAAAAAAAATTACTAATCAAAAACAAGAAAAAAAAATTAAAAGAAGGCTTAATTGAACTTCAAGAACTCAAACAATGAGTTGAGAATCTTGAATTTCACACACTCAGAAATTATCAAGAAAATAGTGATAATTTAGAACATCAAGAAAAATTTGATGAAAACTTGAATGTTTTATAAATTCTTTAACAAGGAATCCACTTAAAAAATGGAAAACTCAAGCTTCAATTAAGGTCAAAGACTTCTCTATTAAAGCACACTGCTTATGAGATAATGGCACAGATGTTAATTTAGTAAGAGAATGATTAATCCCAACAAATTATTACGGAAAAAACCAATAATAAACTCAATCCAGCTACTGCTAGCAGAAAACTACATATGAAATACAAATTAAGAAATGTTTATGTCTGCAAAAATGGAACATGCATATGGACTAATTTCCTTCTAGGAAAGGATTTAAACAATGATGTTATCCTCGGAAACCCATTTCTACAAATTTTATAGCTTTTTCAAATTAACTCATCAGGTTTAAAAACTATTTTAAACAATAAAGAATTAAATTTTGATTTTGTTGAACTAACTTCTATTCAACATATCAATATTGTTCAGACAAAGCGTAAACAAGAATAAGATGTTGAAAAACCATTCAGATATCCAGTTCCAAATAAAACAGATCTTATTAATCGTCTCTCTAATGTCTTCATGTTTTCTATATTTAATCCTACATCTAGATTTTGGTACCTTCAAATTCTACCCAGACGATAGATATAAAATTATTTTTCTTTTCCCAAAGAAAATAAAAATTCAAATTATTGATAATTCTCATTCAAACTTATCTACCTTTAGAAAGTATCCCTTCTCATTATGACATCAAGTACAAGCAAAAGCAAAGCCCCTATTCAGGAATCAAGCTCTTCCTTCATACCTACATCCCAATAAATATCAATTCCCTTCTTTAATCCAAGATTATCTATCACTTCACAAGAACTCATCAATGCCCATTGGAGTGCCATTCTCTCTAAAAAAAGAAAAAGCACTAGAAAAACCCTATCCAAAATTGCAAACCATATCAAGGACTTAGAAAGCCAAATCCTTATGTGCCATAACATTCATCAAAGAGCATGTTATCCACCTATATTGATGGAAAAAACATCCACAATTCACCTCTTGGAAGAGGTTAACACAGCCCTTCCATATGAGATAACTGCAAGAATTAGAAAATAAACTATTTCTTATCAGATTGAGGAGGGATTAATGCTTAAAGCTCAATATATGAGCTGGACAACTAGCTTTCCCAAATTGTTCCTGCCATCATATGAAGTTGATATCTCATATATCGAATAAGGATCAATCCAAAGATTTTCTTTATGTAGAAATGATTTTGAAATCATACAACAGCTCCCCACAATCGTGCATCATGCCCTTCATATCCTTGGAGTTACCAAAAGACAACTTCTCATAACGATTTCATCAAGTTTGGGTGAAAGATCAGAAATCTAGTTTTATCAACCTTATCAATTATGGACCATCATGAATTTTGAAGATGGAGATTTAGTCTGCAAAAAGTTCATCTCTACCTTAAATGATTAAATGCATCTCCCTGTTGATTATCCAACTCAATGGTATGAATCTCATGAAGTCGCTACAATGGAATACAGCTTAGAATGCCTCCGAACTTATGATCCAGCTTCTAATCAATATCAAAGATTTCTCAATCTAAAAGGACATCTTGAATTTGCAAGTACATACAGATATGTTTGGAGTGACGGTCGACGAGTTGTTTACATTGCTGATGATCTCGCTAAGCAAACTACGGTGATACAGAATCCTTCTAAATCCGGACATGCCAAGTTTAATCAAATTCTCAATGCCTATGAAGATATCTCTTTGACATTTCAAAAAAAACTTGTGAAGAATTAATTTAGCTATTCCAGGGAGAATTCGAAAATGATAACGAAGGTTGGAATGACCTTTGTCATAATTTTGACTCTATTATGAAGTTCTCCGCCAGCTGCAATGGGATTCATTAGGACGTTGATTAATCTTATCAAGATTTAGATTTATCAAGATTTAATAAGAGTTTTCTCCATAAAGCATGCAAAAAAAAGATAACAAAAACTTTATCATTGCTACCATATCTACAGCTATGCTATTCTCTACAAACACATCAAAGTTATGATGAAAAAGTACTATACGAAAAAGCGACTTTGAGAAAGAAGACAAAAGACAATTGGGAAAAATCCAAAAGACAATAAGAAAATTCAAGGCATCAAAGACTCCTCTCTCTACAACAGACCAACCAAGTACTACGCAAAAGAATAAAGCAACATCCTCCTAGTCAACAAGTACACTCATCATAGCATGAAGACAAACCATCTATATGGTAACCCGTGATTCTATCCAGCGGTAAAATCCCGAAACCTCATAAAATGAATTGCAAATGCAATGTAAATTCAGTTGTAATGAAATGTAAATTATGTTTGCTAAGGCTATAAATAGTACCAACCTTCTCCATGTGCAAACAAGAGTTGGAATACCAGTCAAAATCCAGGCTTGCTTCCACCACCATCTCCTCTCTCCTCTCCCTTCTGTTTTTGTATACCCACAACTGGACTATTCCAACCATAAATAAAAATGAAATTTATAAAGTTGGAAGTTTTCAATTAAAATCAAGTTATAAAGTAAAAGCCATTGAAAGAACTGAGTTCATTACCAGTAATATTCAGCATCTTTCTTTAATTAAGCCCCATGAAATAAAGGAGTATGTTAAAACATACAATTATATTTATTTTGGATTAGTGCAAGTTGCTCTAAAGCCTTTAACAAGACTTAGACTTAGAACAGAAGCTCTCATCTATGTTCAAGACATAAGACATAAAAAATTTAGTGATTCATTACTTGGAATGGTTGAATCAAATTTGGCTAATGGCCCTACTTTCTTCAATTGCTTTCCAAATTTCTCTGTTTTCCTTACAGATCCAGGTGCACATGAAGCTCTTACTTTTGCTATCCAGACAAAAGGTTTTAATATGAATCGTTATAATCAAAATCTTGCTCTCATATATAGAGTTTATTATAAAATCATGAATTCAGTTGTTCCAGGTATAGCAGATTCTCATCAAGCAAAAGGTATGACTACTTTACTCCAAACTAATTTCAAAAATAAAGTTAATATTCAAAACTCATACAGTGGAATGATATTAATCTATCTGGTAAATGGCGATTAGAAAACGCCCAACCAGAAAGGTCTTTAGAAACTCAAGATATTGAAACAATTATTGAACATGAAGATAGAAGTGTTGAAATAAATTTTCAAATATATTCAAAAGATACAATTCCTACAGTTTATCAACCTTCTAGCAAGTCTTATTCTCATCCTCCCTCTATCGTAGGATCTTCCACAAAAGAACCATCCCGAGTTTTTTGCTCTACACCTAATGTAGACCTTCGACCTATGGGACTTGTGTATCCTTCTTATGAAGAGTCAGCAGCTAATACATATAATCCCTCAGAATCTGATATCAATATAAATGTTATTGAATGTTTTCAAATTGATAAAAAAAATGTTAAAAAAGAATTTAGCTGTACATCCTTTAACAAAATCCTTTTTAAACTAGTTTCTCAAGAACATAAAAGACTTTTTAAAAGAAAAATGGTACAAATATAAGTATGATAATCAAAGAAATATTTATTTCTTTAATTGGCTTAAACTAGCCATAAAGAAAGCTTATAATATTGAAGATTTATCTATCAATATGATAACAAAATTAAGCTCATCTTGGATTATAACTTCTACCAGTTCTTCTCCACAAAGAACTGAAGAATCTATACATGCTCCATTACATCAAATCATATATAAAGAAACTTCAGCCATACCCAAAAAAGATGTTGCAAAAATACAAGGAGATAAAGGTAAATCTGAATTTATTTACAAATTTAATTCATATTTTAAAGAAATAATTATACAAATATTAACCTTCTTACTATTGACCAACAAACTAATAGAATTGAAGATAAAGTTGAAAATATTTTATAGTCTTCTGAAATTATTTCTTCTCAAAAAGAAATCAAAGGATCATCATCCTCATCCTTAGAATCATCTAGTTCCTCTGATAAAGATTATTCTTCAAACACATGTCATTGTAAAATATTTGATAGTGAAATCCAGCATGAATCTGCTTCTTCTTCTTCTGTATCTTTAAACATATTTTCTGCTCCAGAAGAACTGGTGCTAGAAATGTTTAAAGATTTCAAAGATGAAGAATTAAAAAATAAATATTTTGAAAAAATACAGAATATAAATAAAGAAAATAAAAAAGGAAAAGCTTCTGCATCAAATAATATATCTGACTTACCTGAACAATTTAGTATTAAAACTGTATTAGATATATTAACAGAGCAGCAAGCTCCTCCTCATCTTTCAATTCAAGATCTTTATAAAGAAATTACTATTCAAAAGCAAGAAATAAAATTAAAAGAAGGCTTAATTGAACTTTAAGAACTCAAACAACGTGTTGAAAATCTTGAATTTCACACACTCAAAAATTATCAAGAAACTAATGATAATTTAGAACAGCAAGAAAAATTTGATGAAAACTTGAATGGTTTTATATATTCTTTAACAAGGAATCCACTTAAAAAATGGAAAACTCAAGCTTCAATTAAGGTAAAAGACTTCTCTATTAAAGCACACTGCATACGAGATAGTGGCACAGATGTTAATTTAATAAGAGAAGGATTAATCCCAACAAATTATTATGAAAAAACCAATAATAAACTCAATTCAGATACTGCTAGCAAAAAGCTACATATCAAATACAAACTAAGTAATGTTTATGTCTGTAAAAATGGAACATGCATAAGGACTAATTTCCTTTTAAGAAAGGATTTAAACAATGATGTTATCCTTGGAAATCCATTTCTACAAAATTTACAGCCTTTTCAAATTAACTCATCAGGTCTAAAAACTATTTTAGACAATAAAGAATTAAATTTTGATTTTGTTGAATTAACTCCTATTCAACATATCAATATTGTTTTGACAAAGTGTAAACAAGAATAAGATGTTCAAAAACCATTCAGACATCTATTTCCAAATAAAACAGATCTTATTAATCGTCTTTTTAATGTCTTTATGTTTTCTACATTTAATCCTACATCCAAATTTTGGTACCTTCAAATTCTTCCGGGACGATAGATATAAAATTATTTTTCTTTTGCTAAAGAAAATAAAAATTCAGATTATTGATAATTCTTATTTAGACCTATCTACCTTTAGAAAGTATCCCTTCTCATTATGACATCAAGTACAAGCAAAAGCAAAGCCCCTATTCAGGAATCAAGCTCTTCCTTCATACCTACATCCCAATAAATATCAATTACCTTCTTCAATCCAAGATTATCTATCACTTCACAAGAACTTATCAATGCCCATTGGAGTGCCATTCTCTTTGAAAAAGGAAAAAACACTAGAAAAACCCTATCCAAAATTGCAAATCATACTAAGGACTTAGAAAGCCAAATCCTTATGTGCCATAACATCCATCAAAGAGCACTGTTATCCACCGATGTTGATGAAAAAACATCCAGAATTCACCTCCTGGAAGAGGTTAACACAACCCTTTCAGATGAGATAGCTGCAAGAATTAGAGAAAAAACTATTTCTTGTCAGATCAAGGAGCGATTAATGTTCAAAGCTCAATATATAAGCTGGACAACTGACTTTCCCAAGGTTTTCCCGCCATCATATGAAGTTGATATCTCATATATCGGACAATGATTAGCCCAAATATTTTCTTTATGCAGAGATGATTTTGAAATGATACAGTAGCTCCTTGTAATCGTGCATCATGCCCTTTGCAGCCTTGGACTTACCAAAGGACAACTTCTCATAACGATTTCATCAAGTTTGGGTGAAAGATCAGAAATTCAGTTTTATCAACCTTATCAATTATGGACCATCATGAATTATGAATAAGGAGATTTATTCAGCAAAAGTTCATCTCTACCTTAAATGATTACAAGCATCTTCCTGTTGATTATCCAGCTCAACAGTATGAATCTCATGAAGTCGCTACAGTGGAATACAGCTTAGAACATCTCCAAAAGTATGATCCAGCTTTTGATCAATATCAAAGATTTCTCAATCTAAAAGGACATCTTAAATTTGTAAGTACATACAGATATGTTTGCTCTGATGGTCGACTAGTTGTTGCATTGCTTATTATCTCGCTGAGTAAACAATGGTGATACAGAATCCTTCTAAATCTAGACATGCCAAGCTTAATCAAGTTCTCAATGCCTATGCAGATATCACTTTTGGCATTTCAAAAGAAACTCATAAAGAATTAATTCAGCTATTCCATGGAGAATTCGAAAATGATAATGAAGGTTGGAGTGACCCTTGTCATAATTTTGACTCTATTATGAAGTTCTCCGCTAGCTACAATGGAATTCATTAGGATGGTGATTAATCTTATCAAGATTTAGATTTATTAAGATTTATTAAGAGATTTCTCTATAAAGCCTGCAAAGAAAAGATAAAAAAACTTTATCATTGCTACCGTATCCATAGCTATGCTATTCTCTACACATCAAAGTTATGTTAAAAAGTACTATACAAAAAAGCTACTTTGAGAAAAAAGACAAAAAACAATTGGGAAAAATCCAAAAGCTAACAAGAAAATTCAAGGCTCCACAGACTCCTCTCTCTGTAATAGACCAACTAGGTACTATGCAGAAGAATAAAGCAACATCCTCATAGTTAACATGTACACTCATCACAGCATGAAGATAAACCATCTATACGGCAACTTGTGATTCTATCCAGCAATAAAATCCCGAAACATCATAAAATGAAATGCAAATGCAGCGTAAATTTAGTTGTAATGAAATTTAAATTATTTTGCTAAGGCTATAAATAGTTCCTGCCTTCCCATATACAGGCAAGAGTTGGAAAACTAGTCAAAATCCAGCCTTCCTTCCACCACCATCTCCTCTCTCCTCTCCCTTCTGCTTTTGTATACCCACCATCTTCCCCATTTGGTATCTGAGCTAAGTTGGCATCTAGTTTGTAATCAAGTATCATTGCAATATAAAGTCATTTTGTGAGTATTTCTTCACTTATCTTTATGTTTTGATTTTGTTTAAGGAATTGCTGACTCAGAAGTAAGAACTTCAAAAGTCTTAATACTTAGTTATGTGTTTCTTATTATTGAGAAATTTTAATCATATTCTGCCCAGAGCGAAACTAAGGTAGCCATTGTTGTCGCCATTATTGTCACCGTTGTTAAGGCGTTTTGTTGGTATGTAAATCCTCTATTTCGTTAGCTACTTGTGGTGAATTTGGTTAAAATAACTCTGTAATACAAATTATGGCTAAGCTTATTAAGAAGTTTATATCTTCTTCTTCCTCATCATTAACTTCCTTATCTTTTATGTCTATTAAAAATAGTGAAGAAATCAGTTATGACGATTTAGATCAAGTTATTTGTGACTGGACTATTCTAACTATAAATAAATATGACATTTATAAAGTTGAAAGTTTTCAATTAAAATCAAGTTATAAAGTAAAAACCATTGAAAAAATTGAACCCATTACCAATAATATGAGCATCTTTCTTTAATCAAGCCCCATGAAATAAAGGAGTATGTTAAAACATACAATTATATTCATTTTGGATTAGTGCAAGTCGCTCTAAAGCCTTTAACAAGACTTGGACTTAGAACAGAAGCTCTCATCTATGTTCAAGACATAAGACATAAAAAATTTCAGTGATTCATTACTAGGAATGGTTGAATCAAGTTTGGCTAATAACCCTACTTTCTTCAATTGCTTTCTGAATTTCTCTGTTTGCCTTATAGATCCAGGTGTACATGAAGCTCTTACTCTTGCTATCCAAACAAAAGGTTTGATATGAATCCTCATAATCAAAATCTTCTCTCATATATAAAGTGTACTATAAACTCATGAATTCAGTTGTTCTAGGCATAGCCTATTCCCATCAAGCAAAAGGTATGACTACTTTATTCCAAACTAATTTAAAAAATAAAGTTAATATTCCAAAAGTCATATAGTCGACCGATATTAATCTATCTAGTAAATAGTGCTTAGAAAACGCTCAACCTAAATGGTCTTTAGAAAATCAAGATATTGAAACAATTTTTGAACATGAAGATGGAAGTGTTGAAATAAATTTTTAAACAGATTCAAGAGATGCAACTCCTATAGTTTATCAACCTTCTAAAAAGTCTTATTCTCATCCTCCCTCTGTGGTAGGATCTTCCATAAAAGAACCATCCTGAGTTTCTTGCTCTACACCTAATGTAAACCTTCGATTTATAGGACTTTTGTATCCTTCTTATCAAGCTTCTCCATTTAACACATATAATCCTTCGGAAATATAAATGTTATTGAATATTTTGAAATAGATAAAGAAATGTTAAAAAAGAATTTAGCTTTACATCATTTAACCAAGTCCTTTTTTAAACAGGTTTCTTAAGAACATAAAGAGTTTTTAGAAGAAAAATGGTACAAATATATGTATGATAATTGAAGAAATATTTACTTCTTTGATTAGCTTAAACTAACCATAAAGAAAGCTTATAATACTGAAGATTTATCCATCAATATAATAACTAAATTAAGCTCTTCTTGGATTATAGCTTCTACCAGTTCCTCTCCACAAAGAACTGAAGAATCTATAGATCCTCCATTACATCAAATCATTTATAAAGAAACTTTAGCTGTACCCATAAAAGATGTTGCACAAATACAAGGAGATAAAGGTGAATTTGTATTTAACAAATCAAATTTACAAACTAAATTTAACAAATCAGATTTAAGTCATGTTTTAGAACAAAATAATTATAGAAATATAAACCTTCATACTATTGGCCAACAAACCAATTGAATTGAAGATAAAATTGAAAAAATTTTAAAATTTTATAAAATTACTTCTTCCCATAAAGTAATCAAGACACAATCTTTAGGTTTTCAAGGTAAAGCCCTCAAAGATCTAAAGTTAGAAAAAAAACCCTTAAAATTTTTAGATGAACTAATTAATCAATTATCTCATAGTTTTACAAACATAAAACTTAAAGATAATAAAGAAAACAAAGATGAGAAATCCATAAATGCTTTAGTTTCTAAAGCTTCGACTCAAACTCAAAATTCTCTGTTTCTAACTCTATAGAAGAAAAGACAAATGAGAATCAAAATAATCAAAATCAAGAATCTCTACAAATCAATAAAATATTTAAAAGATAGAAACCAATAGTCACTGCAGCAAAAAAAAAAGAAATTATTATCCAAGACCTACTCCAGTTGATCTTCAATTCGAAGAACATGGTATCCTAAATGGCGTTCGATTTGAAAACTCCTCAGTATATGAATGAAAGTAGATGGACTATCTGAACATCAATTCCTACAACTATGCCAACACATAATGATATATGCCTCTACCACCATGGCTGCCAGTAATGATCAAAGACATGCAGTAAATGCAGTTGTCCTTTGATTTATTGGACAATTACATGGTTGGTGGGAATAGTACCTATCTAATATAGAAAGACAAGCTATACTAAATATAGTAAAAAGAGATCCTTCAGGAAATCCTGTTATTATTTCTCAAGGTCAAATGATTCCTAATTCTATTTACATGCTTATTACCAATATAGTAAAACATTTTATTGGTAATTATATGAATGTAGAAGAAAAAAATAAAAAAAATTAATCAATTTATTTTGCCCAACATTATCAGATTTTCATTGGCATAAAGATGTTTTCTTATTAAAACTTTATACGATAGATGCAAGTAATTTAGAATTTTGGAAAGAAAAACTCATATCTAGGCTTCCTAAACTTTTTGCAGAAAAAGTTAGAGAAGAATTAAAATTAGAAAATTATGGAAATTTGAATTATGGAATGTCTACATATGGTGATCTAATTCAAAAGGTTAATAAAGTTGGATTTTCATTATGCAATGAAATCATACTTAAATATCAAATTGAAAATAAAAAAAGAATCAACAAGTATGAACTTGGTGATTTTTGTTTTCAATTTGGGATGGAACCATTAATCAGTCTTTCTAGCCAGAATAAAAAGAAAAACTTAAAAATAAACCATCAAAAAGGAAAATCTAAACATTTTTCAACTCCACAATATTATATTCCTTCAAAAAGATATTATAAAAAATCGTCTCACAAAAACCTTTTTAAAGAGTTAAAGAAATCTTATACAAACGATAATCCATCCAATTTTTATCCGAAGAAAAGAGAAATACAATGTTATAATTGCAAAGAAAAAAGACATATAGCTCCTGACTACCCAAAAATAAAAGTTAAAATAGAAAAAGAAATCAAAACTATCTTAAAAGGATCCTCAGCGTCAGAGTCATCCAGTTCCTCTGATACAGATTATTCTTCCTCTCATGCTTCAGATACATGTCATTGTAAAATATTTGATAGTGGAATCTAGTATGAATATGGTTCTTCTTCCTCTTCATGTACTTTTTACTCTAGAAGAAATGGTGTTAGAAATGTTTAAAGATCAAAGAGATGAAAAATTAAAAAATAAATATTTTGAAAAAATACAGAATATAAATAAAGGAACTTAAAAAGGGAAAACTTCTACATCAAATAACATATCAGACTACCTTGAACAATTTAGCATTAAAATTGCATTAGATAGATTAAGTAAGCAACAAGCTCCTACTTATCTTTCTATTTAAGATCTTTATAAAGAAATAAATAATCGAAAGCAAGAAATAAAAGAATTAAACCAAGACTTAATTGAACTTCAAAAACTCAAACAGCATGTTGAGAATCTTGAATTTCATACACACAAAAATTAACAAAAAAATAATGATAATTTAGAAAATCAAGAAAAATTTGATAAAGACTTAAATGGTTTTGTAAATTCTTTAACAAGAAATCCACTTAAAAAATGGAAAACTCAAGTTATAATTAAGGTCAAAGACTTCTCTATTAAAGTACTCTGCTCATTAGATAGTGGCGCAGATATTAATTTAATAAGAGAAGGATTAATCCTAACAAAATAATATGAAAAAACCAATAATAAAATCAATCTAGCTACTGCTAGCAAAAAACTATATATCAAATACAAATTAAGTAATGTTTATGTCTGTAAAAATGGAACATGCATAAAAACTAATTTCCTTCTAGGAAAGGATTTAAAGAATGATGTTATCCTTGGAAACCCTTTTCTACAAATTTTATAGCATTTTCAAATTGACTCATCAAGTCTAAAAACTATTTTAGACAATAAAAAATTAAATTTTGATTTTATTGAATTAACTCCTATTCAACATATCAATATTATTCAGACAAAGTGTAAACAAGAATAAGATGTGGAAAAACCATTCAGATACCTAGTTCCAAATAAAACGAATTTTATTAATCGTCTCTTTGTTGTCTTCATGTTTTCTACATTTAATCCTACATCTAGATTTTGGTACCTTCAAATTCTACCCAGATGATAGATATAAAATTATTTTTCTTGTCCTTAAGAAAATAAAATTTTAGAGTATTAATAATTCTCATTCAGACCTATCTGCTTTTAGGAAGTATCCCTTCTTATTATGATATCAAGTACAAGCAAAAGCAAAGTCCCTATTCAGGAATCAAGCTCTTCCTTCATACCTATATCTCAACAAATATTAATTCTCTTCTTCAATATAGGATTATTTGTCACTTCACAATAACTTATCAATGCCCATTGGAGTGCCATTCTCTCTGATAAAAGAAAAACACTAGACTAGAAAAACCCTATCCAATATTACAAACCATATCAAGGACCTAGAAAGCCAAATCCTTATATGCCATAACATCTATCAAAGAGCACTGTTATCCACCTATGTTGATGAGAAAACATCCAGAATTCACCTTCCGGAAAAGGTTAGCACAGCCCTTCCAGCTGAGGTAGCTGTAAGAATTAGAGAAAAAACTATTTCTTATCAGATTAAGGAGCGATTAATGCTCAAAGCTCAATATATAAGCTGGGCAACCGGCTTTCCCAAATTGTTCATGCCATCATATGAAGTTGATATCTCATATATTGAACAACGATTAGTCCAAAGATTTTCTTTATGCAAAGATGATTTTGAAATGATACAGCAGCTCCTTACAATCATGCGTCATGCCCTTCATAGCCTTGGAGTTACCAAAAGACAACTTCTCCTAACGATTTCATCAAGTTTAGGTGAAAAATTAGAAATTCGGTTTTATCAACCTTATCAATTATGGACCATCATGAATTATGAAGATGGAGATTTAGTCTGTAAAATGTTCATCTCTACCTTAAATGATTACGAGCATCTCCCTGCTGATTATCTAGCTCAGTGGTATGAATATCATGAAGTCACTACAATGTAATACAACATATAATGCCTCTGTATTTATGATCCAGCTTCTGATCAGTATTGAAGATTTCTCAATCTAAAAAGGCATCTTGAATTAGCAAGTACATACAGATTTGTTTGGTGGTGTCACTGATGATCTTCCTAAGCAAACAATAGTGATACAGAATCCATATAAATCTAGACATACAGCTCTCAATCAAATTATCAATGCTTATGAAGACATGTCTTTTGATATTTCTGAAGAAACTCGAGAAGAGTTAATGCAATTATTCCATGGTGAATTAACATATGAATGTTCGAATGAGCACTTTTGAGGTAATTCTCCAATAATACTATGCCTAGTATAAAGATTCTTCCTACAAGATCTTTTTCTAAAACATTGGAAGGATAAGAAAAGCTTTTTCTACTAGCCCATCAATGAGCTCTTAGAAAAAAGTACATGCAAAAGTACTAAAAGACAAAGCATATCTCTCATAAGAATGAAGTAGTATTTGATTCCCAACATGCACATCCATGAAGAACTTATCTCTAGAAAGGGAAAACAAATAATGACATGACACATACCTTATCAAGTCACTCAAAGCAATCATGACATCTCACTATTTAGAATAAAGTTCATCTACAATAAAGATTGTGATTTTTGCCTGCAGTCCGGAAGCATCATGAAATTTGCTAGCACATTAAATGAAATGCACATTCAGCGTAAATTCAGTTATAATGAAATGTAAATTATGTTGGTTATGATTATAAATAGGTCTAGCCTTGCTCATGTATAGGCAAGAGTTGGAATACCAGTCAAAATCCAGCCTTGCTTCCACCACCATCTCCTCTCTCCTCTCCCTTCCGCTTTTGTATACCCGCCATCTTCCCCATTTGGTATCAGAGCCAAGTTGGTATCAAATTTGTAATCAATCAACTATCTCATAGTTTTACAAATATAAAACTTAAAGATAATAAAGAAAATAAAGATGAAAAATCCATAAATTTTTTAGTTTCTAAAGCTTCAAGCTCATACTCAGAATTCTCTGTTTCTGACTCTATAGAAGAAAATTCAAATGAAAATCAAGATCAAGGATCTCTATAACTTAATAAAATATTTAAAAGGCTGTAAAATTTGTAGAAATGATTTCCAAGGATAACATCATTGTTTAAATCCTTTCCTAGAAGGAAATTAGTCTTTATGCATGTTCCATTTTTACAGACATAAACATTACATAATTTCTATTTGATATGTAGTTTTTTGCTAGTAGTAGCTAGATTGAGTTTATTATTGGTTTTTTCATAATATTTTTTAGGATTAATCCTTCTCTTATTAAATTAACATTTGCACCACTATTTGGTAAGCAGAGTGCTTTAATAGAGAAGCTTTAACCTTAATTGTAGCTTGAGTTTTCCATTTTTTGAGTGGATTTCTTGTTAAAGAATTTACTAAACCATTTAAGTTTTTATCAAATTTTTCTTTATTTTTTAAATTATCATTATTTTCTTGATAATTTTTGAGTGTGTGAAATTCAAGATTCTAAACACATTGTTTGCGTTCTTGAAGTTCAATTAAGTCTTGTTTTAATTCTTTTATTTCTTGCTTTTGATTATTTATTTCTTTATAAAGATCTTGAATTGAAAGATGAGTAGGAGCATGTTGCTCTTTTATTCTATCTAAAACAGTTTTTATACTGAATTGCTCAAGTAAGTTAGATATATTACTTGATGTAAAATCTTTCCTTTTTTTTATTTCTATTGTTTATTTTTTGTATTTTTTTAGAATATTTATTTTTAATTCTTCATCTTTTAGATCTTTGAACATTTCTAGCACCATTTCTTCTAGAGCAGAGAGTACATTTAAAGACAAAGAGGAAGAAGAAGCAGATTCATATTGGATTTCACTGTCAAATATTTTACAATGGCATGTATCTGAAGAATAAACTTTATCAGAGGAACTAGATGATTCTAAGGATGAGGATGAGGATCCTTTTAAGATAGTTTTGATTTCTTTTTTGGAAGAAATAATTTCAGAAGGCTGTAAAATATTTTCAACTTTATCTTTAATTATATTAGTTTGTTGGCCAATAGTATGAAGGTTAATATTTGCATAATTATTTTGTACTAAAACAAGACTTAAATTTGATTTGTAAATAAATTCAGATTTACCTTTATCTCCTTCTATCTTTGCTTGATCTTATGGGTACGGCCGAAGTTTCTTTATATATGATTTGATGTAATGGAGGATGTATAGATTCTTCAGTTCTTTGTGGAGAAGAACTAGTATAAGCTATAATCCCAGATGAGCTTAATTTTGTTATCATATTGATGGATAAATCTTTATTATTATAAGCTTTCTTTATGGCTAGTTTAAGCCAATCAAAGAAATAAATATTTCTTTGATTATCATACATATATTTGTACCAATTTTCTTTTAAAGAGTCTTTATGTTCTTGAAAAACCTGTTTAAAAAAGGATTTTGTTAAAAGATGTAGAGCTAAATTCTTTTTTAACATTTCTTTATCAATTTCAAAACATTTAATAACATTTATATTAAAATCGGATTCCGAAGGATTATATGTATTGGATGGAGAAGCTTGATAAGAAGGATACACAAGTCCTGTAGGTCGAAGGTCTACATTAGGTGTAGAGCAAGTAACTTGGGATGGTTCTTTTATGGAAGATCCTACCACAGAGGGAGGATGAGAACATGACTTTCAAGAAGGTTGATAAACTATAGGAGTTGTGTCTCTTGAATCTGTTTGAAAATTTATTTCAACACTTCCATCTTCATTCTCAATAATTGTTTCAATATCTTGATTTTCTAAAGACCTTTCTAGTTGGGCGTTTTCTAAGCACCATTTACTAGATAGATTAATATCATTTCACTGTATGAGTTTTAGAATATTAACTTTATTTTTGAAATTAGTTTGGAATAAAGTAGTAATACCTTTCGCTTAATAGGAGTAGGATATGCCTGGAACAATTGCATTCATGAGTTTATAATAAACTCTATATATGAGAGCAAGATTTTGATTATGAGGATTCATATCAAAACCTTTTGTCTGGATAGCAAGAGTAGGAGCTTCATGTGCACTTGGATCTGTAAGGGAAACAGAGAAATTTGGAAAGCAATTGAAGAAAGTAGGGCCATTAGCCAAACTTGATTCAACCATTCCAAGTAATGAATCACTGAATTTTTTATGTCTTGTATCTTGAACATAGATGAGAGCTTCTGTTCTAAGTCCAAGTCTTGTTAAAGGCTTTAGAGCAACTTGCACTAATACAAAATGAATATAATTATATGTTTTAACATACTCCTTTATTTTATGGGGCTTGATTAAAAAAGGATGCTGAATGTTACTAGTAATGGATTCAATTCTTTCAATGGATTTTACTTTATATCTTGATTTTAATTGAAAACTTCCAACTTTATAAACTTCATTTTTATTTACTGTTAGAATAGTCCAGTCACAAATCACTTGATCTAAATCGTTATAACTGATTTCTTCACTATTTTTAATAGACATAGGAGGCAAGGAATTTGAGATGAGGAGAAGAAGGTACAAACTTCTTAATAAGCTTAGCCATAATATGTATTACAGAATTATTTTAACCAAATCCACTATGAGTATATAACGAAATAGAGGATTTACACACCAACAAAATGCCTTAAAAGCCTTCACACAGCTAATAACGGCAACAACAATGGCTACCTGAGCTTTGCTCCGGGCGGAATATGATAAAAATTTCTCAATAATAACAAACACAGAACTAAGTATTAAAACTTTTGACGTTCTAACTTCTGAGTCGGCAATTCCTTAAGCAGAATCAAAGCATAACATAATAAAGATAAGTGAAGAAATACTCACAAAATGACTTTAGATTGCCAAAGTACTAGATTACAAATTTGATACCAACTTGGCTCGGATACCAAATTGGGAAGGTGATGGGTATACAAAAGCGGAAAGGAGAGGAGAGAGGAGATGGTGGTGGAAGCAAGGCTAGATTTTGACTGGTATTCCAACTATTGCTTATACATGAGGAAGGCTATACTTATTTATAGTCATAAAAAACATAATTTACATTTCATTACAACTGAATTTATACTGAATGTGCATTTCATTTAATGTGCTGGCAAATTTCATGACGCTTCCGGACTGTAGGCGAAAATCACAATCTTTGTTGTAGATAAACTTTACTCTGAATAGTGAGACTGTTAGGAGGCAGCCGCCAGGATCTTTAGATATTATGCACAAATCATTGCAGAAATAAGTTAAACGATAATGATTCAAAAACCATACCTGCGAGATCTCTCTGATTTGATCTCGGTCTTATAACAGCCTGAAAGTCTTAAGATCTTCTACTGTATTCCTCTATGCTCGAACTCGCGCCGGAGTGTGGGCCTCTTCTGCGAATTCTTCTTGCTCTTAAAAAATGAGATTTCTCTTGTATATTCTTTCTAGAGAGCAATAGCGTATATTTATAGACTACAATAGGGAACTTAAGAAGGAAATAATGAATAGGATTCTTATAGAAATAGGAAACCCTAATTCGACCCAAATTAGAATCCTAGATCCATAAATTACAATTCAGTCCACTAAAGAATTATAATTGTACTCCTGTCCTTATCCTCAAAATAATATTTCGAACTTCTTGTTATTAAATGCTTATTCATCTCCATACGTTAAGATTTCAGATATCCATCGATTAAATTATTACTGATGCCTATATTTAATCGATATCTTTATAATTCCTTGAGACCTTACACTTAACTTATTTGATATGTCGGACACTAAGTCTACCTGTAGGGTTTAACATAATCAAAACTTATAAGCTTCATCAAGAGGATATCATCAATCCCAATTATGGGACGTGGATTCCATCAATAAACTAATATGCACTATACACGTAGTGTAGTTATCCAATTTATTGAGATTATTGACCCATAAAAGGTGTCACTCCTTTGTAAATCAAAATGCCAAATACTAAATATACGTGTCTATTATTTATATCAGGATTAAGAGTACAAGCTCTCATAATTACCATTTGGATGTTAATAATCTTATATAGTCAGTATAAAGATAATAACCCAAAAGTGGTCATGTTCAATACACACAAAGTGTATTAGCATAACGAGTCGAAACGATACTGTTTCCCGTAGCCAAGACAAGCCTATTAAAACATCATGCTACAATCGTACCGATGGTGTGTCTAGCTCCATCTAGATTGTGAACAACAATAACTTATATTCTATAAGAATCGACAAATAAGTCTTTCGTGTGTGAGCTGAACTCTATACACCAACTTGTCTACTTTATAGAATAAAAGACGCACTTATGCACAGTAAATAATAATACAACCATTTACCCATATGAATTTTCATCAAGATGGAAAAAGCAAACTTTACTGATAAGTAAATCAATCAAAGAAAAATACAAAAAAGTATGCTTAGACTCAAAGCCATGCTGACATGTATTTCAACCCTATTCCCTCTACATGATTGTCAAAGCTCTTTGCCGGTAAGCTCTTTGTAAAAGGATCTGCCAGGTTGTTTTCTGATGCAATCTTGGTCACAATTATATCACGCCTCTGTACGATTTCTCATATGAGATGATATTTACGCTGGATGTGCTTACCCTTCTTATGCATCCTAGGTTTCTTTGCATTAGCAACCACACCGGTATTATCACAATAAAGTATTATAGGTGATTTTACCAAAGATACCACTTCTAGATCTATCAAGAAGTTTTGGGTAACTCAAAAGCTGCCACATATTTGGCTTCCATGGTAGAATCAGCAGTACATGATTGCTTGACACTCCTCCAACTTATGGCTCCACCTCCCAGGGTAATGACAAATCCTGAGGTTGACTTTCTGGCATCATTATCTGACTGGAAGTCCGAGTCTGTGTACCCAATCGGTATCAAACTCTCGGTTTGGTAAATCAGCATATAATTTCTAGTCCTTTTAAGGTACTTAAGTGTATGCTTTACCATGGTCCAATGTTCTCTTCCTAGATTAGATTGGTATCTGCTAACCATGCCAACGGTAAAACAAATATCAGGTCTAGTACATAGCATTGCATACATGAGGCTTCCCACCGCCGAAGCATAAGGTACTTCCTTCATTTTTTCTATCTCATTAGGTGTCTTAGGACACGAATCCTTGTAGAAAGTAATTCCATGCCTGAAAAGAAGAATTCCTTTCTTGAAATCTTGTATGCTAAAACGGGTAAGAATCACATCAATATAAACCGCTTGAGATAAACTCAACATTCTTTGTTTCCGATCTCGCAAGAGCTTGATCCCTAGCATGTGACTAGCTTCTCCTAAGTCCTTCATATCGAACTGACTGCTCAACCATACTTTGACTGAAGACAACACCCCAACATCGTTTCCAATGAGTAGGATGTCATCTACATAAAGTATTAAGAAAACCACCACATTGCCGTTGCACCTTTTATACACACAAGATTCATTAGGGTTCTGCTAAAAACCATAAGATTTAACAGCTTGATCAAAACGAATGTTCCAAGATCTAGATGCTTGCTTAAGTCCATAAATGGACCTCTTAAGCTTGCACAACATGTGCTCACGGCCTTTAGCTACGAATCCATCTGGTTGCACCATATAGATACACTTGTCAAGATTTCCATTAAGGAAAGCTGTCTTGACATCCATTTGCCAAATTTCATAATCAAAATGAGCTGCAATGGATAAAAGAATCTGGATGGATTTCAGCATGGCTATTGGCGAGAAAGTATCCTCATAATCGATTCCTTATTTCTGAGTAAACCCTTTGGCAACAAGCCTAGCTTTGAAGGTTTCAACCTTTTTATCCACCCCTCTTTTCTTCTTGTAAATGCACTTACAACTGATAGGTTTTATCCCCTCTAGTGGTTCTACAAGATCCCAGACTTGATAGAGCACATAGACTCCATTTCTGATTTCATAACTTTTTGCCATAGGTCTGCATCTTTGACTTGAAGTGCTTCATTATAGTTACAGGGTTCGATATCTAGCTCATTAGGACTCTGTCAAATGACTCTCCCAAAAACATATACCACTCAGGTTGACGAACAACCCTCCCGCTAGATGAGGCACACCCTGTGTGTGTGCATGAGTAGTGTCACGCTGTGCTAAAACTAATCTTGGTGTACCATCATCGACATGCTGATCTGGCTTCTCACCTAGCAAGTTGGTGGTTTCACCTGGAGTATCACCAGCTTGAGAGTCGGCAAGCCTCCCAACACGACGAGGTAATGGAAAGCCAAATTCTCCATCTTGTGGTGTCTCTTCCTGTGCTGCTGGTAATGGAAAGTTTGTGTAGGTCTCTCTCCTCTCAATTCCTCTAGAACAATTCTGCTTTTGGGTTTGTTGTTCATTACATAATCCTCTTCTAGGAATCGAGCATTGGTACTAACAATGACCTTTCGATCTTGAGGATTATAGAACAAACCACCTTTTGTTCCTCTGGGATATCCAATGAAAATGCAAACTTCCGTTCTTGGTTCCAACTTATCTGTGTTCCCTTTTAGCACATGTGCTGGACTACCCCAAATCCAAACATGCTTTAAACTGGGTTTGCGCCTAGTCCATAGTTCGTGGGTGTAGTAGGTACTGACTTAGATGGAACTAAGTTTAGAATGTATGCAACAATTTCTAGAGTATGCCCCTAGAACAAATTAGGTAAATCCGAATAACTCATCATTGACCTCACCATATCCATAAGAGTCTTATTCCTTCGTTCTGCTACACCATTTTGTTTGAGGTGAACCTGGTGTAGACAAATGGAATGTAATCCCCTCTTGTGCTAAGTAATCCCTAAATTCTCCAAAGAGGTACTTGCCACCACGATCAGATCATAGTGTCCTAATACTCTTACTTTGACGTTTTTCCGTTTCCGCCCTATACTCCTTGAATTTCTTAAAACATTCGGACTTACGGCGCATTAAGTAAATGTACCCATACCTTAAGTAGTCATCAATAAAAGTAATGAAATACTCAAATCCACCTCTTGCCTGGACATTCATGGGTCCACACAGGTCAGAGTGAACCAATTCCAACGGTTTTTTGGCCCTATAGCCTTTTGTCAAAAAAGGGAGCTTGGTCATTTTTCCCTCTAAACAAGATTCGCAGACTGGAAGTGCCTCTACTTCCAATGACTCTAATGGTCCATTTGTAACCAATCTAGAAATCAGGTTTAGATTGATATGACCCAGGCGTAAATGCCAAAGATATATTTGGTTCAATTGTGAAGGTTTCTTTCTCTTACATGGTAGGGTAATTGTGGTATTCGATTCTATCAGTTGCAGTTTAGGAGAGATAGGATCAACAATGTAATGATCATCCACCAATGAACCGGAACAAATAAAATGCTTATTATACTTAATAACCACAAATTTATTAAAATAAATGGAATATCCGTCTCTAATCAACTTGGAAATAGAAATTAAATTTCTCCTAATGGAGGGAACATAAAGACAATCTTTTAAAATTAAAGTCCTATCTCTATTCCAACTAAGATAAACATCTCCTACTGCAACTGCTGCCACTCTCGTAGCATCACCCATAAGCAAATAAATCTCTCCATCACTTAGCTGCCTGGTTTCCTAGAACCTCTGCAAAGAATTGCAAACATGATTAGTGGCTCCCGTATCTACACACCAGGTACCGGTAGATATAACCGCCAAACATGATTGAACAACTAGCAAATGAAATTTACCTTTATTGTTCACTTTGTTAAGATAAGTTGGACATTGCTTTTTCCAGTGCCCTGCTTGCTTGCAATGAAAACACTTTCCCTTAGAATTTTTCACTCCTCCCTAAGGTCCGTTGCCACCTTAAGGAACTGCATTACGATTCTGACCCTTTTTTTGTTTCTTCTTGCCTTTCGGCTTAGAAACAAAACATTTTTCAACAACATGAACACTAGTTGACTTTTTTAGAAGGCCCTCAGCAGCTTGAAGTTCCTTGAGTAATTCCGCCAAAGAATAATTGAGCTTGTTCATGTTATAATTTAGGCGAAAATTCTCAAAGGAATTAGTCGGGGACTGGAGAATGATATCGACTTGGGTTTCCTCATCAATTTCAGCTCCAAGGATTTCTAGTTCATTGAGGTGTCCCATCAGTTTCAAAACATGGTCCCTTATAGAGGTACCTTTAGCTATCTTAGTGTTAAATAGTTCTTTCATGGCAACTTGCCTTGTTGCCCGATCCTGATCACCAAACATCTCCTTAAGACTGTACATGATTTCATAAGCAGTAGGAGAAGACCGATGCTGATGTTGCAAAACATTTGACATAGATGCCAACATGTAACACAGCGCCATCTCATCAGCCTTGATCCATTTTTTGTTGCCTGGACAGCCACCTCATTGATACGACCATCTGGAGGTTTCTCTAGGCACACCTCAGTGAGCACATATTTGTACTCTTCAGCAGTTAACACAATATCCAAGTTTTTTTTCCAGTCAATATAATTAAGTCTAGTGAGTTTGTGTTCTTTGAGAATTACAGCAAGTGGATTGAAAGTTCCCATCTTCAATCCTGAAAATTACATAATCAACAAATTATGATGGGCAAATAAACTTTGGATTAAAATAAAAAAGGCTCCCTTTGCCAATTAATAAAAGAATCCGACAACAATCTAAAACATTATGCATAGTATGCCTCGATGTGAAGGCTTCTACCATACTTATTTTGTTTAGATAGGACATAACCTATTAGTTTTACTATCAAGGCAACAAACCGTGCTAAGCAAAACCAAACAGCTGCCATGACTTTGGTCCTATAAATAATAGCAGTGACTCAGATGGAGAGCATACTATCATTTATAGCTAAGTGAATATCATCATTTAATTCAAGGTCCATTTTTCTGTATTCGGTCCTGTCAGATGGAGAGGTGACCTATACTAATAATTACCCTAAATCATCCATATAGGACTTTGTACTGGAGATTCTATAATTAACTCATCTGATAAGGAAGAAGACTCTAAGGTCAACACATAAATCAATTACATCTCCTACAAAACAATGATGGAGACCGTGGGAATTAAAAGGTTCCCTCTCCCACTTAGTTACTTAACAATTAGGGTTCTTGTATAATAGTTTAATAAGGCCAATTTAGATTTTTGAAGTAATACATTACCTAGATGTCTAGGTTACCCTATTTTTACGCATCATAGCATTGGTGTGATTAATAAAAGAAAAACTGGAGTTCAATTTTATTTGCAAATCACATGAATGCTACCTATTTCTCCATTCTAAACAATATTAAATAGATCCAATATCATATGAAGCAAGTTATGATATTCATAGACATTCAAGCGCAAAAAAAATACGACCAACGCTAGAGTCCTAGCTATCATGGTCAAGTAGGATCCTTTGTCTTCTTGATTGTCACTTCTTCAAAATATGCGCCTCACAGAGGGGGTTCGGGGGTATCCCCCGGCGGGGATCGAGCTAAGCTTCCTAACAAATGGAGTCCACACGCTACATCAATATAATTACATCACCATGAAAAATTACATTGAATCCTAAGCCTCCTGACGAACGGAGTTCACATGCTATATCAATATAAATACATCACCATGAAAAATTGAAAATATGTAAAACAGTAACCACAAATATGATTCATGGGATCCGTTCACATAACATACACACAGGGTGACCATGATAGCCAGATCAGTCGCTGCAAAACAAGGGTTAGATAGTCCGCTACAAAACTAGTTACAGTAAAATGCAATCGCCATGACTTTTTATAGTAACCTATAATCATTCTATAGTCTGTTCAATCCATACATAGTATCAAGGTTGGCTTTGATACCACTGTTAGGAGGCAGCCGCCAGGATCCTTAGATATTGCGCACAGATCACTGCGAAAATAAGTTTAAACGATAATGATTCAAAAACCATACCTGTGAGATCTCTATGATTTGATCTCAATCTTATAACAGCCTGAAAATCTCAAGATCTTCTACTGTATTCCTCTATGCTCGAACTCGCACCGGGGGTGTGGGCCTCTTCTGTGAATTCTCCTTGTTTTCAAAAAACGAGATTTCTCTTGTATATTCTTTCTAGAGAGCAATAGCGCATATTTATAGGCTACAATAGGGAACTTAAGAAGGAAAGAAGGAATAGGATTCTTATAGAAATAGGAAACCCTAATTCGACCCAAATTAGAATCTTAGATCCATAAATTACAATTTAGTCCACTAAAGAATTATAATTGTACTCCTGTCCTTATCCTCAAAATAATATTTCGAGTTTCTTGTTATTAAATGCTTATTCATCTCCCCACGTTAAGATTTCAGTATCTATCGATTAAATAATTACTGACGCCTATATTTAATCGATATCTTTATAATACCTTGAGACCTTACACTTAACTTATTTGATATGTCGGACACTAAGTCCAGCTGCAGGGTTTAACATAATCAAAACTTATAAGCTTCATCAAGGGAATATCATCAATCCCTATTACGGGACGTGGATTCCGTCAATAAACTAATATGCACTATACATGTGTCGTAGTCATCAAATATACTAAGATTATTGACCCATCAAAAGTCTCACTCCTTTGTAAATCAGAATGCCAAATACTAAATGCACGTGTCTATTATATATATCGGGATTAAGAGTACAAGCTCTTATAATAACCATTTGGATGTTAATAATCTTATATAGTCAGTATAAAGATAATAACCCAAAAGTGGTCGTGTTTAATACACACAAAGTATGCTAGCATAACGAGTCGAAACAATACTGTTTCCCACAGCCAAGACAAGCCTACCAAAACATCACGCTACAATCATACCGATGGTGTGTCTAGCTCCATCTAGATTGTGAACAACAATAACTTATATTCTATAAGAACCAACAAATAAGTCTTCCGTGCGTAAGCTGAACTCTGCACACCAACTTGTCTACTTTATAGAAAAAAAGACGCACTTATGCACAGTAAATAATAATGCAACCATTTACCCATATGAATTCTCATTAAGATGGAAAAAGCAAGCTTTACTAATAAGTAAATCAGTCAAAGAAAAATACATAAAAGTATGCTTTTTGTATATATTTCCAATAGAGATGTCATGATTACTTGGAGTGACTTGATAAGTTATGTGTCATGTCTTTATTTCTTTTCCCTTTCTGGAGATAAGTTCTTCATGGATATGCATGTCGGGAATAAAATACTACTTCATTCTTATGAGACATATGCTTTGTCTTTTAGTCTTTTGCATGTACTTTTTCTAAGAGCTCGTTGATGGGCTAGTAGAAAAAGCTTTTATCATCCTTCCAATGCTTTAGAAAAAGCTCTTGTAGGAAGAATCTTTATGCTCGGCATAGTATTATTGGAGACTTACTTCAAAAGTCTTCATTCCAACCTTCATATGTTAACTCACCATGGAATAATTAGATTAACTCTTCTCGAGTTTCTTCAGAAATATCAAAAGACATGTCTTCATAAGCATTGATAATTTGATTGAGTGCTGTATGTCCAGATTTATATGGATTCTGTACCGTTGTTTGCTCAGCGAGATCATCAACGATGCAAACAACTCGTCGATTGTCACATCAAACATATCTGTATGTACTTACAAATTCAAGATGTCCTTTTAGATTGAGAAATTTCGATACTGATTAGAAGCTGGATCATAAGTTCAGAGGCATTCTAAGCTGTATTCCATTGCAGTGACTTCATGAGATTCATACCATTGAGCTAGATAATTAGCAGGGAGATGCTCGTAATCATTTAAGGTAGAGATGAACTTTTTGCATACTAAATCTCCTCCTTCATAATTCATGATGGTCCATAATTGATAAGGTTGATAAAACCGATTTTCTAATCTTTTACCCAAACTTGATGAAATCGTTATGAGAAGTTATCTTTTGGTAACTCCAAGGTTGCGAAGGGCATGACGCACGATTGCAGGGAGCCGCTGTATCATTTCAAAACTATCTCTGCATAAAGAAAATCTTTGGACTAATCCTTGTTCGATATATGAGATACCAACTTCATATGTTGGCAAGAACAATTTGGGAAAACTAGTTTCCCAGCTTATATATCGAGCTTTGAGCATTAATTGCTCCTTTATCTGACAAGAAATAGTTTTTTCTTTAATTTTTGCAGCTATCTCATCTAGAAAGGCTGTGTTAACCTTTTCCAGGAGGTGAATTCTGGATGTTTTTTCATCACCATAGGTGGATAACAGTGCTATTTGATGGATGTTATGGCAGATAACGATTTCGCTTTCTAAGTCTTTAATATGGTTTGCAATTTTGGATAGGGTTTTTCTAGCGTTTTTTCTTTTATCAGAGAGAATGCCACTCCAATGGGCAATGATAAGTTCTTGTGAAATGACAGATAATCCTGGATTGAAGAAAGGAATTGATATTTGTTAGGATGTAGGTATGAAAAATGAGTTTGATTCCTGAATAGGGGCTTTGCTTTTGCTTGTACTTGATGTCATAATGAGAAGAGATACTTTCTGAAGGTAAATAGGTCTGAATGAGAATTATCAATAATTTGAATTTTTATTTTCTTTAGGAAAAGAAAAATAATTTTATATCTGTGCTCTGGGTAGAATTTGAAGGTACCAAAATCTGGATGTAGGATTAAATGTAGAAAATATGAAGACATCAGAGATACGATTAATAAGATTCGTTTTATTTGGAACTGGATATCTAAATGATTTTTAAACATCTTATTCTTGTTTATGCTTTGTCTAAATAATATTGATATGTTGAATAGGAGTTAATTTAACAAAATCAAATTTTAATTCTTTATTGTCAAAAATAGTTTTTAGACCTGATGAGTTAATTTGAAAATGCTGTAAAATGTGTAGAAAAGGATTTCCAAGGCATCATTGTTTAAATCCTTTCCTATAAGGAAATTAGTCTTTATGCATGTTCCATTTTTACAGACATAAACATTATGTAATTTGTATTTGATATGTAGTTTTTCGCTAGCAGTAGCTAGATTGAGTTCATTATTGGTTTTTTCATAATATTTTGTTGGGATAATCCTTCTCCTATTAAATTAACATCTGCACCACTATCTAGTAAGCATAGTGCTTTAATAGAGAAGTCTTTGACCTTAATTGGAGCTTGAGTTTTCCATTTTTTAAGTGGATTTCTTGTTAAAGAATTTACAAAACCATTTAAGTCTTTATCAAATTTTTCTTGATTTTCTAAATTATCATTATTTTCTTGATGATTTTTGAGTGTGTGAAATTCAAGATTCTCAACATGTTGTTTGAGTTCTTGAAGTTCAATTAGGTCTTGTCTTAATTCTTTTATTTCTTGCTTTTGATTATTTATTTCTTTATAAAGATCTTGAATTGAAAGATTAGTAGGAGCTTGTTGCTCTCTTAATCTATCTAATACAGTTTTAATGCTGAATTGTTTAGGTAAGTCTGATATATTATTTGATGTAGAAGCTTTCCCTTTTTAAGTTTCTTTATTTATATTCTGTATTTTTTCAAAATATTTATTTTTTAATTTTTCATCTTTTAGATCTATAAACATTTCTAGCACCATCTCTTTTGGAGCAGAAAGTACGTTTAAAGATAAGGAGGAAGAAGAAGCAGATTCATACTGGATTTCATTGTCAAATATTTTACAATGACATATATCTTAAACATGAGACGAAGAATAATCTATATCAGATGAACTAGATGACTCTAACGTTGAGGATCCTTTTAAGATAGTTTTGATTTCTTTTTCTGTTTTAACTTTTATTTTTGGGTAGTTAGGAGCTATGTGTCCTTTTTCTTTGCAATTATAACATTGTATTTCTTTTTTTTTTTTTGGGGATAAGAAGTGGATGGATTATTGTTTGTATAAGATTTCTTTAATTCTTTATAAGGGTTTTTATGAGAAGATTTTTTATAATATCTTTTTGAGGGAGTATAATATTGTGGAGTTCAAAACTGTTTAGATTTTCTTTTTTGATAGTTTCTTTTTAAGTTTTTATTTTTATTCTGGCTAGAAGGACTGATAAATGGTTCCACACCAAATTGAAAACAAAAATGACCAAGTTCATACTTGCTGATTCTTTTTTGATTTTCAATTTGATGGTTAAGTTTGATTTCATTGCATAATGAAAATCCAAAGTTATTAATCTTTTGAACTAGATCACCATATCATACATTCCATAATTCAAATTTCCGTAATTTTTTTATTTTAATTCTTCTCTAACTTTTTCTACAAAAAGTTTAGGAAGATCATATATGAATTTTTCTTTCCAAAATTCTGAATTACTTGCATTGATTGTATAGAGTTTTGATAAGAAAACAGCTTTATAACAACAAAAATCTGATAATGTTGGGCAAGATAAATTGATTAATTGTGTTTTTATTTTTTCTTCTAGATTCATATAATTACCTATAAAATGTTTAACTATATTGGTAATAAGCATGTAGATGGAATCAGGGATCATTTGGCCTTGAGGAGTAAGAACAGGATTTCCTGAAGGATCTCTTTTTACTGCATTTTATATAGCATTTCTTTCTATATCAAATACGTATTTTTCCCACCAACGATGTAATTGTCCAGTAAATCCAAGGATGACTGCATTTACTGCATGTCTTTGATCATTACCGATGGCCATGATGGTATAGGCATATATCATCATGTGTTGGCATAGTTGCTAGATTTGATATTCAGATAGTCCATCTACATTCCATTCATATACTAAAGAGTTTTCAAATCGAAGGCCATTTAGAATAGCTTGTTCTTCGAATTGAAGATCAACTGGAGTAGGTGTTGGATAATAATTTCTTTTTTTTTTGCTGCAGTGACTATTGGATTTTGCCTTTTAAATATTTTATTAAGTTGTAGAGATTCTTGATCTTGATTTTCATTTGATTTTTCATCTATAGAATCAGAAACAGAGAATTCTGAGTCTGAGCTTGAAGCTTTAGAAACTAAAACATTTATGGATTTTTCATCTTTATCTTCTTTATTATCTTTAAGTTTTATGTTTGTATAACTATGACATAATTGATTGATTAGTTCGTCTGAAAATTTTAAGGGTTTTCTTTTTCTAGCTTTAGATCTTTAAGGGCTTCACCTTGAAAACCTAAAGATTATGTTTTAATTACTTTATGGGAAGAAGTAGTTTCATAAAATTTTAAAATATTTTCAACTTTATCTTTAATTCTAGTGGTCTGTTGGCCAATAGTATAAAGTTTCTATTTCTATAATTATTTTGTTCTAAAACATGACTTAAATTTGATTTGTAAATAAATTTAGTTTTACCTTTGTCTCCTTGTATTTTTGCAACATCTTTTATAGGTACAGTTGAAGTTTCTTTATAAATGATTTGATGTAATGGAGGATATATAGATTCCTTAGTTCTTTGTGGAGAAGAACTGTTAGAAGCTATAATCCAAGATGAACTTAATTTTGTTATCATATTGATGGATAAATCTTCAGTATTATAAGCTTTCATTATGGCTAATTTAAGCCAATCAAAGAAATAAATATTTCTTTGATTATCATACACATATTTTTACCATTTTGCTTTTAGAAAGTCTTTATGTTCTTGATAAACATGGTAAAAAAAAGGATTTTGTGAGACGATGTAAAGCTAAATTCCTTTTCAACATTTCTTTATCAATTTCAAAGCAATCAATAACATTTATATTGAAACCAGATTCCAAAGGATTATATGTATCGGATGGAGAAGCTTGATAAGAAGGATACACAAGTCCTGTAGGTCGAAGATCTACATTAGGTGTAGAGCACGAAGCTCGGGATGGTTCTTTTATGGAAGATCCTACCACAGAGGGGGGCTGAGAATAAGACTTTCTAGAAGGTTGATAAACTGTAGGAGTTGTGTCTCTTGAATCTCTTTGAAAATTTATTTCAACACTTTCATTTTCATGTTCAATAATTATTTCAATATCTTGATTTTCTAAAGACCTTTCTGGTTGGGCATTTTCTAAGCGCCATTTACGAAATATATTAACATCATTTAATTGTATGAGTTTTGGAATATTAACTTTATTTTTGAAATTAGTTTGGAATAAAGTAGTCATACCTTTTGCTTGATGGGAATAGGCTATGCTTAGAATAGCTGAATTCATGAGTTTATAATGAACTCTATATATGAGTGCAAGATTTTGATTATGAGGATTCATATCAAAACCTTTTATCTGGATAGCAAGAGTAAGCGCTTCATGTGCACTTGGATCTATAAGGGAAACAGAGAAATTTGGAAAGCAATTGAAGAAAGTAGGGCATTAGCCAAACTTGATTCAACCATTCCATGTACTGAATCATTGAATTTTTTATGTCTTGCATCTTGAACATAGATGAGAGCTTCTAGTCTAAGTCCAAGTCTTGTTAAAGGCTTTATAACAACTTGTATTAATCCAAAATGAATATAATTATATGTTTTAACATACTCTTTTATTTCATGGGGCTTGATTAAAGAACGATGCTGAGTATTACTGGTAATGGATTCAGTTTTTTTAATGGTTTTTGCTTTATAACTTGATTTTAATTGAAAACTTCCTATTTTATAAATTTTATTTTTATTTAAGGTTGGAATTGTCCAGTCACAAATAACTTGATCTAAATCGTCATAATTGATTTCTTTACTATTTTTAATAGACAGAGAAGATAAGGAATTTAATGATGAGGAAGAAAAAGGTACAGACTTCTTAATAAACTTAGCCATAATTTGTATTGTAGAGTTATTTTAACCAAATCCACTACGAGTATCTAACGAAATAGAGGATTTACACACCAACAAAACACCTTAAATGCCTTCACACGGCTAACAACGGCAACAACAGTGGCTACCTTAGCTTCACTCTGGGTAGAGTATGATTAAAATTCCTCAATAATAATAAACACAAAACTAAGTATTAAGACTTTTGACGTTCTTACTTCTGAGTTAGCAATTCCTTAAGCAAAATTCAAAGCATAACATAACAAAGATAAGTGAAGAAATACTCACAAAACAACTTTATATAACCAAAGTACTAGATTACAAATTTGATACCAACTTGGCGCTGATACCAAATGGGGAAGATGGTGGGTATACAAAAGCAGAAGGGAGAGGAGAGAGGAGATGGCGATAGAAGCCAGGCTGGATTTTGGCTAGTATTCCAACTCTTGCCTGTATATGAGGAAGCCTAGGCTTATTTATAGTCATATCAAACATAATTTACATTTCATTACAACTGAATTTACATTGCATTTGCATTTCATTTCATGTGCTAACAAATTTCATGATGCTTCAAGACTGTAGGATAAGATCACAATCGTCACTGTAGATGAACTTTATTCTGAATAGTGGATGTCATGATTGCTTTGTGGGAAACTAAGTGGCTTGATAAAGTGTATGTTTTGTCTTGGCTTTATTTTTTTCTTCTTCTTCGGATAGATATGGCTCCTTCATTATCGCTTTTTGTCTCATCAGTATCTATATCTAGTTCAGGAGCAATATTTTCAAAAGGATTGTCATCAGCCCAAAGATGATGCAGCTGCTGACCAAAACTTAATGGAGAATTTTCGGATGACCATTCTTTTTGTATTTGTTCAATAATTTTCTTTTGAAGTTCTTTTTTGAGTTGAAGCAAATCTGTTGCTGTATAAAGAGCAGAAAGAGAGGCTGAACAAGAATTCTTCTATTTGTCAATATCACTTACTGGATGAATCCTTTCTTTTTCTTTTTCAAGAGTTTTGAGAACTTAAGAGAATGATGGTTTTATAACTTGATCGGTAGAATATTGCTGGAGTATTGTAGTATAATCAAATTGATGCCAAAACTTGATATAAATCATTCGAGATAAAACTGGTGGACTAAAGTCCATTTCTTTATAGAAATTCCATTTCAAGATCCAAGGAATCTCCTGCTTACGATAAAACTGCATAGTAACATAAGGTTTTGTTGCAAGTTGTACGTGCTGATAAAGGCTATTTTCTTCTGATTTGGGAAGGGCTTTAAATGATGCAGAATAGAATTCATAAATAGGAAGAAGTGCTTGAGGAAGGAGGTCTTTAGTGGCACCAAAAGGGTTCCAGAATTGTGTAAAGAACCACATAGGTATTTTATGGGAGTTTGATCTGAATTTGGTGAACTAGGAATGCTGGAATGATAGGTTTTGATAAAAAAGATGACTTCCCAAGCAGAAATATAATCATAATAATTAAAAATAAATTCTGAATCAAGCCTTTGAAGCATATAAAGAGGTCGTCCCCATTCTTCTACAAAGAGAACATGCAAGATTTTGATTTTTGAATAAAGGATAGTAATATTTGGTGGTAAAGCATTTAAGTATGAATTTTTTTATCCATCTGTATCATTAATAGTACAGCTACCAGTCCTGATCAGAATATGTTCATAGACTTTATAGTCAAGAGGTTAGATAAATAAGTGATCAGGAGAAAAAAGGGTTTGGATAAGATGTTCAATAGAAATGATATCGGCATATGACATGTCATCTAAGGAATAAATTCTTAAGGGTGCTTTTGTGGCAAAATATTATGCTTGTGAAGCTTGAGGTTTTCTAGATATAGGGCTTGATGGGCTTTGAAATTGAGGAATATTAGAAGTATGGGTTGCTCCCCATCTCTCAAGATAATTGCCGCTGGATTTTCTGGAAAAAGGTGTACTGTTCATAATGGAAGAAACTTTATCAGTTGGAGACTAGAGAAAGGGTCTAATCTGCCGAGGCTACATTCTTTTGTTCTTGTAAAAACTCACGAGATAAAAAATTAGGAAGAGAATTATTTTTGCTTACAATATACTCAATGTCAAAGTCAAATATGGCTAATAAAGCTTGTTAGCGAGAAAAAATTTGCTTAGCAGCAAGATTTTTTACATCTTTTTCTAAAATTTCTTTAGCAGATTTACAATCTATTCTTAATAAAAAAAATTTTTTGTTTAATAAATCACTTTGGAACTTCATTATACTATTTACTATGAATAGGATTTCCCTCTTAATAGTTGAATAATTCTATTGAGTGGGCGTCCATGTTCCAGAAGTGAAACGAAGAATTTCTTCTTTTCCAAGGACGTTTCTTTGTAGAAGGATTCCTCTAAAACCCATTTCAGATGCATCTATTTGTACTATTTTTAATAAATCTAGATGAGGGATAGTTAAAAAAGGTAAATGTTGGACTTTCTGTTTAATATTTTGAACAGCCTTTGTATGAGTAGGTGATTATTCTACGGGATTTTTGGTCAAGCGCATTTGCAAGATTTTTCTTTCTTTAGCAAGATCTTTAATAAAAGTTAGAAACAGAATTAAGGCATTCAAGAAAACGTTGCAATTGCTCTTTATTAAAATTTCATCAAGAAATTGGGAAGCAAACTTAATAACTCTTTGGACTGGAGAAATAATTCTTTTTTTATTATAAAACCAAGGAACTGAATTTCTTTTTGTAAAAGCTTCATTTTCTTCTAGGATAAGACAAGTCCAATCTTGATAATAACTTTTTTAAATATTTTTTTAATAATTTTTGCATGTGTGAAATTCAAGATTCTCAACACATTGTTTGAGTTCTTGAAGTTCAATTAAGTCTTGTTTCAATTCTTTTATTTATTGCTTTTAATTATTTATTTCTTTATAAAGATCTTGAGTAGAAAGGTGAGTAGGAGCTTGTTGCTCTCTTAATCTATCTAATACAGTTTTGATGCTGAATTGTTCAGGTAAGTCTAATATGTAATTTGATGTAGAACATTTCCCTTTTTTAGTTCCTTTATTTATATTCTGTATTTTTTCAAAATATTTATTTTTTAATTCTTCATCTTTTAGATCTTTAAACATTTCTAGCACCATCTCTTCTTGAGCAGAAAGTATGTTTAAAGATAAAGAGGAAAAGAAGCAAATTCTTACTGGATTTCACTGTCAAATATTTTACAATGGCATGTATCTGAACCATGAGAGGAAGAATAATCTGTATCAGAGGAACTGGATGACTCTGATGCTGAGGATCCTTTTAAGATAGTTTTGATTTCTTTTTTTGTTTTAACTTTTATTTTTGGGCGGTCAGGAGCTATATGTCCTTTTTTTTTGGAATTATAACATTGTATTTCTTTTTTCTTAGGATAAGAAGTGGATGTATTATCATTTGTATAAAATTTCTTTAATTCTTTATAAGGGTTTTTATGAGAAGATTTTTTATAATATCTTTTTAAGGGAGTATAATATTGTGGAGTTGAAAAATGATTAGATTTTCTTTTTTGATGGTTTCTTTTTAGTTTTTCTTTTTATTCTAGCTAGAAGGACTGATTAATGGTTCCATACGAAATTGAAAATAAAAATGACCAAGTTCATACTTGCTGATTCTTTTTTTTTTTTCAATTTGACGTTTAAGTTTGATTTCATTGCATAATGAAAATCCAACTTTATTAATCTTTTGAATTAGATCACCATATGTATACATTCCATAATTTAAATCCATAATTTTTTTATTTTAATTCTTCTCTAACTTTTTTTGCAAAAAGTTTAGGAAGACCAAATATGAATTTTTCTTTCCAAAATTCTAAATTACTTGCGTCGATTGTATAGAGTTTTAATAAAAAAAACATCTTTATACCAATGAAAATCTGATAATGTTAGGCAAGATAAATTGATTGATTGTGTTTTTAATTTTTCTTCTACTTTCATATAATTCCAAATAAAATGTTTACCTATATTGGTAATAAGCATGTAGATGGAATCAGGGATCATTGGGACTTGAGGAGTAAGCATAGGATTTCCTGAGGGATCTCTTTTTACTGCAATTAATATAGCATTTCTTTCTGTATCAAATAGGTATTTTTCCCACCAACCATGTAATTGTCCAGTAAATCCAAGGACAACTACAATTACTGCATGTCTTTGATCATTTTTGGCAGCCATGACGATGGAGGCAAATATCATCATGTGTTGGCAAAGTTGCACGATTTGATATTCAGATAGTCCATTTACATTCCATTCGTATGCTGAAGAGTTTTCAAATTGAAGGCCATTTAGAATAGCTTGCTCTTCGAATTGAAGATCAATTGGAGTAGGTCTTAGATAATAATTTCTTGTTTTTACTGCAATGACTATTGGTTTTTGTCTTCTAAACATTTTATTGATTTGTAGAGATTTTTAATTTTAACCATCTTGATTTTCATTTGATTTTTCTTCATAGAGTCAGAAATAAAGAATTTTGAGTCTGAGGTCGAAGCTTTAGAAACTAAAACATTTATGGATTTTTCATCTTTATTTGCTTTATTATCTTGAAGTTTTATGTTTGTAAAACTATAAGATAATTGATTGATTAGTTCATCTGAAAATTTTAAGGGTTTTTTTTCTAACTTTAGATCTTTAAGGGCTTCACTGTGTAAACCTAAAGATTGTGTCTTGGTTACTTTATGGGAAGAAGTAGTTTCACAAAATTTTAAAATATTTTCAACTTTATCTTCAATTCTATTGGTTTGTTGGCAATAGTAAGAAGGTTTATATTTGTATAATTATTTTGTTCTAAAACATGACTTAAATCTGATTTGTAAATAAATTCAGTTTTACCTCTGTCTCCTTGTATTTTGGCAACATCTTTTATGGGTACAGCTAATGTTTCTTTATAAATTATTTGATGTAACGGAGGATGTATGGATCCTTCAGTTCTTTATGGAGAGGAAATGGTAGAAGCTATAATCCAAGAAGAGCTTAATTTAGTTATCGTATTGATGGATAAATCTTCAGTATTATAAGCTTTCATCATGACTACTTTAAGCCAATCAAAGAAATAAATATTTCTTTGATTATCATACATATATTTATACCATTTTGCTTTTAGAAAGTCTTTATGTTCTTGAGAAACATGGTTAAAAAAGGATTTTGTGAGAGGATGTAAGGCTAAATTCTTTTTTAACATTTCTTTATCAATTTCAAAGCATTCAATAACGTTTATATTGAAATTGGATTCCGAAGGATTATATGTATTAGATGGAGAAGCTTGATAAGAAGGATACACTAGTCCCATAGGTCAAAGGTCTACATTAGGTGTAGAGCAAGAAACTCGAGATAGTTCTTTTATAAAAGATCCTACCACAGAGGGAGGATGGGAATAAGACTTTCTAGAAGGTTGATAAACTGAAGGAGTTGTATCTCTTGAATCTGTTTGAAAATTTATTTTAACACTTCCATCTTCATGTTCAATAATTGTTTCAACATCTAGATTTTCTAAAGACATTTCAGGTTGAGCTCTTTCTAAGTGCCATTTACCAGATAGAATGATATCATTCCATGTATAAGTTTTGGAATATTAACTTTATTTTTAAAATTAGTTTGGAATAAAGCAGTCATACCTTTTGCTTGGTGGGAATAGGCTATGCATGGAACGACTGAATTCATGAGTTTATAATAAACTCTATATATGAAAGCAACATTTTGATTATGAAGATTCATATCAATACCTTTTGTCTGGATAGCAAGAGTAAAAGCTTCATGTGCAGCTGGATATGTAAGGGAAATAGAGAAATTTGGAAAGCAATTGAAGAAGGTAGGGTCATTAGCCAAACTTAATTCAACCATTCCAAGTAATGAATCACTGAATTTTTTAGGTCATGTATCTTGAACATAGATGAGAGCTTCTGTTCTAAGTCCAAGTCTTCTTAAAGGCTTTAGAGCGACTCGCACTAATCTAAAATGAATATAATTGTATGTTTTAACATACTCCTTTACTTCATAGGGCTTGATTAAAGAAAGATGCTAAATATTATTAGTAATGGATTCAGTTCTTTCAATGGTTTTTACTTTATATCTTGATTTTAATTGAAAATTTCCAACTTTATAAATTTCATTTTTATTTAAGGTTGGAATAGTCTAGTCACAAATAACTTGATCTAAATCGTCATAACTGATTTCTTCACTATTTTTAATAGACATAGAAGATAAGGAATTTGATGATGAGGAATAAGAAGGTACAAACTTCCTAATAAGCTTAGCCATAATTTGTATTATAGAGTTATTTTAACCAAATCCACCATGAGTATCTAACGAAATAGAGGATTTACACACCAACAAAACGCCTTAAACACCTTCATACAACTAACAACGGTGACAACAATGGCTATCTCAACTTCGCTCCGGGCAGAATACGATTAAAATTTCTTAATAATAACAAACATAGAACTAAATATTAAGACTTTTGACGTTCTTACTTCTGAGTCAGGAAGTCCTTAAGCAAAATCAAAGCATAACATAATAGATATATGTGAAGAAATACTTACAAAACAACTTTCTATTACCAAGTACTTGATTACAAATTTGATACCAACTTGGCTCGATACCAAATGGGGAAGGTGATGGGTATGCAAAGGCGGAAGGGAGAGGAGAGAGGAGATGGTGGTGGAAACAAGGCTAGATTTTGACTTTTATTCCAACTCTTGCCTGTACATGGAGAAGGCTTGTACTATCCTTAGGAAACATAAATTACATTTCATTACAACTGAATTTACATTGCATTTGCATTTCATTTTATGATGTTTTGGGATTTTACTGCTGGATAGAATCATAGGTTGCCGTATAGATGGTTTGTCTACATGCTATGATGAGTGTAGTGGTTCACTAGGAGGATGTTGCTTCATTCCTCTGCATAATACCTGGTTGGTCTATTGCGAAGAGAGGAGTCTATGGAGCCTTGAATTTTCTTGTTGGCTTTTGGATTTTTCCTAATTGCCTTTTGTCTTCTTTCTCAAATTAACTTTTTGGTATAGTACTTTTTCAACATAACTTTGATGTGTTTGTAGAGAATAACATAGCTATGGATACGGTGGCAATGATAAAGTTTTTGTTATCTTTTCTTTACAGGCTTTATAGAGAAAACTCTTAATAAATCTTGATAAATCTAAATCTTGATAAGATTAATCACCATCTTGCTGAATTCCATTGCAGCTGGCGGAGAACTTCATAATAAAGTCAAAATTATGACAAGAGTCATTCCAACCTTCATTATTATTTTTGAATTCTCCATGGAATAGCTAAATTAATTCTTCATGAGTTTTTACTGAAATGTCAAAAGAGATATCTTCATAGGGATTGAGAGTTTGATTAAGCTTGGCATGTCTGGATTTAGAAGGATTCTGTATCACCATTGTTTGCTTAGCGAGATCATCAGCAATACAAATAACTCGTCGACCATCACACCAAACATATCTGTATACACTTGCAAATTCAAAATGTCCTTTTAGATTGAGAAATCTTTGATATTGATTAGAAGTTGGATCATACTTTTGGAGACATTCTAAGCTGTATTCCATTGTAGCAACTTCATGAGATTCATACCATTGAGCTGGATAATCAATAGGAAGATGCTCATAATCATTTAAGGTAGAGATGAATTTTTCACAGATTAAATCTCCTTCTTCATAATTTATGATGGTCCATAATTGATAAGGTTGATAAAATCGGATTTCTAATCTTTCACCCAAGCTTAATAAAATCATTATAAGAAGTTGTCTTTTGGTAACTCCAAGGCTACGAAGGGCATGACGCACGATTACAGGGAGCTGTTGTATCATTTCAAAACCATCTCTGCATAAAGAAAATCTTTGGACTAATCCTTGTTCAATATATGAGATGTCAACATCGTATAATGGCAGGAACAATTTGGGAAAGCTAGTTGCCCAACTTATATATTGAACTTTGAGCATTAATCACTCCTTCATCTAACAAGATAAAGTTTTTTCTCTAATTCTTGCAGCTATCTCATCTAGAAGGGCTATGTTAACCTTTTCCAGGGGTGAATTCTGGATGTTTTTTCATCAGCATTGGTGGATAACAATTCTCTTTGATGGATGTTATTGCACATAAGGATTTGGCTTTCTAAGTCCTTGATATGGTTTGCAATTTTGGATAGGGTTTTTCTAGTATTTTTTCTTTTATTAGAAAGAATGGCACTCCAATGGGCATTGATAAGTTCTTGTGAATTGATGGATAATCCTATATTGAAAAAGGGAATTGATATTTGTTAGGATATAGGTATGTAGGAAAAGCTTGATTCCTGAATAGGGCTTTGCTTTTGCTTGTACTTGATGTCATAATGAGAAGGGATACTTCCTGAAGGCAGATAGGTCTGAATGAGAATCATCAATAATCTGAATTTTTATTTTCTTTGGGAAAAGAAAATTAATTTTATATTTATCCTCTAGGTAGAATTTGAAAGTACCAAAATCTGGATGTAGGATCAAATGTAGAAAATATGAAGACATAAGAGAGATGATTAATAAGATCCATTTTATTTAGAACTGGATATTTGATTGTTTTTTGAACACCTTATTCTTGTTTACACTTTGTCTGAATACTATTGATATGTTGAATAGGAGTTGATTCACCAAAATCAAAAATTAATTCTTTATTGTCTAAAATAGTTTTTAGACCTGGTGAATCAATTTAAAAAGGCTGTAAAATTTGTAGAAAAGGGTTTCCAAGGATAACATCATTGTTTAAATCCTTTCCTAGAAGGAAATTAGTCTTTATGCATGTTCCATTTTTATAAACATAAATATTACTTAATTAGTATTTGATATGTAGTTTTTTACTAGCAGTAGTTAGATTAAGTTTTTTATTGGTTTTTTCATAATATTTTTTTAGGATGAATCCTTCTCTTATTAAATTAACATCTGTGCCATTATCTAGTAAGTTGACTGCTTTCATAGAGAAGTCGTTGATCTTAATTGTAGCTTGAATTTTCCATTTTTTAAGTGGATTTCTTGTTAAAGAATTTATAAAACCATTTAAGTTTTCACCAAATTCTTCTTGATGTTCTAATTTATTATCATTATTTTCTTGATAATTTTTGAATGTGTGAAATTCAAGATTCTCAACACATTGTTTGAATTCTTGAAGTTAAATTTAAGTCTTGCTTTAAATCTTTTATTTCTTGCTTTTGATTAGCAATTTCTTTATAAAGATCTTGAATTGAAAGATGAGGAGGAGCTTGCTGTTCTCTTAATCTATCTAATACAGTTTTAATGCTAAATTGTTTAGGTAAGTCAAATATATTATTTGATGTAGAAGCTTTTTCTTTTTTATTTCCTTTATTTATATTTAGCATTTTTTTCAAAATATTCATTTTTTAATTCTTCATCTTTGAAATCTTTAAACATTTCTAGCACTAGTTATTCTGGAGCAGAAAGTACATTTAAAGATAAAGAGGAAGAAGAAGCAGATTCATACTGGCTGAATTTCATTGTCAAATATTTTACAATGACATGTATCTGAAGAATGTAAGGAAAAATAATCTGTATAAGAGGAACTGGATGACTCTAACGCTGAGGATCCTTTTAAGATAGTTTTGATTTCTTTTTCTTTTTTTACTTTTATTTTTGGGCAGTTAGGAGCTATATGTCCATTTTCTTTGCAATTATAACACTGTATTTCTTTTTTCTTGGGATAAAAAGTGGATAGATTATCTTTTGTATAAGATTTCTTTGATTCTTTATAAGGATTTTTATGAGAAGATTTTTTATGATATCTTTTTAAGGGAATATAATATTGTGGAGTTGAAAAATGTTTAGATTTTCTTTTCTGATGGTTTTTTTAAAGTTTTTTGTTATTACGGATAAAAGGACTAATTAATGGTTCCATGCCAAATTGATAACAAAAATCACTAAGTTCATATTTGATAATTCTTTTTTGATTTTCAAGTTGTCATGTAAGTTTGATTTCATTGCATAATGAAAATCTAGCTTTATTTATCTTTTGAATGAGGTCACCATATGTATAAAGTCCATAATTTAAGTTTCCATAATTTTCTAATTTTAACCCTTCTTTAACTTTTTCTCAAAAAGTTTAGGAAGACTAGATATAAATTTTTATTTTCAAATTCTGAATTGCTTGCATCGATTGTATAGAGTTTTGATAAGAAAACATCTTTACACCAATGAAAATCTAATAATGTTGGGCAAGTTAAATTGATTAATTGTGTTTTTATTTTTTCTTTTACATTCATATAATTACTAATAAAATGTTTTACTATATTGGTAATAAGCATGTGAATAGAATCGGGAATCATTTGACCTTGAGGAGTAATAATAGGATTTCCTGAAGGATCTCTTTTTACTACATTTAGTATAGCTTATCTTTCTATATCAGATAGGTACTTTTCCCACCAATTATGTAATTGTCTAATAAATCCAAGGAGAACTGCATTCACTGCATGTCTTTGATCATTACCGGTAGCCCTGATGGTAGAGGCATATATCATCATGTGTTGGCATAGTTGAGAATTTGATATTCAGATAGTCCATCTACATTCCATTTGTTTACTGAGGATTTTTCAAATCGAAGGCCATTTAGAAGAACTTGTTCTTCGAATTGAAGATCAATTGGAGTAGGTCTTGGATAATAATTTTTTGTTTTTGCTGCAGTGACTATTGGTTTTTGTCTTTTAAATATTTTATTGATTTGTAGAGATTCCTGATTTTGATCATTTTGATTCTCATTTGTTTTAGACTCTTCTTCTATAGGATCAGCTACAGAAAATTCTGAATCTGAGCTAGAGTCTTTAGAATTTGAGACTAAAACATTTATAGAATTGTTAGCATTTTTATCTTTATTTTCTTGAAGTTTTATATTTGTAAAACTATGAGACAATTGATTGATTACTTCATCTGAAAATTTTAAAGTTTTCTTTTCTAACTTTAGATCTTTAAGGGCTTCACCTTGAAAACGTAAAGTTTGTATCTTAATTATCTTTTCTGAAGATGATGCTTTATAAAATTTTAAAATATTTCAACTTTATCTTTAATTCTATTGGTTTGTTGGCCAATAGTATGAAGGTTAATTTTGTATAATTATTTTGTTCTAAAACATTACTTAAGTCTGATTTATAAATTAATTTAGATTTACCTTTATCTCCTTGTATCTTTGTTACATCTTTTATTGGTGCGGCCGAAGTTTCTTTATGTATGACTCGATGTAATGAAGGATCTATAGATTCTTCAGTTCTTTGCAGAGAAGAACTGGTAGAAGCAATAATCCAGGATAAACTATATATATGAGAGCAAGATTTTGATTATGATGATTCATATCAAAACCTTTTGTCTGGATAGCAAGAGTAAGAGCTTCATGTGCACCTGATCTGTAAGGGAAACAAAGAAATTAGGAAAGCAATTGAAGAAAGTAGGGCCATTAGCTAAACTTGATTCAACCATTCCAAGTAATGAATCACTGAATTTTTTATGTCTTGTGTCTTGAGCATAGATGAGAGCTTCTATTCTAAGTCTAAGTCTTGTTAGAGGCTTTAGAGCAACTTGCACTAATCCAAAATGAATATAATTGTATGTTTTAACAAACTCATTTATTTCGTGGGGTTTGATTAAAAAAAGATGCTGAATATTACTAGTAATGAATTCAGTTCTTTCAATGGTTTTTACTTTATAACTTGATTTTAATTGAGAACTTCCAACTTTATAAATTTCATTTTTATTTACAGTTGGAATAGTCCAATCACAAATAACTTGATCTAAATCATCATAACTGATTTCTTCACTATTTTTAATAGACACAGAAGAAAAGGAATTTGATGATAAGGAAGAAGAAGGTACAAACTTCTTAATAAGCTTAGCCATAATTTATATTACAGAGTTATTTTAACCAAATCCACCATGAGTATCTAACAAAATAGAGGATTTACACACTATTAAAACGCCTTAAATGCCTTCACACGACTAACAACGGCGAAAACAATGGCGACCTCAACTTCGCTCTAGGCAGAATATGATTAAAGCCTCTCAATAATAACAAACACAGAACTAAGTATTAAGACTTTTAACATTGTTACTTCTAAGTCAGCAATTCCTTAAGCAAAATCAAAGCATAATATGACAAAGATAAGTGAAGAAATACTCACAAAACAACTTTATACTGCCAAAGCACTTAATTACAAATTTGATACCAACTTAGCTCTAATACCAAATGGGGAAGCTGGTGGGCATACAAAAGTGGAAAGGAGAGAAGAGGAAGGTGGTGGGTATACAAAAGCAGAAGGGAGAGGGAAGACGAGATAGTGGTGGAAGCAACGCTAGATTTTGACTGGTATTCTAACTTTGGCCTATACATGAGGTTGACTAGACTTATTTATAGTCATAACAAACATAATTTACATTACATTACAACTAAATTTACACTACATTTGCATTTCATTTCATGTGCTGACAAACTTCATGATGCTTTAGGACTGCTAGATAAGATCACAATCTTCACTGTAGATGAACTTCATTCTGAATAGTGGATTGTCATGATTTCTTTGTGGGAAATTGAGTGGCTTGATAAAGCATATATCTTGTCTTGGCTTTATTTCTTTCTTTTTCTTCAGAAAGATATGAATCCTTCATTATCACTTTTCATGTTATCAGCATCTGTATCTGGTTCAGGAGCAATATTTTTAAAAGGATTGTCATCAACCTAAAGATGATGCAGCTGCTGACCAAAACTTAATGGAGAATTTTCAGATGACCATTCTTTTTGTATTTGTTCAATAACTTCCTTTCGAAGTTCTTTTTTGAGTTGAAACAAATCTGCTGCTGCATAAATAGCAGAAGGAGAAGCTGAATAAGAATTCTTTTATTTATCAATATCACTTGCTGGATAAAGCCTTTTTTTTTCTTTTTCAGGAGTTTTGAGAACTTTAGAGATTGATGGCTTTATAGCTTGATTAGTAGAATATTGTTGGAGTATTGCAGTATAATCAAATTGATGCCAAAACTTGATATAAATCATTCGAGATAAAACTGGTGGACTAAAGTCCATTTCTTTGTAAAATTCCATTTCAAGATCCAAGGAATCTCCAGCTTGCGATAAAACTACATAGTAACATAAGGTTCTATTGCAGGTTGTAGGTGCTGATAAGGGATTTTTTCTTCTGACTTGAGAAGGGCTTTAAATGATGCATAATAGGATTCATAAATAGGAAGAAGTTCTTGAGGAAGGATGTCTTTAATGGCACCAAAAGGGATCCAGAATCATGTGAAGAACCACATAGGTATTTAATGGGAGTTTGATTTGAATCTGTTGAACCAGGAATGCTGGAAGGATGGGTTTTGATAACAGAGATGACTTCCCAAGTAGAAATAAAATCATAATAATTAAAAATAAGCTTTGAATCAAGCCTTTGAGGTATATGAAGAGGTCGTACCCATTCTTCTACAGAGAGAACATGCAAGATTTTGATTTTTGAATAGAGGAATGTAATATTAGGTGGTAAAGCAGTTAAGTATGAATTTTTTGATCCATCGGTATGATCAATAGTATAGTTGCCAATTCTGATCAGAATCTGTTCATAGACTTTATAGTCAAAAGGTTGGATAAATAAGTGATCAGGAGCAAAAAAGAGTTTGGATAAGATGTTCAATAGAAATGGTTTCTGCATGAGACATGTCATCTAAGGAAAAAATTCTCAAGGGTGCTTTTGTGGCAAAATACTGGGCTTGTGAAGATTGAGGTTTTCTAGGTACATGACTTGATGGGCTTTGAAATTGAGGAATATTAGAAGTAGGGGTTGCTCCCCATTTTTCAAGATAATTGCTGCATGATTTTCTGGATAAAGGTGTAGTGTTCATAATGGAAGAAACTTTATCAGTTGGGGACTAGAAAAAGGGTCTAATCTGCTGAAGCTTCATCCTTTTATCCTTGTAAAAACTCACAAGATAAAAAATCAGGAAGAGAATTATTTTTACCTATAATATACTCAATGTCAAAGTTAAATATGGTTAATAAAGCTTGCCAGCAAGCAAAGATTTGCTTAGCAACAGGATTTTTTACATCTTTTTCTAAAATTTCTTTGGCAGATTTACAATTTATTCTTAATAAAAATTTTTTATTTAATAAATCACTTTGGGACTTCATCATACTATTTACTATGGAAAGGATTTCCTTTTTAATAGTTGAATAATTCTATTGAGTGGGCGTCCATGTTTCAGAAGTGAAATGAAGAATTTCTTCTTTTCCAAGGACATTTCTTTGTAGAAGGATTCCTCCAAAACCTATTTTAGATGCATCTGTTTGAACTGCTTTTAATAAATTTGGATGAGGGATAGTTAAACAAGGGAAATTTTGGACTTTCTGTTTAATATTTTGAACAGCTTTTGTATGAGCAAGTGACCATTCTACGGGATTTTTGGTGAAGCACATTTGCAAGATTTTTCTTTCTTTAGCAAAATCTTTATAAATGTCAGAAACATAATTAAGGCATCCAAGAAAATGTTGTAATTGCTCTTTATTAAGAATTTTTATCAGGAAATTAGGAAGCAAGCTTAATAACTCTTTGGACTGGAGAAATAGTTCATTTTTTTATTATAAAGCCAAGAAATTGAATTTCTATTTGAAAAAGCTTCATTTTCTTTTGGGATAAGACATGTCCACTTTTGATAATAACTTTTTCAAAAATATTTAAATATTTCCAATGGTCACAAATAGCTTTTAAAAACACAAGAATGTCATCTATATAGACGAGTGTAAAAGCTTGATATGGATTAAAAATGTCATTCATTATTCTTTGAAATTCTGAAGTAGCATTTTTAAAATCAAATGGCATAATGTTCCATTCGTAATGGCCAAATGATACTATAAAAGCAGTTTTATACCTGTCCCCCAGGGTGATTTGAATTTGCCAAAATCTTGATTCAAGATCGAATTTGGAAAAAAGGAAGGCACCAACTAGATGGTTAATATGATCAGTTTTATTTGGATTTGGATATTGATCGTGACCGTGAGTTCCAAGTGCAGAACTGCGATGTAGTAATAAAACTGGTGAGACCAGGTCGATCCTCAGGGAACAATGTGTTTAAGGTATTTTTTTCAACTTGACTTGCCTTAAAATAAAAATCTAAAACTATCCTAATTAAAATCTAACAAATACAAGTGTCCTACTTACCAAAATTAAATTAGTTACAAACCAATGAAAGAAACTTTCCTAAATCTAAAATTCCTAAAGTAAAACTAAAGTTGTTGCAAAACTAAAACACAAGTTAGAACTTCCAAAAATAAAAACTAAAATTTGAAACTAACTAAACTAAACAATGTTAGAAACAAAATAAACAAAAGTTAAAAATTTTCCTAAGTTAGAATTTCCAAAACTAGTAAACTTTCCAATTTAAAATCTTCAATTAAAATAATTTTAGAAAGATATTTAATTTTGGAAATTAACTAAAACAATCAAAAACATAAAACTAGAAACAAAATTAAAATTAGAAAGTTAGTAAAATTAGTAATGCAATGCATGCCATGAGATGCTGAAAAATTCTAAGTCTGAAAAACTAGTATGTTGATGCAAATATTATGCATGATTTGAACTATTCTAATGCATCCTAAATTTAAATTTAATGGCTGGAATTTATGCTCTACTAATGCAAGAAACTAACAAAAAAAAAAACAGAATTAAAAAAGGATCTAAAATGAAAAAGTTATAAATGCATGAATATGACAACTTTGCAAAATTCTATGCAGAAATTCTGATTCGGGTTGACTGATTGGCAAAGTTTAAGCCTCTGGTTTACAGACCTTCCGAAATTATTTTGATCTGAAATTTTGGGAATGAAAGACCACATCCTAAACTTTAATTTTCCCAAGTTTCAAAGAAAAATATTGTGATTTGACTGGTCTACCCACTTTGAACTTTTTGTCAAAAACTGTTTCTACAGTTTGCTGAAACTATTAAGTTATGCTGTTTATATATTGAGTCCGAATTTCATCATTAGATTCAGATCTGAAGGCTTAATTTTCATCAACTTAAATATGCACAAAATCTTATGATAAGAAAATAGTTGCAATGATTCCTAATCCAACCATCAAACGATGCAAAAACAAAACTTAAAATCAATGTGAATGTAACAAGAAAAATAACAAAAGTGTAGAAAATAAAATAGAAGTGCAGGAAAATAAAATTGTATAAATTTAAAATTAAAAGTGCAATGAAAGAAAATAAAAATTTCAGGAAGTCAAAGGCAGTATAACTGAAGTTAAAGGCGGTAAACAATAGAAGTTAAAGGCGGTAATAACAAGAAGTCAAAGGTGGTATATTCACTCAAATTCTCCCTTAGTCTAGGCCTAATAATTTCTTAAAGTATGCTCTTTATTTGGGTCGTCAATCCAAACAAGAAAAACACAAATCAAGCAATCATACAACCATAAGAATAAGAAGAATAAGAAGATGAATATTATTGAACTAGTATGACAATCCTTTACATAAGATAAAAAAAAATTAAACCAAAAGATTATACATACTAGGATGGAAAAGAATTCCTCGTTCTAGTTGATCTTCAAGGTTGGTGGTGTGGCTTTAAGGCTAAGCCTCCTTGATGACTTGAGATGGAGAGACAAGAGAGGGAGAGATGGAGTGTAGAAATCTAGAGGTGGGATGTGAGTAATTCTTCCATGAAGAATATGGGAGAAGGTTGCCCTATTTATACTTTTTCAAGTCCTACTCCTTCTCAAACTTTAAAATATTAAAAATAATTAAAAAATGAAAGAAAAAAGGGCTCAAACCAATGCTTTGGACGTGCAATATCCTTGGGGATTTTTTTTCTTTTTATTTTTCTCTTCTTTCCTTCCTTGTTTTGTCCAGAAATCCCTCTTGGATGCTTCTTTCCTTCTTTGTCTTTGGCACCTTGCATTGAGATCTTTTGAGAGATAAAATAGGGATAAAAATCCTCTCTTAGAGTCAAACTTGGCCCACATGAGGTGTAGAACTTTCGCTTTTATCTCTTTGCATCGTCAACTTTCCCTTTTTGGAAAGTTCTCCTTGTTGGCTTCTAACTTGAAGAGATCTTTGAAGATAACCCTCTTGATTTTTTTTCCTTTTCTTTTTCAACCAAAATCTGATCCAAAATCTCTTTTGGATGTGGAATAGCTTGCTTGGATATTTTTTTGAATTTTTTTTTCAATTAAATCTTCTCCTTCTCCAAAAAGAACTCCTATGTGGTTTTCCTTATCCATCTTTGATGATATATTCTTCAAATTCCCTTTAAAATCTCTTGAAAATGTGCAACAAATAAATGGACCCCATCTTGGATGTTTTACAAGTGTGCCCTATACATGTGCTTGTGTGTGTGGGACCATGAAGCCGACTTTTTGCAATTTTCTTCCAATTTCCTTTTCTCTTCAATTCTGCTCTCCTTTGCTTAAAAATCAATTCCTTGCCTCAATTCTTTACAAATGGGACCCATATAATCAATTTCCTACAAAATAGATGTGAATTCATGTGAAAAGACAATTTTAGCCCTAACATCACATATGCATGGCTGTGGGCCCATTTCTCACGAAATCATAATAGAAATATTTATCATTCTTCATGATTTTATATGAATTAACTAATGATGAAGAGAATTCAATTTATTTCATGAGAAATATTATTTTCACAAAACTTTCGAAAAATAGACTTTCCAAAAATAGCAGGTTTCATGAATTTATGCAAAAAGTGTGATTTTTAAGCAATTTATACAGAAAAATATAAAAATGAATTTAAAATGAATTAACCCATTATATCACACTAAATGAGGCTCTTTCAAGTTAATAAGTCCTTAAAATGGGTCAAAATGTGTATAAAAATATGCATTTTTAAAGACTCATCACACCTCCCAACCAGTGTTTTGCTAGTCCCTAGCAAAAAATGCGATAAAATATGAGGCTTCCATCCTAACCTAATTTAATCTTAAACTAATGCAATGAAATAAAATTAAACATGAATGCAACGCCACTTTCGCTGACACTCACGACTGCATTTAACGTATGCAGCAAGCCTTTAAACCCCTAGGTTCCCCCTAGTGGACGAGTTGTGTCTCGTGAGGGTTTACAGTGAATATACCCACAAAATTCTCTTCTCTTTTTTTTAATGAAGAAAAAAAATGAATAAAAGTGAAAAGAAATGCCCCAAAAGAAAATTCACTAATATCAGATATTTTCGAAATCTTGAATAATTACACTTTCAGACTTTTCAAATTCCGGTCCACAATTCTATTCTCAAAAACTTTCTCAAATTCAAACCAACTTGCATGCATTGTGGGAAACTATATACATTAAAAGCCTACTTCGGATATTTTACAATAATGCTGCAAAAACAGAATTTTTCTTTCAAATAGTCTGATCCCCTGAATTTAGCAAAAAGAAATTTCCTCTCAGAGTTACTAAGATAGTTGTCACTTTACTATTTACTTCGGGGGGCCTCTTTTTCTCTCACTATCTTTTTCCGACGCAAGAGTTCCCAAGTTCATACCATATAAGAAAAGTTAGAATCCAGAGAGCAAATCTAGTCCTTGTCCTTCCCCACACATACTCCCTTGCAAACTCTTACGGACACTCTTCACTCTCTTACTTTTTCCAACGTAGAATTTTCCAAGTTCATATGATATAGCAAAAGTTGGGATCTAAGGAGCAAACTTAGTCCTTATGCTTTTCCGCACATATCCCTTGAAAATTTCTACAGACACTTATTGGGCCATAATTCATCTTTATTTTCTTTTTTTTTTCTTTTCTTTCCTGTGACTGTGCAATGTTTAGGTCCCTTAAGTTTTCTAATTAACCCATGTAGCGAGCGTTCGGCCAATGACTCCCAAACCAGATGGCTTTAGGGCACTAGATATGGAAATATCCCTCCGGGCTTACTAGCTCGAGTTAAAAAGGCTACGAACCCAAACTAGTCATGAATTGCTCATTATATGCTCTTTTTTTTCACTCTTGTTTTTTTAAAACCTAAGTAAACACTAGGTGGCAATTCTCATTTCACTCCAATTAATTTATTGTGGTTCCAAAAATGAACTAGAGAACAAAAATATTCTACAAACTAAATTTCAAGTTCACATTGTATTCTCCAAAAAAAAATTCCAAAAACAAACAGCATCAAAGCTTCATATCCGAAATTTCGAAAAATGTATACACGTATGTATGTGAAGAGCAAGTTTTGGTAATCTTCTGATAGGTTTTCTCCTTTAGAAAATGCAAACTTTCTTTTTACTTCCTTCCAAAAGTATCAAAATTCCATATTTCTATATATCTTCAAATCGCTTCAATTCTTTTAAAAATTTTCTTTTCCAAAATGAAAAATAAATACCAATGAAAAAAAAAATTTCCTGTCCTAATTTTTTTGTTTTTTAAAAAAAACTAAAATCATTAAAAACTGACTAAAATGATAAAAGTGATAGAAAAATCAAAAAAAATTTTTTCTAAAATTGGACAAGCGTGCTTGTTCCCACCCCCCATCCTAAGATGAACATCGTCCTCGATGTTTATGCATGCAACGCAGAACTGTAAAGTAACATGAGGAAATATAAATGTAAATGAGAGTAGAGAGAAAAAGTCACCTGAAGATGTGTTCGAGCTGCTCCCTGTCCAAAGTTAGACAAAACAGAAAAACAAGAACAAAAAGACAAGAAGCTACTCTAAAAGGAAATATCTACTCTAAAAAGAAAAGAAACAAAAACCTACACTACTGGATTTGAAATCATGAGTCCACCCGGATCCCAAATGAAATTTTCCTCCACACAATTTACAAGAAGCATAGAAAAAGATAAAACCGTGTGGGTAGCGGGCTCAATGAACATAAGGACTGCATGTTCTTGTACATTACGTGAAAAAGGGACCACAAAGAAAATTTCTTCCTCTTCCCTTAAAAAAGGGTCTCTGAAAGACAAAAGAGAATGTAATGAGTAACTGGGTGGCCCTAGGTCCTCCCATGCCACAAATTCTTTTAAATTGATTTCCACAGTCTGTTTAGGCATGAGCGCAAAGGATTCGAAATTGTCAGACTCGGGTGTCTGAATGGGACCACTATTCTCCAATTCTGCAAGTTTTTCTGAATAACATTGAGGGCCAAGAAATGCGAGGGCAATTTCTCTAAGGGTTGGATCATCAGATTTCATGAAGAGGTCAGTACATGATTCTAAAGAGTCCAGATTATCCGACTCAGAAATCTGAAAAATGGGGTCATCCTCCCAATTGTAATCTTCCTTTTGAGGCTCAGTAGGTTCATTTGTAGTTTCCTCAATTGTAGGAACATCAAATTTGTGAAAGACTGCAATGACAAATTCATTAAAGGAATCTGAATTATAGAAAGGATTTATGTAAAACGGCATAGATTCCTCTTTAATGAAGTGGAATGGCCAGTACAAAGGAAAAGTGGGGCACACAGGCTCATGTGATTCATTAATTGGTTCATGCATCACACCATCATCCATATACTCGTGTACACCCTTAGATATCGACTGTGTGTTTGTGTGATCCATATCTACGAGTTCTTTAATGAATGTAGGATCATTTTTAATTCCAACGGTGGCATTTTGTTTTCTCATTTCAAGCCTTGTTTGATTAATCGAAGTCATTAGGCTTTTCATGTTGTGTTCATTTTTTTGTATGATTTGCATGGTATTTTCAGTGAACTCAACCAATTTGGCTAAAGTATTCTCCAAAGAATTTTTCAGGGTTGGTGGTGGTTCATATGACCATTCAGGTGGTCGGGAATCATGTGGTGCATATGACCAGGGAAAAGAAGGGGGTACATATGATGTATCCTGCGAGGGATAGTCATATGACCCAGCCTAAGTAAATTCTTAGGAATAAGAGACATGATCCATATTGGGCCCATTATGCCAATTGTTTAGTGAGTGATCATCCCAATTTGGACTACACATGTTACCCATTTCATTATGGTAATGCCATTGATTTGATTCAGCCCACCATGGAAATCCCACATCCATATTATAATGAGTGAATGATTGTGTGGGGTGTGGGTAATCATACGGGACCCTTATTAGTTGATCATTTGACCTAATCATTCCATTAAACTTTTCCATAAATTCCTTATTGTAACAATGATCATATTGATTGGCCCATTCCCATTCATAAGATCTAACTGAACAATTTCTTAGATGTAACTTTGCAATTCTTTCTTGTTCACACAAGGCACGCCAAGACTTTGGGGGGCCATCAGCATTGGTTCTATTCCTATTGATTTGCCCATTGTTAAGTCCCCTCATGTTTGTGGATTTCCGCCAATCCATTTTTGGAATCACTTGTTCTTTTTTTTTTTTGAAAAAATGATAAAAACCTAAGTTAGAAAAAAAAACGTCTAAGCAACTCCTTAAGGTTGAAAAGTTTCCTCAAGGTCTCCAATCTGGTCCTATGAAACAAACTCAGCCATGTAAGCCACCAAGAAGTGGTAGAGTCACAGATGGACCCGTTTGAAGGACCAGTTTCCTAAACAGACAAGCTGTCGCACACTACAGGGGCAAAGGCTTCCTTAGACATCGAGAAGATTAAGGACAATGATTAGATCACTTTTGGCATACTTTCTTCCCGAAAGAAGTTGAGACAAGTTGAAAAACAGTAACTTTTCCTGATTTTAGAAAGTTTCTAAAAATAGCAGTGATGTGTACTTTCTAGCATTCCATGCACATTCCTATTCCAAATTAGGGTGACTCATCATTCCACGCATGTCCTCCTATTTCTAGCAAGATGCCAAAATTAAGCCACGCCCACAAGCAATGTAAATAAGGAAAGTTAGAAAAGTTACCTTAAACGGCGCTCCCCGGCAACGGCGCCAAAAACTTGATCGTGAGTTCCAAGTGCAAAACTGCAATGTAGTAATAAAACTGGTGAAACTAGATCAATCCTCAGGGAGCAATGTGTTTAAGGTATTTTTTTTCAACATGACTTGCCTTAAAATAAAAATCTAAAACTAACCTAATTAAAATCTAACAAATACAAGTGTCCTACTTACCAAAATTAAATTAGTTACAAACCAATGAAAGAAACTTTCCTAAATCTAAAATTCCTAAAATAAAACTAAAGTTGTTGCAAAACTAAAACACAAGTTAGAACTTCCAAAAATAAAAACTAAAATTTGAAACTAACTAAACTAAACAATGTTAGAAACAAAATAAACAAAAGTTAAAAATTTTCCTAAGTTAGAATTTCCAAAACTAGTAAACTTTCCAATTTAAAATCTTCAATTAAAATAATTTTAGAAAGATATTTAATTTTGGAAATTAACTAAAACAATCAAAAACATAAAACTAGAAACAAAATTAAAATTAGAAAGTTAGTAAAATTAGTAATGCAATGCATGTCATGAGATGCTGAAAAATTCTAAGTCTGAAAAACTAGTATGTTGATGCAAATATTATGCATGATTTGAACTATTCTAATGCATCCTAAATTTAAATTTAATGGCTGGAATTTATGCTCTACTAATGCAAGAAACTAACAAAAAAAAACGGAATTAAAAAAGGATCTAAAACGAAAAAGTTATAAATGCATGAATATGACAACTTTGCAAAATTCTGTGCAGAAATTCCGATTCGGGTTGACTGATTGGTAAAGTTTAAGCCTCTGGTTTACAAACCTTCCGAAATTATTTTGATCTGAAATTTTGGGAATGAAAGACCACATCCTAAACTTTAATTTTCCCAAGTTTCAAAGAAAAATATTGTGATTTGACTGGTCTACCCACTTCGAACTTTTTGTCAAAAACTGTTTCTACAGTTTGCTGAAACTATTAAGTTATGCTGTTTATATATTGAGTCCGAATTTAATCATTAGATTCAGATCTGAAGGCTTAATTTTCATCAACTTAAATATGCACAAAATCTTATGATAAGAAAATAGTTGCAATGATTCCTAATCCAACCATCAAACTATGCAAAAACAAAACTTAAAATCAATGCGAATGTAACAAGAAAAATAACAAAGTGCAGAAAATAAAATAGAAGTGCAGGAAAATAAAATTGTAGAAATTTAAAATTAAAAGTGCAATGAAAGAAAATAAAAATTGCAGGAAGTCAAAGGCGGTATAACTGAAGTTAAAGGCGGTAAACAATAGAAGTTAAAGGCGGTAATAACAAAAAGTCAAAGGCGGTATATTCACTCAAATTCTCCCTTAGTCTAGGCATAATAATTTCTTAAAGTATGCTCTTTATTTGGGTTGTCAATCCAAACAAAAAAAACACAAATCAAGCAATCATACAACCATAAGAATAAGAAGAATAAGAAGATGAATATTATTAAACTAGTATGACAATCTTTTACATAAGATAAAAAAAATTAAACCAAAAGATTATACATACTAGGATGGAAAAGAATTCCTCCTTCTAATTGATCTTCAAGGTTGGTGGTGTGGCTTAAGGGCTAAGCCTCCTTGATGACTTGAGATGGAGAGACAAGAGATGGAGAGATGGGAATGTAGAAATCTAGAGGTGGGAGGTGGGTAATTCTTCCATGAAGAATATGGGAGAAGGGTGCCCTATTTATACTTTTTCAAGTCCTACTCCTTCTCAAACTTTAAAATATTAAAAATAATTAAAAAATGAAAGAAAAAAGGGCTCCAACCAATGCTTTGGACGTGCAATATCCTTGGGGATTTTTTTCTTTTTATTTTTCTCTTTTTTCTTTGCTTGTTTTGTCCAGAAATCCCTTTTGGATGCTTCTTTCCTTCTTTGTCTTTGCCATCTTGCATTCAGATCTTTTGAGAGATGAAATAGGGATAAGAATCCTCTTTTAGAATCAAACTTGGCCCACATGAGGTGTAGAACTTCCCTTTTTATCTCTTTGCATCGTCAACTTTCCTTTTTTGGAAAGTTCTCCTTGTTGGCTTCTAACTTAAAGAGATCTTTGAAGATAACCCTCTTGATTTTTTTTCCTTTTCTTTTTCAACCAAAATCTGATCCAAAATCTCTTTTGGACATGGAATAGCTTGCTTGGATATTTTTTTGCATTTTTTTTTCAATTAAATCTTCTCCTTCTCCAAAAAGAACTCCTATGTGGCTTTCCTTGTCCATCTTTGATGATATATTCTTCAAATTCCCTTTAAAATCTCTTGAAAATGTGCAACAAATAAATGGATTCCATCTTGGATGTTTTACAAGTGTGCCCCACACATGTGCATGTGTGTGTGGGACCATGAAGCTAACTTTTTGCAATTTTCTTCCAATTTCCTTTTCTCTTCAATTCTGCTCTCCTTTCTCTTAAAAATCAATTCCTTGCCTCAATTCTTTACAAATGGGACCCATATAATCAATTTCCTACAAAACAGATGTGAATTCATGTGAAAAGACAATTTTACCCCTAACATCACATATGCATGACTGTGGGCCCCTTTCTCACGAAATCATAATAAAAATATTCATCATTCTTCATGATTTTATATGAATGAACTAATGATGAAGAGAATTCAATTTATTTCATGAGAAAAATTATTTTCACAAAACTTTTCAAAAATAAACTTTCCAAAAATAGCAGGTTTCATGAATTTATGCAAAAAGTGTGATTTTTAAGCAATTTATGCAAAAAAATATAAAAATGAATTTAAAATGAATTAACCCATTATATCACACTAAATGAGGCTCTTTCAAGTTAATAAGTCCTTAAAATGGGTCAAAATGTGTATAAGAATATGCATTTTTAAAGACTCATCAGATATATAATGGACTTTAAGACTTTATTTACAGGCCTGTAGCTGATAACAAGATGGGGAACACCTCGTTCTTGTTCAGGCACTTTATTTACATAAAAAAATCTTTTTAGCTGCACAACTCCAAGGGAATTGTGATTTTTTAATAAGCTTTTTAGCAAGAAGATCATTGATTTCTTTAGTACATGGTTGTACAAGGTCTTTATTGATTTGAATAGGCCGAGCTTTAGTAGGAATTTGAGATTCATTGAAATTATCAATATATGGAATAGAAATAGTATGGTGTTTTGTGTGCCAAAAGACAAAAGGAAGGTCAAAACAACATTCTATTTCAAGATATTTTTAAATTGGATTAAATCTTTTTGGAATTCTGGATTTTGTAATTCTTTTTCAATTCTTAAAGAATTCATATCTTCTTGAAAATATGCAATTTGTTTTTCTTTATAAGCAATTTGATTTTGAATGATATTGATATGTTGAATACGAATTGATTCAACAAAATCAAAAATCAATTTTTTATTGTCTTTAATAGTTTTAGGGCCTAATGAATCAATTTGAAAAGGCTGTAGAATCTATGGAAAAGGATTTCCAAGGATAACATCATTGTTTAAATCTTTTTCGAGCAGAAAATTAGTCTTTATACATGTTCCATTTTTGCAAACATGGACATTATTTAATTTATAATGGATATGGAGTTTATTACTAGCAGTTGCTAGGCTAAGTTTATTTTTGGTTTTTTCATAATATTTTGTTGGGATTAATCCTTCTCTTCTTAAATTAACATCTACATCACAATCTAGTAAGTAGAGTGTTTTAATAGAGAAGTCTTTAACCTTAATTGTAACCTTGAGTTTTCCGTTTTTGTGGTGGATTCATTGTTAAAGAACTTACAAAACCATTTAAGTTTTCATCAAATTTTTCTTGATTTTCTAAATTATCATTATTTTCTTAATAATTTTTGAGTGTTTGAAATTCAAGATTTCCAACACATTGTTTAAGTTCTTAAAGTTCAATTAAGTTTTGTTTTAATTCTTTTATTTCCTGCTTTTGATTATTAATTTCTTTATAAAGATCTTGAATTGAAAGATGAGTAGGAGCTTGTTGCTTTCTTAAACTATCTAAAATAGTGTTTTACTGAAAGGTTCAGGTAAGTCAGATATATTACTTGATGTAGAAGCTTTTCCATTTTTTATTTTTTTTGTTTATTTTCTGCATTTTTTCAAAATATTTATTTCTTAATTCTTCATCTTTTAGATCTCTAAACATTTCTAGCACCATTTCTTCTGAAGCAGAGAGAATGTTTAAAGATAAAGAGGAAGAAAAAGCATATTCATACTGAATTTCACTGTCAAATATTTTACAATGACATGTATCTGAAGAATAATCTTTATCAGAGGAACTAGAAGATTCTAAGGATGAGGATGAGGATCCTTTGATTTCTTAAATTTGTAATAAGGTACTTTGGCAATATAAAGTTGTTTTTTGAATATTTCTTCACTTACCTTTGTTATGCTATACTTTGATTTTGCTTAAGGAATTGCTGACTCAGAAGTAAGAATGTCAAAAGTCTTGATACTTAGTTTTTTGTTCGTTATCATTGAGAAATTTTAATCATATTCCACCTGGAGTGAAGCAGAGGTTGCCATTGTTATCGCCGTTGTTAGCCATGTGAAGCGTTTAAGGCATTTTGTTGGTGTGTAAATCCTCTATTTCGGTAGTTATTCATGGTGGATTTGGTTAAAATAACTTTGTAATATAAATTATGTCTAAGCTTATTAAGAAGTTTGTACCTTCTTATTCCTCATCATCAAATTCCTTATCTTCTATGTCTATTAAAAATAGTGAAGAAATCAGTTATGACAATTTAGATCAAGTTATTTGTGACTGGACTATTCCAACTGTAGATAAAAAAGAAATTTATGAAGTTGGAAGTTTTCAATTAAAATCAAGCTATAAAGTAAAAACCATTGGAAAAACTAAATCCATTACTAGTAATATTCAGCATCTTCCTTTAATCAAGCCCTATAAAATAAAGGAGTATGTTAAAACATACAATTATATTCATTTTGGATTAGTGCAAGTTGCTTTAAAGCCTTTAACAAGACTTGGACTTAGAACAGAAGCTCTCATCTATGTTCAAGACATAAGACAAAAAAAATTCAATGATTCATTACTTGGAATGGTTGAATTAAGTTTGGATAATGGCCCTACTTTCTTCAATTGCTTTCTAAATTTCTCTGTTTCCCTTACAGATCCAGGTGCACAAGTAGTTACTCTTGTTATCTAGACAAAAGGTTTTGATATGAATCCTCATAATCAAAATCTTTCTCTCATAAATAGAGCTTATTATAAACTCATGAATTCAGTTGTTCCCATCATAGCCTATTCTCATCAAGCAAAAGGTATAACTACTTTATTCCAAACTAATTTCAAACCTAAAGTTAATATTCCAAAACTCATACAGTGGAATGATATTAATCTATCCGGCAAATGGCATTTAGAAAATGCCCAACTAGAAATGTCTTTAGAAAATCAAGATATTGAAAACAATTATTAAACATGAAGATGGAAGTGTTGAAATAAATTTTCAAGCAGATTCAAGAGATGCAACTCCTACGGTTTATCAACCTTCTAGAAAGTCTTATTCTCATCCTCCCTCTGTGCTAGTATCTTCCATAAAAGAACAATCCCAAGTTTCCTTCAACCTACAGGACTTGTGTATCCTTCTTATCAAGCTTCTCCATCTAATACATATAATCCTTCGGAGTCTAATTTCAATATAAATGTTATTGAATGTTTTGAAATTGATAAAGAAATGTTAAAAAAGAATTTAGCTTTACATCCTTTAACAAAATCCTTTTTTAAACAGGTTTCTCAAGAGCATAAAGATTTCTTAAAAGAAAAGTAGTATAAATATATTTATGATCACCAAAGAAATATGTATTTCTTTGATTAGCTTAAATTAGCCATAAAGAAAGCTTATAGTACTGAAGATTTATCCATCAATATGATAATAAAATTACGCTCATCTTGGATTATAGCTTCTACCAGTTCTTCTCCACAAAGAACTAAAGAATCTATACATCCTCCATTACATCAAATCATAAATAAAGAGACTTTAGCCATACACATAAAAGTAGTTGCAAAAATACAAGGAGATAAAGGTAAATTTGAATTTATTTATAAATTAGACTTAAGTAATATTTTAGAACAAAATAATTATACAAATATTAACCTTCATACTGTTGGCCAACAAACTAATAAAATTAAAGATAATTGAAAATATTTTACAGCCTTCTGAAATTACTTCTTCTCAAAAAGAAATGAAGGGATCCTCATCCTCATCCTTAAAAATCATCTAGTTCCTTTGGTAAAGATTATTCTTTAGATACATGTCATTGTAAAATATTTGACAATGAAATTTAGTTTGAATCTGCTTCTTCTTCCTCTTTATCTTTAAATGTACTCTTTGCTCCAGAAGAAATGGTGCTAGAAATGTTTAAAGATCTAAAAGATGAAGAATTAAAAAATAAATATTTTGAAAAAATATAGAAAATTAACAACGGAAGTAAAAAAAGGAAAAGTTTCTACATCAAGTAATATATCTGATTGACCTAAACAATTTATTATAAAAACTATTTTAGATAGATTAAGAGAGCAACAAGCTCCTACTCATCTTTCAATTTAAGATCTACATAAAGAAATTAATAATCAAAAGCAAGAAATAAAAGAATTAAAACAAGACTTAATTGAACTTCAAGAACTCAAACAACATGTTGAAAATCTTGAATTTCACACACTAAAAAATTATCAAGAAAATAATAATAATTTAAAACATCAAGAAAAAATTGATGAAAACTTAAATGGTTTTGTAAATTCTTTAGCAAAGAATCCACCTCAAAAATGGAAAATTCAAGTTACAATTAAGGTCAAAAACTTCTCTATTAAAGCACTCTGCTTACTAGATAGTGGCGCAGATCTTAATTTAATAAGAGAAGGCTTAATCCCGACAAAATATTATGAAAAAACCAAAAATAAACTCAGCCTAGCAACTGCTAGTAATAAACTCCATATCCATTATAAATTAAATGACATCCATGTTTGCAAAAATGGAACATGTATAAAGACTAATTTCCCTCTTGGAAAATATTTAAACAATAATGTTATCGTTGGAAATCTTTTTCTACAGATTCTATAGCTTTTTCAAACTGATTCATCAGGCCTTAAAACTATTAAATACAATAACAATTTAATTTTTGATTTTGTTGAATCAACTCCTATTCAACATATCAATATCATTCAAAATCAAATTGCTTATAAAGAAAAACAAATTGCATATCTTCAAGAAAATATGAGTTCTTTAAGAATTGAAAAAGAATTACAAAAACCAGAATTCCAAAAAGATTTAATCCAATTTCAAAAATCTCTTGAAACATAATGCTGTTCTGACTTTCCTTCTGCCTGTTGGCACAGGAAACACCATACTGTTTCTCTTCCATATATTGATAATTTTGATGAATCTCAAATTCCTACTAAAGCCCGACCTATTCAGATGAATAAAGACCTTCTACAACTATGAACTGAAGAAATCAATGATCTTTTTGCTAAAAAGCTTATTCAGAAATCACAAACCCCTTGGATTTGTGCAACGTTTATGTAAATAAAGCGCCTTAACAAGAACGAGATGTTCCCCATCTTGTTAGTAACTACAAGCCTTTAAAAAAATTCTTAAAGTCCATCAGATATCCAGTTCCAAAAGGCCTTTAAATAAAGTCTTAAAGTCCATTAGATATCCAGTTCCAAATAAAACTGATCTTATTAATCGTCTAGCTAGTGCCTTCCTTTTTTCCAAATGTGATCTTAAATTAGGGTTTTGGTAAATTCAAATCACCCCGGAGGATAGGGATAAAGTTGCTTTTACAGTACTATTTGGCCATTACGAATGGAACGTTATGCCATTTGGTTTAAAAAATGCTCCTTCAGAATTTCAAAGAATAGTGAATGACATCTTTTTTATCAATTTCAAACTTTTACACTCATCTATATATGACGTTCTTGTGTTTTCAAAATCTATTTGTGACCATTGGAAACATTTAAATATTTTTTAAAAAGTTATTATTAAGGATGGACTTGTCTTATCCCAAAAGAAAATAAAGCTTTTTCAAATAGAAATTCAGTTTCTTAGCTTTATAATAAAAAAGGAACTATTTCTCCAGTCCAAAGAGTTATTAAGTTCGCTTCCCAATTTCCTGATGAAATTCTTAGTGAAGAGCAATTGCAATGTTTTCTTGGATGCCTTAATTATGTTTCTAACTTTTATAAAGACCTTGCTAAAGAAAGAAAAATCTTGCAAATGCACTTGACCAAAAATCCCATAGAATGGTCACCTAATGATACAAAAGCTATTCAAAATATTAAATAGAAAGTCCAAAATTTACCTTGTGTAACTATCCCTCATCTAGATTTATTAAAAATAGTTCAAATAGATGCATCTTAAATAGGTTTTAGAGGAAACCTTCGACAAAGAAAAGCCCTTGGAAAAGAAGAAATTCTTTGTTTCACTTTTGGAACATGGACACTCACTCAACAAAATTATTCAACAATTAAAAAGGAAATCCTATCCATAGTAAATATTATAATGATGTTCCAAAGTGATTTATTAAATAAAAAATTTTTATTAAGAATAGATTGTAAATCTGCTAAAGAAATTTTAGAAAAAGATTAAAAAATCTTGTTGTTAAGCAAATCCTTGCTTGCTGGCAAGCTTTATTAGCCATATTGGACTTTGACATTGAGTATATTGCAGGTAAAAATAATTCTCTTCCTTCGAGTTCAATTTTTTTCATGGAGTTCCTCCTTCGAAATTGATATCTGCCTTCAAAACTTATGTCCCTCCTTAAAAAAAATTACATTGAACCTAAGCCTCCTGGAGAACGGAGTCCACATGCCATATCAATATAATTACATCACCATGAAAAATTACATTGAATCTAAGCCTCCTGACGAATAGAGTTCACATGCTATATCAATATAAATACATCGCCATGAAAAATTGGAAATATGTAAAACAGTAACCACGAATATAATTCATGGGATCCATTCACATAACATACATACATGGTGAACATGATAGCCAGATCAATCACTGCAAAACAAGGGTTAGACAATTCGCTACAAAACTAGTTACAGCAAAATGCAATCGCCATGACTTTTTATAGTAACCTATAATCTTTTTATGTTTTGTTCAATCCATACACAGTATCAAACCTAGCTCTGATACACTATTAGGAGGCAGCCTCCAGGATCCTTAGATATTGCGTACAGATCACTGTGGAAATAAGTTTAAATGATAATGATTCAAAAACCATACCTGCGAGATATCTCTAATTTGATCGCGGCTTATTACAGCCTGAAAATCTCAAGATCTTCTACTGTATTCCTCTATGCTTGAACTTGCACCGGGGTGTGGGCCTCTTCTGCGAATTCTCCTTGTTTTCAAAAAACTAGATTTGTCTTGTATATTCTTTCTAGAGAGCAATATCATATATTTATAGGCTACAATAGGGAACTTAAGAAGGAAATAAGGAATAGGTTTCTTATAGAAATAGGAAACCCTAATTCGACCCAAATTAGAATCCTAGATCTATAAATTACAATTCAGTCCACTAAAGAATTATAATTGTACTCCTGTCCTTATCCTCAAAATAATATTTCGAGCTTCTTGTTATTAAATGCTTATTAATCTCCCCACGTTAAGATTTTAGATATCCATCAATTAAATAATTACTGACGCTTATATTTAATCGATATCTTTATAATTCCTTGAGACCTTACACTTAACTTATTTGATATGTCAGACACTAAGTCCACCTGCAGGGTTTGATATAATCAAACTTATAAGCTTCATCAAGGGGATATCATCAAGCCTTATTACGGGACGTGGATTCCGTCAATAAACTAATATGCACTATACACATAGTGTAATCATCCAATTTACTGAGATTATTCACCCACAAAAGGTCTCACTCATTTGTAAATCAAAATGCCAAATACTAAATGCACGTGTCTATTATTTATATCAGAATTAAGAGTACAAGCTCTCATAATAACCATTTGGATGTTAATAATCTTATATAGTCAGTATAACGATAATAACCCAAAAGTGGTCTTGTTCAGTACACACAAAGTGTACTAGTATAACGAGTCGAAACTATATTGTTTCCCACAGCCAAGACGAGCCTACTAAAACATCATGCTACAATCATACCGATGGTGTGTCTAGCTCCATCTAGATTGTGAACAACAATAACTTTTATTCTATAAGAACTGACAAATAAGTCTTCCGTGCCTAAGCTAAATTCTACACACCAACTTGTCCACTTTATAGAATAAAAGATGTACTTATGCATAGTAAATAATAATGCAACCAGTTACCCATACAAATTCTCATTAAGATGGAATAAGCAAACTTTACTACTAAGTAAATCAGTCAAAGAAAATATATAAAAGTATACTTTTAGTATAAATTTCTAACAGTATACCCATCGCTTTTGTATACCCACCATCTTCCCCATTTGGTATCAGAGCCAGGTTGGCATATAGTTTGTAATCAAGTATCATTGCAATATAAAGTCGTTTTGTGAGTATTTCTTCACTTATCTTTATGTTTTGATTTTGTTTAAGGAATTGTTAACTCAGAAGCAAGAACATCAAAAATCTTAATACTTAGTTGTGTATTTGTTATTATTAAGAAATTTTAATCATATTCCACCCAGAGCGAATCTAAGGTAACCATTGTTGTCATGGTTGATAGCTGTGTGAAGGCGTTTAAGGTGTTTTGTTGGTGTGTAAATCCTCTATTTTATTAAATACTCTGGTGGATTTGGTTAAAATAATTCTATAATACAAATTATGGCTAAGCTTATCAAGAAGTTTGTGCCTTCTTCTTCCTCACCATCAAATTTCTTATCTTCTATGTGTATTAAAAATAGTGAAGAAATCAGTTATGACGATTTCGATCAAGTTATTTGTGACTAGACTATTCCAACCATAAATAAAAATGAAATTTATAAAGTTAGAAGTTTTTAATTAAAATCAAGTTATAAAGTAAAAACATTAAAAGAACTGAATCCATTACCAGTAATATTAAGCATTTTTCTTTAATCAGGCCCCATGAAAAAACGAAGTATGTTAAAACATACAATTATATTCATTTTTTATTAGTGCAAGTTACTTTAAAGCTTTTAACAAGACTTGGACTTAGAAAAGAAAATCTCATCTATGTTCAAGACACAAGACACAAAAAATTTAGTGATTCATTACTTGGAATGGTTGATCAAGTTTGGCTAATGGCCCTACTTTCTTCAATTGCTTTCCAAATTTCTCTGTTTCCCTTATATATCCAAGTGCATATGACGCTCTTACTCTTACTATCCAGAAAAACGGTTTTGATATGAATCCTCATAATCAAAATCTTGCTCTCATAAGTAGAGTTTATTATAACTCATGAATTCAGTTGTTCCAGGCATAGTCTATTCCTATCAAGCAAAAGGTATGACTACTTTATTCCAAACTTATTGCAAAAATAAAGTTAATGTTTCAAAACTCATCAGTGGAATGATATTAATCTATTTGGTAAACGGTGCTTAGAAAACGCTCAACTTGAAAGGTCTTTTGAATATCAAGATATTGAAACAATTATTGAACATGAAGATGGAAGTGTTGGAATAAAATTTCAAACAGATTTAAGAGATACAACTCTCACAGTTTATCAACCTTTTAGAAAGTCTTATTCTCATCCTCCCTTTGTGGTAGGATCTTCCACAAAAGAACCATCTCGAATTTCTTGCTCTACACCTAATGTAGACCTTCAAACTGTAAGACTAGTGTATCCTTCTTATCAAGCTTCTCCATCTAACACATATAATCCTTCAGCATCCAATTTCAATATAAATGTTATTGAATGCTTTGAAATTGATAAAGAAATGTTAAAAAAGAATTTAGCTTTACATCCTCTGAAAAAAAATTTTTTACCCATGTTTTTCATGCACATAAAGACTTTCTAAAAGCAAAATGGTATAAATATATGTATGATAATCATAGAAATATTTATTTCTCTGATTGGTTTAAACTAGCCATGAAGAAAGCTTATAATACTGAAGATTTATCCATCAATATGATAACTAAATTAAGCTCTTCCTGGATTATAGTTTCTACCAGTTCCTCTCCGCAAAGAACAGAAGAATCTATACATCCTTCATTATATCAAATCATTTATAAAGAAACTTCAGCTGTACCCATAAAAGATGTTGCAAAAATACAAGGAAACAAAGGTAAAACTGAATTTATTTATAAATTAGACTTAAGTCATATTTTAGAGCAAAGTAATTATTCAAATATTAACCTTTATACTATTGGCCAACAAACTAATAGAATTGAAGATAAGGTCAAAAAAATTTTACAGCCTTTTAAAATAACTTCTTCTCAAAAAGAAATCAAAAGATCCTCATCCTTATCCTTAGAATCATCTAGTTCCTTTGATAAAGATTATTCTTCAGATACATGCCATTGTAGAATATTTGACAGTGAAATCCAATATGAATCTGCTTCTTCAACGTACTCTCTGCTCTAGAAAAAATGGTGCTAGAAATGTTTAAAGATTTAAAAGATGAAGAATTAAAAAATAAATATTTTGAAAAAATATAGAAAATAAACAATGGAAATAAAAAAGGAAAAGCTTCTACATCAAGTAATATATCTGGTTTACTTGAATAATTCAGTATAAAAATTGTTCTAGATAGGTTAAGAGCACAACAAGCCCCTACTCATCTTTCAATTCAAGATCTTTATAAAGAAATTAATAATCAAAAGCAAGAAATAAAAGATTTAAAACAAGACTTAATTGAACTTCAAAAACTCAAACAACGTGTTGAGAATCTTGAATTTCACACACTCAAAAATTATTAAGAAAATAATGATAATTTAGAATATCAAGAAAAATTTGATTGAAACTTGTATGGTTTTGTAAATTCTTTAACAGGGAATCCACTTCAAATATGGGAAACTCAAGTTACAATTAAGGTCAAAGATTTCTCTATTAAAGCACTCTGCTTACTAGATAGTGGCACAGATGTTAATTTAATAAAGGAAGGATTGATCTCAACAAAATATTATGAGAAAACCAAAAATAAACTCAGCCTAGCAATTGCTCGTAATAAACTCCATATCCATTATAAATTAAATAACGTTCATATTTGCAAAAATGGAACATATATAAAGACTAATTTCCTGCTCAGAAAAGATTTAAACAATGATGTTATCTTTGGATCTTGAAATGGAATTTTTAAAAAGAAATGGACTTCAGTCCACCAGTTTTATCTTGAATGATTTATATCAAGTTTTGGCATCAACTTGATTATACTGCAATACTCCAGCAATATTCTACCGATCAAGCTATAAAGCCATCATTTTTTGAAGTTCTTAAAACTCTTGAAAAAGAAAAAGAAAGGCTTCATCCAGCAAGTGATATTGACAAACAGAGGAATTCTTGTTCAGCCTCTCTTTCTGCTCTTTATGCAGTAGCAGATTTACTTCAACTCAAAACAGAACTTCGAAAGGAAATTATTGAACAAATACAAAAAGAACGGTCATCTAAAAATCCTCAATTAAGTTTTGGTCAGCAGCTGCATCATCTTTAGGCTGATGACAATCCTTTTGAAAATGTTGCTCCTGAACCAGATACAGATGCTGATGAGACAAAAAGTGATAATAAAGGATTCACATCGATCCAAAGAAAAGGAAAAAAATAAAGCCAAGACAAAACATATGCTTTATCAAGCCACTCAATTTCCAATAAAGCAATCATGACAATCCACTATTCCGAATAAAGTTCATCTACAGTGAAGATTGTGATCTTATCCAGCAGTCCTGAAGCATCATGAAATTTGTTAGCACATGAAGTGAAATGCAAATGCAGTGTAAATTTAGTTGTAATGAAATGTAAATTATGTTTGTTATGACTATAAATAAGTCAAGTCTTCCTCATGTACAGGTAAGAGTTGGAATACCAGTGAAAATCCAGCCTTGCTTCCACCAACATCTCCTCTGTTCTCTCCTTTCCGCTTTTGTATACCCACCATCTTCCCCGTTTGGTCTCAGAGCCAAGCTGGTATCAAATTTGTAATCTAGTACTTTGGCAATATAAAGTCGTTTTGTGAGTATTTCTTCACTTATCTTTGTTATGTTATGCTTTGATTTTGCTTAAGGAATTGCTAACTCAGAAGTAAGAACGTCAAAAGTCTTAATACCTAGTTTTGTGTTTGTTATTATTGAGAAATTTTAATCATATTCCACCTGGAGCGAAGCTGAGGTAGCCATTGTTGTCACCGTTGTTAGCCATGTAAAGGCGTTTAAGGCTTTTTGTTGGTGTGTAAGTCCTCTATTTCGTTAGATACTCATAGTAGATTTGGTTAAAATAGCTCTATAATACAAATTATGGCTAACTTATTAAGAAGTTTGTACCTTCTTCTTCCTCATCATCAAATTTCTTATCTTCTATGTCTATTAAAAATAGTGAAGAAATCAATTATGATAATTTAGATCAAGTTATTTATGACTCGACTATTCCAACCGGAAATAAAAATGAAATTAATTAAGTTGAAAGTTTTCAATTAAAATCAAGTTATAAAGTAAAAACTATAGAAAGAACCGAATCCATTACCAATAATATTCAGCATCTTTCTTTACGCAAGCCTCATGAAATAAAGGAGTATGTTAAAACATACAATTATATTCATTTTGGATTAGTGCAAGTTGCTCTAAAGCCTTTAACAAGACTTGGACTTAGAACAGAAGCTCTCATCTATGTACAAGATACAAGAGATAAAAATTTCAGTGATTCATTACTTGGAATGGCTGATTCAATTTTGGCTAATGGCCCTACTTTCTTCAATTGCTTTTCAAATTTCTCTATTTTTCTTACAGATCAAGGTGCACATGAAGCTCTTACTCTTGCTTTCCGAACAAAAGGTTTTGATATGAATCCTCATAATCAAAATCTTGCTCTCATAAATAGAATTTATTATAAACTCATGAAGTCAGTTGTTCCAGGCATAGCCTATTCCCATCAAGCAAAAGGTGTGACTACTTTATTCCAAACTTATTTCAAAAATAAAGTAAATATTCCAAAACTCATACAGTGGAATGATATTAATTTATCTGGTAAATGGTGCTTAGAAAACGCCCAACTAGAAAGGTCTTTATAAAATCAAGATATTGAAGCAATTATTGAACATGAAGGTGGAAGTGTTGAAATAAATTTTCAAATAGATTCAAGAGATATAACTCCTACAGTTTATCAACCTTCTAGAAAGTCTTATTCTCATCCTCCCTCTGTGGTAGGATCTTCCATAAAAGAACCATCCTGAGTTTCTTGCTTACACCTAATGTAGACCTTCGGCCTACAGGACTTGTGTATCCTCCTTATCAAGCTTCTCCATCTAATACATATAATCCTTCGGAATCCAATTTCAATATAAATGTTATTGAATGCTTTGAAATTGATAAAGAAATGTTAAAAAAGAATTTAGCTCTACATCCTTTAACAAAATCTTTTTTTTAACAGGTTTCTTAAGATCATAAAGACTTTCTAAAAACAAAATGTTATAAATATATGTACGATAATCAAAGAAATATTTATATATTTGATTGGCTTAAACTAGCCATGAAGAAAGCTTATAATATTGAAGATTTTTCTATCATTATGGTAACTAAATTAAGCTCTTCTTGGATTATAGCTTCTACCAGTTCCTCTCCACAAAGAACTGAAGAATCTATACATCCTTCATTATATCAAATCATATATAAAGAAACTTCAGCTGTACCCATAAAAGATGTTGCAAAAATACAAGGAGATGAAGGTAAATTAGAATTTATTTACAAATTAGATTTAAGTTATGTTTTAGAACAAATTAACAAAATAATTATACAAATATTAACCTTCATACTATTGGCCAACAAACCAATAGAATTGAAGATAAAGTAAAGTTGAAAATATTTTAAAAATTTGTGAAGCAGCTTCTTCATAAAAGATAACTAAGACACATACTTTAGGTTTTCAAGGTGAAGCCCTTAAAGATCTAAAGTTAGAAAGGAAACCTTTAAAATTTTCAGATGAACTAATCAATCAATTATCGCATAGTTTTACAAATATAAAACTTCAAGAAAATAAAGATAAAGAAGTTAACAAATCTATAAATGTTTTAGTCTCAAATTCTAAAGCCTCTAGCTCAGATTCAGAATTTTTTGTAGCTGATCCTATTGAAGAAGAGTCTAAAACAAATGAGAATCAAAATGATCAAAATCAAGAATCTCTACAAATCAATAAAATATTTAAAAGACAAAAACCAATAGTCACTACAGCAAAAATAAGAAATTATTATCCAAGACCTACTCCAGTTGATCTTCAATTCGAAGAACAAGCTATTTTAAATGGCCTTCGATTTGAAAACTTCTCAGTATATGAATGGAATGTAGATGGACTATTTGAATATCAAATCCTGCAACTATGCTAATACATGATGATATATGCCTCTACCATCATGGCTACCGGTAATGATCAAAGACACGCAATAAATGCAACTATCTTTAGATTTACCGGACAATTACATGGTTGGTGGGAAAAGTACCTATCTGATATAAAAAGACAAGCTATATTAAATGCAGTAAAAAGAGATCCTTCAGGAAATCCTGTTATTACTTTTCAAGTTCAAATGATTCTTGATTCTATTTACATGCTTATCACCAACATAGTAAAACATTTTATTGGTAATTATATAAATGTAGAATAAAAAATAAAACACAATTAATCAATTTATCTTGCCCAACATTATCCGATTTTTGTTGGTATAAAGATGTTTTCTGATCAAAACTCTATACAATTGAGTAAGTAATTCAGAATTTTGGAAAGAAAAATTTATATCTTGTCTTCCTAAACTTTTTGCAAACAAAGTTAGAGAAGAGTTAAAATAAAAAAATTTTGGAAATTTAAATTATGGACTTTATACATATGGTGACCTCATTCAAAAGATAAATAAAGTTGGATTTTCATTATGCAATGAAATCAAACTTAAACGACAAATTGAAAATAAAAAAAGAATCAGCAAATATGAACTTGGTGATTTTTGTTATCAATTTGGCATGGAACCATTAATTAGTCCTTCTAAGCATAATAAAAAGATAAACATAAAAAGAAACCATCAAAAAAGAAAATCTAAACAATTTTCAACTCTACAATAGTATATTCCCTTGAAAAGATATCATAGAAAATCTTCTCATAAAAATCCTTATAAAGAATCAAAGAAATCTTATACAAAAGATAATCCATCCACTTCTTATCCCAAGAAAAAAGAAATAAAATGTTATAATTGCAAAGAAAAAGGATATATAGTTCCTGACTGCCCAAAAATAAAAGTAAAAATAGAAAAAGAAATCAAAACTATCTTAAAAGGATCCTCAGTGTTAGAGTCATCCAGTTCCTCTAATATAGATTATTCTTCCTCTCATTCTTTAGATACATGTCATTGTAAAATATTTGACAGTGAAATCCAGTATGAATCTGCTTCTTCTTCTTCTTTATCTTTAAATCTACTTTCTACTCCAGAAGAACTGGTGCTAGAAATGTTTAAAGGTCTCAAAGATGAAGAATTAAAAAATAAATATTTCAAAAAAAATATAGAATATAAATAAAGGAAATAAAAAGGAAAAGCTTCTACATCAAATAATATATCTGACTTACCTGAATAATTCAGTATTAAAACTGTATTAGATAGATCAAGAGAGCAGCGAGCTCCTCCTCATTTTTCAATTCAAGATCTTTATAAAGAAATTACTAATCAAAAGCAAGAAATAAAAGAATTAAAACAAGACTTAATTGAACTTCAAGAACTCAAACAACGTGTTGAAAATCTTGAATTTCACACACTAAAAAATTATCAAGAAAATAATGATAATTTAGAACAGTAAGAAAAAATTGATGAAAACTTAAATGGTTTTGTAAATTCTTTAATAAGGAATCCACCTCAAAAATGGAAAACTCAAGTTACATTTAAGGTCAAAGAGTTCTCTATTAAAGCACTCTGCTTACTAAATAGTGGCGCAGATGTTAATTTAATAAGAGAAGGATTAATCCCAACAAAATATTATGAAAAACCAAAAATAAACTCAGCCTAGCAACTGCTAGTAATAAACTCTATATCCCTTATAAATTAAATAAGTCCATGTTTGCAAAAATGGAACATGTATAAAGACTAATTTCCTGCTCAAAAAAGATTTAAACAATGATGTTATCCTTGGAAATCCTTTTCTATAGTTCTACAGCCTTTTTAAATTGATTCATCAAGCCCTAAAACTATTAAAGACGATAAAAAAATAAAATTTTGATTTTGTTGAATTAGCCCCTATTCAACATATCAATATCATTTAAACAAATTGCTTATAAAGAAAAACAAATTGCATATCTTTAAGAAGATATGAATTCTTTAAAAATTGAAAAAAAAAATTGCAAAAACCAGAATTCCAAAAAAATTTAATCCAATTTCAAAAATCTCTTGAAACAGAATGTTGTTCTAACTTTCCTTCTGCCTTTTGGCATAGGAAACACTATATTGTTTCTCTCCCATATATTGATAATTTCGATGAATCTCAAATTCCTACTAAAGCTAGACCTATTCAGATGAATAAAGACCTTGTATAACTATGTACTAAAGAAATCAATGATTTTCTCGCTAAAAAGCTTATTCAAAACTCACAATCCCCTTGGAGTTATGTAGCGTTTTATGTAAATAAAGTGCCTGAATAAGAACGAGGTGTTCCCCATCTTGTTATCAACTACAAGCCTTTAAATAAAGTCTTAAAGTCCATTAGATATCCAGTTCTAAATAAAACTGATCTTATTAACCATCTAGCTGGTGCCTTCTTTTTTCCAAATTTAATCTTAAATTAGGATTTTGGCAAATTCAAATCACCCCGGAGACAGGTATAAAACTGCTTTTATAGTACCATTTGGCCATTACGAATGGAATGTTATACCATTTGGTTTAAAAAATGCACCTTTAGAATTTCAAAGAATAATGAATGACATTTTTAACCCATATCAAGCTTTTACACTCATCTATATAGATGACATTCTTGTGTTTTCAAAATCTATTTGTGACCAATGGAAGCATTTAAATATTTTTAAAAATGTTATTGTCAAGAATGGACTTGTCTTATCCCAAAAGAATATGAAACTTTTTCAAACAGAAATTCAGTTTCTTGGCTTTATAATAAAAAAGGAACTATTTCTCCAGTCCAAAGAGTTATTAAGTTTGCTTCCCAAATTCCTGATGAAATTCTTAATAAAGACCAATTGCAATGTTTTCTTGGATGCCTTAATTATGTTTCTAACTTTTATAAAGATCTTGCTAAGGAAAGAAAGATCTTGCAAATGCGCATGACCAAAAATCCCATAAAATGGTCACTTGCTCATACAAAAGCTGTTCAAAATATTAAACAGAAAGTCCAAAATTCACCTTGTTTAACTATCCCTCATCCAGATTTATTAAAAGTAGTTCAAACAGATGCATCTGAAATAGGTTTTGGAGGAATCCTTCTATAAAGAAACATCCTTAGAAAAGAAGAAATTCTTCATTTCACTTCTAGAACATGGATGCCCACCCGACAGAATTATTCAACTACTAAAAAGGAAATCCTATCCATAGTAAATAGTATAATGAAGTTCCAAAGTGATTTATTAAACAAAAAATTTTTATTAAAAATAGATTGTAAATCTGCTAAGGAAATTTTAGAAAAAGATGTAAAAAATCATGCTGCTAAGCAAATATTTGCTCACTGGCAAGCTTTATTAGCCATATTTGACTTTGACATTGAGCATATTGTAGGTAAAAATAATTCTCTTTCTAATTTTTTTATCTCGTGAGTTTTTACGAGGATAAAAGAATGAAGTCTCAGCAGATTAGACCCTTTCTTTAGTCCCCAATTGATAAAGTTTCTTCCATTATGAACACTACACCGTTATCCAGAAAATCCAGTGGCAATTATCTTGAGAGATGGGGAGCAACCCATACTTCTAATATTCCTCAATTTTAAAGCCCATTAAGCCCTGTATCCAGAAAACCTCAAGCTTCACAAGCCCAATATTTTGCCACAAAAGCACCCTTAAGAATTTATTCCTTAGATGACATGTCTTATGCTTATACCACTTCTATTGAACATCTTATCCAAACCTTTTTTTCTCCTGATTACTTTTTTATCCAACCTCTTGACTAAAAAGTCTATGAATAGATTCCGATCAAAACTAGCAGCTGTGCTATTTATCATACAGATGGATCAAAAAATTAATACTTAAATGCTTTACCACCCAATATTATTATCCTCTATTCAAAAATCAAAATGCTACATGTTCTCGCTACAGAAGAATGGGGACGACCTCTTCATATGCCTCAAAGGCTTGATTCAGAACTTTTTTTAATTATTATGATTATATTTCTGTTTCGGAAGTCATCCTCTATTATTAAAACCCATCCTTCCAGCATTCCTGGTTCATCAGATTCAAATCAAACTCCCATAAAATACCTATGTGGTTCTTCACACAATTCTGGATCCCTTTTGGTGCTACTAAAGACATCCTTCCTTAAGCACTTCTTCCTATTTAGGAATCCTACTGTGCATCATTTAATGCCCTTCTCAAATCAGAAGAAAAAAGCCTTTATCAGCACCTAGAACTTGCAATAGAACCTTATGTTACTATGCAGTTTCATCGCAAGTAGGAGATTCCTTAGATCTTGAAATAGAATTTTTATAAAACAATGGCCTTCAGTCCACCAATTTTATCTTGAATGATTTATATCAAGTTTTGGCATCAATTTGATTATACTGTAACACTCCAACAATATTCTACTGATCAAGCTATAAAGCCATCATTCTCAAAAGTTCTCAAAACTCCTGAAAAAGGAAAAGAAAGGCTTCATCCAATAAGTGATATTGACAAACAGAAGAATTCTTGTTCAACCTCTCCTTCTGTTCTTTATGTAGCAACAAATTTGCTTCAACTAAAAAAAACTTCAAAAGGAAATTATTGAACAAATACAAAAGGAACAGTCATCTGAAAATTCTCCATTAAGTTTTGGTCAGCAATTGCATCATTTTTGGGCTGATGACAATCCTTTTGAATATATTGCTCTTGAACCAGATATAGATGCTGATGAGACAAAAAGTGATAATGAAGGATTCATATCTATCCGAAGAAAAGGAAAAAAATAAAGCCAAGACAAGACATATGCTTTATCAAGCCACTTAATTTCCCACAAAACAATCATGACAATCCACCATTCGGAATAAAGTTCATCTACAGTGAAGATTGTGATCTTATCCAGCAATCCTGAAGCACCATGAAATTTGTCTGCACATGAAATGAAATGCAAATGCAGTGTAAATTCAGTTGTAATGAAATGTAAATTATATTTGTTATGATTATAAATAAGTCTAGTCTTCCTCATGTACAGGAAAGAGTTAGAATACTAGTCAAAATCCAGCTTGCTTCCACCACCATCTCCTCTCTCCTCTCCCTTCCGTTTTTATATACCCACCATCTTCCCCAGTTAGTATCAAAGCCAAGTTGGCATCTAGTTTGTAATCAAGTATCATTGTAATATAAGGTCATTTTGTGAGTATTTCTTCACTTATCTTTATGTTTTGATTTTGTTTAAGGAATTGCTAACTCAGAAGTAAGAATGTTGAAAGTCTTAATACTTAGTACTGTGTTTGTTAATATTGAGAAATTTTAATCATATTCTGCCTGCAGCGAAGCTGAGGTAGCCATTGTTGTTTCCATTGTTAACCGTGTGAAAGCGTTTAAGGCATTTTGTTGGTGTGTAAATCCTCTATTTCGTTAGATACTCTGGTGGATTTGGTTCAAATAACTCTGTAATACAAATTATGGCTAAGCTTATTAAGAAGTTTGTACCTTCTTTTTTCTCATCATCAAATTCCTAATCTTCTATGTCTATTAAAAATAGTGAACAAATCAGTTATGATGATTTAGATCAAGTTATTTGTGATTGGACTATTCCATCCATAAATAAAAATGAAATCTATAAAATTGGGAGTTTTCAATTAAAATCTAGTTATAAAGTGAAAACCATTGAAAGAACTGAATCCATCACTTGTAATTTCAGCCTCTTTCATTAATCAAGCCCCATGAAATACAGGAGTATGTTAAAACATACAATTATATTCATTTTAGATTAGTGCAAGTTGCTCTAAAGCTTTTAACAAGACTTGGACTTAGAACAGAAGCTCTCATCTATGTTCAAGATACAAGACATAAAAAATTAAGTGATTCATTACTTGGAATGGTTGAATCACGTTTGGCTAATGCCTTACTTTCTTCAATTGCTTTCTAAATTTCTCTGTTTCCCTTATAGATCCAGGTGCACATGAAGCTCTTACTCTTGCTATCTAGACAAAAGGTTTTGATATGAATCCTCATAATCAAAATCTTGCTCTCATATATAAAGTTTAATATAAACTCATGAATTCAGTTGTTCCAGGCATAGCTTATTCCCATCAAGCAAAAAGTATGACTACTTTATTTCAAACCAATTTCAAAAATAAAGTTAATATCCCAAAACTCATATAGTGGAATGATATTAATCTATCTGGTAAATGACGCTTAGAAAATGCCCAACCAAAAAGGTCTTTAGAAAATCAAGATATTAAAACAATTGTTGAACATGAAGATGGAAGTGTTGAAATAAATTTTCAAACATAATCAAGAGATACAACTCCTGCAGTTTATTAACCTTCTAAAAAGTCTTATTCTCATCCTCCCTCTGTAGTAGGAGCTTCCATAAAAGAACCATCCTGAGTTTCTTGCTCTACACCAAATGTAGACCTTCAACCTACAGGACTAGTGTATCCTTCTTATCAAGCTTCTCCATCTAATATTTATAATCCTTCAGAATCTGATTTCAATATAAATGTTATTGAATGCTTTGAAATTGATAAAGAAATGTTAAAAAAGAATTTAGCTTTACATCCTCTCACAAAATCCATTTTTAACCATGTTTCTCAAGAACATAAATACTTTCTAAAAGCAAACTGGTATAAATATATGTATGATAATCAAAGAAATATTTATTTCTTTGATTGGCTTAAACTAGCCATGAAGAAAGCTTATAATACAGAAGATTTATCCATCAATATGATAACTAAATTAAGCTCTTCTTGGATTCTAGTTCTACCAGTTCCTCTCCACAAAGAATTGAAGTATCTATACAACCTCCATTACATCAAATCATTTATAAAGAAACTTTAGCTGTACCTATAAAAGATGTTGCAAAAATATAAGGAGACAAAGGTAAAATTGAATTTATTTACAAATCAAATTTAAGTCATGTTTTAGAACAAAATAATTATACAAATATAAACCTTCATACTATTAGCCAACAAACCCATAGAATTGAAGATAAAGTTAAAAATATTTTAAAATTTTATGAAACTACTTTTTCCCATAAAGTAATCAAGACACAATCTTTAGGTTTTCAAGGTGAAGCCCTTAAAAATCTAAAGTTAGAAAAAAAAAACCTTAAAATCTTTAGATGAACTAATCAATCAATTATCTCATAGTTTTAAAAATATAAAACTTAAAGATAATAAAGAAAATAAAGATGAAAAATCCATAATTGTTTTAGTTTCTAAAGCTTCGAGCTCAGACTTAGAATTTTTTGTTTCTGACTCTATAAAAGAAAAATGAAATGAAAATTAAGATGATCAAAATCAAGAATCTCTATAAATCAATAAAATATTTAAAAGACAAAAACCAATAGTCACTGCAGTAAAAACAAGAAATTATTATACAAGAACTACTCTAATTGATCTTCAATTTGAAGAACAAGCTATTCTAAATGGCCTTCCATTTGAAAACTCTTCCGTATATGAATGGAATGTAGATGGACTATTTGAATATCAAATCTTACAACTATGCCAACACATGTTGAGATATGCCTCTACCATCATGGCTGCTGGTAATGATCAAAGACATGCAATAAATGCAGTTGTCCTTAGATTTACTGGACAATTACATGGTTGGTGGGAAAAATACTTATCGATACAGAAAGAAATGCTATATTAAATGCAGTAAAAAGAGATCCCTCAGGAAATCCTGTTCTTACTCCTCAACGCCAAATGATTCTTGATTCCATCTATATGCTTATTACCAATATAGTTAAACATTTTATTGGTAATTATATGAATGTAGAAGAAAAATTAAAAACATAATTAATCAATTTATCTTGCCCAATATTATGAGATCTTCATTGGTATAAAGATGTTTTCTTATCAAAACTCAATATGATCGATGCAAGTAATTCAAAATTTTGGGAAGAAAAATTTATATCTGGTCTTCCTAAACTTTTTGCAGAAAAAGTTAGAGAAGAGTTAAAATCAAAAAAGTTGGATTTTCATTATGCAATGAAATCAAACTTAAGCGACAAATTGAAAATCAAAGCAGAATCAGCAAATATGAACTTGGTGATTTTTGTTATCAATTTGGCATGGAACCATTAATTAGTCCTTCTAGCCATAATAAAAAGAAAAAATTAAAAAGAAACCATTAAAAAAGGAATCTAAACATTTTTCAACTCCACAATATTATATTCCCTCGAAAAGATATCATAAAAAATCTTCTCATAAAAATCCTTATAAAGAATCAAAGAAATCTTATACAAAAGATAATCCATCCACTTCTTATCACAAGAAAAAAGAAATACAATGTTATAATTACAAAGAAAAAGGACATATAGCTCCTGACTACCCAAAAATAAAAGTAAAAATAGAAAAAGAAATCAAAACTATCTTAAAAGGATCCTCATTGTCAAAGTCATCTAGTTCCTCTAATACATATTATTCTTCCTCTCATTCTTTAGATACACATCATTGTAAAATATTTGACAATGAAATCCAGTGTGAATCTACTTTTTCTTCCTCTTTATCTTTAAACGTACTTTCTGCTCTAGAAGAGATGGTGCTCGAAATGTTTAAAGATCTAAAAGATGAAGAATTCAATAATAAATATTTTAAAAAAATACAGAATATAATTAAAGGAACTAAAGAAGGGAAAGCTTCAATATCAAATAACATATCAGACTTACCTTAACAATTCAGCATTAAAACTGTATTAGATATATTAAGAGAGCAACAAGCTCCTACTCATCTTTCTATTCAAGATCTTTATAAAAACATAAATAAACAAAAGCAAGAAATAAAAGAATTAAAACAGGACTTAATTAAACTTCAAAAACTCAAACAACATGTTGAGAATCTTGAATTTCACACACTAAAAAATTATCAAGAAAATATTGGTAATTTAGAAAATCAAAAAAATTTGATAAAGACTTCAATGGTTTTGTAAATTCTTTAACAAGAAATCTACTTAAAAAATGGAAAACTCAAGCTACAATTAAGGTCAAAGACTTCTCTATTAAAGCACTCTGCTTACTCGATAGTGGTGTAGATGTTAATTTAATAAGAAAATTATTAATCCCAACAAAATATTATGAAAAAACTAATAATAAATTCAATCTAGCTACTACTAGCAAAAAACTACATATCAAATACAAATTAATTAATGTGCATGTCTGTAAAAATGGAACATGCATAAAGACTAATTTCGTTCTGGGAAAGGATTTATACAATGATGTTATCCTTGGAAATCCTTTTCTACAAATTTTACAGTCTTTTCAAATTGACTCATCAAATCTGAAAACTATTTCAGAGAATAAAGAATTAAATTTTGATTTTATTGAATTAACTCCTATTTAACATATCAATATTATTCAGACAAAGTGTAAACAAGAAAAAGATGTTCAAAAACCATTCAGAAATCTAGTTCCAAATAAAACAGATCTTATTAACCATCTCTCTGATGTCTTTTTGTTTTCTTCATTTGATCCTACAACCAGATTTTGGTACATTCAAATTCTACCCGGAGGACAGATATAAAATTAATTTTCTTTTCCCAAAGAAAATAAAAATTCAGAATATTGATAATTCTCATTTAGACCTATCTGCCTTCAAGAAGTGTCCCTTCTCATTATGACATCAAGTACAAGCAAAAGCAAAGGCCCTATTCAGGAATCAAGCTCTTCCTTCATACCTACATCCCAACAAATATCAATTCCCTTCTTCAATCCAGGATTATCTATCACTTCACAAGAACTTATCAATGCCCATTAAAGTGCTAATCTCTTTGATAAAATAAAAAACACTAGAAAAACCCTATCCAAAATTGCAAACCATATCAAGGACTTAGAAAGCCAAATCCTTATGTGCCATAACATCCATCAAAGAGCACCGTTATCCACCTATGCTGATGAAAAAAACATCCAGAATTCACCTCCTTGAAAAGGTTAACACAGTTTTTCTAGATGAGATAGCTGCAAGAATTAGAGGAAAACCTATTTCTTGTCAGATCAAGGAACAATTAATGCTCAAAGATTAATATATAAGTTGGGCAACTGGCTTTCCCAAATTGTTCTTGTCATCATAAGAAGTTGATATCTCATATATCGAACAAGGATTAGTCAAAAGATTTTCTTTATGCAGAGATGATTTTGAAATGATACAGCAGCTTCCTGCAATGTGTGTCATGCCTTTTGTAACCTTGGAGTTACCAAAAGACAACTTCTCATAACGATTTCAACAAGTTTGGGTGAAAGATTAGAAATCCGGTTTTATTAACCTTAACAATTATGGACCATCATGAATTATGAAGTAGGAGATTTAATCTACAAAAAATTCATCTCTACCTTAAATGATTAAGAGCATCTCCCTGTTGATTATCCAGCTCAATGGTATGAATCTCATAAAGTCTCTACATTGGAATACAGCCTTGAATGTCTCTAAAAGTGTGACCTAGCTTCTGATCAATATCAAAGATTTCTCAATCTAAAAGGACATCTTGAATTTACAAGTACATACAGATATGTTTGGTGTGATAGTGAACAAGTTATTTGCATCGCTGATGATCTCGCTGAGCAAACAATGGTGATACAGAATCCTTCTAAATTCAGACATGCCAAGCTTAATTAAATTCTCAATGCCTATGAAGATATCTCTTTTGACATTTCAGAAAAAACTAGTGAAAAATTAATTCCGCTATTCCATTGAGAATTCAAAAATGATAATGAAGGTTGGAATGACCCTTGTCATAATTTTGACTCTATTATGAAGTTGTCCACCAGCTGCAATGGAATTCATTAGGATGGTGATTAATCTTATCAAGATTTAGATTTATCAAGATTTATTAAGAGTTTTCTCTTTAAAGCCTGCAAAGAAAAAATAACAAAAACTTTATCATTGCTACCGTATCCATAGCTATGCTATTCTCTACAAACACATCAAAGTTATGTTGAAAAAGTACTATACAAAAAAGCTACTTTAAGGAAGAAGACAAAAGACAATTAGGAAATATCCAAAAGCCAATAAGAAAATTCAAGGCTCCATAGAGTCCTCTCTCCACAACAAACCAACTAGGTACTATGCAGAAGAATAAAGCAACATCCTCTTCGTCAACAAGTACACTCATCACAGCATGAAGACAAACCATCTATAGGCAACCTAGATGCCAACTTGTCTCTTATACCAAATGGGGAAGATGGTGGGTATACAAAAGTGAAAGGAAGAGGAGAAAGGAGATGGTGGTGGAAGCAAGGATGGGTTTTAACTGGTATTCCAACTCTTGCCTGTACATGGAGAAGGCCGGTACCATTTATAGCCTTAGCAAACATAATTTACATTTCATTATAACTGAATTTACATTGCATTTGCATTTCATTTTATGATGTTTTGGGATTTTACTACTGGATAGAATCATAGGTTGCCGTATAGATGGTTTGCCTTCATGCTGTGATGAGTGTACTTGTTGACTAAGAGGATGTTGCTTTATTCTTCTGCATAGTACCTGGTTGGTCTGTTGCGGAGAGAGGAGTCTATGGAGCCTTGAATTTTCTTGTTGGCTTTTGGATTTTTTCCAATTTTCTTTTATCTTCTTTCTCAAAGTAGCTTTTTTGTATAGTACTTTTTCAACATAATGTTGATGTGTTTGTAGAGAATAGCATAGCTATGAATATGGTAGCGATGATAAAGTTTTTGTTATCTTTTTTTTTTTTTTTACAGGCTTTATAGAGAAAACTCTTAATAAATCTTGATAAATCTAAATCTTGATAAGATTAATCACCATCCTTTTGAATTCTATTGCATCTGGCGGAGAACTTCATAATAGAGTCAAAATTATGACAAAGGTCATTCCAACCTTCATTATCATTTTCAAATTCTTCATGGAATAGCTGAATTAATTCTTCATTAGTTTTTTTTTTAAATGTCAAAAGCAATATCTTCATAGGCATTGAGAATTTGATTAAGCTTGGCATGCCCGGATTTAGAAGGATTCTGTATCACCATTATTTGCTCAGTGAGATCATCAGCAATGCAAACAACTCATTGACCATCACACCAAACATGTTTGTATGTACTTGCAAATTCAAGATGTCCTTTTAGATTGAGAAATCTTTGATATTGATCAAAAGCTAGATCAAAATTTTGGAGATGTTCTAAGCTGTGTTCTATTGTAGTGACTTCATGAGATTCATACCATTGAGCTGGATAATCAATAGGGAGATGCTCATAATCATTTAAGGTAAAGAAGAATTTTTTGCAGATTAAATCTCTTTCTTCATAATTCGTGATAGTCCATAATTGATATGGTTGATGAAATCGAATCTTTGATCTTTCACCCAAACTTGATAAAATCATTATGAGAAGTTGTCTTTTATTAACTCCAAGGCTGCGAAGGGCATGATGCACGATTGTAAGGAGTTGCTGTATCATTTCAAAATCATCTCTGCATAAAGGAAATCTTTGGGCTAATCCTTGTTCGATATATGAGATATCAACTTCGTATGATGGCAGGAACAATTTGGGAAAGCTAGTTGCCCAGCTTATATATTGAGCTTTGAACATTAATCGCTCCTTGATTTGACAAAAAATAGGCTCTTCTCTAATTCTTGAAGCTATCTGATCTGGAAGGGCTGTATTAACCTTTTCCAGGAGGTGAATTCTAGATGTTTTTTCATCAGCATAGGTGGATAATAGTGATCTTTGATGGATGTTATGGCACATAAGGATTTGGCTTTCTAAGTCTTTAATATGGTTTGCAATTTTGGATAGGGTTTTTCTAGTATTTTTTCTTTTACCAAAGAGAATGGCACTCCAATGGGCATTGATAAGTTCTTGTGAAGTGACAGATAATCATAGATTGAAGAAGGGAATTGATATTTGTTGGGATATAGGTATGAAGGAAGAGCTTGATTCCTAAGTAGGGGCTTTACTTGATGTCATAATGAGAAGGGATACTTCCTCAAGGCAAATAGGAGTAAAAGATAGATCGGAATGAGAATTATCAATAACCTGAATTTTTATTTTCTTTGGGAAAAGAAAACTAATTTTTATCTATCCTTCAGGTAGAATTTGAAGGTACCAAAATCTGGATGTAGGATTAAATGTAGAAAAAATGAAGACATCGGAGAGATGATTAACAAGATTCATTTTATTTGGAACTAGATATTTGATTGTTTATTGAACACCTTATTCTTATTTACACTTCGTTTGAATACTATTGATATGTTGAATAGGAGTTAATTCACCAAAATGATAAATTAATTCTTTATTGTCCAAAATTGTTTTTACACCTGATGAGTCAAGTTGCAAAGGCTGGAAAATTTATAGAAAAGGGTTTCCAAGGATAACAGCATCGTTTAGATCCTTTCCTAGAAGGAAATTAGTCTTTATGCATGTTCCATTTTTACAGACATAAACATTACTTAATTTGTATTTTATATGTAATTTTTTACTAGCAGTAGCTAGATTGAGTTTATTATTGGTTTTTTCATAATATTTTGCTGGGATTAATCCTTCTCTTATTAAATTAACATCTGCACCACTATCTAATAAATATAGTGCTTTAATAAAGAATTCTCTGATCTTAATTGTAACTTGAGTTTTCCATTTTTTAAGTGGATTCCTTGTTAAAGAATTTACCAAACCATTCAAGTTTTCATCAAATTTTTTTTGATTTTCTATATTTTCATTATTTTCTTGATAATTTTTTAGTATGTGAAATTCAAGATTCTCAACACGTTGTTTGAGTTCTTGAAGTTTAGTTAAGTCTTGTTTTTATTCTTTTATTTCTTGATTTTATTATTAATTTTTTTATAAAGATCTTGAATAGAAAGATGAGTAGGAGCTTGTTGCTCTCTTAATCTATCTAGTATAGTTTTAATGCTGAATTGTTCAGATAAGTCTGATATGTTATTTGATGTAGAAGCTTTTCCTTTTTTAGTTCCTTTATTTATATTCTATATTTTTTCAAAATATTTATTTTTTAATTCATCTTCTTTTAGATCTTTAAACATTTCTAGTACCATCTCTTTTGGAGCAGAAAGTATGTTTAAAGATAAAGAGGAAGAAGAAGCAAATTCATACTGGATTTCATTGTCAAATATTTTACAATGACATGTATCTGAAGCATGAGAGGAAGAATAATTTGTATCAGAGGAACTCGATGACTCTGACACTGAGGATCCTTTTAAGATAGTTTTTATTTCTTTTTTCTTGGGATAAGAAGTGGATGGATGATAATTTGTATAAGATTTCTTTAATTCTTTATAAGGGTTTTTATGAGAAGATTTTTTATAATTTCTTTTTGAGGGAGTATAATATTGTGGAGTTGAAAAATGTTAGATTTTTTTTTTGATGGTTTCTTTTTAAGTTTTTCTTTTTATTCTGGCTAGAAGGACTAATTAATGGTTCCATACCAAATTAAAAACAAAAATCACTAAGTTCATACTTGCTGATTCTTTTTTGATTTTCAATTTGGCGTTTAAGTTTGATTTCATTGCATAATAAAAATCCAACTTTATTATTCTTTTGAATTAGATCACCATATGTATGCATTCCATAATACAAATTTCCATAGTTATCTGATTTTAATTCTTCTCTAACTTTTTTTGCAAAAGGTTTAGGAAGACCATGTATGATTTTTTTTTCCAAAATTCTAAATTACTTACATCGATTGTATAGAGTTTTGATAAGAAAACATCTTTATACCAACGAAAATCTAATAATGTTGGTCAAGATAAATTGATTAATTGTGTTTTTGATTTTTCTTCTACATTCATATAATTACTAATAAAATATTTGACTATATTGGTAATAAGCATGTAAATGGAATCAGAGATCATTTGGCCTTGAGCAGTAAGAACAGGATTTCCCAAGGGATCACTTTTTACTACATTTAATATAGCATTACTTTCTGTATCAGATAGGTATTTTTTCTGCCAACCATGTAATTATCCAGTAAATCCAAGGACAACTGCATTTACTGCATGTATTTGATCATTACGGGCAGCCATGATGGTAGAGGCGTATATCATCATGTGTTGGCATAGTTGTAGGATTTGATATTCAGATAGTCCGTCTACATTCTATTCATATACTGAAGAGTTTTCCAATTGAAAGCCATATAGAATAGCTTATTCTTTGAATTGAAGATCAACTGGAGTAGGTCTTGGATAATAATTTCTTGTTTTTGCTCTAGTGACTGTTGATTTTTGTCTTTTAAATATTTTATTAATTTGTAGAGATCTTGATTTTGATCATCTTGATTTTCATTTGATTTTTCTTCTATAGAGTAGAAATAGAGAATTCTGAGTCTGAGCTCAAAGCCTTAGAAACTAAAACATTTATCGATTTTTCATCTTTATTTTCTTTATTATCTTTAAGTTTTATGTTTGTAAAACTATGAGATAATTGATTGATTAGTTTGTCTAAAAATTTTAAGGGTTTTTTTTTTCTAACTTTAGATCTTTAAGGGCTTCACCTTGAAAACTTAAAGATTGTGTCTTGATTACTTTATGGGAAGAAGTAGTTTCATAAATGTTTTAAATATTTTCAACTTTATCTTCAATTCTACTGGTTTGTTCGCAAATAGTATGAAGGTTTACATTTGTATAATTATTTTGTTCTAAAACATGACTTAAATCTGATTTGTAAATAAATTCAATTTTACCTTTGTCTCCCTGTATTTTTACAACATCTTTTATGGGTACAGCTGACGTTTCCTTATAAATGATTTGATGCAATGGAGGATGTATAGATTCTTCAGATCTTTGTGGAGAAGACTGTTAGAAGCTATAATCCAAGATGAACTTAATTTTGTTATCATATTGATGGATAAATCTTCAGTATTATAAGCTTTCTTTATGGCTAGTTTAAGCCAATCAAAGAAATAAATATTTCTTTGATTATCATACATATATTTATACCATTTTGGTTTTAGAAAGTTTTTTTGTTCTTGAGAAACATGATTAGAAAAGGATTTTGTGAGAGGATGTAAAGCTAAATTCCTTTTTAACATTTCTTTATCAATTTCAAAGCATTCAATAACATTTATATTAAAATTGGATTTTGAGGGATTAAATGTATTAGTTGGATGAGCATGATTTCTAATGTTTTCTAATGCTTGATAAGAAGGATACACAAGTACTGTAGGTCGAAGGTCAACATTAGGTATAGAGCAAGAAACTCTAGATGGTTCTTTTATGGAAGATCCTACCACAGAGAAAGGATCAGAATAAACTTTCTAGAAGGTTGATAAACTGTAGAAGTTGTGTCTCTTGAATCTATTTGAAAATTTATTTCAACAATTCCATCTTCATGTTCAATAATTGTTTCAATATCTTGATTTTCTAAAGACCTTTCTGGTTGAGCATTTTCTAAGCAAGACCATTTACCAAATAGATTAATATCATTCCACTATATGAGTTTTGGAATATTAACTTTATTTTTTAAATTGGTTTGGAATAAAGTAGTCATACCTTTTGCTTGATGGGAATAGGCTATGCCTGGAACAACTGAATTCATGAGTCTATAATAAACTCTATATATGAGACCAAGATTTTGATTATGAGGATTCATATCAAAACCTTTTGTCAAGATAGAAAGAGTAAGAGCTTCATGTGCACCTGGATCTATGAGGGAAATAGAGAAATTTGGAAAGTAATTGAAGAAAGTAGGGCTATTAGCTCAACTTGATTCAATCATTCCAAGTAATGAATCACTGAATTTCTTATGTCTTGTATCTTGAACATAGATGAGAGCTTCTGTTCTAAGTCCAAGTCTTGTTAAAGGCTTTAGAGCAACTTGCACTAATCCAAAATGAATATAATTGTATGTTTTAACATGGGCTTGATTAAAGAAAAATGCTGAATATTACTGGTAATGGATTCAATTCTTTCGATGGTTTTTACTTTATAACTTGATTTTAATTGACAACTTCCAACTTTATAAATTTCATTTTAATTTACAATTGGAATAGTCCAGTCACACATAACTTGATCTAAATCGTCATAACTGATTTCTTCATTATTTTTAATAGACATAAAAGATAAGGAATTTGATGATGAGGAAGAAGATAATACAAACTTCTTAATAAGCTTAGCCATAATTTGTATTGTAGAGTTATTTTAACCAAATCCACCACACGTATCTAATGAAATAGAGGATTTACACACCAACAAAATGCCTTAAATGCCTTTGCACGGCTAATAACGGCGACAACAATGGCTACCTCAACTTCACTCCGGGCGGAATATGATTAAAAGTTCTCAATAATATCAAACACGCGACCAAGTATTAAGATTTTTTTCGTTCTTGCTTCTGAGTTAGCAATTCTTTAAACAAAATCAAAACATAAAGATAAGTGAAGAAATACTCATAAAACTACTTTATATTGCAATGATACTTGATTACAAACTAGATGCCAACTTGGCTCTGATTCCAAATGGGGAAGATGGTGGGTATACAAAAGCAGAAGGGAGAGGCGAGAGGAGATGGTGGTGGAAGCAAGGCTGGATTTTGATTGGTATTCCAACTCTTGCCTGTACATGGGGAAGGCTAGATCTATTTATAGTCATAACCAACATAATTTACATTTCATTACAACTAAATTTATACTAAATGTGCATTTCATTTAATGTGCTAGCAAATTTCATGATGCTTCCAGACTATAGGCAAAAATCACAATCTTTGCTATAGAGATGTCATGATTGCTTTGAGTGACTTGATAAGTTATGTGTTATGTTTTTATTTCTTTTCCCTTTCTGGAGATAAGTTCTTCATGGATGTGCATGTCGGGAATAAAATACTACTTCATTCTTACGAGAGATATGCTTTGTTTTTTAGTACTTTTGCATGTACTTTTTCTAAGAACTCATTGATGGGCTAGTAGAAAAAGCTTTTCTCATCCTTCCAATGTTTTAGAAAAAGCTCTTGTAGGAAGAATCTTTATGCTAGGCATAGTGTTTTTGGAGACTTACATCAAAAGTGCTCATTCCAACCTTCATTTGTTAATTCACCATGGAATATTTGGATTAACTCTTTTCGAGTTTCTTTAAAAATATCAAAAGACAGTCTTCATAAGCATTGATAATTTGATTGAGAGCTGTATGTCCAGATTTATATGGATTTTGTATCACCGTTGTTTTCTTAGCAAAAACATCATCAATGCAAACAACTCATCGACCGTTGTACCAAACATATCTATATGTATTTACAAATTCAAGATGTCCTTTTAGATTGATAAATCTTTGATATTGATCAGAAGCTGGATCATAATTTTGGTGACGTTCTAAGCTATATTCCATTGTAGCAACTTCATGAGATTCATATCATTGAGTTGGATAATCAACAGGGAGATGCTCGTAATCATTTAAGGTAGAGATGAATTTTTTGCAGATTAAATCTCCTTCATCATAATTCATGAAGGTCCATACTTGATAAGGTTGATAAATCGGATTTTTGATCTTTCACCCTAACTTGATGAAATCATTATAAGAAGTTGTCTTTTGCTAACTCCAAGGATGCGAAGGGCATGACACACAATTGTAAGGAGCTGCTGGATCATTTCAAAATCATCTCTGCATAAAGAAAATTTTGGGCTAATCCTTGTTCGATATATGAGATATCAACTTCATATGATGGCAGGAACAATTTGGGAAAGCCAGTTGCTCAGCTTATATATTGAGCTTTGAGCATTAATCGCTCCTTGATTTGACAAGAAATAGTTTTTTTTTTAATTCTTGCAGCTATCTCATTTGGAAGGGTTGTATTAACCTTTTCCAAGAGGTGAATTCTGAATATTTTTTCATCAGCATAGGTGGATAATAGTGATCTTTGATGGATGTTATGGCACATAAGGATTTGGCTTTCTAGGTCCTTGAGATGGTTTACAATTTTGGATAGGGTTTTTCTAGTGCTTTTTCTTTTATCAGAGAGAATGGTACTCCAATGGGCATTGATAAGTTCTTGTGAAGTGATACATAAACTTGGATTGAAGAAGGGAATTGATATTTGTTGGGATGTAGGTATGAAGGAAGAGTTTGATTCCTGAATTGGGGCTTTACTTGATGTCATAATGAGATGGGATACTTCTTGAAGGTAGATAGGTCTGAATGAGAATTATAAATAATCTGAATTTTTATTTTCTTTGGGAAAAGAAAAATAATTTTATATCTATTCTCCCCGTAGAATTTGAAGGTACCAAAATTAGGATGTAGGATTAAATGTAGAAAACATGAAGACATCATAAAGACGATTAATAAGATCCATTTTATTTGGAACTGGATATCTGAATGGTTTTTTAACATCATATTCTTGTTTACACTTTGTCTAAATAATATTGATATGTTGAATGGAGTTAATTCAACAAAATCAAAATTTAATTCTTTATTGTCTAAAGTAGTTTTTAGACCTGATAAGTCAATTTGAAAAGGCTGTAAAATTTGTAGAAAAGGATTTCCAAGGATAACATCATTGTTTAAATCCTTTTCTAGAAGGAAATTAGTCTTTATACATGTTCCATTTTTACAGACATAAACATTACTTAATTTGTATTTGATATGTAGTTTTTCGCTAGCATTAGCTAGATTGAGTTTATTATTGTTTTTTCATAATATTTTGTTGGGATTAATCCTTCTCTTATTAAATTAACATCTGCGCCACTATCTGGTAAGCAGAGTGTTTTAATAAAGAAGTCTTTGACCTAAATTGTAGCTTGAGTTTTCCTTTTTTTTAACTAGATTTCTTGTTAAAGAATTTACAAAACTATTTAAGTCTTTATCAAATTTTTTTGATTTTCTACATTAGCATTATTTTCCTGATAATTTTTGAGTGTATGAAATTCAAGATTCTCAACACGTTGTTTGAGTTCTTGAAGTTCAATTAAGTCTTGTTTTAATTCTTTTATTTTGTTCTTTTAATTAATTATTTATTTATAAAGATTTTGAATAGAAAGATGAGTAGGAGCTTGTTGCTCTCTTAATCTATCTAATTAAGTTTTAATGCTGAATTGTTTAGGTAAGTCTGATATGTTATTTGATGTAGAAGCTTTCCCTTTTTTAGTTCCTTTATTTATATTCTGTATTTTTTCAAAATTTTTATTTTTTTAATTCTTCATCTTTTAGATCTTTAAACATTTATAGCACCATCTTTTCTGGCGCAGAAAGTACATTTAAAGATAAAGAGGAAGAAGAAGTAGATTCATACTGGATTTCACTGTCAATTTTTTTTTACAGTGACTTGTATCTGAAGAAGAATCTTTATCAAAGGAACTAGATGATTCTAAGGATGAGGATGAGGATCCTTTGATTTCTTTTTGAGAAGAAGTAATCTCAGAAGGCTATAAAATATTTTCAACTTTATCTTCAATTCTATTAGTTTGTTGGGCAATAGTATGAAGGTTAATATTTGTATAATTATTTTGTTCTAAAATATGACTTAAGTCTGATTTATAAATAAATTCAGATTTACCTTCATCTCCTTGTATTTTTGCAACATCTTTTATGGGTACAGCTGAAGTCTCTTTATATATGATTTGATGTAATGGAGGATGTATAGATTCTTCAGTTCTTTGTGGAGAAGAATTGGTAGAAGCTATAATCTAAGATAAGCTTAATTTTGTTATCATATTGATGGACAAATCTTCAGTATTATAGGCTTTCTTCATGGATAGTTTAAGCCAATCAAAGAAATAAATATTTCTTTGATGATAATACATATATTTATACCACTTTTCTTTTAACAAATCTTTATGCTGTTGAGAAACCTATTTAAAAAAGAATTTTGTTAAAGGATGTAAAGATAAATTCTTTTTTAACATTTCTTTATCAATTTCAAAACATTCTATAACATTTATATTGAAATCAGATTTCGAGGGATTATATGTATTAGTTAGAGACGCTTGATAAGAAGGATAAGAAGGATACACAAGTCCTGTGGGTCGAAGGTCTACATTAGGTGTAGAGTAAGAAACTCGAGATGGTTCTTTTATGGAAGATCTACCACAGAGGGAGCATGAGAATAAAACTTTCTAGAAGGTTGACAAACTGTAGGAGTTGTGTCTCTTGAATCTGTTTGAAATTTTATTTCAACAATTCCATCTTCATGTTCAATAATTGTTTCAATATCTTGATTTTCTAAAGACCTTTCTGGTTGGGCATTTTCTAAGCGCCATTTGCCAGATAGATTAATATCATTCCACTATATGAGTTTTGGAATATTAACTTTATTTTTGAAATTGGTTTGGAATAAAGTAGTTATACCTTTTGCTTGATGGGAATGGGCTATGCCTAAAACAACTGAATTCATGAGTCTATAATAAACTCTATCTATGAGCCCAAGATTTTGACAATGAGGATTCATATCAAAACCTTTTTTCAAGATAGAAATAGTAAGAGCTTCATGTGCACCTGGATCTATAAGGGAAACAGAGAAATTTGGAAAGCAATTAAAGTAGGGCCATTAGCTTAACTTGATTCAATCATTCCAAGTAATGAATCACTAAATTTTTTATGCCTTGTATCCTGAACATAGATGAGAGCTTTTTTTCTAAGTCCAGGTCTTGTTAAAAGCTTTAGGGCAACTTGCACTAATCCAAAATGAATATAATTGTATGTTTTAAGATACTCCTTTATTTCATGGGGCTTGATTAAAGAAAGATGCTGAATATTACTGGTAATGGATTCAGTTTTTTCAATGGTTTTTACTTTATAACTTGATTTTAATTGAAAACTTCTAACTTTATAAATTTCATTTTTATTTACGGTTATAATAGTCCAGTCACAAATAACTTGATCTAAATCGTCATAACTGATTTCTTCACTATTTTTGATAGACATAGAAAAAAAGGAATTTGATGATGAAGAGGAAGAAAATATAAACTTCTTAATAAGCTTAGCCATAAGTTGTATTAGAGAGTTATTTTAACCAAATCCACCACGAGTATCTACTGAAATAGAGGATTTACACACCAACAGAACACTATAAACGCCTTCACATGGCTAACAACGGCGACAACAATGGCTACCTCAACTTCGCTTCGGGCGGAATATGATTAAAATTTCTTAATAATAACAAACATAAAACTAAGTATTAAGACTTTTGACATTCTTACTTCTGAGTCTGCAATTCCTTCAGCAAAATCAATGCATAACATAACAAAGATAAGTGAAGAAATACTCACAAAACGACTTTATATTGCCAAAGTACTTGATTACAAATTTGATACCAACTTGGCTTTGATACCAAATGGGGAAGATGGTGGGTATACAAAAGCGAAAGGGAGAGGAGAGAGGGGATGGTGGTGGAACTGTGGAAGCAAGGCTAGATTTTGATTGGTATTCCAACTCTTGCTGTCCATGAGGAACACTGGACTTATTTATAGTCATAACAAACATAATTTACATTTCATTACAATTGAATTTACACTACATTTGCATTTTCTTTCATGCGCTGACAAATTTCATGATGCTTCATACTGCTGGATAAGATCACAATCTTCACTGTCGATGAACTTTATTATGAATAGTAGATTGTCATGATTGCTCTATGGGAAATTATGTGGCTTCATAAAGCATATGTCTTGTCTTGGCTTTATCTTTTTTCCTTTTCTTCGGATAGATATGAATCATTCATTATCACTTTTTGTCTCATCAGTATCTGTATCTGGTTCAGGGGCAATATTTTCAAAAGGATTGTCATCACCCTAAAGACGATGTAGCTGCTGACCAAAACTTAGTGGAGAATTTTCAGATGACCTTTCTTTCTGTATTTATTCAATAATTTTGTTTTGAAGTTCTTTTTTGAGTTGAAACAAATCTGCTACTATATAAAAAGCAGAAGGAGAGGCTGAACATGAATTCTTCTGTTTGTCAATATCACTTGCTGGCTGAAGCCTTTCTTTTTCTTTTTCAGGAGTTTTGAGAACTTCAGAGGATGATGGCTTTATAGATTGATCAAAAGAATATTACCGAAGTGCTGCAGTATAATCAAATTGATGCCAAAACTTGATATAGATCATTTGAGATAAAATTGGTGGACTGAAGTCCATTTTTTTTTATAAAAATTCCGTTTTAAGATCCAAGGAATCTCCTATTTGTGATAAAACTACATAATAACATAAGGTTTTGTTGCAAGTTGTAGGTGCTGATAAAGGTTTTTTTCTTCTTATTTGAGAAGGGCTTTAAATGATGCAGAATAGGATTCATAAATAGGAAGAAGTGCTTGAGGAAAGATGTCTTTAGTGGCACCAAAACGGATCCAAAATTATGTGAAGAACCACATAGGTATTTTATAGGAGTTTGATTTGAATCTGATGAACCAGGAATGCTAGAAGGATGGATTTTGATAATAGAGGATGACTTCCAAGCAGAAATATAATCATAATAATTAAAAATAAGTTCTGAATCAAGCCTTTGAGCCATATGAAGAGGTCATCCCCATTCTTCTGCAGAGAGAACATGTAGAATCTTGATGTTTGAATATAAGATAGTAATATTGGTTGGTAAAACATTTAAGTGTGAATTTTTTAATCCATCTGTATGATCAATAGTACAGCTGCCAGCTCTGATCAGAATCTGTTCATAGACTTTATAGTCATGTGGCTGGATAAATAAGTGATTAGGAGAAAAAAGGGTTTGGATAAGATGTTCAATATAAATGGTATCGGCATATGACATGTCATCTAAGGAATAAATTCTCAAGGGTGCTTTTGTGGCAAAATATTGGGGTTGTGAAGCTTGAGGTTTTCTGGATATAGGGCTTGATGGGCTTTGAGATTAAGGAATATTAGAAGTACGGGTTGCTCCCCATCTCTCAAGATAATTAATGCTAGATTTTCTAGATAAAAGCATAATGTTCATAATGGAAAAAACTTTATCAGTTGGGGACTGGAGAAAGGGTCTAATCTACCGAGGCTTCATTCTTTTGTCCCTGTAAAAACTGACAAGATAAAAAATCAGGAAGAGAATTATTTTTACCTGTAATATACTCAATGTCAAAGTCAAATATGGCTAATAAAAGCTTGCCAGCGAGCAAAGATTTGCTTAGCAATAAGATTTTTTACATTTTATTCTAAAATTTCTTTAGCAGATTTACAATCTATTGTTAATAAAATTTTGTTATTAAATCACTTTGGAACTTCATTATACTATTTATTAGGGATAGGATTTCCTTTTTAGTAGTTGAATAATTCTGTTGAGTGGGCATCCATGTTCCAGAAGTGAAATGAAGAATTTATTCTTTTCCAAGGACGTTTCTTTGTATAAAGATTCCTCCAACACCAATTTCAGATGCATCTGTTTAAACTATTTTTAATAAATCTGGATGGGGGATAGTTAAACAAGGTAAATTTTGGACTTTCTGTTTAATATTTTGAATAGCTTTTGTATGAGCAGGTAACCATTCTATGAGATTTTTGGTCAAGCACATTTGCAAGATTTTTCTTCTTTTAGCAAGATCTTTATAAAAGTCAGAAACATAATTAAGTCATCCAAGAAAATGTTGCAATTGCTCTTTATTAAGAATTTCATCAAGAAATTGGGAAGCAAACTTAATAACTCTTTGGACTGGAAAAATAGTTCCCTTTTTATTATAAAGCCAAGAAACTGAATTTCTGCTTGAAAATGCATCATTTCCTTTTGGTATAAGACAAGTCTATTCTTGATAATAACTTTTTTAAAAATATTTAAATGTTTCCAATGGTCACAAATAGATTTTGAAAACACAAGAATATCATCTATATTGACGAGTGTAAAAGCTTAATATAGATTAAAAATGTCATTCATTATTCTTTGAAATTCTGAAGGAGCATTTTTTAAACCAAATGGCATAACGTTCCATTCATAATGGCCAAATGATACTATAAAATCAATTTTATACCTATCCTCCGGGGTGATTTGAATTTGCCAAAATCCTGATTTAAGATCAAATTTGGAAAAAAGGAAGGCACCAGTTAGATGATTAATAAGATCAGTTTTATTTGGAACTGGATATCTGATGGACTCTAAGACTTTATTTAAAGGTTTGTAGTTGATAACAAGACGGGGACCACCTCGTTCTTATTCAGGCACTATATTTACATAAAACCCTGCATAACTCCAAGGGGATTGTGATTTCTGAATAAGCTTTTTAGCAAGAACATCATTGATTTCTTTAGTACATAGTTGTACAAGGTCTTTATTCATCTAAATAGGTCGAGCTTTAGTAGGAATTTGAGATTCATCAAAATTATCAATATATGGAAGAAAAACAGTATAATGTTTCCTGTGCCAAAAGGCAAAAGAAAGGTCAGAACAGCATTCTATTTCAAGAGATTTTTGAAATTGGATTAAACCTTTTGGAATTCTGATTTTTGTAATTCTTTTTCAATTCTTAAAGAATTCATATCTTCTTGAAGATATACAATTTGTTTTTCTTTATAAGCAATTTGATTTTGAATGATATTAATATGTTGAATAGGAGTTGATTCAACAAAATCAAAAATTAACTTTTTTATTGTCTTTAATAGTTTTAAGGCTTGATGAATCAATTTGAAAAGGCTGTAGAATCTGTAGAAAAGGATTTACAACGATAACATCATCCGAGGAAGAAATTAGTCTTTATACATGTTCCATTTTTCCAAACATGGATGTTATTTAATTTATAAAGGATATGGAGTTTATTACTAGTAGTTGCTAGGCTGAGTTTATTTTTGGTTGTTTCATAATATTTTGTTAGGATTAATCCTTCTTTTATTAAATTAACAACTGCGCCACTATTTAGTAAGCAGAGTGCTTTAATAGAGAAGTCTTTGACCTTAATTGTAACTTGAATTTTCCATTTTTGAGGTGGATTCCTTGTTAAAGAATTTACAAAACCATTTAAGTTTTCATCAAATTTTTCTTGATGTTTTAAATTATCATTATTTTCTTGATAATTTTTGAGTGTATGAAATTCAAGATTCTTAACACGTTGTTTGAGTTCTTGGAGTTCAATTAATTCTTGTTTTAATTCTTTTATTTCTTGCTTTTGAATGTTAATTTCTTTATAAAAATCTAGAATTGAAAGATGAGTAGGAGCTTTTTGTTCTCTTAATTTATCTAAAATAGTTTTTATACTGAATTATTCAGGTAAGCCAGATATATTAATTGATGTAGAAGCTTTTCCTTTTTATTTCCATTGTTTATTTTTGGTATTTTTTCAAAATATTTATTTTTTAATTCTTTATCTTTTAGATATTTAAACATCTCTAACACCATTTCTTCTAAAGCAGAGAGTACGTTTAAAGATAAAGAGGAAGAAGAAGTAGATTCATACTAGATTTCACTAACAAATATTTTACAATGCCATGTATTTGAAGAATAATCTTTTTTAGAGGAACTAGATGATTCTAGGGATGACGATAAGCATCATTTTAAGATAGTTTTAATTTCTTTTTGAGAAGAAATAATTTCAGAAGGCTGTAAAATATTTTCAACTTTATCTTCAATTATATTAGTTTGTTGGCTAATAGTATGAAGGTTAATATTGGTACAATTATTTAGTTCTAAAACATGACTTAAATCTGATTTGTAAATAAATTCAGATTTACCTTTATCTCCTGGTATTTTTACAACATCTTTTATAGGTACGGTTGAAGTTTCTTTATGTATGATTTGATATAATGGAGGATGTATAGATTCTTTAGTTCTTTGTGGAGAAGAACTGGTAGAAGCTATAATCCAAGATGAGCTTAATTTTGTTATCATATTGATGGATAAATCTTCAGTATTATAAGCTTCCTTTATGGCTAGTTTAAGCCAATCAAAGAAATAAATATATCTTTGATTATCATACATATATTTGTACCATTTTTCTTTAAAAAAGTCTTTATGTTCTTGAGAAACCTATTCAAAAAAGGATTTTGTTAAAGGATGTAGAGCTAAATTCTTTTTTAACATTTCTTTATCAATTTCAAAATATTCAATAACATTTATATTAAAATTGGATTCTGAAGGATTATTTGTATTAGATGGTTAAGATTGATAAGAAGGATACACAAGTCCTGTAGGTCGCAGGTCTACATTTTGTGTAGAGCAAGAAACTCGGGATGGTTCTTTTATGGAAAGTCCTACCACAGAGGGAGCATGAGAATAAGGCTTTCTAGAAGGTTGATAAACTGAAGGAGTTGTCTCTCTTGAATCTGTTTGAAAATTTATTTTAGCACTTCCATCTTCACGTTCAATAATTGTTTCAATATCTTGATTTTCTAAAGACCTTTCTGGTTCAGTGTTTTCTAAGTGCATTTATTAGTAAGATCAATATCATTCCACTGTATGAGTTTTGGAATGTTAACTTTATTTTTGAAATCAGTTTGGAATAAAGTAGTCATACTTTTTGCTTGATGGGAATAGGCTATGCTTGGAATAATTGAATTCATGAGTTTATAATAAACTCTATATATGAGAGCCAGATTTTGATTATGAGGATTCATATCAAAACCTTTTGTCTGGATAGCAAGAGTAAGAGCTGCTTGTACACCTAGATCTATAAGGGAAACAGAGAAATTTGGAAAGTAATTGAAGAAAGCAAGGCCATTAGCTGAACTTTATTCAGCCATTCCAAGTAATGAATCACTAAATTTTTTACGTGTTGCATCTTGAATATAGATGAGAGCCTCTGTTCTAAGTCCAAGTCTTGTTAAAGGCTTTACAGCAACTTGCACTAATCCAAAATGAATATAATTGTATGTTCTAACATACTCCTTTATTTCGTATGTTCTAACATACTCCTTTATTTCGTGGGGCTTGATTAAAGAAAGATGCTTAATGTTACTGGTAATGGATTCAATTCTTTCAATGGTTTTTACTTTATAACTTAATTTTAATTGAAAACTTCCAACTTTATAAATTTCATTTTTATTTACGGTTGGAGTAGTCCAGTCAGAAATAACTTGATCTAAATCGTCATAACTAATTTCTTCACTATTTTTAATAGACATCGACGATAAGGAATTTGATGATGAGGAAAAAGAAAGTACCAACTTCTTAATAAGCTTAGCCATAATTTGTATTATAGAGTTATTTTAAGCTTAGCCATAATTTGTATTATAGAGTTATTTTAACCAAATCCATCATGAGTATCTAACGGAATAGAGGATTTACACACTAACAAAGCACCTTAAATGCATTCACACGGCTAACAACGGTGACAACAATGGCTATCTCAGCTTCGCTCCGGGTGGAATATGATTAAAATTTCTTAATAATAACAAATACAGAACTAAGTATTATGACTTTTGACGTCCTTACTCTGAGCCAGCAATTCCTTAAGAATCAAAGCATGACATAACAAAGATAAGTGAAGAAATACTCACAAAACAACTTTATATTGCCAAAGTACTTGATTACAAATTTGATACCAACTTAGCTCTGATACCAAATGGAGAAGATGGTGGGTATACAAAAGCGAAAGGGAGAGGAGAGAGGAGATGGTGGTGGAAGCATGGTTGGAGTTTGATTGGTATTCCAACTCTTCCAGAGAAGAAAATACCTATGAAGATAAAGAGGAAGAAAAAGTAGATTCATACTGGATTTCACTGTCAAATATTTTACAATGACATGTATCTGAAGCATGAGAGGAAGAATAATCTATATCAGAAGAACTGGATGACTCTGACGCTGAGGATCATTTTAAGATAGTTTTGATTTCTTTTTCTGTTTTAACTTTTATTTTTGGTAGTTAGGAGCTATAGGTCCTTTTTCTTTGCAAATATAACATTGTATTTCTTTTTTCTTGGGGAAAAAAGTGGGTGGGTTATTGTTTGTATAAGATTCCTTTAAATATTTATAAGGGTTTTTATGAGAAGATTTTTTATAATATCATTTTGAGGGAGTATAATATTGTAGAGTTGAAAAATGTTTATATTTTCTTTCTTGATGGTTTCTTTTTAAGTTTTTCTTTTTATTCTGGCTAGAAGGACTGATTAATGGTTCCATACCAAATTGAAAACAAAAATCACCAAGTTCATACTTGCTGATTCTTATTTGATTTTCAATTTAACGTTTAAGTTTGATTTCATTACATAATGAAAATTCAACTTTATTACTCTTTTGAATTAGATCACCATATGTATACATTCCATAATTCAAATTTCCATAATTTTATAATTTTTAATTCTTCTTTAACTTTTTTTACAAAAAGTTTAGGAAGACCAGATATGAATTTTTCTTTCCAAAATTATAAATTACTTGCATCGATTGTATAGAGTTTTGATAAGAAAACATCTTTATCCCAACGAAAATCTGATAATGTTAGGCAAGATAATTTGATTAATTGTATACATTCATATAATTACCCGTAAAATGTTTAACTATATTGGTAATAAGCATGTAAAAGGAATCCGGGATCATTTGGCCTTGAGGAGTAAGAATAGGATTTCCTGAGGGATCTTTTTTTTTACTGCATTTAATATAGCATTTCTTTCTATATCAGATAGGTATTTTTCCCACCAACAATGTAATTGTCCAATAAATTCAAGGACGACTGCATTTTCTGCATGTCTTTGAACATTACCAGCAGCCATGATGGTAGAGGCATATAACATCATGTGTTGGCATAGTTGCAGTATTTGATATTCAGATAGTCCATCTACATTCCATTCATATATTGAGGAGTTTTCAAATTGAAGGCCATTTAGAATAGCTTGTTCTTCAAATTGAGGATCAACTGGAGTAAGTCTTGGACAATAATTTCTTGTTCTTGATGCAGTGACTATTGGTTTTAGGCTTTTAAATATTTTATTATGTAGTAGAGATTCTTGATCTTGATTTTCATTTGAATTTTCCTCTATAGAGTTAGAAATAGAGAATTCTGAGTCGAGCTCGAAGCTTTAGAAACTAAAACATTTATGGATTTTTCATCTTTATTTTCTTTATTATCTTTAAGTTTTATGTTTGTAAAACTATGGGATAATTGATTATTAGTTCATCTAAAAATTTTAAAGGTTTCCTTTCTAACTTTAGATCTTTAAGGGCTTCACCCTGAAGATCGGAAGTTTGTAGCTTAATTATCTTTTGTGAAGAAGATGCTTTATTAATTTTTAAATATTTTCAACTTTATCTTCAATTCTATTAGTTTGTTGGCCAATAGTATGAAGGTTAATATTTGTATAATTATTTTGTTCTAAAACATGACTTAAATTTGATTTGAAAATAAATTCCAATTTACCATCATCTCCTTGTATTTTTGCAACATCTTTTATGGGTACAGCTGAAGTTTCTTTATATATGATTTAATATAATGGAGGATGTATAGATTCTTTAGTTCTTTGTTGAGAGGAACTAGTAGAGCTATAATCTAAAAAGAGCTTAATTTAGTTATCATATTGATAGATAAATCTTCAGTATTATAAACTTTCTTCATGGCTAGTTTAAGCCAATCAAAGAAATAAATATTTCTTTGATTGTCATACATATATTTATACCATTTTGTGTTTAGAAAGTCTTTATGTTCATGAGAAACATTGTTAAAAAAGGATTTTGTGCGAGGATGTAAAGCTAAATTCTTTTTTAAAATTTCTTTCTCAATTTCAGAACATTCAATAACATTTATATTGAAATCGGATTTGGAGGGATTATATGTATTAGTTAAAGAAGCATGATTTCTTTTGTTTTCTGAAGCTTGATAAGAAGGATACACAAGTCCTATAGATCGAAGGTCTACATTAGGTGTAGAGCAAGAAACTCGGGAGGTTCTTTTATGGAAGATCCTACCACAGAGGGAGGATGAGAATAAGACTTTCTAGAAGGTTGATAAACTGTAGGGGTTGTATCTCCTAAATTTGTTTGAAAATTTATTTCAACACTTCCATCTTCATGTTCAATAATTGTTTCAATATCTTGATTTTCTAAAGACCTTTCTGGTTGAGCATTTTCTAAGCGCCATTTACCAGAAAGATTAATATCATTCCACTATATGAGTTTTGGAATATCAACTTTATTGTTGAAATTAGTTTGGAATAAAGTAGTCATGTCTTTTGCTTGATGGGAATAGACTATGCCTAGAACAACTGAATTCATGAGTTTATAATAAACTCTCTATATTAAAGCAAGATTTTGATTATGAGGATTCATATCAAAACCTTTTGTCTGGATAGCAAGAGTAAGAGCTTCATGTGCACCTGGATCTGTAAGGGAAATAAAGAAATTTGGAAAGCAATTAAAGAAAGTAGGGCCATTAACCAAACTTGATTCAACCATTACAAGTAATGAATCACTGAATTTTTTATTACTTGTATCTTGAACATAGATTAGAGCTTCAGTTCTAAGGCCAAGTCTTGTTAATGGCTTTAGAGCAACTTCCATTAATCCAAAACGAATATAATTCTATGTTTTAACATATTCCTTTATTTCATGGGGCTTGATTAAAGAAAGATGCTTAATATTACCGGTAATGGATTCAATTCTTTTAATGATTTTTACTTTATTTCTTGATTTTAATTGAAAATTTCCAACTTTATAAATTTCATTTTTATTTTCGGTTGGAATAGTCCAGTCACAAAAAACTTGATCTAAATCGTCATAACTAATTTCTTCACTATTTTTAATAAACATAGAAGATAAGAAATTTGATGATGAGGAAGAAGAAGGTACAAACTTCTTAATAAGCTTAGCCATAATTTGTATTACAAAGTTATTTTAACCAAATCCACCACGAGTATCTAACAAATTAAAGGATTTACACACTAACAAAATGCCTTAAATGCCTTTACACGGCGACAACAATGGCTACCTCAGCTTCGCTTCGGGCAAAATATGATTAAAATTTCTCAATAATAATAAATACAGAACTAAGTATTAAGACTTTTGACATTCTTACTTCTAAGTTAGCAATTCCTTAAGCAAAATCAAAGCAGAACATAACAAAGATAAGTGGAGAAATACTCACAAAATAGTTTTATATTGCCAAAGTATTTGATTACAAGTTTAATACCAACTTAGCTCTGATACCAAATGGAGAAAATGGTGGGTATACAAAAGCAAAAAGGAGTGGAGAGAGGAGATGGTGGTCGAAGCAAGGCTGGATTTTGACTGGTATTCCAATTCTTGCTGTCCATGAGGAAGACTGGACTTATTTATAGTCATAACAAACATAATTTACATTTCATTACAACTGAATTTACACTGTATTTGCATTTTATTTCATGTGATGACAAATTTCATGATGCTTCATACTACTGGATAAGATCACAATCTTCACTGTCGATGAACTTTATTCTGAATAGTGGATTGTCATGATTGCTTTTTGGGAAATTATGTGGCTTCATCAAGCATATGTCTTGTCTTGGCTTTATTTTTTTTCCTTTTCTTCGAATAGATATGAATCATTCATTATCACTTTTTGTCTCATCAACATCTGTATCTGGTTCAGGAGCAATATTTTCAAAAGGATTGTCATTAGCCCAAAAATGATGCAGTTATTGACCAAAACTTAGTGGAGAATTTTCAGTTGACCATTCTTTTTGTATTTGTTCAATAATTTCCTCTTGAAGTTTTTTTTTTAGTTGAAGCAAATCTGCTGCTACATAAAGAGGCGAAGGAGAGACTAAACAAGAATTCTTCTATTTGTTAATATCACTTGCTAGTTGAAGCCTTTTTTTTCTTTTTCAGGAGTTTTGAGAACTTCAGAGAATGATGGTTTTATAGCTTGATCGGTAGAATATTGCTGGAGTATTACAGTATAATCAAATTGATGCCAAAACTTGATATAAATCATTCGAGATAAAACTAGTGGACCGAAATCTCCTGCTTACGATAAAACTGCATAATAACATAAGGTTCTATTGCAAGTTGTAGGTGCTGATATAGGTCTTTTTCTTCTAATTTGAGAAGGGCTTTAAATGATGCAGAATAGGATTCATAAATAGGAGGAAGTGCTTGAAAAAGGATGTCTTTTGTGGCACCAAAAGGGATCTAGAATTGTGTGAAGAACCACATAGGTATTTTATGGGAGTTTGATTTGAATTTGATGAACCAGGAATGCTAGAAGGATGGGTTTTGATATTAGAGGATGACTTCCCAAGCAAAAAAATAATCATAATAATTAAGAATAAGTTCTGAATCAAGCCTTTGAGGCATATGAAGAGGTCGTCCCCATTCTTCTGTAGAGAGAACACGTAGGATTTTGATTTTTGAATAAAGGACAGTAACATTGGGTGGTAAACCATTTTAGTATGAATATTTGATCCAACTGTATGATCAATAGTACAGTTGCCAGTTCTAATCAAAATCTATTCATGGACTTTATAGTCAAAAGGTTGGATAAATAAGTGATCAGGAAAAAAAAGGGTTTGGATAAGATGTTCAATAGAAATGGTATCGACATAAGACATGTCAACTAAGGAATAAATTCTCAAGGGTGCTTTTGTGGCCAAATATTGGGCTTGTGAAGCTTGAGGTTTTCTGGATACAGGGCTTGATAGGCTTTGAGATTGAGGAATATTAGAAGAATGGGTTGCTCCCCATCTCTGAAGATAATTCCTGCTGTATTTTCTGGATAAAGGTGTAGTGTTCATAATGGAAGAAACTTTATCAGTTGGGGACCGGATAAAAGGTCTAATCTACTGAGCCTTTATTCTCTTTGTCCCTGTAAAAACTCATGAGATAAAAAATCGGGAAGGGAATTATTTTTGCCTGCAATATACTCAATGTCAAAGTCAAACATGGCTAATAAAGCTTCCCATTGAGCAAAGATTTGCTTAGCAGCAAGATTTTTTACATCTTTTTCTAAACTTTCTTTAGCAGATTTATAATCTATTCTTAATAAAAAAAATTTTAATAAATCACTTTGGAACTTCATTATACTATTTACTATGGATATGATTTCCTTTTTAATAGTTGAATAATTCTGTTGAGTGGACATCCATGTTCTAGAAGTGAAATGAATGATTTCTTCTTTTCCAAAAACGTTTCTTTGTAGAAGGATTCCTCCAAAACCTATTTCAGATGAATTTGTTTGAATTATTTTTAAAACATCTGGATAATGGATAGTTAAACAAGGTAAATTTTGGACTTTTTGTTTAATATTTTGAACAGCTTTTGTAGGAGCAGGTGATCATTCTATGGGATTTTTTGTCAAGTGCATTTGCAAGATTTTTCTTTTTTTAGCAAGATCTTTATAAAAGTTAGAAACATAATTAAGGCATCCAAGAAAATGTTGTAATTGCACTTTATTAAGAATTTCATCAAGAAATTGGGAAGCAAACTTAATAACTCTTTGGACTGGAGAATTAGTTCCTTTTTTATTATAAAGCCAAGAAACTGAATTTCTGTTTGATAAAGCTTCATTTTCCTTTGGGATAAGATAAGTCCATTCTTGATAATAACTTTTTTAAAAATATTTAAATGTTTCCAATGGTCACAAATAGAATTTAAAAACACAAGACTGTCATCTATATGATGAGTGTAAAAGCTTGATATGGATTAAAAATGTCATTCATTATTCTTTGAAATTCTAAAGGAGCATTTTTTAAACCAAATGGCATAACGTTCCATTCGTAATGGCCAAATGGTACTGTAAAAGCAGTTTCATACCAATCCTCCAGGGTGATTTGAATTTTCCAAAATCCTGATTTAAGATCAAATTTGGAAAAAAAAGGAAGGCACCAGCTAGACGGTTAATAAGATCGATTTTATTTGGAACTGGATATCTACTGGACTTTAAGACTTTATTTAAGGGCTTCTAGTTAATAACAAGACGGGGCACACCTTGCTCTTGTTCAGGCACTTTATTTACATAAAACACTGTACAACTCCAAGGGGATTGTGATTTCTGAATAAGCTTTTTAGAAGAAGATCACTGATTTCTTTAGTACATAGTTGTACAAGGTATTTATTCATCTGAATAGGTCGAGTTTTAGTTGGAATTTGAGATTCATCAAAATTATCAATATATGGAAGAGAAACAGTATGGTGTTTCTTGTGCCAAAAGGCAGAAGGAAGGTCAGAACAGCATTCTGTTTCAAGAGATTTTTGAAATTGGATTAAATCTTTTTGGAATTCTGGTTTGTGTAATTCTTTTTCAATTCTTAAAGAATTCATATCTTCTTGAAGATATGTAATTTGTTTTTCTTTATAAGCAATTTGATTTTGAATGATATTGATATGTTCAATAGGAGTTGATTCAATAAAATCAAAAATTAATTTTTTATTGTCTTTGATAGTTTTAAGGCTTGATGAATCAATTTGAAAAGGTTGTAGAATCTGTAGAAAAGGATTTCCAAAGATAACACCATTGTTTAAATCTTTCCAAGTAGGAAATTAGTCTTTATACATGTTCCATTTTTCCAAACATGGATGTTATTTAATTTATAAAGGATATGGAGTCTATTACTAGTAGTTGCTAGGCTGAGTTTATTTTTGATTTTTTCATAATATTTTGTTGGGAATAATCCTTCTCTTATTAAATTAACATATGCGCCACTATCTAGTAAGCAAAGTGCTTTTATAGAGAAGTCTTTGACCTTAATTGTAACTTGAATTTTCTAGGTGGATTCCTTGTTAAAGAATTTACAAAACCATTTAAGTTTTCATCAAATTTTTCTTGATGTTCTAAATTATCATTATTTTCTTAATAATTTTTGAGTGTATGAAATTCAAGATTCTTAACACGTTGTTTCAGTTCTTGAAGTTAAATTAAGTCTTGTTTTAATTTTTTTATTTCTTGCTTTTAATTATTAATTTCTTAGAAAGTTCTTAAATTGAAAGATGAGTAGGAGCTTGTTGCTCTCTTAATCTATCGAAAATAGTTTTTATACTGAATTGTTCAGGTAAGTCAGATATATTACTTGATGTAGAAGCTTGGTAGAAGCTTTTCCTTTTTTATTTCAGTTGTTTATTTTCTGTATTTTTTCAAAATATTTAGTTTTTAATCTTCATCTCTTAGATCTTTAAACATTTCTAGCACCATTTCTTCTGGAGCGGAGAGTACGTTTAAAGATAAAAAGGAAGAAGAAGCAAATTCATAGTGGATTTCATTGTCAAATATTTTACAATGGAATGTATCTGAAGAATAAGATAGTTTTGGTTTCTTTTTTACAAGAAATAATTTCAAAAGGCTCTAAAATATTTTTAACTTTATCTTTAATTATATTAGTTTGTTGGCCAATAGTATGAAGGTTAATATTTGTATAATTATTTTGTTCTAAAACATGACTTAAATCTGATTTGTAAATAAATTCAAATTTACAGTTTTCTCCTTGTATTTTTGCAACATCTTTTATGGGTATAGCTGAAGTCTCTTTATATATGATTTGATGTAATTGAGGTTGTATAGATTCTTTAGTCCTTTGTGGAGAAGAACTTGTAGAAGCTATAATCCAAGATGAGCTTAATTTTATTACCATATATCATGGATAAGTGTTCAGTATGATAAGCTTTCTTTATGGCTAGTTTAAGCCAGTCAAAGAAATAAATATTTCTTTGATTATCAAACATATATTTGTTCCATTTTTCTTTTAAAAAGTCTTTATGTTCTTAAGAAACTTGTTTAAAAAAGGATTTCATTAAAGGATGTAGAGTTAAATTCTTTTTTAACATTTTTTTATCAATTTTGAAAACATTCAATAACATTTATATTGAAATCGGATTCCGAAGGATTATATATATTAGATGGAGAAGCTTGATAAGAAGGATACACATGTCTCATACGTCGAAGGTCAACATTAGGTGTAGAGCAAGAAACTCAGGATGGTTCTTTTATGGAAGATCTTACAAGAGAGGGAGGATGAGAATAAGACTTCTTGGAAGGTTGATAAACTATAAGATCAGTTGTATCTCTTAAATCTGTTTGAAAATTTATTTCAACACTTTCATCTTCATGTTTATAAATTGTTTCAATATCTTGATTTTCTAAAGACCTTTCTGGTTGGGCATTTTCTAAATGCCATTTACCAAATAGATTAATATGATTCCACTATATGAGTTTTGGAATATTAACTTTATTTTTGAAATTAGTTTGAAATAAAGTAGTCATGTCGTTTGCTTGATGGGAATAGGCTATACCTGGAACAATTGAATTCATAAGTTTACAATAAACTCTACAAATGAGAGCAAGATTTTGATTATGAGGATTTATATCAAAACCTTTTATCTGGATAGCAAGAGTAAGAGCTTCATGTGCACCTAGATCTCTAAGGGAAACAAAGAAATTTGGAATGCAATTGAAGAAAGTAGGGCTATTGGTCAAACTTGATTCAACCATTCCAAGTAATGAATCACTGAATTTTTTATGTCTTGTATCTTAAACATAGATGGGAGCTTCAGTTTTAAGACCAAGTCTTGTTAATGGCTTTAGAGCAACTTGTACTAATCCAAAATGAATATAATTGTATTTTTAACATACTCCTTTATTTCACGAGGCTTGATTAAAGAAAGATGCTAAATGTTACTGGTAATGGATTCAGTTCTTTCAATGGTTTTACTTTATAACTTGATTTTAATTGAAAACTTCCAACTTTATAAATTTCATTTTTATTTACAATCAGAATAGTCCAGTAAAAAATAACATGATCTAAATCGTCATAACTGATTTCTTCAATATTTTTAATAGACATAGAAGATAAGGAATTTGATGATGAGGAAGAAGAAAGTACAAACATCTTAATAAGCTTAGCCATAATTTGTATTACAGAGTTATTTTAACCAAATCCACCACGAGTATCTAACGAAATAGAGGATTTACTTACTAACAAAACGCCTTAAACGCTTTTACACAGCTAATAACGGCAATAACAATGGCTACCTTAGCTTCGTTCCGGGCGGAATATGATTAGAATTTCTCAATAATAACAAACACATAACTAAATAGTAAGACTTTTGACGTTCTTACTTTTGAGTCAGCAATTCCTTAAGCAAAATCAAAGCATAACATAACAAAGATAAGTCAAGAAATACTCACAAAACGAGTTTATATTGCTAAAGTACTAGATTACAAATTTGATACCAACTTGGCTCGGATGCCAAATAGGGAAGATGGTGGGTATAGCAAAGCGGAAGGGAGAGGAGAAAGGAGATGGTGGTGGAAGCAAGGCTAGATTTTGACTGGTATTCCAACTCTCGCCTGTAAATTAAGAAGGCTAGACCTATTTATAGTCATAAGCAACATAATTTACATTTCATTACAACTAAATTTAGACTGAATGTGCATTTCATTTAATGTGCTGGCAAATTTCATGATGCTTCTGGACTGCAGGCAAAAATCACAATCTTTGCTGTAGATGAACTTCATTTTGAATAGTGAGATGTCATGATTGCTTTGAGTGACTTGATAAGGTATGTGTCATGTCTTCATTTCTTTTTCCTTTCTGGAGATAAGTTCTTCATGGATGTGCATGTCGGGAATAAAATACTATTTCATTCTTATGAGAGATATGCTTTGTGTTTTAGTACTTTTGTATATACTTTTTCCAAAAAGCTCATTGATGGGCTAGTAGAAAAAGCTTTTCTCATCCTTCCAATGTTTTAGAAAAAGATCTTGTAGGAAGAATCTTTATAGTAGGCATAGTATTATTGGAGACTTGCATCAAAAGTGCTCATTCCAACCTTCATCTATTAATTCAACATGGAATAATTAGATTAACTCTTCTCAAGTTTCTTTAGAAATATCAAAAGACATGTCTTCATAAGCATTGATAATTTGATTAAGAGTTGTATGTCCAGATTGATATGGATTCTGTATCACCGTTGTTTGCTCAGTGAGATCATCGGCAATGCAAACAACTCATCGACCGTCACACCAAACATATCTATATATACTTGCAAATCAAGTTGTCGTTTTAGATTGAGAAATCTTTGATAATGATCAGAAGCTGGATCATAATTTTGGAGACGTTCTAAGTTGTATTCCATTGTAGTGACTTCATGACATTCATACCATTAAGCTAGATAATCAACAGGGAGATGCTTGTAATCATTTAAGGTAGAGATGAATTTTTTGTGGACTAAATCACCTTCTTCATAAGTCATGATAGTCCATAATTGATAAGGTTGATAAAACCGGATTTCTGATCTTTCACCCAAACTTGATGAAATCGTTATGAGAAGTTGCCTTTTGGGTAACTCCAAGGCTGCGAAAGGCATGATGTACGATTGTAGAGAGCTGCTATATTAATTCAAAATCATCTCTACATAAAGAAAATCTTTAGACTGATCCTTGTTCAATATATGAGATATCAACTTCATATGATAGTAGGAACAATTTGGGAAAGCCAGTTGCCTAGCTTAGATATTGAGTTTTGAGCATTAATCGCTCCTTAATTCGACAAGAAATAGTTTTTTCTCTAATTCTTGTAGCTATCTCACCTGGAAGGGATGTTTTAACCTTTTCCAGGAGGTGAATTCTGGATGTTTTTTTTTCATCAGTATAGGTGGATAACAGTACTCTTTGATGGATATTATAGGACATAAGGACTTGGTTTTCTAAGTCCTTGATATGGTTTGCAATTTTGGATAGGGTTTTTCTAGAGTTTTTTCTTTTATCAAAGAGAATGGCACTCCAATGGGCATTGATAAGTTCTTGGGAAGTGATAGATAATCCTGGATTGAAGAAAGGGATTGATATTTGTTGGGATGTAGGTATGAAGGAAGACCTTGATTCCTAAATAGGGGCTTTACTTGATGTCATAATGAGAAGGGATATTTCCTGAAAGCAGATAGGAGTAAAAGATAGGTCTAAATGAGAATTATCAATAACCTGAATTTTTATTTTCTTTGAGAAAAGAAAAGCAATTTTATATCTGTCCTCTGGGTAGAATTTGATGGTACCAAAATTTGGATGTAGGATTAAATGTATAAGACATGAAGACGTCAAAGAGATGATTACTAAGATCTTTTTTTTTTGGGAACTGGATATCTGAATGGTTTTTGAACATCTTATTCTTGTTTACACTTTGTCTAAATAATATTGATTTGTTGAATAGAAGTTAATTCATCAAAATCAAAATTTAATTCTTTATTGTCGAAAATAGTTTTTAAACTTGATGAGTCAATTTGAAAAGGCTATAAAATTTGTTGAAAAGGATTTCCAACGATAACATCATTGTTTAAATCCTTTCTTGGAAGGAAATTAGCCTTTATGCATGTTCCATTTTTACAGACAAAAACATTACTTAATTTGTATTTGATATGTAGGTTTTTGCTAGTAATAGCTAGATTGAGTTTATTATTGTTTTTTCATAATATTTTGTTGGGATTAATCCTTCTCTTATTAAATTAACATCTGCGCCACTATCTAGTAAGCAGAGTGTTCTAATAGAGAATTCTTTGATCTTAATTGTAACTTTAGTTTTCTATTTTTTAAGTGGATTCCTTGTTAAAGAATTTACAAAACCATTCAAGTTTTAATCAAAATTTTCTTGATTCTCTAAATTATCATTATTTTCTTGATAATTTTTTAGTATGTGAACTTTAAGATTCTTAACACGTTGTTTGAGTTCTTGAAGTTCAATTAAGTCTTGTTTCAATTCTTTTATTTCTTGATTTTATTATTAATTTCTTTATAAAGATCTTGAATAAAAAGATGAGTAGGAGCTTGTTGCTCTCTTAATCTAACTAATACAATATTAATGCTGAATTATTTAGGTAAGTCTAGCATGTTATTTGATGTAGAAGCTTTTTCCTTTTTCAGTTCCTTTATTTATATTCTGTACTTTTTCAAAATATTTATTTTTTAATTCTTCATCTTTTAGATCTTTAAACATTTCTAGCACTATCTCTTCTGGAGCAAAAACTACATTTGAAGATAAAGCGGTAAAAGAAGCAAATTCATACTAGATTTCACTGTGAAATATTTTACAATGACATGTATCTGAAGAATGAGAGGAAAAATAATCTGTATCAGAGGAACTAGATGACTCTGACTCTGAGGATCCTTTTAAGATAGTTTTGATTTCTTTTTCTGTTTTAACTTTTATTTTTGGGTAATCAGGGGCTATATGTCCTTTTTCCTTACAATTATAATATTGTATTTCTTTTTTCTTGGGATGAGAAGTGGATGGATTATGTTTTGTATAAGATTTCTTTTATTTTTTATAAGGGTTTTTATGAGAAGATTTTTTATGATATCTTTTTGAGGGAATTTAATATTGTGGAGTAGAAAAATGTTTAGATTTTCTTTTTTGATGGTTTCTTTTTAAGTTTTTCTTTTTATTTTTGCTAGAAGGACTAATTAATGGTTCCATACCAAATTGATAACAAAAATCACCAAGTTCATATTTGCTGATTCTTTTTTTATTTTCAATTTGTAGTTTAAGTTTGATTTCATTGCATAATGAAAATCCAACTTTATTTATCTTTTGAATGAGATCACCATATGTATAAAGTCCATAATTTAAATTTCCATAATTTTCTGATTTTAACTCTTCTCTAACTTTTTCTGTAAAAAGTTTAGGAAGACTAGATATAAATTTTTCTTTCCAAAATTTTGAATTACTTGCATCTATTGTATAGAGTTTTGATGTGAAAACATCTTTATACCAATGAAAATCATATAACGTTAGGCAAGATAAATTGATTAATTGTGTTTTTAATTTTTCTTTTGCATTCATATAATTACTAATAAAATGTTTAACTATATTGGTAATAAGCATGTAGATGGAATCAGGGATCATTTGGACTTGAGGAGTAAGAATAGGATTTCCTGAGGGATCTCTTTTTATTGCATTTAATATAGCATTTCTTTCTGTATCAGATAGGTATTTTTTCCACCAACCATGTAATTGTTCAGTAAATCCAAGGACAACTACGTTTACCGCATGTCTTTGGTCATTACCGGCTGCCATGATTGTAGAGGCATAAATCATCACGTGTTGGCATAATTGCAGGATTTGATATTCAGATAGTCCATCTATATTCCATTCATATACTGAGGAGTTTTCAAATCGAAGACTATTTAGAATAGCTTGTTCCTCAAATTGAATATCAATTGGAGTTGGTCTTGGATAATAATTTCATGTGTTTGCTGCAATGACTATTGGTTTTTGTTTTTTAAATATTTTATTGATTTGTAGAGATTCTTGATATTGATCATTTTGATTCTCATTTGTTTTAGACTTTTCTTCTATAGAATCAGCTACAGAAAATTCTGAATCTGAGTTAGAAGCTTTAGAATTTGAGACTAAAACATTTATAGATTTGTCAGCTTTTTTATCTTTATTTTCTTGAAGTTTTATACTTGTAAAACTCTGAGATAATTGATTGATTAGTTCATCTAAAAAATTTAAAGGTTTCCTTTCTAACTTTAGATCTTTAAGGGCTTTATCTTGAAAACCTAAAGTTTGTGTCTTAATTATAATTTGTGAAGAAGATGCTTCATAAATTTTTAAAACATTTTCAACTTAATCTTCAATTCTATCTAGTAAATGGCGCTTAGCAAATGCCCAACCAGAAAGATCTTTAGAAAATCAAGATATTGAAACAATTATTGAACATGAAGATAAAAGTGCTGAAATAAGTTTTCAAACAAATTCAAGAGTTACAACTCCTACAATTTATCAACCTTCTAGAAAATCTTATTTACATCCTCCACCAATGGTCGGATCTTCCATAAAAGAACCATCCCGAGTTTCTTACTCTACACCTAATTAGACTTTTGACCTATAGGACTAGTGTATTCGTCTTATCAAGCTTTTCCATCTAATACATATAATCCTTTGGAATCCAATTTCAATATAAATGTTATTGAATGCTTTGAAATTGATAAAGAAATGTTAAAAAAGAATTTAGCTCTACATCCTTTAACAAAATCCTTTTTTAAACAGGTTTCTCAAGAACATAAAGACTTTTTAAAAGAAAAATAGCACAAATATACGTATGAAAATCAAAGAAATATTTATTTCTTTGATTGGCTTAAACTAGCCATAAAGAAAGCTTATAATACTAATGATTTATCCATCAATATGATAACAAAATTAAGCTCATCTTGGATTATAGCTTCTACAATTCTTCTCCACAAAGAACTGAAGAATCTATACATCCTCCATTACATCAATCATATATAAAGAAACTTCAGCCGTACCCATAAAAGTTGTTGCAAAAATACAAGGAGATAAAGGAAATCTAAATTTATTTACAAATCAAATTTAAGTCATGCTTTAAAACAAAATAATTATACAAATATTAACCTTCATATTATTGGCCAACAAACTAATATAATTGAAGATAAAGTTGAAAATATTTTTCAGCTTTCTGAAATTATTTCTTCTCAAAAAGAAATCAAAACTATCTTAAGAGAATGCTCATCCTCATCCTTAGAATCATCTAGTTCCTCTGATAAAGATTATTCGTCAAATACATGCCATTGTAAAATATTTGACAATAAAATCTAATATGAATCTGCTTTTTCTTCCTCTTAATCTTTAAACAAACTCTCTGCTTTAGAAGAAATGGTGCTAGAAATGTTTAAAGATCTAAAAGATGAAGAATTAAAAAATAAATATATTGAAAAAATACAAAAAATAAACAACGGAAATAAAAAAAGAAAAGCTTCTACATCAAGTAATATATGTGACTTACCTAAACAATTCAATATAAAAACTATTTTAGATAGATTAAGAGAGCAACAAGCTCCTACTCATCTTCTAAGGAAATTAATAATCAAAAACAAGAAATAAAAGAATTAAAATAAGACTTAATTGAACTCAAACAATGTGTTGAGAATCTTGAATTTCACACACTCAAAAATTATCAAGAAAATAATGATAATTTAGAACATCAAGAAAAATTTGATGAAAACTTAAATGGTTTTGTAAATTATTTAACAAGGAATCCACCTCAAAAAATGGAAAATTCAAGTTACAATTAAGGTCAAAGACTTCTCTATTAAAGCACTCTGCTTACTAGATAATGGCGTAGATGTTAATTTAATAAGTGAAGGATTAATCCCAACAAAATATTACGAAAAAACCAAAAATAAACTCAGCTTAGCAACTTCTAGTAATAAACTCCATATCCATTATAAACTAAATAATGGCCATGTTTGTAAAAATGAAACATGTGTAAAGACTAATTTCATGCTCAGAAAAGATTTAAACAATGATGTTATCCTTGGAAATCCTTTTCTACATATTCTATAGCCTTTTCAAATTGATTCATCAGGGCTTAATACTATTAAAGACATTAAAATATTAATTGTTGATTTTGTTGAATCAACTCCTATTCAACATATCAATATCATTCAAAATCAAATTGCTTATAAAGAAAAACAAATTACATATCTTCAAGGAGTTATGAATTCTTTAAGAATTGAAAAAGAATTACAAAAACCAGAATTCCAGAAAGATTTAATCCAATTTCAAAAATCTCTGTAAACAGAATGTTATTCTGACCTCCCTTTTGCCATTTGGCATAGGAAACACCATACTATTTCTCTTCCATATATTGATAATTTTGATGAATCTCAAATTCTTACTAAAGCTCGACCTATTAAAATGTATAAAGACCTTGTACAACTATGTACTAAAGAAATCAATGATTTTCTTGCTAAAAAGCTTATTCAAAAATCACAATCCCCTTAGAGTTGTGCAGAGTTTTATGTAAATAAAGCGCCTAAACAAGAATGAGATGTTCCCCGTTTTGTTATCAATTGCAAGCCTTTAATTAAAGTCTTAAAGTCTATCAGATATCCAGTTCCAAATAAAACTGATCTTATTAACCGTCTAGCTGGTGCCTTCCTTTTTTCCAAATTTGATCTTAAATCAGGATCTTGGCAAATTCAAATCACCCCGGAGGACAGGTATAAAACTGCTTTTATAGTGACATTTGGCCATTATAAATTTAATGTTATGCCATTTGGTTTAAAAAATTCTCCCTCAGAATTTCAAAGAATAATGAATGATATTTTTAATCCATATCAAGCTTTTACACTCGTCTATATAGATGACATTCTTGTGTTTTCAAAATCTATTTGTGACCATTTGAAACATTTAAATATTTTTAAAAGAGTTATTATCAAGAATGTACTTGTCTTATCCCAAAAGAAAATGAAACTTTTTCAAAAAAAAATTTAGTTTCTTGGCTTTATAAAAAAAAAAGAACTATTTCTCCAGTCCAAAGAGTTATTAAGTTTGCTTCCCAATTTCTTGATGAAATTCTTAATAAAGAGCAATTACAACATTTTCTTGGATGCCTTAATTATGTTTCTGACTTTTATAAAGATCTTGCTAAAGAAAGAAAAATCTTGCAAATGCACGTGACCAAAAATCTTGTGGACTTGCCTGCCAATATTAAACCTATTGGGTGCAAGTGGATCTACAAGAGAAAAAGAGGACCAGATGGAAGAGTGGAGACCTATAAGGCTAGGTTTGTTGCGAAAGGATATACTCAGAAAGAGGGGATCGATTATAAGGAAACCTTCTCGCCAGTAGCCATGCTTAAATCCATCCGGATACTCTTATCCATTGCGGCTCATCTCGATTACGAGATTTGGCAAATGGATGTCAAGACGGCATTTCTCAACGGCCATCTTGAGGAAGACATCTATATGGTGCAGCCAGACGGTTTTGTAGCTAAAAACCAGGAGCAAAAAGTTTGCAAGCTGTAGAAGTCTATTTATGGACTGAAGCAGGCATCCCGAAGCTGGAATATCCGTTTTAACCAGGCAATCAAGTCATTTGATTTTTGTCAAAATCCGGATGAGTCATGTGTGTACATGAAAGGTGAGGGTGACAGGGTAGTTTTTCTGGTTTTATATGTCGATGACATCCTTCTCCTCGGGAAAGACATAGGAATGTTGTCAATGGTAAAAGTTTGGTTAGCCAAGACTTTTGATATGAAGGACTTGGGAGAAGCTAGCTACATCCTAGGGATCAAACTCTATCAAGACCGGAAAAATGGGATGATTGGCTTATCCCAAGCTGCATACATAGATAAGGTGCTAGTACGGTTTGCAATGCAAGACTCCAAGAAGGGTATCACACCTCTCAGGCATGGAGTGCACCTTTCTAAGGATCAGTGTCCTAAGACACCCGAGGAAAAGGAGTAGATGAGGTCGATACCATACGCTTCGGCTGTTGGTAGCCTCATGTATGCTATGTTATGTGCTAGACCAGATATCTATTATGTAGTGGGCCTAGTCAGCAGATATCAATCTAATCCAGGACCTGAACATTGGACTGCTGTAAAATGTATTCTCAAATACTTGAGAAGGACTAGAGATTACATGTTGATTTATAGCAGTGATGAGTTGATTCCAGTCGGATACACAGATTCTAACTTTATGTCAGAGAAGGATTCTAGGAAATCCACCTCTGGTTATGTATTTATGCTTGGAGGTGAAGCTATCAGCTGGAGAAGTATAAAACAAGAATGTACCGCTGATTCAACCTCGGAGGTTGAATATGTAGCAGCTTATGAAGCAGCTAAGGAAGCAGTATGGCCTAAAGGATTCCTTTTGGAACTTGGGGTGGAACTTTCGGCACGACATCCACTCACAGTTTACTGTGTAGCAGCGGGGCAGTCGCTCAGTCAAAGGAACCCAGAAGCCATAAAAGCCAAAAGCATATACAGAGGAAGTAGCACTTAGTCAGAGAGATTGTGCAGAGAGGTGATATTGCTATTACCAAGATAGCCTCTGTGGACAATTTGGCAGATCCCTTTACTAAGCCATTGACTACCAAAGCCTTTGAGCAGCATGTAGAAGGGATGGGCATGAGATGCAACCCTGACTAGCATTGAGCCCAAGTGGGAGATTGTTAGATTTTGTAGAATCAATCCATCAGTTGATGTAATAAATTGATTAATTTCTTTATTTATCAATACTATCATGCTTTACTTTCATGAGATGAATGTTATTTTACTACTTTATGCACATGACCAATACATATGACATAATGGTTTATGAGTTGAACCGGGTCCCTTTAGTATATTGGATGTGATATATGTGCATGGATGAATCCACACGCGGGAGATATCTGTCACAAATCTTATACTTAAATAGCTTCACAACCAGTAATGAGACTGGGCATCTCATTTGATAAGGTTGCAGCACTTTGATCACTATGAGATAGTGTGATTTGTCTCGATCATCAGAATGTAAGATTCTGGATCACGATGCTGGTACATTGGATGTATTGAAGGACCACGAGATGCACCTTATGGAATTCTGTCTCAATAATAAGGTATGCTCTCATAATTTCCTAGCAATAGGCTCTCAATCCTGAGACATTGATGAACTCAAGTTTCTATCGACTCATTTGCTTTGAGTCACCAATGAGCGAGGCCGACTGTAGGTTAACACCTCGGTGTCTTGGGTATGTGGTAGTAAAACTGTGGGAACGTTGAATGATCAAGATGGAATCTATCTCTATTATCCCCTTGTGCCAATTAATAGATTTGTCATTAGTAAGTGCACACCCATCTCAATTAAGAGTTAATTGAATGGTACTGATGATTACTGTGATTAATTGGGGCTCAAGGATAATAAGATGTGGAACTTATATTGGAAGAAACAGATTTATTCCAATTGATCTACGGATATTGATAGAGGGGCCTACTTGTGGTAATTCGGAAGTTTAGGGTCTTCATTGTAATTTATTCCTAAGATTGGAGTGCAATTTCATTTAAATAGTGGTGTTATTTGCAATTAACTGTGAGCCCATATTGCACATGAGATGTGGGGCTGCGATGTTCCAGTTGGAGCCAGCTTTCTAAGGAATCTCTAGTGGTTCCCATGCTAGCCCAAGTTATTGAAAAATACTAATCCGACTTAAACTCTAGAAAGAAGGTTTTAGAAAAGAGAAAGTTGCTAATTGCTTTGGAAGTAAGACTTCTATTTCAATTCAGCAAGGAAGAGATTTAAAAATATATAAAAACATCTCTTGGACGTCCAATGAGACTCTCTCACGCCCAAAACCCTGTTCGTGCAAGAGTTGCACGAGTTTCTCTCTCCTTCTCTCTTCTAGTTCCGTGGAGTTTCGAGTTGGGATTTCTCCTGAAGATTCCACCAATCTTCTTGAGAAAAAAAATCCAATTCGGGTCATAGCGTGGAAGGCTAAGAGGTGTTGAAGATTCTCATCATCGAGGTGTTGAAGATTCTCATCATCAAGCAGAGTCGCAACTTTTCCATTAGAGCACTACAGATCTCCAAAGGTATGATCTACTTCTTGCATGTCGTAGATTATTATGGATGTTTAGTGCTGTTTGGTTCTGTCTTTTAGATAGAATATTTATTGTACATGGTCACGAGATTGAGGGTAATGCATCCTGGATTGGGTTTTTGGTCATATGGATAGTTGATCCCTGTGTCAAGTGGGTCAAAAGTTTTGAAAATCTATCCACGAGACCCACCTACTTCCAACAACAATTAAACATCAAACTGAATGGCAACCACGATACTCTATTCTCCTAAAAGGAAGCATACATATGGGTCGCTAGGGGATCAAGCTAGCTTCCCGAGAAGCGTCGACAACTCCTCCATAAACTAGTGTAGTAGTGACATACAAATACCCAAAGGGCACAGGCTAAGTGGTGCCGACTCGGAATCAATCATACTAGTCATAACATACATAAGGAATCGTCAATCACGGAAGCAACGAATAATTAAACGAAACACATGCATATGGGCTACAAAGGTCCGAACCTCGGCTATACCCTTGGCGAGCAAGCACACACTCAGTAGAAGCTCTGGCTTGTCAGACACTCACTCATTAGAAGCTCAGGTCTGAATTGCCTCAGGGTTTGTTAGAGGAAGTGAGTCCAATAACAAATCATGTCGAAGGTAATATTTCATAATAATATGAACACATTCAGATGGAGAAAGTATCTCATGATCCCCAAGGACATTCAACACGATGTACTCAAAAGACGTCCGGTGTCGTGGTGTTACCGCGTCTTGGTATTACCCTGTACGCGTAGAGGACACTCCTTCTTATGTCAACACCCATGACTTGACATTGGGGAATCATCCGGACTTCGTTTATCCTTTTAATGTATCCTTACAGTTGGGCCCGTATAGGGGTAAGATGGTGCCAATACTAAGGCCCTATAAGATTAATGAAGAATTCCTAACATCCTCATTCACTGTGTTCATACAACTTAGCCGTATACAACGCTACGGCTTAGCCGAGTAATTCAGGTTTCCTCCAACAGCACAGCCGCATTTACGGCTTAGCTGTATATTAGCCTACGGCTTAGCCGTGATAAGCCTACGGCTAGGTTACGGTCGGGTTACAGCGTAGCCGTAAGGCATTTCACGGTATAGCCGTGTGAAAGTCGTAGAAGAAGATGGATTTCTGGAGCTCTCTGGAAAGCTCGCCGTAGGAAGACCTACGGCTTGGGTACGGGCTGGCTACGGCTTAGCCGTAGAGCATTTCACGGTGTAGCCGTGGGTAAGCCGTAATACAAAACCAAGTTTTGCTGCTCTCTGGACTTCGAGCTGTAAATGCTCATGGCTTAGCCGTAGCTTCGCTGTAAGCTTCAGAAATCTGAATCAGTTCTGTAGCTCAATTTCTGTACGGGATCAATACAGAACTGACTTATGGGGCAATTCTAAAGCTCAATTAGAGTGTCCTTGAGAGTGTCCCATACTCACACACCCTCCTATTCCTTTCTTGTCATTCTAACTCAATTCACACCACATTTGTATCAATTAAAACAATGAAGAGAAATGGCTGAAATTGGAAATGTAAGGAGCTAGCTCAATAGACAATAACTTAATCATGCATGCAATCCATATGGCTCAAATACTTGCCTTTTACCAGTGCTAGCCCTCTCTAACTCTTTCTTGTTTGTGCTTAAGGAAAAACTTCCAAAGGAAAGTGGGTTCTCTTAGGGTGCTAAGAGAGGGATGCCCAAAGGAAAAAGAAGAAGAAAAATGGAGGCTATCACCCTTGCATGCTAGCTCTGGATCCCTGTTTCCAGCTCTATTCGTGAGGTGAGGGGAGGTGAAGAGAGGGAAAGAGGAACGTGAGTTTCTTTCTTTTAAACAATCACTTTCCTACCCTTACATGCAAGTCCCTTTTCTTAAGAACATTTACAATTTAAGTCACGTAGCTTTAGTCAACCCAAGATGGATCCAAACCAAGTTGGGCCCAACACGATAATCCACACGGAAAATTACACGAGAAGTGATTGACGAGGTGTCCATAAGATGCAAGATCAATTTACAGAAAGGTCCTTAACTACTGAGGTAAAGTTCAAACTCCGCTCAATTCCCTGTCCAAGACCCAAACCCAATAGTTTTTTGAATTAAATGAGCCTTAGTAAGGTTTACTTAATGTAAAACAAGATTAATTAACATAAATTAGGATTAGCGGGATTCAGAACCTTACATCCTCCCTCACTTAAGACCATTCGGTCCTCCGAATGTGACGTACCTGGGTTAGTAGATCTGGATATTTCGCGCGAATTTAATCTTCCAGTTCCCAAGTGGCCTCATCCTGTCCGTGGTGCTCCCATAGGACCTTAACCCACCTGATCATACAAGTATGCAAGACTTGTTCCTTAGTGTCAATGATGCGAAGTGGTCTTTCTTCATAGCTCACATCAGGCCTAACTTGTATGTCATCCAACTCAAGGATATGTGAAGGATCCTGAAGGTATTTTCTAAGCATCGACACAAGGAACACATTATGAACTCCCGCGAGCGGGGGTGGTAACTCCAATCGATAAGACAAATCTCTAATCCTACTCTGTATCTCGAAAGGTCCTACAAAACGAGGAGCTAGCTTGCCTTTCTGTCCGAACCTAATAGTACCCTTCATTGGGGAAACCTTTAAGAAAACATTGTACCCCACTTGGAACTCAAGGGGCCGACGGCGATTATCTACGTAACTTTTCTGGCGTGATCGTGCAGTCCTCAATTTATCTTACACCTTTTGCACTTTCTCCGCTGTATCCGCTATTAGTGTAGGTCCATGGAAACTCCTGACCCCAACTTCTTCCCAACAGACTGGAGTACGGCACTTACGTTCATACAGGGCTTCAAATGGCGCCATTCCGATGCTCGTGTGATAACTGTTATTATAAGCAAATTTGCATAAGGAGAGGTGTTCGTCCCACTCTTTTTCGAAGTCCAACACGCTAGCTCGTAGCATATCTTTAAGGGTTTGTATCGTTCTCTCCGATTGCCCGTTAGTCTGCGGATGATAAGCTGTGCTAAAACTGAGTTTAGTACCCAAGGACGCCTGAAAAGATTGCCAGAAGGAAGATACAAACCTACTGTCTTGATCAGATACAATTGAAACTAGGGTACTGTGTAGTCGCACAATCTCATCAATGAAGATCTTGGCCATCTCCTGAAACTTCACCCCTTTTCTAATGGGAATAAAGTGGGCTGACTTCGTTAGTCTGTCTACAATCACCCACACAACATCGTGATGTCTACTAGTTCTGGGTAGCCCTGACACAAAATCCATTATGAGATTCTCTCACTTCCACTTAGGGATCTGTAGAGGATGCAATATACCAGGAGGCTTGCTATGTTCAGCCTCCACTCGTTGGCAAGTAAGGCATCTTGCCACAAAGCCCGCAATATCCCGCTTCAGGTTATTCCACCAAAATCTGCCATGTAAGTTTCGGTACATCTTTGTGCTCCCGGGGTGCATGGAATAGTGAGCATGGTGTGCTTCAGTCATAATTGCCCTTTTTAAGTTATGATTTTGGGCCGCTGGAACACAGAGCCTATCTTTGTAGTACAGTACACCCTCGACTAATCTGAAATCGATTTTCTCCGAAATGTGGTCACAAATCTTAACAAACTCCGGGTCTTCAAATTGCCTCTCCTTGATTTGCTGAATTAGGGTGGGCTCGAAGACCGACATGGCCACCATCATGACCTTATCATCTACAAACTGGACTACCACATCCAAATCTCGGAATTCTTCCACTACAGACCATTCACCACAGAGTGCTTCCATTTCAATGGTGGACTTCCTGCTCAAGGCATCAGCCACTACGTTCCCTTTTCTAGGGAAATATTTGATCGGGAAATTATAATCCTTTATGAATTCCAACCATTTACGCCGTCTCATGTTAAGATCGTGCTATGAAAATAGATACTGGAGACTGCGATGGTCGCTATGGACTTCAAAGTTCTCCCCGTATAAATAGTGTTTCCATAACTTCAAAGCGAAGACCACTGCAGCTAGTTCTAAATCGTGCGTGGCATAGTTTTTCTCATGTTCCTTCAGTTGTCGAGACCCATATGCTATCACCTTTCCTTTCTGCATTAGCACATAACCTAACCCAATCCTCGAAGCATCGGTGTAGATAACAAATCCGCCACTCCCTTCTGGTAGAGATACGATCAGGACTAAGGTTAGTTTCTCTTTGAGGAGTTGGAAACTCGACTCACACTCAGCCGAACAAACAAATGGCTCATTCTTCCGAGTCAACTTTGTCAAAGGTGCAACTATTCTGGAAAAGTCCTTCACAAACCTCCTATAATAACCTGCTGGGCCAACAAAACTTCTAACCTCTGCAATGGTTTTGGGACTTTGCCAATTAGTTATAGCCTCAACCTTAGCTGGATCTACTGCAAGTCCATCCTTTGATATTATATGCCCCAAAAAGGCCACTTGTTTCAACCAGAATTCACACTTGTCCAGTTTGGCATATAACCGGTGCTCCCTTAACAATTGCAGTGACATCCTCAGGTGTTTTGCATGCTCGGCTTTGGTCTTGGAGTACACCAAAACATCATCCATGAAAATTACCATGAACCGATCAAGGTATGGTGAAAAGATCTTGTTCATCAAGGCCATGAATACCGCAGGGGCATTTGTCAACCCGAAAGGCATAACCAAGAATTCATAATGCCCATACCTTGTCCTGAAAGTTGTTCTTGATGTATCTTGGTCCCTAACTCGCAGCTAATGGTATCCGGACCTGAGATCAATCTTAGAAAAATGGGTTGCACCCTGTAATTAATCAAACAGTTCATCAATCCTAGGAAGTGGATATTTATTTTTTATTGTCACCTGGTTCAACTGACGGTAATCAATACACATTCTGAGGGTGCCATCTTTCTTCTTCACGAATAAGACTGGGGCTCCTCATGGTGATGTGCTAGGACGAATGAACCTCTTATCCAATAAGTCCTGTAATTGTACTTTTAGTTCACGTAACTCTGCTGGGGCCATTCTATATGGAGCCTTAGAGATGGGAGCAGTACCGGGTACTAATTCTATAGTAAAGTCCACTTCTCTAATCGGAGGAATACCAGGTACTTCGTCAGCAAATACATCAGGGAATTCACGAACCACTGGTATTTCTGCTAACTTCTTAGGTGCTTTCTTCTCCACAATGAAAGCAATGTACCCCTCACAACCACTATGGATCAGTTTTTCTGCTTGAAGTACTAAAATTAATCTAGTGTTCAAACTCTTCTTGTCACCTTGGAACACAACACTTGGGCCATTTTCACTCACCTTTACGGTGACAGTCTTACGGAAATAATCTAAACAGGCCATATATTTGGTCAACCAATCCATGCCTAATATTACATCAAAATTGTGCATGGGCAACACGATGATTTCTGCTGGGAGAAGAACCTCTCCAATAAGGACTTGACAACCAGGGTAATAATCATCACAAGTTACCCTTTTGCCAACCGAGGTGATAACACTCAACACATACGGTAACTGTGCTAGCAATTCCCGTATCTTGCTAGAAAATCGAGGAGAAATGAAGGAGTACGAAGATCGTGAATCAAACAACACTTTAGCTTCAATGCCAAAAATAGAAACCTTACCTACAACCACATGCTCCACTGCTTCTACTTCTTCTTGTGTCAATACATAGGCGCGGCCTTACCTTTGGGGTCGGTGCTGCTATCCTTGCTTCTGCTGTCCTTGACCTTGTCATGTCTGCCCTTGGCCTTGTCTTACTTGCTGTTGTTGACGGTTAGGCGTGGGTGGCGCCACCTTAGAAGACTGCTGGTACTGTTGCTGCAGAGGGGTTTGACTAGAGTCCTTCCTTCTCAGGCACTCAGACAAACGATGGTCCATTGAGCCACAGCCAAAACAGGCTCCTGTGGACCTCCAACATTTGCTAGTCTCATGACCCTTCACGTATACACCACAGACTAGCCGTGATGTCCCATTAACAACCCCCTTCTGTTTCTTAGAATGCTGTGGACCTTTCCCAAAAGGTAGAACACTCCTCCTAGACTCTCCCAAGAATAGGCTTTTCTCAATCTCTTCCGCCGCATAGGCCCTGGCCACCGCATCATCATATTGAACTGGTCGTTGAAAGGTGGTAGCATGACCTTTAATAGTAGGCCACAACCCTTTCAGAAACCTTTCCACTCTCTTTTCCTCAGTGTCAATCAAGTCTAGAGCAAACCGAGAGAGCCGGCTGAATACATGCACGTATTCTGCAACAGTCATGGAGTTCTGCTGCAGGGAGAGGAACTCTACCTTCTTCTTGCGGGTTACATGTTTGGGAATGAATTTCTTCCTAAACTGCCTCTTAAAGGCCTCCCAGACAGTGGCATCCGGCATGGCTCTCATGTGGTCTCCGATACTCTTCCACCATGTATCCGCAATATCCTTGAACATGGACGCTGTGAGGACCACCTGCTGCCTTGGTGTACAAGTTAGGGTATGTCACAACCAGAGCACAGGGTTCAGGGGTTAGCAAAAAAGCCAAACCAATGACACACGTACTCCCGTGCCTGTACACGTAGACCTGGTCTAAATAAATGCACACGCACAAGAAACATTCACACGTGCCAAACATGTACGCGGAAGCTGTAAATATCAGAAACATCAGACTAACAGTGCAAAAAGAGAATACGAAGACAGAACTGACATAATTACATGTGAAGGTCTTACAAAATGAACAGAATAATATATACAATCATGAAACCATCAGAATTGCAAACTCCAACAGAGAAAGAGAGAATACTAACAAAATTGGGCTGTAACATGTTATCCATGCAATCTCATGTGAGCTAACAAAAATCAAATGAATACTAACATGGGTTCTTACAGATTATGGTTATACTTGCCTCAATTGAATTCAATTACACGACTTGCTGTCCTTGGGTCCAAACACAACCTAACACCAATCACAACAACATGCATGCATGAGAAACAGAAAGATTATCAAGGCACAGACATGTCATGCAACAGGGAAACAAGAAGGAGGAGAAATAGAAGAAGGAGATGAGAGAGATGGAAGAATCCTCAACTCACCTCACAATCAACACAACAGAGCTTGCAAAGAACCCTCCTTTGGCTTGATCGATGATGGAGGAGAGAATTCAGGAGAGGAAGAGAAAGCTCTTCACGTGAACAGTGAGAGAGAGAACTTGGGTCGATGGTCTGAAGCATATATAAGATAAGTGGGTTGTCAATTTACAATGAAGTCCATGTCATAATTCTATTATCAGTTTGAGTCAAATCCCGGTCCAATGGAATCACACGACATCGTTTGCAAACGATGTAGTTACGAAAGTTGACGAGGTCAATGAAAGACATGTGTTGACATCAAGATGATGCAAAAATGACCATGTCTTAGAAAAGCTAAAATTACGAAAAAGGGCTTGGCCTACTTAATCCAGGTCAAACTCAACCCAACTACATATCCATGACCCGCAACGAAAACAAAACACAAACAAAACACAATTAGCAACGAAAATAAAATTAATTAGCCGCTAAACGAGGTCAAGCTGGGTCGGAGTGTTACAGGGTATCGAAGACATTCTCAGTGTAAACGAGCCATTCGTCAGCTTGCAGCAGATCCTCATGTTCCATAAATTCAATTGCTCCCCTCTTTCGAAACTTCTCGTACAAGGAATTAGGGTCTCTGAATTGATTTTGTCTGTCTAGTAAAGCGGCCAACTGCATCTACATGGCGACTTGGTTGGCATTACTAGCAGCTAACTGATGCATCATCATCATGAACTGTTCCTCTGTGTTGTATGTGGGATGAGGAGGAGGTTACGGTGGAGGGTCCGCTCCTTTCAATTCAACATTATTGTGGTCATTATCACCCGAACTATTATTTGTACCGGACCCCGATGCCATGGATCTCCAAACACAATGGTTATTAGTCATATATACATATACATATACATACTACAATTGTACCGAAATGTTATAATCATAATAGAAAATCCACCCCGAACGGACCTATCGGAAGCTCACCACGTTTCCTAATGTTGCTAAGTCTTTTAACTGACTTTTTAGTGCGTCTCTGATACCATTACTTACTTATGTCACGCCCCGATCCCGGGAATTTGGGGATTTGAGTGGGCCCCCAGGGTATGTATGCGTAATCCCATAGAAATCCGTGCCCTGAAGGATTATGCACAAATTCCTACAAGGGAGATTCCACAGGATCGTGTGAGGTAGGCCAATACACGTAGGGATATAACTCATCATAAGCAAATTCTTGCGAAATACTCAGTAACAATCAAGAGCAAGTTAAAGAACATATCCGTTGTCATTCATAGATAAACATATAGGTATATGTATATAGCAGTACTTAAGTTCCAATTACACTTCTTTTAATTCAACATCTACTTAAAGGGGTTAAGTACATAAAGACCAATTTGCTTTTCTCTCAAGAACAGACCAAAAAGCGACTATAACATCTCCAGAACTGATGCACTCTGTAGATGACTAATAGAAGACATCGTCATCCTTCTATTCATCTATACCCCGAGGTACCATTGGGGTACTCTCTGGGGGCGCATCAACACCCGAGTTGGGACCGGGTTTTGTACCTGCAATACCAAGGATAATACTATTAACATGACGGTTAAGCAAGTACTTAGACATATGAAGCAAGTATAATATATTATATCAAATGAACCTAACAGTATACACTGATTAAAGGGAGCAATAATAGTTTATTAGACATATGGTGCATGAATGACAATGGATGAAGAATTACAATTAAACATCATACTGAATGGCAACCACGATGCTCTATTCTCCCAAGAGGGAGCATACATATGGGTCGCTAGGGGATCAAGCTAGCTTCCCGAGAAATGTCGACAACTCCTCCATAAACTACTACAGTAGTGACATACAAATACCCAAAGGGCACAAGCTAAGTGGTGCCGACTTGGAATCAATCATACTAGTCATAACATACATAAGGAATCGTCAGTCACGGAAGCAACGAATAATTAAACAAAACACATGCATATGGGCTACAAAGGCCCGAACCTCGGCTATACCCTTGGTGAGTAGGCACACACTCAATAGAAGCTCTGGCTTGTCAGACACACACTCATTAGAAGCTCAGGTCTGAATTGCCTCAGGGTTTGCTAGAGGAAGTGAGTCCAATAACAAATTATGTCGAAGGTAATATTTCATAGCAATATGAACGCATTCAGATGGAGAAAGTATCTCATGATCCCCAAGGACATTCAACACGATGTACTTATAAGACGTCCGGTATCATGGTGTTACCGCGTCTTGGTATTACCCTGTATGCGTAGAGGACACTCCTTCTTATGCCAACGCCCATGACTTGACATTGGGGAATCATCCAGACTTCGTTTATCCTCTTAATGTATCCTTACAGTTGGGCCCGTATAAGGGTAAGAAGGTGCCAATACTAAGGCCCTATAAGATCAATGAAGAATTCCTAACATCCTAATTCACTGTGCTCATACGGCTTAGCCATATACAACGCTACGGCTTAGCCGAGTAATTCAGGTTTTCTCCAACAGTACAGCCGCATTTACAGCTTAGCCATATATTAGCCTATGGCTGGGTTACGGTCGGGTTACGGCGTAGCCGTAAGGCATTTCACGGTGTAGCCGTGTGAAAGCCGTAGAAGAAGATGGATTTCTGGAGCTCTCTGGAAAGCTTGCTGTAAGAAAACCTACGGCTTGGGTACGGGCTGGCCACAGCTTAGCCGTAGAGTATTTCACGGTGTAGCCTTGGGTAAGCCGTACTACAAAACCAAGTTTTGTTGCTCTCTGGACTTCGAGCCGTAAATGCTCATGGCTTAGCCGTAGCTTCGCCGTAAGCTTCAGAAAACTGAATCATTTCTGTACGGGATCAATACAGAACTGACTTGTGGGCAATTCTAAAGCTCAATTAGAGTGTCCTTGAGAGTGTCCCATACTCACACACCCTCCTATTCCCTTCTTGTCATTCTAACTCAATTCACACCACATTTGTATCAATTAAAACAATGAAGAGAAATGGCTGAAATTGGAAATGTAAGGAGCTAGCTCAATAGACAATAACTTAATCATGCATGCAATCCATATGGCTCAAATACTTGCCTTTTACCAGTGCTAGCCCTCTCTAACTCTTTCTTGTTTGTGCTTAAGGAAAAACTTCCAAAGGAAAGTGGGTTCTCTTAGGGTGCTAAGAGAGGGATGCCCAAAGGAAGAAGAAGAAGAGGAATGGAGGCTGTCACCCTTGCATGCAAGCTCTGGATCCCCGTTTCCAGCTCTATTCGTGAGGTGAGGAGGGGTGAAGAGAGGGAAAGAGGAACGTGAGTTTCTTTCTTTTAAACAATCACTTTCCTACCCTTGTATGGAAGTCCCTTTTCTTGAGAACATTTACAATTTGAGTCACGTAACTATAGTCAGCCCAAGATGGATCCAAACCAAGTTGGGCCCAACACGAAAGATAATCCACACGGAAAATTACACGAGAAATGATTGACGAGGTGTCCATAAGATGCAAGATCAATTTACAAAAACGTCCTCAACTACTGAGGTAAAGTTCAAACTCTGCTCAATTCCCTGTCCAAGACCCAAACCCAATAGTTTTTGAATTAAATGAGCCTTAGTAAGGTTTACTTAATGTAAAACAAGATTAATTAACGTAAATTAGGATTAGCGGGATTCTGAACCTTACAGTATGCTAAAGCAAAAATCTAGGGACCATGGTATAAACATTGGGGACAACAACAGTAAGTATTTTTATGGCCTAATGAGGCAATGTCAGGCCTCCTTTCTCATTCCCTCTATCATAGATGCAAATGGTGTTCAACATCGAGAATCCAATGCTATTGCTCAAGTCTTTGTGGATCACTTTAAGAAAGTGCTTGGTTTTGATCTAAAAGGTGATTCTTCTCTCCCCAAATTCAACCTCCTCTCCACCTCTCTGAGGATGACATAGAATTACTTGGTCTTCCCCTGACAGTTGCTGAAATAGAAAATGTTGTTCAGTAGGGCAACCCTTATAAGGCTCTTGGCCCTAATGGGTTTAATGCCCATTTTTACAAAGTGTGCTGGCCAATTATTAGAAAGGATGTTTGCATTCCTCTGTAGGATTTCTTCCTCTTGTCCAAGATCCTAGGGTAGTTAAAACACACTTTCATTGTTCTTGTTCCTAAGCAGGAGAATGCCCTTACTCCAGACAGCTACAGACCCATCTCCCTTACTAATGAGCTCTACAAAATCATCACTAGAATTTTGTAAGAAGGATGAAACCTTTTATGTCCAAGCTAGTGGGATCAGCTCAATCTACCTTTATCCCTGGGTGATCCATCTCCAATAATGTCTTGTTGGCTCAAGATGTTCTTAACAGGTTTCATATGAATAGAGGTAAACCCTGCATGTGCCTCAAACTGGATATAACAAAACCTTGTGACACTATTAGGTGGGTGTTTTTTTCTCATGCTTTAAAAGTGCTTCGCTTCCCAGACACCTTTATCTCCCTCCTATTCTGTCTTGAATAATGGCTAGGCTAAAGGGTTTTTTCAAGGTAAACGAGGTCTTAGACAAGGCTATCCTCTCACCCTTTTCTTATTCAGTTTGGCTATGGAATTTTTCTCCATTCAGTTGGATGCTCTTATGAGTGCAAAGGTCATCCCCTCTCCATATCTCAGAGCTGGCCATTGTCCCATCTGCTATTTGCAGATGATGTGATCCTTTTCAGTCTGAGCAATGATCATGAGTTCTAAATGCAAAACCACGATGTAGTAATAAAAATTGGTGAGACTAGGTTGATCCTTAGGAAACAATGTGTTTAATGTATTTTCAAATTGTAACATGCCCTAAATAAAATCTAAAACTAGCCTAATTTAAAAAACTAACAAATACAAGTATTCCACTTGCCAAGATTAAATTAATTACAACCAAATAAAATCAAATTTCCTATAACTAAAAAAACTAAATCTAAAACTTCCTACAAAGAAAACTAAAGTTGCTGCAAAAAAAAAAAAACACACACACACACACACATTAGAACTTCCAAAAATAAAAAGTTACTAAAATTAGAAACTAAAAACTAAATTAGAAACTAAACTAAACTAAATTACAAACAAATCAAAATTAGTAACAACCAATCAAGCCAAGTTAGTAACAAAGCAAACAATTAAGAAAAGTTACAAACAAACCTACTTTCTAAAATTAGAATTCTAAAGTTAGAATTTCCAAACTTTTAAATAACTTTCTAATTTTTAAAATCCTCAAATAAAGTAAGTCTAGAAAGATCTTTAATTCTAGAAATTATCTTAAACAATCAAATACATAAAACTAGAAAAAAAATTAAAATTAGAAAGTTAGTAAAATTAGTAATGTAATGCATGCCATGAGATGCTAAAAAATTTTAAGTATGGAGAACTAGTATGCTGATGCAGATTTTATGCATGATTTTCCTAATTTAATGCACCTTAAATCTAAGTTTATTGGTTAGAATTCAAACATACTAATGTAGGAAACTCACAAAAAAAAAAAAAAACAAAAGTGAATAAGGATCTAAAACGAAAAAGTTATGAATACATGAACATGACAACTTTGTTCATAAATTAGAAAGTTAAAATTAGAAAATTATCTTCTTGTGGCCATAAATGAATTATTATGCGTGTAATCAATTAACACAAAATGACAAATTCACAATCTTGTCAACTAGCAGGGGGCAAAAGAATGAGCCCACTCATGCCATTCTAGGATATCATCTGGTGAAGCCACAACATTCAGAACCGACTCCTACAAGACTATTATGTGTTAACAATACAACTTGGGAAAATGAAGGCAAGCGGAGATTCACCTACTTCATAGAAAGACACATTAAGCTTTCAATTTTATCCTTTTTCTCATTAAAAGATGGTTATCAACAAAAAGATGGTGGTGGTAGTGAAACAACATATCACAATATGTTAGCATAATTTCTATAAAGATTAGGAGGTTTGTCAAATATTTTCCACATATCCACAAAAGCCATCTCATTGAACAACCTAAAGAGGCATCTAAAGTAGACTACATTGCATCTCATCAAACTCTTTCAAATTGTAATCACCCCATGATGCCACATAACATGTCAGGAATTAATCAAAATTAGTGATGAAAATTTTCAATTTGAAAAGAGAAAAAAAACAATGGAGATTCTTAAAGCAAAAGACATGTAGCAATAGAAAGTTATCTCCACCTTAGAGCAAAAACAATAAATTTTCATACACTATCATTTGATCCTCATCATAACAGTATTTTATAGATAAAGACATCTACAAGGCTAGGTTCTTTTGCTTTCCTTCTCTTTTTTTTTTCCATTTTTTTAAGGAAGTATTTGTGAACCCACTTATGGGTTGATTCCAATAACAATAGGAGTAGATGGCTAGGTCTACCTCTGGATTATGGTAGTGATGAGTCTTTAAAGATGCATATTTTCATACACATTTGACCCATTTTAAAGATTTATTGACTTGAAAGAGCCTCATTTAGTGTGATATCATGGTTTTAAACATTTTAAATTCATTTTAATATTTTTCTGCATAATTTGTTTAAAAATCATACTTTTTTGCATAAATTCATGAAACCTGCTATTTTTGGAAAGTTTTATGAATAATTAGTTTTCTCATGAATTAAATTTAATGTTAATCATCATTAGTTCATTTACATAAAATCATGAAAAGTAATGTGCACTTTTACTGTCATTTCATGAGAGATGGGCCCACAGTCATGCATTTGTGATCTTAGGGTTAAAATTGTTTTTCCACATGAATTCACATTTTTTTTGTAGGCAATTGATGATATGGGTCTCATTTGTAAAGAATTGAGGCAAAGAAATCATTTTCAAAAGAAAGGAGAGAAGAATTAAAGATAGGAAAGAAATTGGAAGAAAAATGCAAAAGTTGACTTTATGATCCCACACACATTCACATATATGTGGAGTACACATGTGGGACATCTAAGATGGGGTCCATTCATTTGTTGCATATTTTCAAGTTGTTTTCAAGAGAATTTGAATAATATCTCATCAAAGATGAACAAAGAAAGCCACATAGGAGTTCTTTTTAGAGAAGGACAAGATTTAAATGAAAAAAAATTAAAAAAAATGCCAAGCAAGCTATTCCATATCCAATACATTGATTTGGATTAAATTTTGGTTGAACAAGGAGAAGAAAAAATCAAGGATGATGATCTCAAAATATCTCCAAAGATTTCTTTGAGTTTGGAGCAAGCACGGAGTATTTTCTAAACAAGGCAAGTTGACAATGTAAAGAGACAAAGGGGGAAGTTCTACACCTCATGTGGGCCAAGTTTGATTCCAAGAGAGGATTTTTATCCGTAACTGATCTCTCAAAAAGTCTCACTGAAAGGTGATAAACACAAAGAAGAAAACAAAAAGCAAATAAGGACTTCCAAGTAAAGAAGGAGAAGAAAAAAGAATATATAAAAAAATAATCGATGGAGATTCACGCCCAAAGCCTTGTATGGAGCCTATTTTCTTTCAAATTTTTTATTATTTTTTTAAAATTTTAAACGATGAGAACTTTGGGGGTTGAAAAAGTATAAATAGGGCACCCTCTCCCATACTTTGCATGGGGAAAGAGCTCCTTTTCTAGATCTCTACACTTCATCTTCTTCATCTCTTTCTCCCTTTATCCTAGTCCTCAAGGAGGCTTAGCCCTAAGGCCACACTACACCTTTGGGAATTTCAACTAAAGAAATATTCTTCTTTTCCATCCTAGCATGTATTGTTCTTAATTTTATTTGACAATCTTTTGTAAGAATTTTTACATGTCAGTATATGCTGGTCTTTTTAAAATTTTTCTTCTTTTCTTATGGTTTGTGTGAATATTTTTATTAATTCTTCTTGTGCTTGGATTGATGACCCAAGAAACTAGGATCATATTTGAAGAAATCATAAATCCGGTTTAAAAGAAAATTTTGAGAAAATAACTTTACTGCCTTTACTACATTTAAATTCAGCACTACTACATTTACTTTTCTTGTCATCACTACGTATAATTTTTAGGAAATTACATTTATGTTCCTTGTTGACCACATTTAAATTCCTGCAAAAACACTACATTTAAGTTTCATTATTCTTTTTACTTTATTTTTGTCTTTTAAATTGCATGATTTATGGTTGGGATTAGTTGCTGGAAATTGGAAGCATACATTCATATCATGTGTTAGTTTAGTTGCTGGAAATTGGAATTTCAGATCTAGAATTCGTGATTTTTTTTTTGGGAAAAAGGGGATAAATTTTGGATTGAAAAAGACAGCAAACAGTCACCATTTTCATCCAAATATTGGCATTTTAAAATGTGATATAGAAAGATTATTTTGCCTTGGAATTTGGAGGAAGCATTGCTGGATGAGTTAACTTTATGACATAAAAGTATCAGAGAAAAAGAATTAAGGGAGGTTGGGTTTTCAGTCATTAAAACACTCGTCAGTCAAAAATTCTATATAGAGAAATCTGCATAGGGCAGATTTTTAATCTAAAAGTTTGGGATTAATAGACAAATTAAATAAGTAAATTTTGCTATAAAAATTGGATGAATTGAACTTTGATGAGTGAACTTTAAACTTCCAGCGTTTCAAATTCAAAAGAATATGGTAAGTTCAATTTCCAAAAGCCTAAACTAAGACTGATTGCCAAACTACATATCAGAATTTTTATTTTTGGTAACCATTATTCATGCATTTTTTTTGCATTTTAGAATATTTTTAAATTCACTTTTTTTAGATTCATGCATCAGTAGAGCATGATTTTCAGCCATTAAATTTAGTTTAGGATAGAATTAGATTATGACCATATTTTGTTCAAATTTTGCATCTCATATTAGCAAAGTTTACATTAGTTGTTTTCATGTTATGCATTACATTGTTAATTTGTTTTCTCACTTTTTAATTTTAAAATTAATTGCTAACTTTCATTCAGGAATTTGACTTAGGAAATTTTAGTTTCAGATTTGTGTTTTTATTTTTAGAGAGATTTTCATGTATGATAATTTAAGATAGATTCTTTCTTAATTTAGAAAGTTGTGTTATTCAGTTGTTTGTATAGTTGTATTGTATGTTGTTGTTTCTATTTAGAGTATTCTCTAAAATTAACTTCTTTCTAATTTGGATAGGATTTTGAAATCTTTTGTTGCAAAAAGTGTAAATTCTTAACTTAACTTTTAAATTTAGGAAAGCTTCTAACATTTAACTTTTAAATTTACGAAAGTTTCTAACATTAGTTTAATTTGTCTCTAACTTTGTCCAGTTTTTATTTTTAGTAAGTTTCTAATTTTAGTTTTTGTTTATTGGAAGCTCTAATGTGTTTTCTTTTGCAAAGATTTTAATTTTTATTTTTAGGAAGTTTTAGATTTTGGATTTTTAATTTAGGAATGTTATTGTAATTTTTTATTTTTTTGTGAATGTATTTGTTAGATTTTAAATTAGGATAGTTTTAGAGTTTTAATTAGGCAGGTGATAAGTTGAAAACTTCTTTTAACATAGCTCTCTGTGGATTCGACCCCACACTTACCAGGATATTACTACATCGCAACTCTGCAGTTGGAGTTGACGAACAAGTTTTTGGCACCGTTGCTGGGGAGTGCCACTGAAGGTAACTTTTCTAACTTTCCCTATTCACATTATGGGTGTGATTTAATTTTGGCATCTTCTCAGAAATAGGAGAACACGCATGGAACGATAAACCACCCTCAATTGGAATAGGGAAGTGCATGGATTGCTCACACCACTGCAATTTTTAGAAACTTTCTAAAATCAAAAAAGTTATTGTTTTTCAACTTGCCTTAACTTCTTTTGGGAAGAAAGTATATCAAAAGTGATCTAATTACTGTCCTTAATCTTCTCAGTATCCAAGAAGGCCTTTGCCCCATAGCTTATTTGTTTAGGAAACTGGTCTTTCGAATGGGTTTATCTGTGACTCCACCACTTTTTGGTGGCTAACCTAGCCGAGTTGGTTTCATAAGACAAGATTGGAGAATTCAAGGAAGCTTTTCGACCTTAGGGAGTTATTTCGATTCTTGGTTTGTTTTCTCATTTTTTATATAAAAAAATAAAAATTAAAAAAAATTCCAAAATTTCAAAAAGAAAGGAGAAGCCCTCTCAGCTAATTTGGCAAAGAGGATAAGTGCATAGATTAAAAAGAAAAGAATCTCCTAGACCCTCAAGTCCTTTGAGATTTTCTTCAATGGCAAGTGGGTCCGATAACAATGATGCCTAACTCGAGAATGGGAATAATAAGGGGGACCCCAATGATGTTGAGGTTAACCAGCCACCAAGGACTTTACGTGATTATTTGAACACCGCTCAACATACCACACCATCATGTATAGTGATGCGCCCAATTACGGGACAATTCGAAATCAAACCAGCATGATCCAATTTCTACTAAGTTTCATGGGCTTTGACTCTGAAAGTGCATACTTGCATTTAAAAGAATTTAATAAAGTATGCTAAACACTTCAGTTACAGAATGTAGTGCCAAATGTAATCAAACTTCGATTATTTCCATTTTCTTTGAAAGATTAAGCAAAGAATTAATGCCTAGAAATGCCTAGAGATTGAATTTGAAGAAATTCTTCCCACAACACAAGACCAACACTTTAAAAAAGGAGATCATGATGTTCAAACAAAATCTGAAGGAATCCTATTATTGATCCTTGCATGTCCTTATCATGGATTTGAAACATACCATCTCATTGAAATTTTTATTGAGGGTTTAACTCCATATACCCGTTAATTTATTGAGATGATGTGCAATGGTCAATTTGATCAAAAGGAAATAGATGAAGCATGGGAACTTCTAGAATTAATGGTCGAAAATGCAAAGAAATGGGCCTTGTCTTATAGGGCAGATCAATCCAAGTCATTGAACTAGTCTAAGGGAGGAGGAACATATTAATTGAACAATCAAACTAAAATACAAGCCATGCTTGCTATACTTACAAGAGAAATAGAAACCCTAAAACTTGGAAAGAACAAAGATACAGTTATGGTTTATGGTATTTGTGTTTCTGAAAATCACATGTCAGCAAATTGTCCAATTAGACCTACATTATAGGAAGCAATTCAAGAATAGGCTAACATCTTGAACTCTTACCAAAAAATGTTCAATACAAATACCATGGGGAACACATACAATCCTTTATAGCGAAATCAACCAATTTTAGTTAGAGGAATGGACCCAATGCTACACCTGAGTATAATCCCAAAAGACCATCAAATTCTGGTGCATATGTGCCCCCACAGCAAAATACATTTTATGTACCATAAACTCAGAATAAGTCACTGGAGGAATCACTCAGCATGTTAGTACAATCTCAACAGCAGTTTACGCAAAACATGTAAAATAATCAATAGAATATTCAGAATAACCAATAGGCTATTCAAGAGAATCGATAGGCTATCCAAATGTTAGAAGCTTCAGTTGAATAAATCAAATGTAGCTTTCAAGTTCAAGGGAAAGGAACCTTTCTAGCTTAACCTCTCCCAAACCCAAAAGGCCAGTTTGAAGTGAATGACATAACTAATGCAAACTATCAAGAGCATGTTCTGGTTGTCACTCTACGTAGTGGCAAAGAGCTTCAAGAGAATCTGAAAAAAGATAAACAACATGTCTCCTTAGATTTGAATGGGAAGATTGAAGAAAATGATAGAAATAACGCAAAGGCTACCTTTGATATTGAAAAGAGTCCGGACCCCATTATTCCTCAATCAGTTGCCCCTTTTCCTTTAAGGTTGAACCATCCCAAATAGAAAATCTCAAACCAATAAATTTTGGATGTTTTTAAGGAGGTCAGAATCAATATCCCTCTACTAGATGCGATTAAACAGGTTACCACCTATGCTAAATTCTTAAAAGATCTTTGCACTACTATGCGTAGGGTTCATGTTCCCAAGAAAGCATTCCTCATTGAACAGATAAGTGCATGTCTAACTCAAACCAGTCCTCCTAAATACAAAGATCCGGGATGTCCCACCATTCCATGTATCGTTGGAAATCACCGGATAGGTCAATCATTACTAGATTTGGGAGCAAGTGTGAACTTATTACCTTACTCAGTTTATTTACAATTGGGGCTTGGCAAGATGATACCAACTACAACTACTCTTCAAGTCGCGATTGATCTGTTAAGAAACCAAGAGGGTTAATACAGGATGTTTTGGTACAGATTGAGGATTTTTTCTTCCCAGTCAATTTTGATGTGCTGGATATAGAACCAGTATGGAATGAAAGTTGTGAGATTTTTATCATTTTGGGAAGACCATTCTTGGCCACTTCCAATGCACTTATTAACTGCCGGAGTGGAAGGCTCAAACTTTCTTTTCGAAACATGTCCTTGGACCTTGATATCTTTCAAATGTGCAAACAGCCGAGAGATTGTGAGACCGACCATCATGATGTAGACTTGATTGGTATGTTGGTTAAGGCTGATCTTGAGGAGTGCATTAACTCCCACATTGCACTGATGTTTGAGGCCAAATAGGACATAGACTCCCTTAAGGAATTAAAAAATGTTACTATTGAAAATGCCCATGTAGTATGAGAACCACATTTTGAGGAGCTCATACTAATTGGTACACTAACTCTCTTATCTCAAGTGAAACCATCTCAACCAGAGTTGAAGCCCCTCCCATCGAACTTGCGATATGCTTACCTTAGGGACAATGAAACACATCTTGTGGTTATTTCCTTGCTACTTACTGAGGACTAAGAAGTCCAACTGTTGAAAATGCTCAAAATACACAAGGAAGCAATAGCTTGGAATGTGGCTAACGTCAAAGGAATTGATCCTTTGGTGTGTACACATCACATCTACCTTGAAGATGATGCTAAACCATATAGGTAGATGCAATGCTGACTTAATCCTACCATACAAGAAGTGGTTAGGGTTGACGTACTTAAACTTTTGGACGTGGGTATAATCTATCCAATCTCAGATAGCTAGTGGGTTAGCCTTACCCAAGTTGTTCAAAAAAAAAAAAAAGCCGATGTTACTGTAGTAAAAAATGCCCAGGACGAGATGGTCCCAACCCGAGTACCCACGGGATGGAGAGTATGCATTGACTACAAAAAACTAAATACATTACACAAGAAAAAATCATTTCCCCTTACCCTTCATGGATCGAATCTTGGAAAGGGTAGCCAGCCACTCCTACTATTGTTTTCTTGATGGATATTCTGGGTATAACCAGATCGAAATTGCCTCGGAAGACCAAGAAAAGACTACATTCACATGCCCCTTCGGTACCTTTGCTTACCAGCGAATGCCTTTTGGATTATGCAATGCTCTAGCCACCTTTTAGTGTTGTATGTTGAGTATTTTTAGTGATATGGTGGAGCGTATTCTTTAGGTCTTCATGGATGATTTCATTGTGTTTGGCGATACATTCAAGGATTGTTTGAGTAATCTAAAAATAGTCCTCATTAGATGCGAAGAAAAGAACCTTGTGTTGAATTAGGAGAAGTGCCATTTCATGGTTCGTTAAGGAATTGTCCTCAGCCACATTGTGTCGGAAAGGGGATTGGAAGTTAACAAGTCTAAAATAGATTTGATCACCAACCTACCCACACCAAAAACTATAAGAGATATTAGATCATTCTTTGGGTATGCAGGTTTTTACAGAAGGTTTATTAAAGATTTTAGTTCCATATCTAGACCTTGCTGTAACTTGCTTTCCAAAGAGGCAGAATTTGAATGGACTAAGGCATGCCAAGAATTATTTGATAAATTAAAAGGAATGCTGACGTCTATACCGATTATGCAGCCTTCCAATTGGTCTTTGCCATTTGAGATCATGTGTAATGCCAACGATTACATGGTTGGGGCTGTGTTGGGCCAGCGTAAGGATAAGAAACCTTACATGATTTATTATGCAAGTAGGAGCTTGAATAGTGCACAGATCAACTATTCAACCACTGAGAAAGAATTGCTGGCAGTCGTCTCTGCACTTAACAAGTTTAGATCCTACTTGATTGGATCTAAGATGGTGGTTTTCACTGATCATTCTACACTAAGTACCTTCTTTCAAAGAAAGATACTAAGCCCAGACTGATCCGTTGGATCTTTCTACTCCAAAAATTTAACTTAGAAATCAAGGATAAAAAGGAGTAGAGAATGTTGTGGTTATCATCTATCAAGGTTGATCATTTCCGACACCAATGACCCAACACTAATCTAGGATAATTTCCCTGATAAACATTTATTTGCTGTATCTCAATCCTCTTGGTATGCATATATCGCGAACTATCTTGCTACGGGCAATATTCCTGATCACTGGAACAAGCAAGATGAAGATTCATTTTTTTCTCAAGTTCGATATTTTTTCTGGGATGATCCATATATTTTTAAGTACTACCCATATCAAATAATTAGAAGTGTACCTGACAATGAGATACATAATGTACTCTCTTTTTGCCACACACAACCTTGTGGAAGACATTTCTTTGGACAAAAGACTGCTATGAAAATTTTGCAGTCTGGATTTTTGTTGCCCACATTATATCCAGATACTCATGATTTTTGTAGGGCCTATGATCGCTATCAGAAGTTGGGAAAAATTTCTAGAAGAAACATGTTGCCTCTAAATCTCATTCTGGTAATAGAACTCTTTGATGTATGGGATCTTGATTTTATGGGTCCATTTCCTCCCAATTTTGGCTATATCTATATCTAAGTGGCTGTAGATTATGTGTCCAACTGGATAAAAGCTATTCCCTGCTAGGAAAATGATGCAAAAACAGTCTTACAGTTTTTGAAAGAAAATACTTTTTTCTCATTTTGGCACTCCACGAGCCATTGTTAGTGATGGGAGTTCACATTTTTGTAATTGGGCATTTGAGGTCCTAATGAAACAATATGGGATAACCCATAAAATTGCCACCACTTATCACCCACAAACCAGTGGGCAAGTGGAGGTATCCAATTGAGAAATAAAAAGAATTTTAGAGACTACGATTAGCCCCAATCGAAAAGATTGGGTCATATGATTAATAGATGCTTTATGGGCTTACCGGACAGCTTTCAAAACTCTAATTAGAATGTCTCCATACCGGCTTATTTATAGGAAAGCATGCCACCTTCCAGTGAAACTGGAACACAAAGCTTATTGGGCCATAAAACAGTTCAACTTTGATATGGATAAGGTAGGAACTAAGAGGAAATTGCAATTAAATGAATTAGATGAGTTGAGACGGGAAGCCCATGTTAATTCAAGAATTTATAAAGAAAGGACCAAGATCTTTCAAGATAAAAATATTTTGTGAGAGATATTTCACCTTGAGCAAAAGGTTCTCCTTTATAATTCGAGGCTTCATCTCTTTCCTGGTAAATTGAGCTCTCATTGGACTGGACCCTTCATTGTGAAGGAAGGGTTTCCATATGGTGGTGTGAGAATTTATGACCCCAAGGATGACCAAATGTTTAAAATTACTGGCCAAAGATTAAAGCCATTCTTGAAGATTGCACCACCTGATGAGGAAGAAATTCCTCTTGATGATCCTATTTACAAGGATTAATCGGCCCTAGATCTGACAGAGGTCTTCTATTGTGTATATTATGTATATTATAGATTTTTCGTTTGTCCTTTTTGTTTTGTCTAACCTTGGACAGGAAATAGCTCAAATACATCTTCAGGTGACTTTTTTTCTTTACCCTCCTTTACATTTTCATTTCCTCATGTTATTCTTATTGTCTTGCATTCCATTTATATACATTGAGGACGATGCATATAATTGGTTGGGGGTGGGAACAAGCACGTTTGTCTAATTTTAGGCACCACATAGGCACTTTTTAGACTTTTAGGTAAAATTTTCTTTTTGTTTGTCATTTTTAGGAAAATTTTTGCATCTTTAGACTTTTATTTTTATTTTGGAATTTTTTTGTATTTATTTTACATTTACTTTTCATTTATTTTGCATTTTTATTCATTTATTTTTCATTTTAGAAAAGAAAGTTTTCAAAGGAATTGAAGCGATTTGAAGATATATATAGGAATCTGGAATTTTCATACTTTTGGAAGGAAGTAAAAAGAAAGTATGCATTTTCTAAAAGAGGAAACCTATCAAAAAATTACCAAAACTTGCTCTTCACATACACACACTATACATTTTTTGACATTTTGGATATGTAGCTTTAATGCTATTTTTGGATTTTTTCGGAGAATACAATGAGAACTTGAAATTTCATTTGTAGAATATTTTTGTTTCCTGGTTCAATTGTATGTACTAGACTAGAACCAAGATGAATTAATTCGAACGAAATGAGAACTACCACCTAGTTTTTACTTTTGATTTGAAAAAAAAAAAGAGAGAAAAAAAAGAGCATATAATGAGCAGTTTGTGACTAGTTTGGGTTCTTAGCCTTTTTAACTCGAGCTAGTAAGCCCAGAGGGGTATTTTAATATCTAGTGCCCTAAAGCCATCTGGTTTGGGAGTTATTGGCCTAATGCTCGTTACATAGGTTAATTAAAAAGCTTAAGGGACCTAAACATTGCATAATCATAAGAAAAAAAATGATAAATTATGGCCCAATGGCAGTCAGTAAAAATTTTCAAGTGATATGTGCGGAAATGTATAAGGACTAAGTTTGCTCCTTAGCTCTCAACTTTTGTTATATCATATGAACTTGGAAATTTCTACGTTGGAAAAGTGAGTGAGTGAGGAGTATTCACAAGAGTTTGCAAGGAAGTATGTACGGGGAAGGATAAGGACCGGATTTGCGCTCTGGATTTTAACTTTTCATATATCATATGAACTTGGGAACCCTCGCGTCGGAAAAGATAGTGAGAGAAAAAGAGGCCAAGCCAAGTAAATGGTAAAGTGGTAGCTATTTTAGCAGCTTTGAGAGGAAATTTCTTTTTGCTAAATTTCAAGGGATCAGAGTATTAAAAGGAAATTTTCTATGTTTCAACATTATTGTGGAATATTTGAAATAGGTTTTTGATGTATACAATTTTTCACTGTGCATGCAAGTTGGTTTGAATTTGAGAAATTTTCTAAGAATAGAATTGTGGACCAAACTTCGAAAAGTCTGAAAGTGTAATTATTCTACATTTCAAAAATATCTGATTTGAGTGAATTTTATTTTAGGAAATTTCTTTTCTCTTTTAATTTTGTTTATTTTGTTTTTATTCTTCTTAAAAAAAAAAAGAAAAATTTTGTGGGTATATTCACTACAGACCCTCACAAGGCACAATTCGTCCACCAGGGGCAACCTAGGGGTTTAAAGGCTTACTGCATATGCTAAATGCAGTTGAGAGCGCCAGTGAAAGTGGCATTGCATTCATGTTTATTTTTCTTACATTGCATTAGTTTTATATTAGATGAGGTCAGGATGGCAGCCTCATATTTTATTGCATTTTTTGGTAGAGACTAGTAAAACGCTGGTTGGGGGTGTGATGAGTATTTAAAAATGCAAAATTTTATACACATTTTAAAGACTTATTGACTTGAAAGAGCCTCATTTAGTGTGATATCATGGTTTCAAGAATTTTAAATTCATTTTAATATTTTTTACATAATTTGTTTAAAAAATTTTCTGCATAATTTGTTTAAAAATCACACTTTTTGTGTAAATTCATAACACCTGCTATTTTTGGAAAATCTATTTTTGGAAAGTTTTGTTAATATTTAGTTTTCTCAAGAATTAAATTCAATTTTAATCATCATTAGTTCATTCACATAAAATCATGAAAAATGGTGTGCACGTTCATTGCCATTTCATGAGAGATGGGCCCATAGTTATCCATTTTTTATCTCAGGGTTAAAATTGTCTTTTCACAGGAGTTCATATTGTTTTATAGGAAATTGATGATAAGGGTCTCATTTGTAAAGAATTGAAGCAAAGAAATTATTTTCAAAAGAAAGGAGAGAAGAATTAAAGAGAGGAAAAAAATTAGAAGAAAAATGCAAAAGTTGGCTTTATGGCCCACACACATTCACATATGTGTGCAGTACACATGTGGGACATCTAAGATGGGTTCCATTTATTTGTTGCACATTTTCAAGATATTTTCAAGAGAATTTGAATAATATCTCATCAAAGATGGATAAGAAAAGCCACATAGGAGTTCTTTTTGGAGAAGGAGAAGATTTAAAAGGGAAAAAATAAAAAAAATGCCAAGCAAGCTATTCGACGTCCAATACATTGATTTGGATCAGATTTTGGTTAAAAAAAGAGAAGAAAAAATCAAGGAGGATGATCTCAAAATATCTCCAAAGATTTCTTTGAGTTTAGAGCAAGCAAGAAGTACTTTCTAAAGAAGGCAAGTTGACAATGCAAAGAGACAAAGGGAGAAGTTCTACACCTCATGTGGGCCAAGTTTGATTCCAAGAAAGGATTCTTATCCTTAACTTATCTCTCAAGAAATCTCAATGCAAGTGGCAACGATAAAGAAGGAAAGAAGAAGCAAAGAAGGACTTCCAAACAAACAAAGAAAAGAAAAAATAGATATATAAAAATCCATGGAGATTCATGCCCAAAGCCTTGTATGGAGCCCCTTTTTTTCATTTTTGTATTATTTTTTAAGATTTTAAAGGATGAAAACTTTGGGGGTTGAAAAAGTATAAATAAGGCACCCTTCTCCCATACTCTTCATGGAAAAAGAGCTCCTTCTCTAGATCTCTACACTTTATCTTCTTCATCTCTCTCCTCCTTCATCCTAGTCCTTAAGGAGGCTTAGCCCTAAGCCCACACTATACCCTTGGGAAATTCAACTAGGAGAAGTTTTCTTCTTTTCCATCCTAGCATGTATTGTTCCTAATTTTATTTGATAGTCTTTTGTAAGAATTTTTACATGTTAGTATATGTTGTTCTTTTTAAAATTTTTCTTCTTTTCTTATGATTTGTGTGGATATTTTTATTAATGCTTTTTGTGCTTGGATTGATGACCCAACATACTAGGATTATAATTGAATAAATCAAGAATCTAGTTTAAAAGAAAATTTTGAGAAGATAACTTTACTGCCTTTACAACATTTAAATTCCAGTACTACTACATTTACTTTTCTTATCATCACTACATTTAATTTTCAGCAAATTACATTTATGTTTCTTGTTGATTACATTTAAATTCTTGCAAAAACACTACATTTAAATTTCATTATTCTTTTTACTTTATTTGTATTTTTTATATTGCATGATTTATGGCTGGTATTAGTTCTTGGAAATTGGAAGCATGCATTCATATCATGTGTTAGTTTAGTTGCTGGAAATTGGAATTTTAGATCTGGAATTCATGATTTTTTATTTTTGAAATAAAAGGGATAAATTTCAAATTGAAAAAGACAGCAAACTTAGACAGCAAATAGTCACTGTTTTTGTCCAAATATTGGGAGTTAAAACATGATATAGAAAGAATATTTTTCCTTCAAATTTGGAGGAAATATTACTGGATGAGTTAACTTTGTTCCATAAAAATATCAGAGAAAAAGGATTAAGGGAGATTGGGTTTTCAGTCATTAAAACGCTCGCAGTAAGAAATTCTATACACAGAAATCTGCATAGGGCAGATTTTTAGTCCGAAAGTTTAGAATTAATTGACATATCAAATCAGTGAATTTTACTATAAAAATTGGATGAATTGAACCTTGATGAGTGAACTTTAAAATCCTAGAGTTTCAAATTCAAAAGATTATGGTAAGTTCAATTTATAGAAGCCCAAACTAAAACTAACTACCAAACTGCATATCAGAATTTTTATTTTTGGTAACCATTATTCATGCATATTTTTTTTCGAATTTTATAATATTTTTAAATTCATTTTTTTAGATCCATGCATCCATAGAGCATGATTTCTAGCCATTAAATCTAGTTAGGATTGCATTAGATTAGGACTATATTTTGATCACATTTTGGATCTCATATTTGGAAAGTTTCCATTAGTTGTTTTCATGGCATGCATTACATTGTAAATTTGTTTTCTCACGTTCTAATTTTAGAATTAATTGCTGACTTTAATTCAAGAATTTGACTGAGGAGAGTCTAGTTTCAGATTTGTGTTTTTATTTTTAGAAAGGTTTTCATGTATGATAATTTAGGATAGATTCTTTCTTAATTTTGAAAGTTGTGTTGTTCAATTGTTTGTATAGTTGTATTGCATGTTGTTGTTTCTATTTAGAGTTTTGTCTAAAATTAACTTCTTTTTTTTATTTAGATAGGATTTAGAAATCTTTTGTTGTAGAAAGTGTAGATTTTTAACTTAACTTTTAAATTTAGGAAAGTTTCTAACACTAGTTTAATTTGTTTCTAACTTTGTCTAGTTTTTATTTTTTGTTAGTTTCTAATTTTAGTTTTTGTTTTATTGGAAGGTCTAATGTGTGTTTTCTTTTGTAGAGATTTTAATTTTTATTTTTAGGAAGTTTTTGATTTAGGATTTTTAATTTAGAAATGTTATTGTAATTGTTTATTTTTTTGTGAATGTATTTGTTAGATTTTAAATTAAGATAGTTTTAAAGTTTTAATCAGGCAGGTGATAAGTTGAAAACTTCTTTAAACATAGCTCCCTGTGGATTCGACCCCGTACTTACCAGGATATTACTACATCGCAACTCTGCACTTGGAATTGATAAACAGGTAGATAAAATATAGTCCCAACCAAAACCATCCTAACTCAAGCTTTTAGCCTTAGATAAATTGATTTCTTTTTCTTTTTTTTAAAATCCAACAGTTAATAATTGTTTGATAAGTGACAAATTGGGCTCAGTGCCAATCCATGAAGGGGTAAGTGTATGTGAACATTTGGATTCATTAGTTGAGACCAGTTATAAAAAGAAAATGCTGACAGATATCATGATCATCGCCACTTGCACAATGTCGGACTATCATTTACTCCAAACAACTGCCAATTAGAAAGTTCCAACTCCTGTCATTAAAAGGAACTAAGTAAACTCAATGTATGAATACATAAGCCAAAAAAGAATAAAGAAAACCCTAAAAAAGAACCCATTCAACAATCTACACCGATTTATCGATCATTAAAAATGAAATAGATAAAAAATTACTAATGGAAATAAAGAATTAACTTTTCAGGTAAAATGGAGTATGAGTTGTTGCTTAAAAAACAACATTTGGAGGTAAGTTTTGAAAAGGAAACTTAAAATCCTAAACTCATAGTTTGCTTTATAGGAAAAAACTTCTCACAAAACATGGTAATCATGCTTTCAATGCTCAAATTAGATCTAAAGCACCTATTTCTTACAATTCCTCTCTCTCAAAAAATTAAAAATAAAAATAATTAATGGAAATCAAGTAATTTAAAAAATAATAATTTGCTTGTTTGCGAGTTGTATCTGCCATAGAGATGGGATGAGGCTATGATGATGATGTAGTTGGTCAATGGTGCGCATCAGAGTATATCAATTTGCACCACTTGTATCTAATAGATAACATCGAACACTCATGACATCACAATTACACCACTTCAGTTTGATCAATGACAGCGACTGCTTGTATCCGATAGATACCATCCGACACCCATGATATCACCATTACACCACTTTAGTTTGATCAATCATAGTGATAACCTACAGTCCACCACCGCTCTCATAATGGAGCACTTGATATAGTATAGAGGAAGTATTGGCTACAATTTGGAACCATGATTACTTTCTCTCATGCAATTTCAAGTACATCACCTTATAGAAATCGAATTGCATTTGATGATAGAGGATACTTATGTGGCTATGCCTGATGTTTCCTATCTCATGCTTACACATGCATGCACAAGCACGCACAAGCTTACGCGTGCACACATGCATGCACGGAAGTTCGCACGGGCACAACACACACACATAACACAATTAAAAAAAATTGCAAAATGTTTTATTTCCTTCACTAATGACCAAATATGAAAAGCCCATATACTAGAAAGATACCATGATGTCTGTTCTCAATAGGGGGAAAGCACATTTCAAAAATATAGCAGGGGTCAAGAAAAAAGTATCAACTTCACATCCTGGTGAAGGTCCATTCTATTTATTCAAAAAACTAGTAATTGATACCCTAATTACCTCCACCACCAGATTCCAAACTGCATATGAACAAAACTTCCACAGTTTCTAAAGACAAATTAGGTATTACAATCATCAACAACACAGATGACCACTAAAATTAGGAGCTAAATCGCATAAATGATCCCTTAATAAAAAATTCCTCCATTGCTTTAACCTCATACTACGTTCATTCATACATCTAAAAATTAAAAAACAAAAATAAAAGATAACAATTCAGATCCCATAACTAATCCAACTCCAGGTCCAACTTGGTTCGAACCCAGAACTGACCCATTTGCATTCCTACCAAAGAGGACATGGATGGAAGGAGGAAGGATAGAACAGATATGAAGTGCAACCAAACTAAGGATTTGGCCTAGGATAGACTGGAATGACAAAACAATATTCATTAGCTGGCCCAACCCAACATAGCTGCTAGAAGGCTTTGAAGATGATGCTTTTTTTAAAATTGTAAATTTAATTAAAAATAGGAAAAGAAAAAAAATAAAAAGAAATACAAACATTAGAGGAGCAAACGAAAATGGTTAATAGGCTTTGCTCATGATGATGATGAGAAAGTTTCAAAAACACCCTAAATTTTAGTCAGCTCTCAAAAAAGGGTCTCATGTATCGGTTATTTTGAAAATGTATAAAAGTTATTCAATGTTTTTTTCAAAAGGGTCGTCCCTACAAATTTCTTTTAACACATTTCTGGAAAATGAAAAAACAACCCTTTTGAAGATTAGAAAGTAGCTTTTACAGAAAATTATAAGATCTATATTTTTAGATGATCCATTTATTCATAAGCCCTATAGAGCACTTCAAGACCATCAAAAAAGAATGCCACAATAATCTTTGAAAGAAATCCAACCATTTGATGGTGAATTTGTATGGTTGATATTTGATCTAGGAGAATTAAGCCCATCTTAACTCATCGAGTAAAGTTCTATCAATTCAGGGAGAACTGATGAGGACCATGGGCCAAAAATGACTTACAATTTCTAATATAAATACTCTTAGAAAAATCTATTTCAGTTCCATGCTATAATTTATATCCAAGTTTAGATAATTTTGCATGCAATTGTAAGAGTAGTTATAGATTAATTGATGAACAAATGAAAGATGATAATATTGAAGGTATTTCCACTTACAAAACAACAAAAGCATATTCAATTGGCAGAAACTAGAAAGCATTTTCAAAATAAAAACTACAAAAAAATGCTCTCCCTTTCAATACTTGCTAGACAATTTTTTTCCAAAAAAAAAAACCATAACAAAGGTTTACAGAATGAAGGAAAAAAATAAAAACCACATGAAACTAATTAAAAATTTGGATTTGTAACAAAGGAAAATGAATGGTTTTGAGCTAAACAAAATAGGAAGAAGAATAAACAAAGCCAATGTGCAACTTTAGAGGCTTGTTACCTCCAGAAGAAAGAAAAAATTTGAATGTTACAAAAGGAAAAAAAATCAACAATCAAAATAAACAAAAAGGAGAGACATGGAGAGTTTTGGTTCCATCTTTTCACCAAAAGATGGTGAGGACAAGGAGACAGCCACAAGAGGAATTTTGAAAGGGAAGCACCAAAAAAGTTGCATGTCAACAAGTCAAGTTAATGAAATAATGCATGAATTGTTTTTTCTTACCTATAGTTTTTACTTAAATCACTTGAGTTTAACTAGGTCAACCAATCTCAATCTGTAAGGTCCCAACCCGACTTAATTATAATTTATACTAATTAAGCTTGATTTTCCTATTAATATGTATAATTAGTCTTAATTCACCTTGCTTTTAAATTATTAGAGGGTTTCAGTTGGATAGGTAGTTGGGTTCGGACTTTACTTAGTAGTCAAGGACCTTTTTGTAATTAATCTTGCATCATATGGACCTCTCATTAGTTGCATCATGTGCATTTAATCTTGTGGGTCAACTTTCATGTTGGGCTTAATTTGATTCGGACTCGTCTTGGCCCAATTGAGGCCATATGACCTAAATTGTAAATATTCCAAAAACCAGGACTTGCATGCAAAAACTACAGGAATTTGGTTTATAAGAGAACCAACGTCTCTTCCTCCCTCTGTTTTCTTCTGTATTCATCGAAGCCACTTCTCTCTTCACTTCTCTTCATCTCAACTTCATGTTAGAGCTGGAAACAAGGGTTTGGAGCTTGCATGCAATGGCAATAGCATCCATCTAACCTCTTCTTCTCCCTTTGGACATCTCTTTCTTAGAATTACAACCTTCTCCAATACTACGCAATATAAGGTGAGGGATTGCTTCCATGTCATTCATTTTGGGTGTATTAGGGGCATGAGGACTCCACTATGTGACATGCATGTGAATCTAAACCTTTATTTGCATGTTCTACTTGTAGAGAACCCATTCTCATTTTGGAGGTTTTCTGTAGCTACACAACAAGAAAGAGTTAGAGAAGGCTAACACTGTTAAGAGGCAAATATTAGAGTATGTATGGTACTGCATGTATGTTTAAATTGATTGATTCTTAGATTGATCATTCAAAGTTTAACTTATAGCTCATTTCCTCTTAAATAAGCACACATAGATATGGAATTAGGTGACAATGAGTATAACTGGGCAATAGTAATGCTATTGAACAATTTAAGATCTATTATGGAGTTTGGAAGCATATAGAACTCATTGGAACCCAAATGATAAAGTTCTGCACTTGAACCCGAGCTGTATAATCAGTTTCAGAAATTCTAAAGCTTACGACGAAGCCCACGGCTAAGCCGTAAGTCTCTACGGTCCAGAATCCAGACAGCCAAATTACACTACGACTGACACTCGGCTAAGCCGTGTAATGAACTATGGCTAAGTCGTAACCTCCCCGTGACCAAGCCGTAGGCTATTCTACGGTGAACCTTCCAGAGAGCCCCAAACTCATAACTTATCTACGGCTCACACACGGCTATGCCGTGAACTCTGCTACGGCCACGCCGTACCTAAGCCGTACCCTAGCCGTAGGCTTAGCACGGATAAGCCATAGGTCAATATATGGCCAAGCCGTAAATGCGTATTGAATTAAAAGGGAAACCTGAACCACTTGGCTAAGCCGTAGCCTTGTATACGGCTAAGCCGTAAGAACCCAGTGAATGTAGGATGTGAGGAACCTTCAATGACCTTGTAGGGCTCTAGATATGGCACCTATTTCCTAACCAAATTAGCCTAATGGTGATCAACTGAAAGGTGGACAAGTGTAGAGCTATCACTCATCCCCTTTGATTTTCCGGACGAATTCCCGATGTCACGTCATGGGTGTTGGCATAAGAAGAGGTGTCCTTGTATACACAATGTAATGCCAAGATTGGAAACACAATGACACCGGACATTTTATGAATACATCGTGTTGAATGCCCTTGGGATCACGAATTATCTAGCATAGGGTTGGCTAGTAATTATCTTTGATGCCTATACAATCTAAATGCATCCATATTATTAAGAAACCATGCTCTCAACATATGTAGCGCAATTAAGTATGCATGAATTGATTATCAAATATGAATGAATGAATGAATGTAATCTCAAGACCGAACTCCTAGTATGTATGATATGACAAGTATAACCAAGATGCATAAAAGATATGAATTTGAGTCGGTCTTAATACGTTAAGTCGGCACCACTTAGCTATGCCCTTATTAGGTTGACGGGACCATTTTGGGTATGATACGATATGTCGTTATTGCAGTAGTCCTTGGAGGAGTTGTCGGCGCTTCTCAATAAGCTAGGCTGATCCCCTAGAATACGCACGCTCTCTCTAGATGATATGCTCTCTCTTGGGAGAATACGGCCACGTGGTTGCCAATAAGTTTGTATGATAATCTATTATGATTCGTTACTCATGTTTACTCATGCACGACATGCCTAGTGTACGATTTTTGCCTTCTTTAATTAATATATATTCTTACTTCATTTGATATGGCATGATAGTCTTATGTATCTCTATATACTTGCTTAACCGTCGTGTTAACAGTGCTACCCTTGGTGTTACAGGTACTAAACCTCGGGGACTAGATGAGGGTAATACAGATGACGCCTTCTGTTAGTCATCGTATGAAGAGCAACAACGGGATACTTGCTGAGTGTTTAAGTTTAGATAGGCCGTTTACACATTAAGATTTTGTTCAGACTTAACTAATGGTTATCATGTAAATGGAGAAATGGTTAAGTATAGAGTTATTTATGGATGTTTATGATTCTATTGTTAATGCTTGTGATCATTCCAGATGTATTACACAGGCTTCTGCTTACTATTGAATGTGTAAATTACGTGTCAGAGAACTTCTCTACACGTTCCTGTGCAATCTCCCTTGTAGTGATTTGTGTGTGTATGTTTATATGTACAGTTTACTACGAGATTACGTATGCATAACCCATGAGGCCATCCTAACGCCAATTCCCGGGATCGGGGCGTGACACAATCAACCAAGTCAAACAAGGTCCTAATTGATCTGAAGGGTTAACTGACTTTGGGACAAACCTCACATATCGAGTTTATATCCAACCTAATTACTAGGTCAAGGACAAGCTGAGTTAACTCACTCATAGTCAAGTCAACGAGTTGAAAAACTATGCCTTCAAAGTTGTTTAGGGATCATGAATCAAAAGTTCACTAAGTTTCATTTTGTAGATAAACACACCTAAATGTAGTGGGTTACTCCGATGCTAATAGGGCAACATCTCTTAACGATTGACACCAACTTCTAGATATTGCGTATTTGTTTGTAGTGCCTTGATTATTTGGAGAACCAAGGGGTAACTGGTTGTGGCTCAATTAAGTGATGAGGTAGAATACAAAGTTACGACACAAACATGCAAACTCTCGGATAAACAAATTGATTTAAACTTTCATGTTAAGTCATCTATTTCCATATAATCTGAAAATTGAGTCATCTATTTCCATATAATCTGAAAATTGAGCCGCCATCCACTTTTTTGCATTCATTGCACTACTTCATAAGCGGACAAAACATAGAGAAGTTGATTGACACTCTATTCCACAGAAGGTTACAGATGTATTGCTTATTGACACTCTATTCCACATAAAAGGTTACAGATGTTGCTGGTTGACACACTATCCTACAAAAAGGTTATAGATGTGTTATTTGCACTCCTTTTGTGATTAGGATCAATTCGTAAAAATCTTCTCCAAAGCTTTACCAAAAAATTAGATAACACCAAATATTGGCACCTCAGATGAGCCCCGAATCCCTAGAACCCTGAACCGTAAATCCACATCTTTTTATTATTTTTATGCATAAATGAATTTATTTGCAATAATATCTGTATCTCAATTTTATCGTATAATTGTAGGAGCTTCTAGCCTATTGCATTTAATAAGAATATTGTGTCAAATAATAGTGTGCATTTGATTTTTGAATAGCAACAGTAGCAGCCCTACAGAAATTGCATACATTACTTACAAATAAAACCATAGTAATATACTTAGCTATAGGAGAAAGTGCGAATATGTGAGGTGTTGAGAAAATGTGTCAAATGTGCCATACCATAAAGGTCTCACTGCAGTTTATAAATATCACCAAGAAGCACAAAATAATTGATGAAAACATGAAATCACTTGAACCCCAATAAAATCACACAAAGAAGTCATCAGACACCCATATCTTTTGGCATTAATTTTGGGAGAAATGAAATATATAAAAGAGCACTCTTACCTCAAATGAAGACATCCAATGAATTGCAGTAGGCTAGGTCATCATAGTATATAGAACTGGCATGGTGTAGAATGGTATAACACGCAACAGACATCAATATAGTATATAAAACTGTGTGTCATACCTATGATGAGAAATACAAGTTAGCTACAGTTTTAATGACTATTGTGCTAGAAAACCTAAAAATAGCATATTCAAATAAAAAAGAATAAAAAGGAAGTGCTTAAAAACAATCAGAAAGGAATTTAACTAAAAGAACTCATTCAATTGCGAGTCTTTGCAAATCGATCAAGGGGACTGGACATGGTGTCGCCCATTGTGGTTGCGAGTGAAAGCACTGACAAGAGATTTAATAATCCCAATACTGAAGACACACCCACACACCCACCCACACACACCCGCGAACACCCCCTCCCACCCACCAACGAACACCCCGACCCCCCAAAAAACAACCCCACACACAGCCACCAACGTGTGTGCACTCACCCACCCCCACTCCACCCCATCCCAGGCATCTACATCCACATCCACATGCACTTGCCCACAAACACACACAAAACCATACCCACACACCCACAAAGAGAGAGAGAGAGAGAGGCACACCACACAAACACACACCCACACACACATACCCACCCACCTACCCACCTACACGTAGAGAGGTATACCCACACCCCCTCAACCCACCTGCCCACACCCATGTTACACGACACACCAACGCGAGCACACAGTGGCTCACCACACACACACACACACACCCACACCCCAGCCCCCTTCACCCATAGACACATGAACGCATGCACAGGCACGTACACCCTGACATGCACACACGTACACCAACCCACACATGCACATTCACACACACACATAACCACCCACAAACAAACACACATACACACACCCACAGGCGCGTGCACATTCACATGCATACACACCCACACCCACACACACAAACCCACCCACACGTAGAACACCCACACGCAGCCACACCCACCCATTCACACACACACCCACACAACCACCCATAAACAAGCAAATGCACACAACCATACCCACACACCCACACCCACGAATACAAACACATGCACAACCATTCACACCCACACATAGAAAGAGATGCACCACACACTTACACCCACACACACATATGCACCCACCCACCTACATAGAGTGGTATACCTACACATCCCCAACCCACCCGCACCCACGCCTACACACACACTAGCACACCTACGCATACATATAGTGACTCACTACACACATGCACACAGAGTGAGAAACACACCCCACCCCTGTGATGTCCCGATCTCTAGAATTGGGGATTAGAATGGGCCCCTAAGGTATGAATACGCAATCCCATAGTAATCCATGCCATGTGAAGATACCTATGAATTACTATAAGGGAGATTCCACAGGAACGTGTCAGGTAAGACCAACAACATGTAGATCTAATTTCAAACATAAAGTGAAAACCTATGAAATACATCTGTAATGATCATAAGCAATGCATAGAAAAGAATATCATACCATTATATAATAACTTAAGTCTTTTGATTAAACATTGTCAAACCCATAAACCACATACTATCCACAATTCACTTAACCATGTTCATTTATATAAAACCAGTCCCAATAACGCTAAAACTATTAACCAATTGAACAACCCCTTTTCTTGCGCTCTTCGTAACGATTAGGAGAAAATGTCATCGTCTTTCCATTTACCTATACCCCGAGGTACCTTTGGGGCACCCTTAGGGGACACATCGACATTCAGGTTAGGGTTTGAAGCTGTACTTGTAACACCAAGGTAGCACTGTTAACATGATGGTTAAGGAAATATAGAGATGCATAAGACCAGCATGTCATATCAAATGAATTAAGAATTCTATATATATATAAATTAAAGAGGGCAATGAATGCAAACTAGGCATGTTGTGCATGAGTAATCATGAGTAACGAATCATAAACGGAATATCGTACAACTAATTGGCATCCACAAGGTTATATTCCCCAAAAGAGAGCATATCATCTGGAGAGAGTATGCATATGGGACATTAAGGGATCAACTAGCTTCCCGAGGAGTGTCGATAACTCCCCCGTGGACTACTGCGGTAGCGATATAAAGGTACCCAAACTAGTCCCGTTGAACACAATAAAGGCACAAGCTAAGTGGTGCCAACTCAATGTATCAAGATTAACTCAAATTCAAATCTTTCATATATTTCAGTCATACTTATCGTATCATACATAAGGGAGCTCGATTTTGAGATCACATTCATTCATAGAAATCAGAATCTAACAAGTATCTGATAATCAATTAATGCATACGGGATTAAGCTACATCATGTTGAAGGCATGGTTTCTTAACAATCTGAATGCATTCAAATTGAGAAGGTATCAAGGAAGTTTACAAGCCATCCCTATACTAGATAATTCATGAACCCGTGGTCGTTTAACACGATGTATTCATAAGACGTCCGGTGTCATTGTGTTACCAATCTTGGCGTTACATTGTGTGTGAAGGACACCTCTTCTTATGCCAACATCCATAACGTGACATTGATAATTCATCCGGAAAAAGCGAAGGGAATAAGTGACAGCTCTACACTTGTTGTCCTTATCATTTGAACACTATTAGGCTAATTTAATTGTAGAAAAGATGCCATATCTAAAGCCCTGTAAGGTCATTTGAAATTCCTAATAGCCTAAGTTTACAGTATTCTTACTACTTAGCCATACATATGTTACGGCTCAGCCGAGTGGCTTAGTTTTTCCTTCAAGTTCTGTGCATTTACAGTTTAACTGTATATTAGCCTACGGCTTAGCCGTGCTAATCCTATGGCTAGGTTGCGGCTAGATATGGCTTAGCCGAGTATAATCCACGGCTTAGCCATGGGTAAGCTGTAAAAAAGAAAGTTGGATTTCAAGCTCTCGAGAAAGCTCGCCATAAAATGTATTATGGCTTAGTCATGGGATGGTTACAGCTTAGCCATAGTCCATTTGACGGCTTAGCCAAGGGTTAACCATAGTATAAAAATGGGTTTTGGTACTCTCGGGACTTTGAGCCATACCCACTTATGGCTTAGCCGTGGCTTCGCTATAAGCTTCAGAAATTCTGAAGGTGATTCTAAAACCCGAACTTAATGTAGAGTTTTGAATGAAAGGGGTTACAAGGAGCTTCCTAAGGCTTCAAAATGTTACTAAGGGTTATCCAATACTCACACAACACCTACATTACCTATTCATGCTCTAATTCATTCAATTAAACATATATATATTTAAATCAAAGAGGAAGGAGCTATAACTTGAAAATTAAAGTGATCATTTAAGAATCAAAATTATAAACACACATGTAGCATCATATGTCCTCTAATACTTGCCTTTTTTCATAGTGCTTGACCTTACTAACTCCTCCTTGGTGTGTGGTGAGTATAAGCCTCAACAAAAGAATTGGTTCTTTACAAGAAAGACAGCAAATGGTGAATCTAGTGTAGAATGCCTGCATGTTATATAATTGAGTCTCCTTAACCCTATTAAACCCCAAAGAAATGAAATAGAGGTTGAGTTTTCACCTTAGGGACATATAACTTGAAAGAGATGATGATTCCTAAGACAAGAATGCACAAGGGAGGAAGGAGAAAATGGGTGGAAGCTTTTGCTATTGCATGCAAGGCTTCAAACTTTGTTTAGAGTTTCAAATTGAGATGGAAGGTGAAGAACAGTGGAGATGAGAAGTGGTTCCAACAAAAACACAGATGGAGAAATGAGGAGACACGTTGGGTGCCTTCTTTTAAGAAAATTTTCTATAGTTTTAATGCAAGCCCAGCATTTCTAGGAAATTACAGTTTAGGTCAAATGGACCTTACTTGGGCCAAGATGAGTCTGATTCAAGTCAAGCCCAACATGAAAGATGATTCACACAAAGAATTACACAAGATGCAACTAATGAGGTGTCAATATGATGCAAGGACAATTACAAAAGCTTCCTTAACTACTTAGGTATGGTTCAAACCCGACCCAATGACCTATCCTCCAAATGCAGCGTACCTTGGGTAGGAGCTTTGGATATTTTCCCGAACTTGATCTTCAAGCTCCCAAGTAGCTTCTTCTTGCCCATGATGCTCCCATAAAGCCTTAACCCATTTGATCATCCAGGTATGCAGCACTTGGTCTTTAGTGTCAATAATACGAAGGGGTCTTTCCTTATAACTCACATCCGGCTTATCTTATATGTTATCTAATTCAAGAACATGTGAAGGATCCAAGAGGTACTTCCTAAGCATCGATACATGAAATATGTGAGTTGAGGTGGTAACTCTAACCTATAAGCCAAATCTTCGACTCTACTCTGTATCTCAAAAGGTACTACAAATCACGGAGCTAACTTGCCCTTTTGCCTAAACCTGATAGTACCTTTCATTGGAGAAACCTTCAAGAAGACTTTGTCCCTCACTTGGAATTCAAAGGGTCTATGGTAGTTGTCTGCATAACTTTTATGGCGAGATTGCACAACCTTCAATCTGTCTTGCACCTTTCGCACCTTTTTTGCCTTGTCCGCAACTACAAAAGGTCCATGAAAACTTCTAACTCCTACTTCTTCTTAACCGACCGGTGTACGGCACTTACGGCCATATAGAGCTTTAAAAGGAGCTATTCCGATGCTCGCATGATAACTATTGTTGTATGCAAATTCACATATGAAAAGGTGTTCGTCCCACTCTTTTCCAAAGTCTATCACGCTAGCTCGAAGCATGTCTTCAAGAGTTTGTATTGTCCACTCCAATTGCCCGTCAATCTGAGGATGGTAAGCCATGCTAAAATTGAGTTTGGTACCCATGGATTTCTGGAAAGATTGCCAAAAAGAGGATACAAACCTACTGTCTTGGTTAGATATAATAGAGACGGGAGAACCGTGCAACCGCTAACCTCATCTATGAAGATCTTGGCTATCTCCTGAAATTTCATCCCCTTCCGAATAGGGATAAAGTGAGCGAACTTCATTAATTGATCGATGATCACCCAAATGACATCATGATGCCTGCTCGTCCGAGGCAACCCTGAAATGAAATCCATAGAAAGATTCTCCCATTTCCACTTTGGAATATGTAAAGGATGTAGCAAACCGAGAGGCTTTTTATGTTTAGCCTTTACACGTTGGCAGGTAAGACATCTTGCCACAAAACCTGCAATGTCTCTCTTCATGTTATTCCACCAGAACTTGTCATGTAAATTTCAGTACATTTTGGTACTCCCGAGGTGCATGGAATATCTAGCGTGATGTGCTCCAGTCGTGATTGCTTTCTTTAGATTTTGATTTTGAACCGCTGGAACTCATAGCCAGTCTCTAAAGTATAGCACCCCATCAACTATCCTGAAATCTGGTATCGCAGATATGTGGTCATGAATCTTGACAAATTCTAGATCTTCAAATTGTCTCTCTTTAATTTGTTGTATTAAGGGGGGTTCAAAGACCAACATAGCCACCAACATAACCTTGTCATCCATGAATTTCACTCCCACATCTAGATATCGAAATTCTTCTACTAGAGACCATTCCCTACACATGGCTGCCATTTCAATGGTTAATTTCCTGCTAAGAGCATCGGCCACAACATTTCCTTTTCCTGGAAAATACTTGATTGGAAAATCATAGTCCTTTATGAATTTTAGCCATCTACGTTGTCTCATGTTAAGATCATACTAAGAGAATAAATACTGGAGACTGCGATGATCTTTCAAATCTCTCTCCATACAAGTAGTGTCTCCACAGCTTTAAGGTAAAGATGGCTGCGGCCAATTCTAGAACATGTGTGGCACAATTCTTTCCATGTTCCCTTAATTGTCGAGATCTATATGCTATCACCTTTCCATTTTACATTAATACACATCCAACCTAATCCTTGATGCATCAGTGTAGATTATAGATAACAAATCCACCACTACCTGCAAGTAGAGATAAGATTGGGGCTGAGGTTAACTTCTCCTTAAGGAGTTGGAAACTTGATTCACATTCAGTTGACCAAGCAAATGGTTCATTCTTCCCAGTCAATTTTGTCAAAGGTGTAACTATTTTGGAAAAATCCTTTACAAACCTTCGGTAATAGCCCACTAAACTGACAAAACTTCTAACCTCTGCAATTGTTTTGGGGCTTTGCTAACTAGTTATAGCCTCAATCTTAGCTGGATCTACTGCCAACCCATCTTTTGAAATTATATGCCCTAGGAAGGCAACTTGTTTAAACTAAAAATCACACTTGTCCAATTTGGCATATAGTCAGTGATCTCTTAACAATTGCAAAGAAATCCTCAAATGCTCAGCGTGTTCATCTCCAGTCTTGGAGTACACCAGTTCATCATCAATGAAAATTACTACGAATCGATCAGATAAGGTGAAAAGATCATATTTAGCAAAGCCATAAATACAACTGGGGCATTGGTCAACCCAAAAGGTATGACTAAGATTTCATAGTGCTCATATCTTGTACTGAAAGCTGTTTTAGATGCATCTTGATCTCTAACTTCCAACTGATGATATCCAGACCTCAGATCAATCTTTGAAAAGTGAGTTGCACCCTGTAATTGATCAAACAGTTCATCAATTCTAAGCAGTAGATACTTGTTTTTTTATTGTCACCTGATTCATTGCCTATAATCAATATACATTCTGAGGGTGCCATCCTTTTTCTTTATAAACAAAACTGGGGCTCCCCATGGTGATGTGCTAGGTGAATGAACCCCTTATCTAGTAAGTCTTGAAATTGTATCTTTAACTCATGTAGCTCTGCCGGTGTCATTCTATATAGAGCCTTAGAAATTAGAGTTGTACCGGGTACTAGCTCTATAGTAAAATCTACTTCCCTAATAGGAGGAAGACCAGGTACTTCATCAGGGAACACATAAGAAAACTCACAAACCACAGGTATCTCTTTTAACTTCTTAGGTGGTTTTTTCTCAACAATGAAGGCAATGTACCCTTCGCAACCACTATGAATCAATCTTTCTCCTCGAAGTGCTGAGATTAGCCTAGTATTCAAACTTTTCTTTTCACCCTGGAATATAATACTTAGGCCGATTTTATCTACCTTTATGGTGACAGTCTTACTGAAACAGTCTAAGCAACCCATATACTTAATCAACCAGTCCATGCCAAGGATTACATCGAAATCGTGCATTGGTAACATGATGAGTTCCGCTGGAAAAAGGACCTTTCCAATTAGAACTCGATAACCTAAGTAATAGTCCTCACAAGTCACCCGCTTGCCAACAGGAGTGATAACACTCAACACATACGGTAGCCACGCTAGCGGCTCTTGTATCCTACCAGAGAATTGGGGTGAAATAAAAGACTGCGAAGATCCTGAATCAAACAACACCTTAGAGTCTATATCACAAATAGAAACCGTACCTACAACCACATGCTCCGTTGCTTCCGCTTCTTCATGAGTCAATGCATAGGCGCAGCCTTGCCGTGGGGTTGGTTCTGCTGTCCCTATTTCTGCTGTCCTTGCTTTTGTTGACCTTGACTCTATCGTGTCTGCCCTTAGCCTTGCCTCACCTGCTGTTGTTGACTTGGAGGTGCGGGCAATGCTACTCTAGAAGGCACTTGATACAGCTACTGGGGTGGGGCTTAACCAGAACCTTTTCTTCTTGGGCATTCTAATAAGCAATGGTCTAATGAGCCATATCCAAAACAAGCTCCCAAAGGCTTCCAACATTTACTTGTCTCATGGCCTTTTCTGCACACACCACAGACTAGCCTCGACGTCCCACCAACAACTCCCTTTTGTTTCTTAGAGTGTTGTTGACTTTTCCCAGAAGGTGGGGCACTCCTCCTAGACTCTCCTAAGAAAAAGCTTTTCTCAATTTCTTCAGCCACATAGGCACTCTCCATAGCATCATCATATTGTGTCGGACGCTAGAAAGCCTTAACGTGTCCCTTAATAGCAGGCCTCAACCCTTCGATGAACCTCTCAACTCTTTTCTCCTCAATATCAATCAAGTCCAAGGCAAAGCGAGAGAGTTGGCTAAATACTTGTACGTACTCTACAATTGTCATAAAGTTCTGCCGTAGGGTGAGGAACTCAGCCTTCTTCTTACGGATCACATGTTCTGGAATACACTTCTTCCTAAATTGCCTCTTGAAAGCTTCCCACATGATAGCATCTGGCATAGCCTTAATTTGATCATAAATACTCTTTCACTATGTATTTGCGATATCTGAAAACATGGATGCTGCAAGGACCACTTGCTGCCTTTGTGTGCAGATTAGGGAATCAAAAACATTCTCTATATGTATGAACCATTTGTTGGCTTGTAATGGATCCTCTCGTCCTATGAACTCTGTAGCTCCCCTTTTCCAAAATTTCTCATACAAGCAATTAGGATCTCCGGGCTGGTTCTGGCTTTCTAGAAGGGTGGCTAACTACATTTGCATGGTTGCTTGATTGGTGATGCTAGCGGCCAATTAATGCATCAACATCATAAATTGCTCCTCCGTGTTATATGTGGGATAAGGAGGGGGTGGTGGTGGAGGATCCACACCATCCAATTCGACATTTTCATAGTCATTACTGCCCGAACTATTCTTTGTGCCAGACCTAGATGCCATTTACTTGCAATTATAACAAAAATCATTCATAAACAGTACATTAGTAAGGATAAATTATAAATCTTTATATAAAATCCATCCTCGATTGAACCTATTGTAACCTCACTACATTTTCTAGAGTTGCTAAGCCTTTTAATTGACTTCTTAGTGGCTCTGATACCATTACTTACATATGTCACACCCCGATCCTGAGAATTGGGGATTAGAATGGGCTCACAGGGTGTGAATACGTAATCACATAGTAATCCGTAACATGTGAAGATACCCACGAATTACTGCAACGGAGATTCCATAGGAACATGTGGTAAGACCAACAACACGTAGGTCTAATTTCAAACATAAAGCGAAAACTTGTGAAATACATCTGTAATGATCATAAGCAATGCATAGAAAAGAATATCATACCATATATAATAACTTAAGGCTTTTGATTAAACATTCCCAAACACATAAACGACATACTATCCACAATTCACTTAACCATGTTCATTTATACAAAACCAGTCCCAATAAGGCTAAAACTATTAACCCACTAAACAACCTCTTTCCCTGCATACTTCGTAATGACTAGTAGAAAATGTCGTCTTTCCATTCATCTATACCCCGAGGTACCATTGGGGCACCATCTAGGGATGCATCGTCATTTGGGTTGGGTTTGAAGCTGTACCTATAACACCAAAGTAGCACTGTTAACACGACAGTTAAGCAAATATAGAAATGCATAAGATCAGCATGTCGTATCAAATGAATTAAGGATTATGTATATATATATAGATTAAAGAGGGCAATAAATGCAAACTAGGCATGTTGTGCTTGAGTAATCATGAGTAACGAATCATAAACGGAATATCGTACACACTAATTAGCATCGACAAGGCTATATTCTCCCAAAAGAGAGCATATCATTAAGAGAGAGCGTGCATATGGGACGTTAAGGGATCAGACTAGCTTCCCGAGGAGTGCCGACAACTCCTCCATGGATTACTGCGGTAGCGACATAAAGATACCCAAACCAGTCCCGTCGAACCCAATAAGGGCACAAGCAAGTGGTGCCAACTCAACGTATCAAGACCGACTCGAATTCACATCTTTTATACATTTCAGCCATACTTATCATATCATACATAAGAGAGTTTGGTCTTAAGATCACATTCATTCATAGAAATCAGAATCTAACAAGTATTTGATAATCAATTAATGCATACGGGATTGAGCTACATCATGTTGAGGGCATGGTTTCTTAACAATATGAATGCATTCAAATTGAGAAGGTATTAAGGAAGTTTACAAGCCAACCCTATACTAGATAATCCGTGAACCCGAGGTCATTCAACACGATGTATTCATAAGACGTTCGGTGTCATTGTGTTACCAATCTTGGCGTTACATTGTGTATGTGAAGGACACCTCTACTTATGCCAACATCCATAACGTGACATTGATAATTCATCCGGGAAAATCGAAGGGGTTAAGTGACAGCTCTACATTTGTCGTCCTTATCATTTGAACACCATTGGACTAATTTAATTGTAGAAAAGATGCCATATCTAAAGCCCTGTAATGTCATTTGAAATTCTTAATCGCCTAAGTACACAGTGTTCTTACTGCTTAGCCGTACATATGTTACAGCTTAGCCGAGTGGCTTAGTTTTTCCCTCAAGTTCCTACGTATTTACGGTTTAACCATATATTAGCCTACGACTTAGCCATGCTAAGCCTACGGCTAGGTTGCGGCTGGGATACGGTTTAGTCATAATACAATCCATGGCTTAGCCGTAGGTAAGCCGTAGAAGGAAAGTTGGATTTCAGGCTCTTGGGAAAGCTCGCCATAAAATGTATTACGGCTTAGTCACGAGATGGTTACGGCTTAGCCGTAGTTCATTCTATGGCTTAGCCGAGGGTTAGCTATAGTACAAAAATGGGTTTTGGTACTCTTGGGACTTTGAGCCGTTCCCACTTACGGCTTAGCCGTGGCTTCACTGTAAGTTTCAGAAATTTTGAAGGTGATTCTGAAGCTCGAACTCAATGCTGAGTTTTGAATGAAAGGGGTTACAGGGAGCTTCATAAGGCTTCAAAATGTCACTAAGGGTTATCCAATACTCACACAACACCGACATTACCTATTCATGCTCTAATTCATTCAATTAAACATATATATATACTTAAATCAAAGAGGAAGGAGTTGTAACTTGAAAATTAAAGTGATCATTCAAAAATCAAAGTTGTAAACACACATGTAGCATCATATGTACTCTAATACTTACCTTTTTTCATAGTGATTGACCTTACTAACTCCTCCTTGGTATGTGGTAATGAAAAGCCTCAACAAAAGAATGAGTTCTCTATAGAAAGACATGCAAATGGTGAATCTAGTGTAGAATGCATGCATGTTGCATAATTGATTCTCCTTGACCCTATTAAACCCAAAAGATTTGAAATAGATGTTGAGTTTTCACCTTAGGGAGTTATAACTTGAAGGAGATGGTGATTCCTAAGACAAGAATGCACAAGGGAGGAAAGAGAAAATGGGTGGAAGCTTTTGCTATTGCATGCAAGGCTTCAAACTTTGCTTGGAGCTTCAAATTGAGATGGAAGGTGAAGAAGAGTGGAGATGAGAAGTGGTTCCAACAAAAACACAGAAGGAGAAATAAGGAGAGATGTTGGGTTCCTTCTTTTAAGCAATTTTTCTGCAGTTTTACATGCAAGCCAACATTTTTGGGAAATTACAGTTTAGGTCAAATGGACCTCAACTGGGTCAAGATGAGTCCGAATCAAGTCGAGCCCAACATGAAAGATGATCCACACAAAGAATTACATAAGATGCAACTAATGAGGTGTCAATATGATGCAAGGACAATTACAAAAGGGTCCTTAACTACCTAGGTATGGTTCGAACCCGACCCAATGACCTATCCATGACCCAAGCCCCAAAGGTTTTAATTAATATAAAATAAGATTAATTAATATAAATTGAGGTTAGTTGGGATCAAGACCTTGCACCCCCTTCACCCACAAACATAAGCATGCACGCAGTGCGTACACACCTCGACATGCACATGCACACCAACCCACACACGCACGCTCACACACATAAAACCACCCATAAACAAACACACTCACATACCCACATCCATGCACACAAACCCACCCACCCACCCACCCACCCTAACGCTCACTCACCCACACACACCCACACACATACAGACATCCACGCACAAATCCACCCACCCACACCAGAAAAAAATACCCCAACACACCCACCCACCCACAAAGACACACACACGAATGCTTGGACCCACCCACACATATACATTGATCCACTCACAAAAACACACACCAACACATGCATGGACACACATACACACCCACACGGATGCACATATACCCACACACATGCACACCCACCCACACGTACACTCCAACACTCACACGCATGCACTCACACCCACACCCACCCACCCACACAAAGAGACACCTGCCAAACACCCACATGCACATGCAAACATAGAGACACACACCCGCGGGTACATGCCTACCCACATACACACAGACACACACAACCACTCACAAAGAACCACACCCCCACACACCCACATGCATGAGGGCACACACATCAACGCACCCACGCACACCCACTAACCCACATGTGCTCACACACCCACCCACTCACCCACCCACACTGACACCCACACAAATAGCTAACAGATATTGATAAATTATATAGAACTCTGTGCCATACCATTCTATACCTCTCTTAAAAAAGGAAAAAAAAGAGTATGTACCTGTTTGCCACACCTTTTTCATCTACAACATCACCATCTTCATTGCCAGAGAGATTCCACACTCCCATCTTAGTCGCGCGAGAGATTTTTCACTTGGGGAGTTGGAGATCTAAGGGAATCATTGATTTAAAACAATGAAGCAAAAGCTCAGAGACAAACTTTAAAGAGGGAGTGCCATTGCAGTGAAAAAATTAATTACATGCGAGCCGTTCAAGCTAAGCTTGGCATTCTAGTTGGCCCAAGTTTAGAAAAGTGGCTCAGCTGAAGCCAGCCCAACTGACAACAATAGGACAGCTCACAGGAGTATGTACTAGCCAGTAGCCACTTGGTAGTAGTTGGCCTGCGAGCATACCAGTTTAAAAAAAAGGGAAAATAGTATTCACTTGCTTGTGGCTGTTGGATAAAAAGCCAGTCTTACACTATGGTAAAATCTAGCACCACAACAATTCCTTACAAAAATATCAAAATTTGATAGTAAAAAGAAACCAATGGTTTTTATTTTTTTGCTACAAAACAATAGTATTGTTTATCTACTGAACTACAACATGAGATGCAGGAAACGGGGAAGAACAAAAATGGATAGTTGTTGAACAAAATTGAGTGCATAATAACAGCAATATCAAGCACTACTTCACTACCAATACACTTTTAGTAAAGAAAACATGAACAAATAGGCTTCAACTTATTGCCAATTGATCAAAATGACATACTATTAGAATAACAAATTTCTTCATACTGTAGGACTAATGGAAAAGTTCACCTTGCACTTTTCATTCACCATCAATGATGATGGCCACATCACATCCTTAAAAATTCTACTACTTGGTTAAAGACAAATTCTCACAAAAATTCATAGCAAACCAAGCACCAAACTATGTTCAATTTACATCTGAAAGATTAGGATCCATGTGTAGAGAGATGAAGTCTATATCATTTTATATGTGTATATGCTTACTTTCAAGTAATGATATAGATTACGGAGTACTGTAGGTTTTTTAAAAGGTACCTTTTGAACTTCTCAAGGTTAGTAGGTCAAATCCCAACTTTGTGGTTACAAAAATGGGAGCCAACCTACCCGACACCCTGTTACTGTCAGCTTATCATTGTTGGGGTTAATAAGAGTGTTGTTCCAATCATAGTAACTAAAGTATTATTTAGGTTCAACACAAGAAGGGTCAACTACAGTATTCCACATTATTGTGAAGTGAGGTCAGATGGTCTACTTGCCCCATACATGAGGAGAAAGAAACAAAATATGGAGCATAAACTTCACGTGCATGCATTAATTACATAATATATTGGTATAGTTATATATAGAAAAAGTCACAAATTGGTCATTTTAAGTCCTTTAATTATTGACCCTAGTTACAACATTCTTGATGATAATAATAATAATAATAATAATAATAATAATAATAATATTATTATTATTATTAAAATTCAGATTTCCCTTTTCATTTTTCTTAATGTGTTAATTAGAAATACAAGGGACACCTCCTCCTTGATATGAACAGTGATTGAAACACATGATTCATCTAGAATGTACACCACGAATACGCAACATAAGTAAGGTGCACTGGCCACCTGCAAGGAACTATGCCATATTCTAGATTGATTTTTCTATTACAAATTTAAATATTACTCCATAGTTAAGACAATGTTGCTATGCCTTTTAAATTATACTAAAAATTAAAAATATTTAATACTTAGTAATTTAAAATAAGATTGTTGATCCAATTTTATTGGTGGTATTTTGAATATTTTTAAGTGAACATTTGTATGAATTATTTAAACATTGTCCTATATCTATGAATTATATGTTTCACGATTTGGCAAGTTGAACACCTGGATACCCATACCAGTATTAAAGTCTAGTATCCCTACCCACATGTATGCAACTTAGACTAAATCCATAACCTTGATTTATCTCACAAATTCATCCCTACCTGTCATGTTCAGATATTCCAAATACAAGTTCTTTACATCTAAAGACAAAAACCAAAGGGTACCTTTATAGGATGAAGCTCTGGGAACCCTTTTTGAAAATGTGTCTCTGCTTCTTGCACTGCTAAGAGTATACTTTGTCTTGCTTCTACTAGTTGAAGATTAGAAGGAAAAGATATCTTGATACTGCTAAGTGCACAAACTAGAGGCGACTGAACAAGAACATACATCATATCAAATATATTAGTTTCATGTTGGACTCTAAATGAACTTAAATGGAATAAACATAGTTGAACTCAACTGTTCCCACACACACAGAAACACACACACACGCACACCCCCACACACGCACAAATCTCCTAAGGCATTATGCATAGCAGTTTCCTTTTCAAATATTGCAAAATTTTGACCAATATCAGCTAAAGCCTGAATGGAGTCAACAAAGGTAGATCAATAGTCAATACCAAGATGCCCCATTAAATTAATATATATCTAGCAAGCATATAGGAACATTGGGCCAAAAGGAAACCTTCTCATATTAAAGCCGGTGAAACGAATTCTTGATGACATGGATAGTAGTAAATTGGCCCTTAGTGTGGCGCATTAAATTCAAAATACAAATATGAAAGTACTGAGCAAAGGAGTAGGTTTACCCATGACCATGTCCTAGAGAGCATCTATTTCCATCTTAAATTTAGACAAAAGACCAATTAATCTTGGTATGCAATAACAAATGGATATTTATAAAAGCATACAGATTAATCAACTTTGATTTTCTATCAATCATATTCTGGGAAAATTAGAATTCAAGAATATATTCCAACATATGAAGGCTAACATTCTAGTTGCATAAAAGTCTTGAAAAAACTTAACAGTAGCACTTCCTTTGAAGAAAAATGGATGGAAATATTAAACCTATTTTAAATTGAGTGAGGTTTATTTAACCTAAAGCAATTATGGTATTCTTGGAGAATAAAAAAAACTAAATCTCACAAATTTCAGTCAATAAATGACAATGGCATGCAAAGAATTGCATAGCCTATGAAAAAGGGTTGTCGGGAGTAAGTATCACTCTTCAAGAAATAAGGGTTGTGCACCTAACTCAAGTGAAGTCTCAGTAGTTTATCAAGCAATAACAAGACACAGGAAAAGTTTTCCAACATTATTCAATTTATTTCAATTTGGGTTATAGCATCAATGTTTTTGCTAGACTTCTGGTGTGGAGATACAGTTTGGCTGTGAGATTTTACATCTTCAAGATTCCGACATCAAAAGATGACAAGATGGATAATGTTTTATTCATTATAAAAAACCTCTTCCCAAGCCCACTAAATAAGATGTGTTTGCCAAAAGAGGGGGAGAAAGAAGATTTTGGATAGCCAAACTCATTATACAATATTCTTTTAACTAATGTTTTAACAACTTCTGGGATTATAAGGAAATCCAGAACCACAACTAATTAGAGAAGGATGCCAAGCATCCTTTCATCAACTTAACATTCCCGGTTTAGAATTTCAATCTGAGGATTATGATCAGATTTGATAATGCTGAGTTATCTTCGCACTTTGTAAAGATCATCTTATAGGTGTTAGTAAAAATAAGGATAAATTTTTATCAGAGTTAACATTTACTAGCAGAAAGGCCCTTGCATTGCGCAGTTTAATCCTTTTGTGATGCATCATTGGTCTAGTAAAAATAAGGATAAATTTTTATCAGAGTTAACATTTACTAGTAGAAAGGCCCTTGCATTGCACAGTTTAATCCTTTTACGATGCATCATTGGTCTAGTAGAAAGGTCATGTGCTATTTTTTTACTTTTCAATTTACGATCATTGGTCTAGGACTCTAGGTTAGGATTGATCATGGACATTTTTTAAGAATTCTGTCTCTCAATAACGGAAGTATTACCTCTCTTAATAAGCAATCTAATTGCAGATTTTACCACTGATCTCAATAAGCAATCTAATTGCAGATTTTACCACTGAAATCAACCATGCATGAGACTTCTTCTTGTCATTCTAGATATGCATGATTAAAACATCCATGTATGATCTGTGTTGATCATTGTCCAACAAAAGTATACATCAGAAGTCATGCAATGGATATGTATGTGTATGACATTCTAGCCAAAGTCAACACAAGGATAGACCACTTGGCAAATATTCGAATAGAAATCTTAGAACAAAGAAAGACCACATGGTACACAATTATAATTTTGTTTTCCAAAAGTTACTTTTATTATTAAATAAAAGTAAAAGTAGAACCCCGCAATGTCCTCATTCAAAAGTCAATAGATCTTGAAAAAGTGATGGAACGCATAAAAATGGTCCAATTGATCCAAAATAAGTGGCACACACTAATCATCAAATCTTAGGCAATAAGCTAGTAAATCATTTGCTAAGGTAAGTTTGTGAGCAACAGATGAATTAACGCTTGCCTAGTTTCATGGAGGAATGGTTTCAACCAAAGGCTAAAACCTAGAAAATAAGAGGCACGAACTCGGCCTCTCTCTCCAATCATGAACTCCTTATGAACCCACATTAAATTCTTCGCTGAAATATGAAAATCTGTAGTCAAATGGCCAAGATCACACCCATAGAATTTGAAGCACTATAGCATTCACTCATCATGTTAAGACTAATTCCATCAGCTGCATGGCTGGCATGGTGGCACTTCCAACACCATCACTACTAAGGATTCTTCCCTTAGGAGTCGTTTATTTGCAATCTTTTACATATGCAAATGCTTCTCATGCATAAGGGTTACACATTTCTTTGTGCTCATTACACATAACTATTAAAATCACATTCACACTAGTCCTAAAAAGGATGCCAGTACACTTCATCCATGGTGATTGCATTCCCATGGGGCCCACGATCAAACACCCTCATTTTCTTCTTTCATGTGGCCCTATATTTGTCATCCAAACCGTTTAATTTATTTATTGGACTATAAACCCCTAGACCTCAAAGGTGATTACCTTAGATGTTCATAGAATTTAAGTGATTTGTGAAAAAATCCAAACTTATAAATCTAATTTCTGCACTATGGCCCCTAATTCATAATACGAACCATTCAATATTATTGCACAAATGATAAATATCAGGACATGTAGCTTCATATTTTAATTTATTTGATAATGAATGTATACCCATGATTTTTCATGGATTTTCAGAAATTTGTGAAAAACATCCAGAAAAAAATTTTCCAAGTAAATTTAAAACCATTGCATGTACTGATTACTCAAGTGAAGATGGTTATTTTGACAAACATGGTCATGTGTTTTATGTGTGTAATATTTAAATATGTAACATCTATGTATGTAAAACACATTTTCATATCACATGTAAAAGGTAAACAGCCCTTAAGAGTCAATTCAACACCAAGTAGCATTCCTGCCAACCAAAATATATCCATTAGTAATAACAAATTCCATCACAAAAGCAAGCTACATGCACTTGGACAACTTATTAGCCTCTCTATTTCACCTATATAGACTCCCCATACATACTCTCCAAGAACTAAAGAGGGAAAAAAGTTGCTAACTCCCTTCCTACCCCTCCCATAAGGTCATCAACAACTTCCAAAACTAGGGAAGTAAAATCAGGATAGTACTCAACTATCCAACCTGTAACCCATACTACATTAATTAGGATCATCTCTCCCACCACCAACAGCATCAAGAGACTATTTTATTAAACACTATATTAAGGATGGCATTGGAGCAGGTTTGGTATGCGTTGGGATATACCCATTCAATCTCAAATTTATCTTATCCAAAGCCAACCCGTCCCGTGATGGGTCATGATATATCATACCAAACTTGCCCCATTTGTCTAGACCAAATCAAATTTAAAGCTTAAAACTTCTAAATTATATAAAAATGCATGAGAGTGTGTGTAGTAGATATTAAACATGCCACCTTTTCTTCCCAGATGCCTTAATGTTAAGGCCCAAAACCCCTACACCCTTTGTAATATGTATATAAATATTATATATTTGGCAAGGCAGGGCAGGACAACAAAATCCAAACCAACCCCACACCAGGAAAACCACTACCAAACCAACGCCTAATAGGAGTGGGTCGAGGCAGGAGGTCACACTTATATCCAAACAATTGCCATCCCTACACTATAGTACATGTAATGCATATGATGCACAATAAAATCCTCTCTACCTAAAAAAATGGGGGGAATATGCTTCCAATCTTATTTTATATTTTTAGAGGCTCTAACTGTATTCACCTCTAAATCTACCAACTAATTAACATAGCCAAAAATGTTATTATATAATCCTAGAGATATATTTGAGAATAGAGTGCCAAAATACTAATGAAGTCAAATGCTGATGTAGCCTATGATCTTAAATTATAGTATAAAGTAGATCTCTAGGAATAACATGATTGCTAAAATATGCTTTTGTCATGATATTTGATGTCTATTCCAAGTAATGCCCACCATGTGCATGAACAATGCTATCGTCCACCTAATATCATTGGTTCAACAGTGTGCTAATATGGCATCTAGACACATTAACTATGGAATAACCATAATACAAAAATATGCCTTAAGATGATCCTAACTGTAACAATCCCAAACATGCTACAAAATCATGTTCTAAGTTTGATAAATAATAACAATCCAAAGGAGCCATCTATCTCCCATACAACCACAAAACATAAACTTAGTGTTGTACCTTAATACATCATAATAGTAAGGAGTAAGGCAATGGAAAGACCTAAGTGTGGCCAAGGTTAGGGCAAAACATCAGCACCAATAGAACATCCTAACCTTGTCAATCTATGGTCCATAGAGTCAAATGACTAAAAATTTTGTGTGTGTTTTTGTGCAACAAAAGAACTCTTTAATCCAATGTTACAAAGTCAGAAATGTAAAATTAGGATGCGCTTGTGACTTGTGGGTCAGAAAGAGGGTTAGAAGAGTGGACCAAGTTGCATCCAAAATGGACATATGCATATATCTAATGGTGCAGGCAATACACACCTGATCACTACAAAATGCTTATAAACATGCATACAGGTGTGTGTGCATGTGTTAGATTGATGCCTTTAGAACAGAAGCTTTGAAGAAAAGTGGAATGACAATGAAACTAAAAACACTATTTTCTACAGCACAAGCACAAAAGAAATAGACAAAGATCTTGCTCAATCTGCAGAGTATGGGGGAAATTGGAATAGATTCAAGAGCAAAAGTGACAATGCAATATTTTGTATTGCACAAAGTATCCATACAATACCTTTGAAGAAGGAAAAGGAGCAAAGGCTCCTTCTGCAAGACACTTCAACTTTTGCAAACAGTTAAATTCAACTATGATCAACATATATTAAATTACCTAGTTGAAAAACTCATCCAGCCTCCAAGCCTAATCGATAATACTCCCCTCAAAAGTGTCAGTCATTTCAATAACATTTGCAGAAAAGGCACCTCGGAGAGAAAACAATTACTTAGTAAAGCCAATAAAACAAAATCAAGCAAGATCATTTTTTTCATATAAACAAAAATGAAGATGCAAATTGCAAAATCCTATGCAAGTCATAAACTTCCTCACACGGACTAAGAAATGCAAAACTCACTCAACTAAATTAAAGGAGATGTTTAAGTCATAGATAGAATTTGAGAACAAACAAAACATCAAACTGGTTTCAATGAGCTGCTATGAGGCTATAATGTGCGGCAAATTACTTTAGGTAATTGTTGCATTGTGTGCATATACATCTTCTGAGTAATGAATGCTTGTCTAATTGATATAGCATGTGCATTAGATTGAGACTTTCAATAAGCTCGATGGCCTAATAAGTTCTATATGGTTTAACATTGACCTTGAAATATACACTACTTCATGCACTAAATGAACTTGTTGAGAAAGTGCATGCCCATAAATTACAAATAATGCCCCTAGAAAAGAACTATGTCTTCTTGCTTATTATAAGCAGAGGAAACTTTCGCAATTGAAAGGAAGTGCATAGTATAGACGCCAAACATATCTTCACTACATCCACCTTTGATCATCTATAAATGGCATCCATCAAGTATGGTCACACAGTTGATCCACATACTCTTCCTCATTATCTCCAATTTCCATTCCCATTGAATTTGCTTTCAACAATTCAAATCTATAAAGCTAAATTGTTCACAGAAGTAATTTACAGAAATGAGCAAGTGCTTGTACTGGAGGTGAAAGCTGTCAAACCTGTGCAATTCTTCTTACATTGTCATGAAGTTGTTCTAAAGATGTTGCCGCATCTCTAATCTCAAATATAGCATTCAATTTATCTCTGGTGATGAAGCATCTTGCAAGAGCTACAACTTGATGGTGATCAAAATCATTGAATGTACCTAACCAACTACTGAATTAGTCCTTGTCACAAATAATGACACTAATAATTATTCAGTGGATTGAACTAAACAATCACAATAGAACATTAGTTCAGTGAAAAGGAGTTCATCACCCGTGTCTCTCAAGCAGGTAACAGGCCCCTTTAATTGGACAACATCAACATGAACAGGCCTCTTCAGAGCTCGTGAAGGATTCTACAATTCGTCACAAAAAATTTTAAGCTACAGGTAGCAAACGAGAGAGCATAAACAAGAGATAAAGTATTCAAATCTAGTAGCATTGTGATTTTTAACACAATCCAAGGAATATGCTAGTTGTCATAAGATTAAATAATCCCTAATTTTAAAGAAGCCAAAGTAAGAATAATTATATACAGAAATGTTTCTTAGGGCAAATAGCGCAATTCGATTATGAAATATAACCCATACATCATCTTGGGCTTTCCAATATACATGGTGAATGAACGTCTTTACCAGGCAAATGGAGCAAATACGTTGTCAACATTGAATAAAATAATATTACTCGGGATACTCGCATTGTTGACCTAAGCTGTTGGATTTCATAACTCACATCAGCTTTCCTTTGGAAGCATTTGATTTCTTACTCATTTTAGCAAAGACTGAAAGAGCAACATGAGTGCATTTTTTAAATAAATCAACTTAAAAAAGAGTTGAAGCATTCAAATCTAGTAGCATTGTAATTTTTATCACAACCCAAGGTATATGCTAGCTGTCACAATAATAAGCAATCCTTAAATTTAAAAATGCCAAAAGTAAGAATACTTATATATAGAAAAGTTTTATTGGTCAAAATAGAGCAAGTCAATTATAAAATATAACCCAAACATCATCTTGAGCTTTCCGATATACATGGTGAATGAACATCTCTACCAGGCAAATGGAGCAAATAGGTTATGAGCATTCAATTAAATAACATTACTTGGGATTCTTGCATCTTTGACGTGAGCTGTCGATTTCATAATTCACATCAGCTTTCCTTTTGAAGCATTTGATGTGTTGCTTGTTTTGGCAAACTGAAAGAGCTAGTATTGCAATCTACGATATGAGTGCATTTTTTAAGTGAATCAATTTAACAGGGCTTCATGATACTAAAAAGTAAAAATGCTAATAACTTTTTTAAAGTAAAAGATCTTGTCAACTAAAAAAAAGATAAATAAAAAATAGGAACAACCAATTGATGTTCAGTTTTATTAGCCAAATGCATAAGGATATGGGACCAGAATGGTAGATTGTATGATTAAAAGTAAGTATAGCATTTCATTACAAATTAACTAAATTTCATAGGCATGTAGGAACCAAAGTGGCTTGCATAGTCATAAGAATAGTATTAAATGAGAAGCAATAATGCAATAAAATATTAGCAGTATACATCCAGCAATTATTCCAACAACATATTTGTTCACATTTAGGCAATAATAAGGAATTTACCCAAAATAATAATAATAATAATAATACTATGGAAAGATGCATACATTATAAGTGGATGAGCTACTAATTTCTTCTCTAGTTCCTCAAATTGATCAACCAACTCAGAAAACTGCAAGTCTTGAATGCCCATATCCTGTAGAATGGAGTAAAAAAAAATTTGAAAATATGTAAGAAGATTAAATGAAATTTTTGTAGTTTAATCCTTCAAACACCTCTTTTTTGTTAACAAAGCATAATCAAGTCTCACGTAATGCAAACAATATTTCCTACTACAAAACAGCAAAAGCTACAAAACAATAGTATTGTCTCTCCACCCAACCACAGTATGAGATGGGGGAAAAGGTGAAGAACAAAAAAGGATAGTTGTTGAACAGAACCGACTGCATAATAACAATAATCTTAGGGACTACCTCACTACCAGTACACTTGTAGCAAAGAAAACATGAACAAAAGCCTTCAACTGAATGCCAATTGAAAAAAATGACTCACTAATAGAATAACAAATTTCTTCATACTGTAGGAGTAATGCAAAAAGTCACCTCACACTTTTCAATCACCATCAATGATGAGCACCACATCACATCCTTAAAAATTCTACTACTTGGTCAAAGACAAATTCTAACAAAAATGCATAAGGAACCAAGCAACAAACTACGCACAATTTGCATCTAAAAGATTAAGACCAAAGTGTAGAGAGATCAAATGTGTATCATTTTATATGTTTATATGCTTACTTTCAAGTAGTGATACAGATTATAGAGTATTGTAGGCTTTTTACAAGTACCTTTTTAACTTTTCAAGGTTAGTAGGTCCAATCCCAGCTTTGTGATTACAAAATTGGGCCCCATCCAACCATGCCCCTTTTGGTGGCAGTTTATCACTGTTGGGTTAATAAGAGTGTTGTTCTAATCATAGTAACTAAAACATTAGTTAGCTTCAACACAAGGATGGTCAACTGCAATATCTCACATTGTTGTGAACTGAGGCGACACAGTCTACTTGCTCTAGACATGAGGAGAAAGAATCAGAATAGGAAGCGTAAACATCACATGCATGCATTAAATACATAATATAGTAGTATAGCTATAAATAGAAAATAGTCACAAATTGGTTGTTTTAAGCCCTTTAGTTATTGATCATAGTTACAACATTCTTCATGCTAATAATAAAAATAATTTATTAAAATTCATATTTCACTTTTCATCTTTCTTTATGTGTTAATTAGAAATACATGGTACACCTCCCTCTTGATATAAATCATGATTGAAACACATGATTCATCCATAATATACACCTCAAATACACAACATAAGTAAGACGCACTATCCACCTGCAAGGAACTATGCCATATTTTAGATTGATTTTTCTATTACAGATTTAAACATTACTCCATGGTTAATACAATGTTGCTATGCCTTCATACAAAAAAAAAATAAAACTATTTAATACTTGATAATTTAAATTAAGATTGTTAGATCAAATTTTATTGGTGGTATTTTATTTTTTTTAAGTGAACATTTGTATGAATTATTTAAATATTGTGCTATATCTATTAATTATATGTTTCACAATTTGGCAAGCCAGACACCCAAATACCCTTACTAGTATCAAAGTCTGATATGCTTACCCACACATATGCACATTTGACTAAATCCACAACCATAATTTATCTCACAACTTCATCCTTACCTATCACGGTCAAATATTCCAGATACAAATTCTTTACTTCTAAGACAAAAAATAGAGGATATCTCCACTTCCTACACTACTAAGAATATACTTTGTCTTGCTTCAACTGCTCAAAGATCACAATTCAACAAAGAAAAACACTGGAGGGATAGTGTAAAAGTAGAAAAATGATTCTCGAGCGATATTCTTCTTATATATAACATGTTTCCAAGATATAAAAATAAAATGAAGCAAGTTTAAAGGTGAAACAACAAATGGCAGTAATCATTAAGTTTTGGACACAGTGCCCACAAAGGCTATTCAAAAAGACGCTTAAATTCCCTAAAATTAATAAATAAAAAATACATACCCCTCTCCTCAACAATCTCAAGGTCCTCACCAAAAGCTCAAAATTGTATTGAATGCCAACTAGCAACCATTTACAAAAATTCTGGTTGCTTGAGGAATGACTACAGTGGATAGTTCCTACAACAAACAAAGTGAACCCTCTCATAGAAGGGGAAAATTGTAGAGATTTAGTAGGTTGTTGGATATTTTTAAATTAAATACCTCAAAATTTGTAGTGCTCCATTCTTCTAAAAGTTCCAAGATAGGATGTGCAGCTAATTGAACTATTATGTATACCATCAAAGCTAGATTCTTCATAAGTCCACAGGTCCACCATAGCACCCAGAAGGTATCCATTGATGTTGAACAATAGTAGTAGAACTGGAACTGATTTAATAAATAATAATAGTAACAGTGAATAACATATATAGTAATCGTAATATCAATAATGACTTTAGTGAAAACCTAAAAATGTGTAAACATACACACATATGTTTACAAGGATTTGCTTATAGCCCTCGCATATACCTAGCTCAACATCTGTAATTTTTTTTCCTAATCTTTGCTTTTATTCTCATTTTTTTAATCATTTTACACAAGTAAAATTAGTACATATCAAATTTTCATTATCCAATTGAATTGCAATTATTGAAAATTTCACTTACACAAATACACATGCTGTTAACATGCAAGTGTGTGCATGCAAACGCATGTGACTCTATGATTATAGATCAAGCCTCTACCACAAGTGACACATGCCTTTCTTAGTTTCCTAGTGTGATTAATTTGATGTTCATGGATAAATATAATATTCTATCTACATTAATTGGGTAAATAGAAATTTAGGATTGGATCCTAACTAGAATTGATCCATAACTTGAATAATTGAACCCAGAAAATGGTCCATTGCAAAGTTTTGGGATGGAACCTTGGGTAACCAGGTAAGGTCTATTGACATCTCCGCCATCTGTTTTCACTGTGACATTTACCTGCACTTCCGATGTTTTAGTAGGACACATCAAACCCCAATGGGAATTGTGTAGCTATTAGGGTTTTGCCAATTTCCTTAATTACATAAAAAGAACACTTAACTAAGAGGATGTAAGCGGATGCAAAACACCATGTAAAACAACACTAACACTTAGATTGTTGCATACCATCACATCCAATAGGAGAGTTCAACCTTTGCAAATGAGACAAAGTAGATGCATATGTCAAGTGATTCAACACCTATAAAAAAGATGTAAATAATATATATATTATAGAAATTGTAAGCAAAATATTGTGCTCGAATAGAGCTACTCTAAAAAAATGGACAAGTGAGTTAGTGAAAACAATAAAAAGGAAAGAAATAGAGAGGAGACATGAGAAACTCTAGCTCTTCCCCAATTTCCAGTAACAAGGGAGTACTTAAGGCCACTAGTGATAGTTTTAGCTTTGATTGCAAATTGCAAGTTCACATCTTTTCCATTACCGGCACACTGTACCATGCACAAAAATGAGTGAGGGTTGAGTTGATTTGTATAACATGAGAACTAGATAATGGATGAGATCATGAGAACCCTCTGAACATATGCTCGCACATCCCTGGTCAACTTTCTAAATAGCTGTATACGAAGAAATTATTATTATCAGATGATAAATATTAGATCTCTAAACATCAAAAAATGCATTTTATTTCAAGGTTTCCATACAGAACAAACCATTCTAAACAAGCCTCCGAGTAAAAGACCAGCAAGTTCCAGCCTTTTGTTACCGTAGTAATCCCTATCATCCTCTAGCCTTTAGACAAGCACATAAAGAAACAGTCAATGAATGATAAACCTAGCAGAATACAAAATTTTGAGTTAAGAAAAAAGATAACAACCAACACAGTAATATGAAGACTGACCAAGATAACAAGCTTTCTTGTTTCACAATCACCCACACCGACATGCGATAGCATTTCTTTCTAAAGAATTTATTTGGCATACCTACAGAAAAACCAATGCGACCAATTCAACATGACATAAGAATTAAGATGAACTTAACCCCATGTATTACAACCACAGTATGGTCATTGCTAATGTAATATACAAAAATGAAGATGATACTGCCACTAAAGGAAGAAATTGACGCATTTTTAACCCGCTTCTCCCTTGTGACACCAACAGTTGAACCTCGCTTGCCAATGTAGTCGAGTGCCACCTACAGAGAGAAGTACCCACAGCAATGTTCCATGAACTCCTCCACTATCAGAATGCAATGAATCCTAAATATTTACATGAATAAAGGTGCAGTAAAAAAAACCAATAATAAAGCCATGGCTAATAAATCAAAATGATTCAGGCTTGGGTCAACTAAGGACACAACAATGACTGTTACACAAAAATATGTGTGCTTGCATGGAGCATATTTGTACACAAGTAACAGAATGGAAAAGGACTATATCTCCAATTAAGCCCCAAACTTTAACAGATAACAGTGTCTTACCCACAACATTAAGAAACTAAAAGTAGATGAATAAACAATCAATCATGGCATGCGATGCCATTAAGAAACTAAAAGTAGATGAATCAACAATCAATCATGGCATGTGATGCCCTTTGCATGTGTGAAGATTTTCATTGCTTAGAAGAAATGTTAGTTAAAACTTGATGGTCAAAACAAGTAGAAATAAGGAGGAGAGGGGGGAAGAAGTTTGGGGTGGGGGGGGGGGGGTGGTGGGGGGGGGGGTGTGGGTTAAATGACACTAGTATCCTAGTGATATAAAAGACCCTAACAATTGGGCTTCAAGCATTTGGCCATGAGAAACATCCCCATGCCCATCACCATGTGGGTCCCCAGGTGGGCCCCATACGCTTGAGCCGACGCCCTTATCCTCAGCTCGAGATGAGCTTGGGGGGACCCTATATACACACACATACGCAGGCCCACATAAGTGGACATGCACACAAGCACTTCCATGCACATACACTAGTTATTAGGTGCACCCGATGCTCACCAGTAGTTATCAAGTCCACCCAATGATCATATTACGCACTAGGAGTGGGACCCACTTGATGTTCCATCTACCTAGTGTTCACATGTACCCACTGAATTTTACACAATTCCTGATTTTGCACCCATTTGAATGGACGAGATTGTTGGATCTATATACCCATCTGAATGGATTGTACAACCGTTAAACTAATTATGAGGCCCACATGGAGATGATTAGGTTTAGGGATGGGTTTAATTGTTGAAGAAATGGGGGGGGTGCCTAGGGTTATATTTTGATCCCCCTAGGTCCCAGTCCCAGTTGGGGCCCCATGTGGTGCCCAAATCGAGGCACGCAAATTATCTAGTGCATGATATATATATATACACACACTCACACGCTATGATCCATTGCGTGCACCTCATTGTGGGGCCCATCTGCTGGTCCACATGGGGATGGGGCTCGAAGGTTGAATCAATGCTTCTTTTTTCACGTAAATCTTAGCTTTATTAAAATTCCTCACCCCAATAAGAGGAGAGAAAGCTAACACCACCTCATGGTTCGCATAAAAAAGGATACAACCTTTTATCTACCGGTCCCAACATACCTCTAGCTAGCCCCTTATTGTCATGCCAATCAACACTTCATTTGTGAGCCCCATAAGTACACAAGTATGAACCAAATATCAATCTCATTAGCTGATCCTAACCACTTGAAAGTTCACCCTTGAAAATTCACTTTAACCATCTAATAACCACTAATTAGATGGTTAATGCACTAAGCCACACTACATCCCTAGAAGAGCCACCATTTGAATCTAAGGTAACATGCCTACACACACCATGTCTATGGTGGATAGATTACTGATATTTTTCTTCAGGCTATCAATGTCAAAAGATGAACTATATGGTCCTACATTGTAGACATGCACATTTCCTGAGGTGCCATCTGTAAAAGCGGGGCACGTGGTTACGTGATCCATAAATACCCACTGTGACCCCATTGATGAGTTTGCAAAAGGCAATGCAGTGGACCTAATTAATGATGAGTGTTAGGCCCAAGTGATGGAGAAGAAGGATGTTGTACTCCAAGCCTAGACCGTTAGATGGAAAAGCCTATTAATTCAAACCCACCTTGGTGGCATGCCATCCCTATAGGCCTAAATGGGCCAATGTCAGGCTTGTCTGGCTCAAACTGGCCCACACCCAAACTATTGACCTAACCTAACCATGCCCATGATCTACCCCACACCAAGACCATTGACCTGACTTAGCCATGCCCATGACTTACCCCTTGGGCTCACATAACCAAGTTAGTCCTAATTTGTGACTTGCAGACCATGGATTAAAAAATTGGATGAGGCTAGGTTGACTCAGACGAGGCCTTAAACTAGTTGGATCATATGGTGTAAGGTCCAAACTTGAACTAATCTCAATTCATAATAATTAATCTTACTTTACCTTGATTAATGCTTATTTAGACTAATTAAACTCAAGTCCACTTGGGTTTGGGTCATGGATAGGTAGTTGGGTCAGGTTCGTATATTACTTAGGTAGTCAAGGACCTTCATGTAATTTAGAGCTACATGGTTAGCATCGTTTTAGCATCATAATAGTTGCAACATGTGTATTTTATCTTATAGATTAACTTTCCTATTTGGCCTAGCTCAATTCAGATCCATCTTGGCCGAATTAGGGTCCCATTTGACTCAAACTGTAATTTCATTGAAAAGTGGACTTGCATGCAAAATTCCATAAATTTTCACTTAAAGAGGGATAACCTTTGTTCCCTCTTCATTTCTCCTCCAATCCCTCCACTAGAGCTCGATCTAGCTTCTCTTTCCTTTCACTCTCCTTCTCATCAAATTTAAAGCTTGGAGCTACTGCATGTTGGAGCCAAGACTCTCATTGTCCTCCTCATCATCTTCTTGCTTGTCTTCTCCATTGGAATCTCTCCATTCCATCTCCTCTTCTCCTCTATAACTCTCTAAGGTGAGGATCCCATCACCATTCCATTGCTTTGAGTTCAAATGAGTTAAGGAGATTCAAATAAGCAACATGCGCGCATTTCCTACTCAATTCACCCATTGCATGTCTTGCATGTAGTAGGATTATCTTCTATTGAGGCTTTTTTCAACATCAAACCAAGGGAGAAGTTGATTGAGGTAAAGAACTATATTAGAAGCAAGTATAAAAGTATATAGTACTACATGCATGTCTATTATGTTGATTCTTAAAGAATTTCCGTGTTCATGCTATGTTACAGGTCTTACACATTTAATTATGAGAATGTATGATATTTATGAGTTAATGAAGGTAATGTGAGAATGAATGATAGGATTAGGTGAATGAGGACCCAACTATAATGAAATGTAACTTGGGATGTAAAATGGTAGGATCAATCAGAGAAATTAGAACAAAAGCTAAAAAGTTCTCTACTAAACTTGTGTTTCAGAAATAGCTTTAGAAAAACTAAAGCTTATGGCTAAGCAGTGAGTACATTATGGCTAGGAATTCAGAGAGCAGATTTTGCAACTTTCTTTTATGGTTAATGATGAGTCTTTAAAAATGCATATTTTTATATACATTCTAGACCATTTTAAGGACTTATTGACTCAAAAGAGCCTTATTTAGTGTGAAATTATGGCTTTAAGCATTTTCAATTCATTTTAGTATTTCTTTGTATAATTTGCTTAAAAACTACACTTTTTTCTTACATTCATGAAACCTGCCAATTTTGGAAATCTATTTTTGAAAAGTTTTGTGAATATTTATATTCTCATGAAAAAGCTCAAATTTTTATCACCATTAGATCATTCACATAAAATCATGAAAAATGGTGTACATTTTTATTATCATTTCATGAGAGATGGGCCCGCATTCATGCATTTGTAATCCTAAGGTTAAAATTATCTATCTACATGAATTTACATTTTGTTTTGTAGGAAATTGATGATATGGGTCCCATTTTCAAAGAATTGAGGCAAGGAATTTATTTTCAAAAGAAAGGAGAGAAGAATTGAAGAAAGGAAAGAAATTGGAAGAAAAATGCAAAAAATCGGCTTCATGGTCCCACACACATGCACATGTGTAGGGTACACTTGTGGGACATCCAAGATGGGGTCCATCTATTTGTTGCACATTTCAAGATATTTTCAAGATAAATTTGAAGAGAATCCCATCAAAGATGAAGAAAAAAAGCCACATACGACTTCTTCTTTGAAAGGGAGTAGAATTGAAAAAAAAAATTAAAAGAAATACCAAGTAAGCATGGACATCCAACACTATTTTGGATTAGATTTGTGTTGCCAAATAGAGAAAAAAATCAAGGGAGTATTATCCGAGAAAATCTCTTTGATTTTGGAGCCAACAAGGAAAACTTTCCAAAAAAAGGACAGTTGACAATGCAAGAGGTAAAGGAGGAAGATTCTACACATCATGTGGGCCATGCTTGATTTCAAGTGAGGATTTTTCTCTCAAATATCTTTCAAGAGAATCTCAATGCAAGGTGGCAATGATAAGAAAGGAAAGAAGAAGCAAAGAAGGACTTCCAAAGCAACAAAGAAAGAAAGAAAAAAAAGAAAAAAGAAAAAAGATACCCCATTGGAATTCACTCTTGAAGCATGAAGTGACAGCCATATTTTTTTCAAATTTCAATTATTTTGAAGATATTATCAATTCAAGAGAGGATGGAAACTTCGGGGCTTGAAAAACTATAAATAGGACACCCTAGTGGTAGTCTAAGGCATGGAAAGTGCTCCTCTCTAAATCTCTACACTTCATTTTCTTCATCTCTCTCTCTCTCTTCATCATAATCCTCAAGGAGGCTTATCCCTGAGGCCACACTACACCCTTGAGAGTTTCACTAGAAGAGGTTCTTTTTTCTATCCTTGCATATATATATTTATTTTATTTGTCAATTCATTGTAAAGAATTTACATGTTAGTATAATGCTTCTTAAATTTTTCTTCTTTTCTTATGGTTTGTGTGAGTATTTTATGAATGTTTCTTCTGCTTGAATTGATGACTCAAGATACTAGGATCAAACTTGAAGTAATCACAAACCCAGTTAAAAGAAAATTTTTAAAAAGATAAATCTACTACATTTACTTTTCTTATCTACTAAATTTAAATTTTCTGCAATACTACTTTTAAATTTCTACACTTTTATTTTATTTTCCCGCACTTTTATTTAAATTTCTGTACTTTATGTCCTTACACAGTTTTTTTGTTTCACTGCTGAAACTTCCATTAGGTTCGTGCATATGTAATTTTTAGAGTCATATTGAATAGTGTTGGTCATAGAAATTCAAAAAACATGCTGCACGTCTAAAAATATGTGTTTAAAGTTGCTTAAAAACAGTCCAGATTTGTGCAAAAACTAATCTTAACAAGGCTATGTTAGATGACTTGTTGCAAATCTGATTTGTACATGTTCATATCAGTCAAATGTTTGGTGTTCACCATTGTCTTACAGCTGAGTTTAGACTTGGAAAATAACTAAAAGCAGTCTTAAACTTTGTGCAGAAAATAGTTTTAATCAGATTCATACTGGACGTCTTTCACAAACAGAAATTGCACACATTCATGCTTACTGATTATAGCATTTTTTAACATCTGAAATCAGACTTGAAATAAATTTAAAAACAGTTAACAATCAGTCCTGAAACTGTCAAGAAAACTGGCCCATGTTCAAGAAATTATGTGACAGATTTGTGAATTGTTTTAACTACTTTTACACACTGATTTTTTCTGTGTTAAAAAGTTGAGGATTCAGATCTGAAACTGAATTAATTTTGTAGTAAAAATCTGATTTTTGAATGTTTATCGGCAGCACACATCGTTCTAATGCATCATACCCTCACATGCCCCCATTCATTCATGCATTAAAACATTCTTTGCATTAGATTAGTTCACTTGCTTCTTCCATCTTGTAGTTTTTTTTTTTTTTTTTTGAAGTTTGCCTTGTTATTCATGATAAAGTAGTTTAGGAAATTTTAAGTTTCAGTTTTTTTTATTAGAAAAATTCATGTGTGATAGTTTAGGATAGATTCTTTCTTAATTTAGAAAGTTGTATTGTTTAGTTGTTTGTACAATCGTATTGTATGTTGTTGTTTTAGAAATTTGTTTAGCATTAGGAGATTGCTAATTTGATTTTTTTTTCCATTTAGAGTTTCTTCTAAACTTAAATTTCTTTCTTGAATAAGATTTAGAAATCTTTTTATTTTTAAAAAGTGTAGATTCTTAGCTTAATTTAGTTTCTAATTTAGGAAGTTTTTGTTCTCTTTCACATTAGTTTAATTTTTTTCTAACTTAATTTAGTTTTTTTAGTATGTTTCTAATTTTAGTTTTTTATTGGAAGTTCTAATGTGTGTTTTCTTTTGCAGAATTTTTTAGTTTTCTTTTGGAAGTTTTAAAATTAGGAATTTTAATTTAGGTATTGTCATTGTATTTGTATAATATTTTGGAATGTACTTACTTGTTGGATTTTAAATTAGGATAGTTTTAGAATTTTATTTAGGCAGGTAAAAAGTTAAAAACTTCTTTAAACATAGCTCACTGTAGATTCGACCCCGTACTTACTGGGATATTACTACATCGCATCTGCACTTGGAGTTAACGAATAGCTAACTCATGAACAAGCCGTGGAATGCACTATGGCTAAGCTATAACCAAGACGTGGACTAGCCGTACGCTACATTTGGCTAAGCCGTAAGACAATACACGGCTGAGCCATAACTGCGAAGTAATTTAGTAAAAAACCTTGTACACATGGCTAAGCTGTAACCCATACACGGCTAAGCCATCAGCATACAAAAACTTAGGGAAATTAAGGACTCTCAAAAACTTGTAGGGCTTTAGTTATGGCACCTTTACTTTAATTAAAATAACCTAATGGTAATTAAATAATAAGGAGGAAGAGTGTAGAGCTATTACTCATCCCCTTTGATTTTCTGGATTGTTTCTCAATGTCACGTCATGGGTGTTGGCATAAGAATGTTAACCAAGTGGGTCCAAACCAAATTGGGTTCATTATCTTGGGTAGTTTCCCTAATTATATTAGCAATTTCCTGTTTGTTAAACAATAGTCTCTTAATAGGATTAGGACTTTCCTCTATCTAAAAATAGAGTTCTTGGGGGATAAGGAAGTGATGATTATATGTATGATGAAATCTGTAACCCTAGACATACGCTGAGATTCCAAGCCTGTAGATTTACAGATTTGAGGGGAACCTAGTGGAAATTGGTTTCCCTTGGAAGTAGACATCTTTGCCAAACCACATAAATCTCTTGTCTTTTTATGTGGTTAATTTTTTTATCTTGGTTGCTTGCGCACACACGCACACAATGGTGGTGTCATATCCACAACAAGTGGTATCAAAGCCTAGTTAGGATCTCCTAGGGCTTAGTTTGTGCATGGAAGATCAACGGGCAAGATTGACTAAATCTTGCAAGATCGGGATTTGTTTGGATCTTCGGGAAGAAGAGATCAACTTTGATTAATCTCTACGATTCACCACATATCAGAGAAGAAGATCGAAGATTTGGGTTTTTGTTACTGGAGATTTTCGTCGAAGAAGGAAAAAGGGTCCTTAGGTGGCTGAATGAAGAAGAACAGATGACCGAAGAAAAGGGCCACTACTTGCTTGCTTTGCCACCGGTGCAATTGCTGGATTGGTCGCTGCCGTCTCTGCTGCCCATCGTCGGTTTGATTGCCACTCACAGCCAGTCCTGCATCCACCGCAGCTAAGGAAGGGAAATGGTACAGAGCCTTAGTCCCTATTACAAAGCAAATCAGTGAGGAAGAAGACTCATGGGTTTTCTTAAACCCAGGCTGAATCCAATTTGGGTCAGGTCAAATGAGCCTGACCTGTGAGGTGGCAGCCCGCCCATGTTAGAAGTTGATTCTAGGTCAACTTGAACCCATTTACATAACCAGTTTGCTATAGTCCAGCCCGCCAGTAGCAGCATTGACGTCAGCATTCGTTAAAAAAGTCGTACAGTCAAAACAGATTGATCGAGATCAACGACAAAAACTTCTTTCTAGGATTTCTTAATCATCTAATGTCCGATCGGAGATCCGTTTGCTCCTATGAACTCATTTCGAGCAGATTTAAACATTTGTTGAAGAAAATTGGCTGTTTGACGGTCAACGAGAGAGTTTGACTAAATCAGACTGTAGAAGACTATTTTGCGATATCGAAGCCATTTAGGGTCGGATTTCAGATTCGTTTCTTCCAGCATGCTCATCGTGATGAGATCTACAGTGTAGTGCAAGAGTTGAGATCAGTGTTAGTTGTTTGTTTTTTCTTATTGCTTAATGCAATTAAGATGGAGAACAATACTGTGAACATTACCATGGTTAAGCTCAATCATTTAAATTGGTTGATCTGGAGACCGAAGATAGAGGACAGCCTTATTGCGCAAACCTCTATGATCCCATTGAGGCTGATAGTTCCCAACCAACAAATATGAAAGATGCAGAATGGAACAAGATGCATAGAAAAGCGATTGGTCACATCAGACTGTGGGTTGATAATAGCATATTTCACCACGTGTCTAATGAAACCAATGCACATACCCTTTAGACAAAGTTAGAAGCAAGGTATGAAAAAAAAGGCATAGTGAACAAAGCCTTCTTGATCAAAAATTTTGTAAACATGAAATTCAAGGACGGTGGTCAGATTGAAGATCACATTAATGAGTTCCAAAGCGTGGTCAATCAATTAGCCACAATGAAGATGGTCCTTAATGATAAGATGCAAGCTTTATTGCTTCTGAGTTCTTTGCTGGATACATGGGAGACATTGGTTATTGCTGTGAGGAACTCTACTCCAGATGGTGTGTTGTCCATGAGTCAGGTTACCAATAGTTTACAGAATGAAGAAACTAGAAGGAAAACCGCAGGGACAGATAATGGACAGGCCTTTGTTATTGAGAACAGGAAAAGGAGTAAGAGTAGAGGACTAAAGGGGGATCGTGGCAAGTCCAAAGGTGGATCACAGACTGGGAAAGAGACTTTGAAATGCTTTTTCTATGGCAAGATGGGCCACATCAGGAAAAATTATTTTGCCTTAAAAGAACAAAAAGGATCCAACAATAAGAAGAAGAATGGCAATGATAACACTACAACTACTTTGGGACAGAAAGTAGTGGTGCTCTCCAGTGATGATGATGAGTGTTTTAGTGTTCTAGATGATCAGGTTAAGTGGGTTGTTGACACAACATCATCCTACCATGCTACTCCTTATAGGGAGATGTTCATGACATACAAAGCAAGTGACTTTGGTACTGTGAAGATGGGAAACACGAGTCATTCAGAGATTGTTGGTATCGATGATGTTTACATTAAAAGCAATATTGGTTGCACAATGATGCTGAAAAATGTGTGACATGGTCCTAATCTGCGGTTAAATCTGATTTCGTTGACTGCATTGGATCATGCAAGTTATGAGAATTACTTCAGAAATGGTAGATGGAAACTCATAGAGGGTCCCTTGTTATTATGAGAGGGAAAGCGGGTAATACACTTTACAAAACACATGTGAAACTGTGCAAAGATGTGTTGAATGCTATTGAAGATAGTTCCTCTCCAAACCTGTGGCATAAGAAACTTAGTCATATCAGTGAGAAAGGTCTGCAAATGTTGGCAAAGAAGTATATAATTCCTTACTCCAAAGGTATATCCTTTGACCCTTGTGATTATTTCTTGTTTGGCAAATAACAGAGGGTTGCTTTCTCTTCGACATCAAAATTGAAATCTAATGTGTTGGATTTCATATATTATGATGTTTGTGGTCCCATGGAGGTAGAATCATTGGGTGGGAATAAGTTCTTTGTCACATTTATCGATGATGCAATCGATAAGTCTGGGTTTATGCGTTGAAATCAAAGGCCATATTTTTTAACAATTTCATGTCATGGTTGAAAGAAAAACAGATAAACTCTTGAAGTATCTCTGCACACATAATGGAAGTGAGTTTACATCCAACCAGTTAAGAAGCTATTACTTAAAGCATGGCATTCGACATAAAAAGACAATTCCTAGTACTTCACAATATAATGGAGCGGAGAGAATGAATCACACTATTCTTAAAAAGATGAAATGCATGATGAGATTAGCACAGTTGCCTAAGTCATTCTAGGGTAAAGCTGTTTTGACTACCGGTTAACTAATTAATAGATTTCTCTCAGTTCCTTTGAATTTTGATCTTCCGGAGAGAAAATGAATAGGTAAAAATGCTTCTTATTCAACTTGAAGGTGTTTGGGTGTAAGGCATTTGCATATGTACCAAAGGAGCAGCGTTCAAAGTTGGACAATAAGGCAATGAGTTACATCTTTCCTGGCTATGGTGGAGATGAGTTTGGCTACAAGTTACAGGATCCAGAGAAGAGAAGAATTATCAGAAGTAGGGATGTGGTTTTCCATGAAAACCAGTTTTTTGGAGATGTTGAAAAGATTAATAAGTCTTCTGAAACAGTTGATGGAGTGGTTGATCACATCCCAACTCCTTCTCCGCTGCAGACTATATGGGGAGAAGGTAAACAAAACGATCACAAGGGTTGCCGAATGATGAGGGTATTGAGTGGGGGGGAGGGGGCTGTAATCCCCTCAGTTAGAAACCACGGAACCTTAAACTAGGAAGTCTACACGAGAGAGTCAACCATTAACTAAGTATCCTGCATCTGAATATATTTTGATTACTGATGAGGGGAAGCGATGGAGCTTCCGAGAAATAATGACTCATAATGATAAAGATGAGTAGATGAAGGTTATGTAGGATGAAATGAGTTCTTTGAAAAAGAACAAAACTTATGAGTGGGTGCAAATTCCTAAAAGATAGGAGTATTTTGAAAAACAAATGGTTGTTTAAGCTAAAAAAAGATGAAAATGGAAAATTGATGAAGCACAAAGCACAGTTAGTGGTAAAAGGCTTCACGTAGATGAAGGGTATCAACTTCAGTGATGTTTTCTCTTCTATTATGAAGATGACTTCTATCAAAGTCATCTTGGGTCTAGCCACCAGCAAGGACCTTGAGCTTGAATAGATGGACGTGAAGACCATGTTTCTTCATGATGACTTGAAAAAAGAGATCTACATGACTCAACCAGAGGGGTTTGAGGTAGAAGGAAAAGAACAGATGGTTTGTAAGTTGAAGAAGAGTTTATATGGGCTGAAGCAAGCACTGAGACAATGGTACAAAAAATTTGATTCATTCATATTGAGTCATGGGTAGCGAAGGACAGCTGTAGATCACTGCGTTTATGTTCATCAATTTATCGATGGCAGGTTAATCATCCTTGTTTTGTATGTAGATGATATGCTGATAGTTGGACAAGATAGCAAGTTGATTGCTTAGTATAAAGGGGAGATGTCAAAGTCATTTGACAAAAAAAATTTCGGTCTCGCACAAATGACATTGGGCATGCAAATATGTTGTGACAGGAGTTTCAAGAAACTATGGTTATCATAGGAGAAATATGTTCAATGAGTACTTAAGCGGTTTAGCATGAAGAATGCTAAGCCAGTTAGCATGCCTCTAGCCAGTTATTTCAAATTAAGTAAATGCTTGTGTCCTACCACAGATGATGAAAAGGAAAGGATGGCATCTGTTCCTTATTCCTCTACTGTGGGGAGTCTTATGTGTGCCATGCTTTGTACACGGCTAAACATTTCTCATGCTATGGGTTTAGTGAGTAGATTTCTATCTAACCCTGGAAGCATTGGGAAGCAGTGAAGTGGATCTTCAAGTATTTGAGAGATACTTCCAAGTTGTACTTAAGTTTCGGAGGCTCAAAACCAGTACTGGAAGGTTATACTGATGCTGATTTTACAGGCGATCTTGATCGTTGGTTGTTAACTTTTGGTTATTTGTTTACTTTCGTAGGGGGAGTTATTTCCTCACAATTGAAGTTACAAAAGTGTACAGCACAGTCTACAAGTAAAGCGGATTACATAGCTACTAATGAAGTAGGGAGAGAGATGCTTTGGTTGAAGAGATTCCTTCAAGAATTGGGTTTGAAGCAAGAAGAGTATGTAGTTTATTGTGATAGTCAGAGTGCTATGGATTTCAGTGAGAATGCTATATATCATGGTCGTATGAAGCACATTGATGTCAAGTACCATTAGATTCATGAGGTGATCGGGAAGAACTTCATGAAGTTGGAAATCATTCATACTGACAAGAATCCCTCGGACATGATGACAAAGGTTATGTTTAAGGGAAAGTTAGAGCTGTATTCAGAGTTGGCAAGGCTAAACTCTCAGTAAGGGATTCAGGGCGTCTTACCTATGGTCTGGAGGGGGAGATTGTTAGCCAAGTGGGTCCAGACCAAATTGGGTTCATTGTCTTGGGTAGTTTCCCTAATTATATTAGGAATTTCTTGTTTGTTAAATAGTAGTCTTTTAATAGGATTAGGATTTCCTTTATCTAAGAATGGAGTTCTTGGGGGATAAGGAAGTGATAATTATATATATAATGAAATCTGTAACCCTAGAAAGAGGTTGAGATTCTAAAACTATGGATTCACAGATTGGAGGAGAACCTAGTGGAAATTGGTTTCCTGTAGACATAGGCATCTTTTCCGAATCACGTAAATCTCTTGCCTTCTTATGTGGTTGATTATTGATCTTGGTTGCTTATACACACACACGCATAACGGTAGTGTCATATCCACAACAAAGAAAAGGTGTCCAATGCCTACACAATGTAACACCAAGATTTTTGAAAACACATCAACACCCGATGTTTTATGAATATACTGTATTGAATGACTACGGATACACGAATTATCTTAGCATAAGGGTTGGCTAGTAAATAACCTTGATAACTTCTCAATTTAAATTATTCATATTACTAAGTAATCCTTGCCCTCAACATGATCTAATCATGTACCTATTCTTCTTGGTGAACCTTAAGGCAAGATCAGAAATAGAGATTCTGCTGAGTATGAGCCTGTGAGCCAAAATATGGGCAACTAGGGTTGAAAGGTTCAAGCTCCAATAGCTCATTTTAAGTATGATTATTTGAATGACAGTTGCTTTGTTTCAATTCTGATTCTTATGAATGAATACGAACTCAAGACTGATATATGTTTTTATATAAGGAATAGTCGATCGCAATAGATGATAAGAAAGTATGAACTCTGATTGGGATGCACTGAGTCGGCATTACTTAGCTTGTACCATTGGAGGTTCGATGGGACCGAATATGGGTATTGTATATGTTTCCTATTATAATAGTTATAAGAAAAGTTGATCGGCGCTCTTAGGGTAGCTAGATGGTCTTGGCCCAACTGCTAGTAATTTCTCACAGTATGATATACTTTCCTCAGAGAGAAGATAGCCAGGTGGATACCAACTAGTATGTTATGGTATTTCTGTTTATGATTCCTTGCTCATCTTATTTCATGCACAACATTCCCAGTTTACAATTATTGCTCTCTTTTAATCAATATGTTCTAACTCAGTTGATACATCATAATAGTCTTATGTACTCCATATTGCTTAACCATCATGTTAATGGTGCTACCCTTGTCATTACAGGTACAGAACCTAATGCCAATTCGGTAATCGATAAGGGCCTGAAAGCAACCACAGTGGTACCTTGGGGTATAGATGAGTGGAATGAGGGTGACATCTTCTATTAATCAACCTCGAAAGGGCATCATGGGGCTATGTTTTGGGAGTTCGTTTAGCATATAGTCATGCTTTGGCTTGTGGTTATATTGTTAATTTGAAGTTACTGTCTGAGAGACTTGACACTCATGATGAGAGTTATGTTTAGATATTTTGGATGTGCACGTGGATGGTTTTAAAAATAATGGACTTTTGGTTATGGTTATGAATTAATGTTATTATTATTATTGCTTATGATGAATTACAGGTGAATTCTCCAGGTTTCCGCTTAAATATTGTGCAATATGACTGATATGTGTATATGAAGCTTCGTCACACGTGCCTGTGGAATTTCCCTTGTAGCAGTTTGTACATATCTTAGCATGGTACGAATTGCTATGGGATTACATGTGCCACGCCTCAGGATCCACCCTAATCACCAATTCTTGGGTTCGGGGTGTGACATATGGGACTAGTACTCAGACTCAAATCTTGGGACTCAGTTGAATCCCAGATAGCCCGAGTGTGTCATATGGGACTCAGTCGAGTCCTATGTGACTCGTATGAGTTTTTAACAATAGTTTCTAATGAATGATCGAATGTTTTTGGGTGCTTAACACTTTCTCTCTCTTGGAAAGGACTTGGTGGAAGCCACCAATTGAATCCAGCGAAACAAGGTATTTTCTTTTTCTTCCCTTTCCTTTCATTAGGTCTTTGTTGGTATATTTATTTTTCCTCATCAGCTTTTTCCATGATCACCAACCTATTCCCATTCCAATCGTCATATAGCCCTAGGGTCACCAATACCCAAGCCCAAACCCCAAGTTCACATGGCCAACATCCCACCCCATGGATCCGCCAACTACAATACCCCTAAAAATATGTTAGTCAAATACTCTAGTATCATATCCCACTAGACTACCATCATCTTTCATTGTTTCCCAGTCCAAAACATATGACAACAGTCAAATAACCACAAGGTTTGTGTAGCTTGACACTTTCCAAGCCCTTTATAGTGTCACTTCCCTTTTATAATACACTCCAAGTGGCAGAACCAATCCTTATGATCTATTACTGTCCAACGTAAGTTTCTTCCACCAATACAAAATCTCTTTCCCATCATATCTTTCAACCAACCTACCTAATACAGCCCAGCTCAACTTCCAAACAGGCCCACCTGGCCCAGTCCAGGCCCAAACAAGGCTAGCTAAACCCAGCCTAGGACCCAAACAGGCCTAGCTGAACCCAGTCCAAGCCAAAACAGGCCCAACTGAATCCGACCAGGCCCATTATAAGCCAAATTGAATCTAATTTTCAGGGATGTTTTCTTTTTTTTATTCTTTTTGACCCTTTGAACACTACAATACTTAGTAATTGAATAAATCAAAATTTCCATGCCCCACATCACATATCACTTTTATTGGAAACGTCTTACACTTACCTATTTGTCAAACCCTCTAAAGGGACAAGTGATCTATTGAAAATTAACTGATTCCTAAGCTAGTGGGAGGGATTTTCTTCCATTGCGAGCCCCGTTCCTAATTTGAAGCTCGTGGGAGGGATTTTCTTCCATTGAGACCCCAAATCCTAATTTGAGGGATTCGTATTGCGGGATTGTGACAAGTCCTAGAGTCATCCCTAGACTCATTTGAAATTTAATACAAGAAGGGTGTAATCTGAATTTTAATTCATGTGTCTAATTGCAATTGTTAATTACTTATGGTCTCATTAAAATCATATAGGTTAGCCTTGCATTGTCCCACATCACCTCACAATTGTGCAAAACTATAATATACAAACCACAATGCCTACTTTTTAGTTTTTTGTAAACAAATGCCCAATTACCTATCTTAACATTACCAAACACAACAAATCAACAAAAGATGAAGCCATTCATTTGAAGATCCTATCATTTCTGACCTTTTACACCAACCAAAGAATGGAGTAAGGCCTCCAAAGCAATAATCCCGCTAAAGGAATAAACTCTCCAAGATAGGACTATATGACAAAGACATGGGGAACAACCAACCCAAACAACATTTTAAAAGAAAATAATCTCATACACCATACGAGAAATCACAGTGCAAAAGAAGATGATCGTTTGACTCAAATGTTGCCCACAACGCACATATCTAGAATGGCTTTTGAAGAACACCCACACACACACCCCTTAAATTATCTACAATTAGCACCTTCCTTGTCACTGTACTCTAGTAAAAAAAACCTACATATGAGGGAGGAACAAGGCCAAGCCCAATGTGAGAATGAGGATGATCAACTGCCAGAGCCTCTAGTCAATAGATTTCATGGAAAATGTCCCAAATGAATCTGGTTTCCAAATGAGGTATTATGTTTTTTCACTACACAAAAAACATTCAAAGCTATGATCCTGAAATACTTGTACAACCCAATGCATCCATATCATACCGATATGATACTTGCATTGGTACCCGATACTGCATTGATACTTCTATGGTATAAGTTTAGTATATCCTACTGAGCGAGTCCATTATTTCATAAAGTTCTTTAAAATTTCTTATTTCTCAACATAGAAAATTTTAGAAAGGAACATAAACAATGATAATTTCATTAATCGAAATATAATATGAAGGAGAAATTAGGATACCCTTTTCAGTGTCTATGTCCTAAATTTCCAAAAGTGCAGAGTCATATCCCTAGTCCTTGTATCTGTGTCTATACTCCTACTGGGTATCATAGGTCTGAAGGTAATGCTAATAAAGACTCATCTCATACTTAAAACTCATGAAACTAACACAACTCTCATGACAAACAACTCCCAGAACAAACTATAATATAAAACAACATAATGATCTTTAATAAAGGACACACCATTCAAAAAAAAAAATTCTTTAACAGAGGAAACTTTATTTGACATAACTTTAAACAATGTAGGGTACATTCTAAACGAAGGACCCCTACCCACCCAATCATCAAAATAAAACCAGACTTTGTTACCCACCTCATCTTGGAAATCCAACCTTATCTAAATACTGCTTCCCCACCAACAGTTCATCTCCCAATAAAAGGATCATACCCAAACAAAAGAATCTCCAATATTGATGAGTCCTTAAAAATTCATATTTTCATACACATTTTGACCCATTTTAAGGACTTGTTGAGTCAAAAGAGCCTCATTTAGGGTAATATCATAGTTTCATGCATTTATACATCATGGTAGTGTATTTTCTGTATAATTTACTTCAAAATTACACTTTTTGCTTACATTCATAAAACTTGCCATTTATGAAAATCTATTTTTGGAAAGTTGTGTGAATATTTATTTTTCTCATGAAAAAAAAAACAAATTTACATTATCATTAGTTCATTCACATAAAATCATGAAAAAATGGTGTGCATTTGCATTGTCATTTCATGAGAGACGGGGCCCATAGTCATGCATTTATGATCTTAGGTTTAAAAATTGTCTTTTTACATGGATTCACATTTGTTTTTTAGGAAACTTATGATATACGTCCCATTTTCAAAGAATTGAGGCAAAGAAATTATTTTCAAAAGAAAAAAGAGAAGAATTAAGGAAAGGAAAGAAATTGGAAGAAAATGTAAAAGTTGGCTTCATGGTCTCACACATACATTCACATATGTGTGAGGAACACTTGTGGAACATCCAAGATGGGGTCCATTTAGTTGTTGCTCAATTTTAAGATATTTTTAAGAGAATTTGAAGAATATCTCATCAAAGATGGAGAAGGAAAGCCACATAAGAGTTATTCTTTAAAAAGGAGAAGATTTAAAATATATATAAAAAAATATAGGCATGAAGATATTCCATGCCCAAAGGGGGATTTGGACCAGAATTTTGTTGCTAAAAAGAAGAAAAAGTCAAACAAGAATTATCTTTGAAAATATCTTTGAGTTTGGAGCAAACAAGGAGTACCTTCTAAAAAAGGAAAGTTGACAAAGCAAAGAGATAAAAGGGGGAAGTTCTATACCTCATGTAAGCCAAGTTTGATTCTAAAAGAGGATTGTTATCCCTAACTTATCTCTCAAGAGATCTCAATGTAAGGTGGCAAAGATAGAAAAAAAAAAAAAAAGATGAAGCAAAGAAGGAGAATTCAAAAATAAAAAGTCAATCTCGTTTTACTTTGGATAGCATACATTAAAATGGTCATAACTCTCAAACCAAGTGTCAAATTTGGAAAATCTATTTACCATTAGAAAGCTCTTTTTGAGTAGATATCCGTAGGATCCAAGTTTGAACCTATTGAAGTCAAAACAATAAAAAATGACCTCGGGAACTTTACTATACATTTTTAGGCAGTATTGCAAAGATTTTGGAAAGCTTATTATGGAGCTTAATTTGTTTCCAAGTTTATCAAGTCAAGTTTGAGAGGGAGTAGGACTTGAAAAAGTATAAATAAGGCACCCCTCTAGCATACTCTTCATGGAAGAATTACCCACCTCCTACCTCTAGATTTCTACACTCCAAGAATTACCCACCTCCTACCTCTAGATTTCTACACTCCATCTCTTCCTCTCTTGTCTCTCCATCTTAAATCATCAAGGAGGCTTAGCCCTAAAGCCACACCACCAACTTGAAGTGTCAACTAGAAGGAGGAATTCTCATCCATCCTAGTATGTAATTATTTACTTTTATTTTCAATCTTTTGTAAAACAATTTCATGCTAGTAAAATTTGTTTCTTTTCAATTTTTCTTGTCATTAATTTTGTGGTGTTCATAATTTTAGTCCCGTTTGTGATTGGGTTAATTCTCATTCTTATTTAAATATTGGGATAGAACTGGAATCACAACTATTAACCCATTTTAGTAACCTTTTCAATATACTTTGTCTCTTCAGATACTTATATGTTTGGAGGTAATGCAAGATGAAGTTAAAGAGATTTGAGTGAAGAAAGACTAGAGGCCAATTCTGAAATTTATTTCTACATTGAATGGAGATTGTTATTCTCACTTGGATTGATGACCCAAGATGAAAAATAAGACCCTAAGACAACACTTCTAATCTTTTTGAGCCCAAGTTAATATAAGGAATTGAAAAAACAATCTACCGCCTTTGACTTTAATTGTTTACCGCCTTTAACTTCTGTTGTTTATTGCCTTTGACTTTAGTTTTACTGCCTTTGACTTCCTACGCAACCACTTTTAAATTTTCCAGCACTTTTACTTTATTTTTTTCACTTTTATTTTTCTAGTCATGTTCTTATTGTTTTTTAATTTTTGCATAGTTTGATAGTTGGATTAAAGTTCATTACATGTATTTTCATATCATAGGATTTTGTGCATATTTAAGTTTCTAAAAGTTAAGCTTTCAGATTTGAATCGAATGATAAAATCGGACTCAATACATAAACAACATAACTCAATATAATTTCAGCAAACTACAGAAACAGTTTTTTGCAAAAAGTTCAAAGTAGGTAGCCAAGTCAAATTATAATATTTTTCTTTGAAACCTGAGAAAATTAAAGTTTAAGATGTGGTCTTTCATTTCTCAGAATTTCAATTCAAAATAATTTTAGAAGGTTTATAAACCAGAGGTTTAAACTTTGCCAATCAGTCAACTTGGATCAAAATTTCTGCACAGAATTCTACAAAGTTGTCATGTTCATGCATTCATAACATTTTCGTTTTAGATCTTTTTTCACTTTTGTTTTTTTTTTTTGTTAGTTTCCTACATTAGTAGAGCATGATTTCCAACCATTAAATTTAAATTTAGGATGCATTAGAATAGTTCAAATCATGCATAAAATTTGCATCAACATACTAATTTTCCAGACTTAAAATTTTTCAGCATCTCATGGCATGCATTGCATTACTAACTTTACTAATTTTCTAATTTTAATTTTGTTTCTAGTTTTATGTTTTTTATTGTTTTAGATAATTTTCAGAATTAAAATATCTTTCTAAACTTGTTTTAATTGAAGATTTTACGTTGGAAAGTTTTCTAGTTTGGAAATTCTTAGAAAAGGTTTTAACTTTAAGGTTTTAATTTTAGAAAGTAGGTTTGTTTTCTAACTTTGATTATTTGTTACTAACTTTGCTTGATTGGGTTTTACTAATTTTGGTTTGTTTCTAATTTAATTAATTTAGTTTCTACTTTAGTTGTTAATTTTATTTTTAGTAACTTTCTACTTTTGGAAGTTCTAACTTATGTTTTAGTTTTGTAGCAACTTTAGTTTTATTTTAGGAAATTTTAAATTTAGGATTTTAGTTTTATTATTTGGTTGTAAATAATTTAATTTTGGTAAAATAGGATGCGTGTATTTGTTAGTTTATAAATTAGGCTACTTTTAGATTGTTATTTAGGGCAGGTTACTAGTTGAAAAATGAACCTTAAATGCATTGCTCTTTGTGAATTGACCTAGTCTCACCAGTTTTTATTATTATATCATGGTTCTGCACTTGGAACTCATGTTCAAAAATCTAAGGACACTACTGTGTAACCAACCCTACTCATCCTCACCAAATTTAGAAATGACAATTGTCCTCCATAGGCACCTAACTCTAAAACCTATCCTTTATTTGAATAGTCTTCCCCATTGACAACTCATCCCCAAATGAAGGAATGGTCCCCTAACAAAAACATCTTTTATTACTAAGGACACTGACAAGTAACCAATGCCACTCATCCTCACCATATTTAGAAACACAACTCTCCTTCCCAGTGCCCTCTTCCTTTTTCTATATCATATCTCAAAGGTGAGCATCTCAATGTAACCAGCATGCAGACACTCTACCTTAAAACATGCAACTTCTTTTCCCTCAGTGAAACCCTCCCATTAAAAGTTTCTCTAAATGAGATCCAACCATTGAATTACCCCCACTGGCATTTTGTAAAAAGTTGTAATAAACTGAAACAATAGGGAAGGTCGATTTAATAAGGGTTATTCTCCTAGCCCAAAAGACAAGCTATATCTCTTCTATAAAAAGTTGTTTTTTCTTCTTTTTTTTTCGTTTTTCTTTCTTTTAGACCTTTTAACATGATCCCACAATCTTTTTAGATCTAGGGTTATCCCCATTCGGCAACTACAAAAAAAAGTCATCACAACCCATCATATATGATTCTTTCTTGATTTTGAGTTTACTTTACTCTATTTTACTCTACCCCACAAACAAACCGACCCTAGGTGACTCTTGAATGGTTTATTATGTTTGACGATGCTGGGAAATTCTAACATTGGCACTAATTAAAATATTTGAGATTACAAAAAAAGTTCTTATTGCAAATCAAGCTAAGTCAAACTAGCAACATTTCAGTTTTAATAATGAGCTCCTTCCATTTGTACTCCACACTCGCAAGATTTTGTAGAGGACAACTAATCATGTACTCATATCCATTTCTTCTAAACATTTCTATGAGGTATTTTGGCATTAGCTCGTAGCTTCCAATTTTTAACACTGGTGATTGGAAATTTTATTCCTTTAATATAACAGGAAGGGGGAAAGAATTTCTTCTGTTATATTGCAATGTTGTATTGTATTATGTCTTCTTGCTTACATCATTGGTTTTCATTTTTTATAAAATCACATTATCACATGACAACATATATCTTCAAGGACATGATATAATTTTTGGTTTAGATGTATACTCTACAATGCATGTGCAGAGTAACACAAACATAATTGCGAATAAGTACATAAGAGTAATCTACAGGTGGACCCAACATAAGAGAAAATAAAGGAAATTCAAGTCAGACAATTAAAGCATGCATACAAAAGATCAAAAACAACCCTCGTATGAAGAATTGAAATGGGACAAATTCAAGGAACTAGAAGGGAGCCAATTGAAAATTTGAAATAAATAAGTGAAACAATAGATGCAAGATTTGGAGTTACAATGTACATGGCTTTAACTAAGGTTGAATAAAAACTATCAACTCACAAACTCCATGATGATGATGATAATATAACATAAGGCAAGTGATAAAAAAAATACCTTATCTGAGAAAAACTAGAAATAGATGGGCGAGAGCAGGCCTCCAAGAACAAGGATACTAGTAGCAAGAATTGAGTCTATACCATTGACTACTTGCAAATAAAAAAATAAAAATAAAATTTGTTTGACACTTAAAAGATAGTAGAATAAAGCATCTTCCAAGTGAGACAACTCAATGGGATTCCTAAAAGCATACTTTGATTAGTCATCACCAACACTTTGATATGACCATAATTCACCAAAGCCTTCGTTGGAAGCAATGCGCCATCCATAACCGCTAGCTCTGGATACACCTTAGGCAACAAAACCTCACCACGACACCCTGCATTCCCATCCAACTCCCAACTATATGCAGAATTGATCGATCCAAACACAGGTACAAAATGCCCTAAAGAACTCACTCCTCCAATTTGCAAATGGCTTGGAGCCCTCTCTAGATACTCCCTCCATTGAAAACAACCCTAAACTAGATGATACAATATTAGATGACAGGATTTAAAGCACAAAGCATGAAAAAATATCAAATCTCTAACAAAACAAGAGAAAAAAGCATAAGTATCCAAGTGCTTGGGAAATGAAACCCTAAAATTTAAATTGGAGAGAGGAATAGGAAGAAAAACTACAAACTAGGGTTAGGGTAGATTATTGGTGAATGGCATGCTGCTATTAGTGATTACCAAAAACTTCAGACGCTGGTGGCAGAGGGATCTGCTGGAATCGAAGACGACGATCTGCTTCAGGTCTACGAGATCTCCATTTGAAGCACAACAAGCTAGTGGAGCATGGAGACCGGGCGGTTGCGGAGGCACTCAAAGAGGATGGACATCCATGGGACATTAGCATTTGGTGAGGATGTAGTCAATTGATCAATGGCTGATTGGTGTCGATTGGGATGAGATCGACAAATTGATCTCATGCGAGACTCACCAATGATGATGGCTACATGAAGCTCTTTCGCGCTAGGGCGTATCCAATTGAGAACCGTCTCAAATAATCTGTAGAAGATATGGAGATAGCGATAGATTGATGGCAAAATGAAAACATAATGATGAAGACGAAAGTAAAAGAGGAGGAAACAGAAAATGTAAGAGAAGAGCAGGAAAAAAGGAAAGACAAAATAATTCAAAAAGATGAAATGATTCAAACTTTGATATGATTTAATTTTATTAGATTTGATATTAGGGCCAAAGACATAAAATGAAAGGGCATGAAGCAGCCAAGGAGTGAAAGAGATTCTCGATCTCTTCTGTTTTTTTTTTTTTTCTTCCATTTGAGATGTTTTGAAATTGAAATGATAGATGAATTGGTTATTAAGAATTAACAGTGGATGTTCGATAGAGGATCTTTAGGTGGGGCCCAACAAATGGTCACGTGCATTCCTGTCTTTTTCTTTAATGTATCGTAATGTTTTTTTTTTCATTTTTATTGCCAATGTGCACTTTTAATTAATATATATTAAACTTAGGGTAATGTTATGAGATGAAAGACATTTGATTTTGAATGAGAATCTCATCGGATGGTTCGAATCTTTGAGTCACTTTCCTTTCTTCGTGTAGGTTTAGGTGTAGGTGTATGTGTTCCGACAAATTGAAATCATCCGGGTAAACATTTTCTTCTTTGTTCTGACAAATCGCACAACAGCACCATCATCAACTTTCAACTTAACTATCTTAGAAAGGTAGTCCATCACTGTACTATGAGTAGCAAGCCAATCCATACCCAACATGCATCAAAATCATTCATCAACAACTGTATTAGACTATCCTTTAATACAACACCACTTATCACTACTTTGCAAATAGGGTAGTACTCCTAACAACTAACTTTCTTACCCACCAGGGTAGTCACAACTAACTCAAATGTCAGCTTATTGCTCTAACACCAAGTTTCGAGGCACATTTAGGGGAGATATAAGAATGTGTAGATCCAGGATCAAATAAAACCTTTCATTGCTACCACAGATAGAAATAGTACCTTCAACAATGCTCTCTGCAACATCAGCCTGATCCTAAGTGATAGCATACACTCTGCCTGCTTGCACGGCCTTGGTTGTTATCTATTAGGCCCTTGCGGTCATTATGGTCCTTTCTGCGGTCGGGGCTATTGGGGAGGTCCAAATAACTACATCTGCTACTGTGGTGCTTGTGGTTGTGGCTACTACGGAGGAGCTGGGGCTATTTACCTCAAAGGTTAAGCTTGAATAGGAGCTCCCTGTGCTGATGTCTACCAATATTCTGCCATTTCTTCTTAGGGCAGTCCTTGACTTGATGACTGGTGTCCTCACATCGAAAACACCCTCTATCTGCCTTTAATACTTAAATGTTGGCTGATTATTACTATAAATGCCACAAGACTCCCTTTTTTGCTTCTTGTATAGGTGCTGTGTAGCCAAATACTGAGCAACTTTTTACTTGGGTTGGCTCGAAGGGGCCATGCACCCAATCATCTCTTCGACCGAGTATGCCTTGTCTAGATACTTTCGGTATATCTTTAAAACTTATGACATGGCATGCAATAAGATATCCGGCTGAAGGCCATCGAGGAATCATCGAATCGTCTTGCTTTTTGGAGCTATGGATGTCGGTGAAAAGTGAGAGAGATGAGTAAAATATAGCTCATATTCACATACAAACAAGTTCCCCTGCTTTAGTCTACCAAACTCTATTCTTTTATAATACAAAAATGTTCTAGTCCATACTTCTCACAGAACTAGTTACAGAAAGTAGTCAAGACACTTCTTTAGCTATCTTCTCATATGCTTCCTTAACAGTGGTCCACCACCTGACAGCTACCTCCCGAAACATCGAAGTAGCCAGTTTAACCTTCTATATCCCTATACAAACTAAGTTTTTGAAAAACTTCTCAACCTAGACGAAGAATTCTTCTGCCACCATTGGATCTTCACCCCCATTAAACTCTGGTAGTCCCCTTTTCTTAAACTTCTCAAATATATCATTGGGGTCTTGTGATCTGGGGGTAATGACAACCTAAGGCTGCACAATCCTTTGCAAAGCCTCAAGTACACTAATCTGGAATGTAGCCTAATCTACCACCTGAGGTCATACCATAAACGGCGATGGTGGTGGTGGAGGCTAAGGTGGCGCGCATCCACCACATGAGGTTGGTTCACCCTTTGCACTGCTTCTAGCAGTTGAGTCATTTGCTGGTCTTGATGTTGTCAGTGGGCTAGCATAGCTTGAAGTGGGGTTAGTATCAAACATTAGTTGTTCTAGTGGGCCCACCCAATTCATTGGAGGACGAGTTAGCTTTCATTTTCCTTATTTTGGGTGTTGTCTCTACAGAACAACCAATTGTTAGAAATTATACGATCTAAAATGCAAAAGCTAAACACACCCATATAAACTCTAAACATCACTAAAATTCATAAACAAAACTATACACGTCTACACCTAACATTCCCCACTAAAATTTCTAATCCTCACATCAGACCTACGTTTCTAGTGTCTTTTAAAACTTCTAAACACTTGACCTCTCTGATACTGTCTGCCATGCCCCTAAAACTAAGCTAAATCCAAACCTAGTCTTAGGGTTATGAGAATTAGGGCTAATTTAAAATTTCATTGAATATACAGCATGGGCCCCAATTCCAGGTGGATTGAAGTCCTTCGTGAGGCTATGCTTGTTGATCAAGCAACCATAATTACACATGGAACTAAAATCCATATATTGCACAGCTGGACATCATGTTTAAACAATATAAATCAATCACAATATTAATTGAATAATTGGTCAAGTACTCTGAAGCATAAAAATTAAAGTTATAATTCTAAAACAAATAAAATTTAATGACTGCACTAATGGCTCCAAATATGGCCTTATTACATGAGTCTAATGTTTTGACATAAGCATCACCACTAAGACAACTTAGATGATGTCATCGGTGCTCCATTCAATAACTCCGCCATCTAGCGGAATCTCTTGCATCTCTTGACCCTCCGATTCGGCAATAACACAAGAACCTAGACACCAAAAGTAGTGGGCCAGATTGATATAATCTGGCAAAAGGTAAATTGCAAGTAATGATGTTAGCCAATTGAATTAAATTATATTTTACAACCTACCCAAATAAACTGAATGTACACCCAATGAAATGAAAGCACAAAAATAGGTATTCCCACTAGATATAATATACAAAAACGTGTATTCTCACCAGATATAACAAACAGCACATATATGTACTATATCACACAGTACACGCTGGCCCAATGGCATACGATCACTTTCAATCGCAGTTGGTCAGATATATATATATATGGATACATAAAGTATATAGATGCTCAATGAAGTCATGCCATAAAATCGTCAACTCACAACACCCAAACCATTAATATTTCAGAGTGATAAGGTTGCATAACTTAACAGTATATTATGCTCATGTGGTATTTTCCAACTTCTCTGAAGGTAGGCACTACACCACATAATAATCATAGTTAGATAAGTATGTACATCGAATCAAACCTTTCTTTAAAATGACGATGTGAGCCTAAGATGCAGATATTGTCTCTTCAACTTGTTTCACTCTTTTTAGAATAAAGCAAACCAAAAGTGATCCAATTGCATCCTTTGATCATCTCGATGCCAAAGAAAAGCCTTTACCCTGCAATGCACAAAAGCTTGTTTGTTCAAGAAATTGGTCTGTCAAATGGATCCATCTATGACTACTTCTTAGTGGCTAGTCAGGTCGAGTTAATGGACTTAGCTGAACTTTTCTACCTTAAAAGTTGCCTTACTACCATTTTTAGGTTAGGTTTTTCTCACTTATTTCTCAAAAACTAAAAAAAAAAAAGAAAACAAAAGGAAAGACGATTCCAAAATGAGGGACCAATGGAAATGCATGAACATCAGGGGACTTAACAATGGACAAACCAATGGAAAAGAAATCAATACTAATGGCCCACCAAAGTCCTAGCATATGTTGTGTGAACAAGGTAAAAATACAAAGTTACATCAAACAAATTATTTGGATGGATCTTATGAATGGAAATGGGTGAATCACTATGATTAGTGGCACAGTGAGGAATGTGTGGAGAATTTTAATGGAATGATTAGGTTAAATGATCAACTAATAAGGGTCCCACGTGATTACCCATACTCCACATAGTCATTCACTTCTTTCTAATTTGGATGTCGGAATTCAATGGCAGGCTGAATCAAATTCAAATCAATGGCCATGCCACGATGAAATGGATGACATGTATGTCTCAAAATTGGAAAAATGAAATTTTTGACAATTGGTAAGATGGGCCCAATATGGATCATACATTCTATCCCCAAGAATTTACTCTGGGTGGGCTGTATGCTTACCTTTAAGAAGATATGCCATTCATACTCCCTTTATCACCATGGTCATATGTACCTCATGGTTACCCACCACCCGAATGGTCATATGAACCACCATCACCACCGCCAGAGGGATCTTTAATGTATGCTTTTGCTAAATTCATTGAGTTCACGCAAACCACCATGCAATCCATACAAATCAACACACAATCAATAGAAAGACTAATGACCTCAATTAGTCAAACTGCACCTCAAATGAAAATAGTAAATGACACCCTTAACAATGAAAATGAATTTTAACAAGATGATTCATCACTCATTGAAAATCTTACATATATGGATCACATGAACACACATTGTATATCCAAAGGTGCACATGAGAACATGGATGATGGTGTGATGCAATACCAATTTCTAAATCACATGAGCCCGTGTACCCCACTTTTCCTTAGTATCGCCCACTCCACTTTATCAAAAAGGAATTTAAGCCCTTTTATATTAATCCATTCTATGATTAAGTTTCCTCTAAGGATTTTGGCCGTGTACTTTTTTGAGAATTTGATACTCCCATGAATGAGGAAACTGCAAATGCACCCTAGAGCCCCAAATGAAAGGTTGCAATTGGGAGGATGACCTTATTTTTCAGATTTATGAGTCGAACAATTTGGAGTCCTTGGAATCTTGTAATGACTTCTTCATGAAATCTAATGATCAGACTTTTAGAGAAATTACTTGTGTGTTGCTTGGCCCTCAACATTATTTAGAAAAACTTGTAGAATTAGCAGAGTGTGGTCCCGTTCAGACTTTTAAGTCAGACTCTTCGGAATCATCTAAGCTCATGCTTAAGGACATTGTGGAAATCGATTCAAAAGAATTCATGGCATGGAAGGACTTAAGGCCACTGAGTTGTTCATCACATCTTCCTCTCCTTTTACTCAAGGACCCATTTTTAATGGAGGAGGAAGAATCGTTTATGGTGGTTCCCCCTTCACACATTAAAAAAGAAAATGCGGTCCTCATGGGGACTGTGCATAAAGCTCTTATGTTTCATCTCTTTTTGTGATTCTTAACAGTGTGGAGGAAAACTTCATATAGGATCAAGGTGGCTTCATGGCTTCGGATCCAGTAGTGTAGAATTTTTCTTTTCTTTTTTGCATAGATTTTTCCTTTAGTAGAGAATTTTTTATCTTTCTTGTGTGTGTGTGTGTGTGTTTTTTTTTTTCTTTTCTTTTTGTGTTTTTTCTAACCTTAAACAGGGAGTAGCTCAAACACATCTTTAGATGACTTTTTCCCTTTACCCTCCTTTTATTCACTATCTGTTATGTTACTTATTTACATTTATGCATTGCATGCATAACATCGAGGACAATGTTCATCTTAGGTTGGGGGATGGGAACAAGCACGCATGTCTAATTTTAGACAATTTTTTTTTCTTTTTTTTCTTTTTTGTTATTTTTGTCTTTTAGACACTTTTTGGGAAAATTTCTCAATTTTAAAGACTATTATTTTGGTTTTAGGGACTTTATTTTCATGTTTTGAAAAAGAAAGTTTTCAGAAAAATTTGAGGCAAATTGAAGATATAGAAGAAACCTAGAATTTTCAAGTTTTTTGAAGGAAGTAAACAGAAAGTGTACTTTTTCTAAAGGAAAAAACTATGAAAGGATTATACAAACTTGTCCTTTACTTATAGACAAGTATACATTTCTCGAAGTTTTGGATAGTAAACTTTAATGCTGTTGTTGGAATATGATGAGAAATCAAAATTTAGTTTGTAGATACTTTTTTTGTTTCTTAGTTCACGTGGGTGGTTTTTATGCGATCAATAAAACCAGTTAATTAATTCAGATACATGAAAAAGGCTGCCTATTGATGGGGACCGTGATGAAAAAAAAGATAGCTAAAAAAATGTAGCCAAAAAGGGCTAGAGAAAAAAAACCAAAAAGAAAGAGCATTTAAGCTAGAAAAGTTCAGGAAGAAGAAGAAGGGGACTGAATGAACAACTTCAATCGAGTTTTGGAAACCAAAAAGCTAAAGAAGCAGATAGGGTTTCCCGATCTTTTGAAATAGTGCGTAACCACCATGTCACTTTGAGAAGAAATTTCTTTTATTAAATTTTGGGGAATCTGACTATTTGAAGAAAAATTTCTATTTTTACAACATTATTGTAGAACATTTGAAATAGATTTTGATGTATACATTTTCACCATGCACACAAGTAAATATGAATTTGAGAAAGTTTCCAAAAGTATAACTGTGTAGTAGACATTAAAAATTCTAGAATTTTGACTATTCCAGATTTCAAAGATATCTTATCTGAGTGGATTTCTCTATTGAAAATTTTCTTTTACTCTTTTATTTTCAGTTTTAAATAAAAACTCAACAAATACAAAAGGGGATTACAAAGAGAATCCCCACTAGGGCAAACCCCATTGAAAAATGAAAACAGCCAATAACTCAAGCTCCGGTTCTATCTATTAAAGCTATATAAGCTGATCCATCAATTAAAGCAGGTGTACCATACATACTTTTGATGCATCTAGCAAGAAACCATGCAATGGGCAAAATTTGGGAAAATTTGAAGGATCCTATATTTTGAATAATTTGATTCATCTTTTGAAAATGGAAACAATGCATCCAAGGGGAGGAAGATAGTTCTTGGATTGCAGACTGAAGGCTACCATCAATCTCTAAACATAAATCAGGCAAAGGGGACAGACATTGCTCCATCAAAAAATCAATCTCTTTGTGATATTGGATATCCCCTCGGAGATATGCTTCAAGAGGACGACCATTTGGGTGCCACAAGATTCCCACCAAAGACTCAGCAAAATGAAGCAAGGAGAAATGACATTCCTTATAGATACTCAAATTTGTTCGAGGGAGTATTACCACCTCCTCATCTGGTGGAAGGTTCCATAAATTATCATAAGGCGATGGGAGAGTTACACGCAAGAAAACAATTATACTCTGAACTTGAAGAATAATGACTTGAAGGATTTGATTAGGAGTTCTTGCTTTTCGTGAAAAAAATACACATATGCCTTTCTGTCCAATTATGCCAAATAAACGCAGGACACAGAATATGCACCAATAAAATCAATCCAGCAGAGTTAGTATCTATAGCAGCCACTAAAGAAATGATCAAATACAAAATTGAATTGTATTGGGTTGGGCGCAACCTAATCTTCTCCAATAAAGCATTCCACACAAGCTTTGTGTGAGGGCAATGTAGTAGCAAATGGAAGACGTCTTCTTGCATTTGATTGAATAGGACAATTTCCAAGTCACACTGAACACCTTTGATTGTAGGAAAGTATTAATTTTCAAGCACCCACAAAATGCCATCCAAGCATAAACAGAATACTTGGGAATGCAACCTTTAAACAATAGAAAGGTAGTCCAAGGAACCGTAGATAAGCGATAATGCTAAATAAGCACTACAACAAAATGCATTATTAGCTATGGCTTTGCCCACGCAAGCCCATTTTGCATGGCTAAAAGTTAGCTTTTGCCCACGAAAATGAATCTATATAGGCAAAAGCCATAATTATCTCCTATTTTTGGCCACGTAAGATATTTGCATAGGCAAAAGTGGTTAGGACTCTCTCCACATTAAGAGGCAAAGTTTTATCTATGAACAAATATCATTTGGCGATGCGGTCTTTTGTAGGCAAAGTGAAAAACTTTTGGCCACGCATATATTTTCATAGGGAAAAATCAAGACTTTTGGCCACACATGGTTTTCTGTGGGCAATATCCTTTGGCAACACAGTATTTTATAAGCAAAGTGAAAAACCTTTAGCCACACATTTATTTGCATAGGGAAAGGCTAAGACTTTCGGCTACGCATGGTTTTCCATGGGCAATATCCTGTGGCTATGCGGTATTTTATAGGCAAAGTGAAAAACTTTTGGCTATGCATATATTTCCGTAAGAAAAGGCCAAGACTTTCAGCTACGCATGGTTTTTCATGGGCAATATCTTTTGGTGATATGATATTTTGTAGGCAAAGTGAAAAATCTTTAACCATGCATATATTTTCATAGGGAAAGGCTAAGACTTTCAGCCACGCATGGTTTTTCATGGGCAATATCCTTCGATGACGTAGTATTTTGTAGGCAAAGTGAAAACATTTGGCCACGCATATTTTTACATAGGGAAAGGCCAAAACTTTCAACCGCGCATTATTTTCCATGGGCAAATCCGAATATTTTCATTTCCATTCTTTTTTTTTTTAATGGAACTATTCCCATGCTCGCCTCTTCTTTTTGTTTTTTATTTTTTTTAACACTATTGGGTTATGCAGATGCTTTTGCAAGAATCGTGCTTCAAAAATCAAAGCCCTTGTTTTATTTTGGTGCTTTACTGTTTTATTTAAAGGTCATTTATATGAGACAAAGGACATGGGTGTGAGGATATTTTGGTGCCCTGTATTTGGATGGTGTGAACTTGAGAACTGGAGAAGGCTCCTATCTTGTTGGGCAACTAGGGTAGTATTATGTGGAAAGCAATTCTGCAGTATTATGTGGCAACTAATTACAATATTATGATGCAATTTTGCAAGATTATCTTTATTTTTTTTGTTGGTTTTGTCTCTTGGGTAAGATTGTAAAAGATGGTTTCCAATAACTGAGTTTAAAAATTAAGAAAATGCTTTCATAAAATAGAAAATAAAAATAGTAAAAATGATTTTTGAATTTTATCATTGAGAGATTGTGTTTAAATTTTATTATGGTTAGAAAAATGCATAATTTATAATTTATTTTTCTTTTTCACAGGTGTTTGTCTTAAAATTGAAAAAAAAAAAAGAAAATTGAAGAGCCTAAATATAAATTTTATAACTTAGGTAAAGATAAAAACCTAAGTTGATTTCATTCAACCTTTTATTCGATGAAAGGGTTGCTGCTGTACTACTCTGCTATTTCAACGACGATGACGAAGAAGAATAAAAAGAAGAAGAAGAAACTGCACTTGTGTCTCTAGCCACAAGATATGCAACTGAAAAAAATAAACGAAAAGAAAAAAGAAGAAGAAAAATAAGGAGTTGCTTGTGTCTCTAACCATCAGATCTTCATCTGAAAAAAAAAAGAGACAAGAAGAAGAAGAAGAAGAAACTGCACTTGCGTCTCTAGCCACCAGATGTATTACTAAAAAAAATGAAAAGAAAGAATAAGAAAAATAAGAAACTACTTGTTTCTGCAGCCATAAGATCTGCATATGAAAAAAAAAAAAAAACAAGAAGAAGAAGAAAAAGAAGAAGAAGAAACTGCACTACTCCGTTGTGTCTCCATCCACCAAATCTGCATCTGAAAAAAAAAAAAAACAAAACGAAAAGAAAGAAGAAAAAGAAATTACACTACTCTTGCATCACCAGCCATCAGAACTTGTGTTTAAAAAAAATACGACAAAAAAGAAGTAGAAGAAACTACAAGCTATTGTGTCTCCAGCCACCAAAACCAACATCTGAAAAAAGAACAAAGAAAAGAAAGAAGAAAAAGAAGAAAGTTCTCTGCTACAACTTCTCCACCAAAGCTTGTGTTTGAAAAAGAAAAAAAAAACGAATTGAAAAGAAAGAAGACAAAAGAAGAAAGAAAAAGAAAAAGAACGTACCTATATCTCTAGCTGTTGCATGCTATTACTGATCTCTAGCTGTTGTTGTTGTTAATCGCCCGGTTGATGTTACTGATCGCCTGCTGTTGCTGTTGCTGATTACATGCTGTTGCTGATCGCCTACTATTGCTGATCGTCTGCCCTACTACAGCCACCTGCTGTTGCACGCCCTGCCCTACTGTAGCCTCCCAGTAATGTTGTTGTTGTTGTTGTTGTTGTTTTTTTTTTTTTTTTTTTTTTTTTTTTTTTGATGTTTGGTGTATTCCTGTTAGTGAATGTCCCCGTTTTGTCATTACATGAAAAATTACAGAATTTTCCCCAAGTGGGCATTGTACATCTGGCTCTTTGATTCTGTTGGTTGAATAATAAGGTCCATATTCTTTATTTATATTGGTTTCACAAACAATTATATACCATCCAGACCTAAATATATGAAGAACACAATTTCCTCCTGGGGTTTGTAACTTTGTGTAGGTACAATTCCTTTGTAGTCAATCCTTATTCCATCTTGTTGGTATTATAAGCTCTACAATGAATACACTATGACCCAAAATAATCTGGATTTTACTTTTAATAGCATTAGATGGATCACGATTTTAAAAATTGTCCGAGTGTAGTTGACTCACACATCCCTCAATTCTTCATATTTTCTTTTTTTTTTCCACAAATAAAATAATCAACCCAACATGCACAAATTATAACTACTTGATTGATAGCGACTATGATTGTCTTCTTCTTTTTCTAAGTTGGAATCAAGTCAATGTATATATTTTAATTACCTGAAAGTAACAAGTGTAATTAAAAGATAATTAAAAAAATATAACTAAAATCAGAGAAATTGTGCACTAAAATTTAATACATTGATATGATGTAGGATAGCACAGTTACAATAATCAAAATTAATTATAGGCAAACGAACTTACATTATTGCAAGTAAGTAAGCAAAGTTTGTGTTGACAAAAACAATAATAATAAAACAAATGTCACAAGTGTTGCAGTAAAGAAATACAAGCTCGTTCTAAAATCAAAGGGCACATAAACCTTAGAGTTGGAACATTGAGTTAAATTCATCATTCGGACATTTAAAGCTGCTTAAATTCATTGAATAGACTCCAAATATGCGCAGAAAACATGGGTCCAAGTTTTAAAACAGACCAGACTTCATCTCAACCAAAATCAAGCTTAAATGGCTCTTGTCAGTGTTCCTAGGGGGCACCCTAGGCTAGAGCAACTCATACTTCCCGATGATAAAATTAGCTGAAATTCATAGGGAAGGCTTAAAATATTTTCTGGGTCATTCTTTCAAAGTTTTAGAATTTTCAGACACCACTGGATGCAAGTTCAAATTCGAGGAGCCCCATTCTAAAGTTTCAAGGACATTGTGTGAAACTCCACCTCCTGAAGACTAAATTGGCTAAAATTTCTATGGAAGGCCTTAGTAATGCTCTAGAGTAGTTCTATAGAATTTCGGGTTGATTAGACGTTGTTGACCCAAAGTCAACTAGCCACTAGGCCATGGGGGCACTGAATACAAGCCTGATTTCCCTAAGGTCATATCAATTGGAAATTGGATAGAAACCTCAAAATAGGTTCCTCATCAAACCTTCAAAATTTCATGGCCATATGAGATCATTTGGGCCCTAAACAATTGAAGCATGGGCCCACTTTGACCAAAGTCAATAGTGGTGTGACCCACTTTTCGAAGTCAAAACCTGATGAAAATTTCGTGGCATGCCTAAAATGTTGTCATAGTCTATCCTGCCAAATTTCATGAGGTTTGGATATCATTTGCACCCAAAACCATATTCATCAGATCAATTATATGTAAATGGGTTAAGCGGGTCGGCCACAACCTAAGCCCAATCCAACCCAAGCTTTTCTCAATTGTGTGCAGATAGTTTTAAGCAATTCCCAATAGTTATTAATTTGAAAATAACTAGTAACTGTCCCCATAAGTGATAAAAATATTGGCAGTTTCCACTCCATGACTGGCCATGTGTGATAATTCTAATTGCAACCAACCGTTATTTGAATCCTACAACACACTTTACGTGAAGGGATGGGTGGGCATGATTTGCTATGTTTGTAATGCCCCATTAAGGATGGTTTCTCATTTTTAAAACTTGAAATCCAATCTCCAAAAAGGTCATAACTACCTTAAGGACAAAAGGAGAGCTTCGTTCTCTTGGTAAAAGAAAAAAAAGAAAAGACACTACGACATCAGCACTTCAATATGAGAATTCCAAAAGATTTATACAATGATCAAGATTGATTGAATTAAAATATGATCAAATGATAACAAAAATTTTCAATTAGAATAAAATTAGTTTGAGACTTATACAAATTTGATTGGTTGTGTTTTTTATTTATAATTGGAAGGGTTCACTATGAAGCCATAAGTTTTAGAGTTTGGAAATAAACCCATGTAGAGTAAAGATCTAAATTGCACCCATTTGTTTGCATGAAGTTGAATGACTTCAATTCCCTTGACCACATGAAATGTATTTTTGAGAATGACTAAAATTGAAGAAATAGAAGTAATAATTCATAAGTTTTTAACTAATAAAACGAAATATAAAAGAGTAAAGATTTATATAAATGATAAAAAACTTAGGGAGGAGATGAAAATAACTAGCTAACCATCAACTTAGTTTGCACCGTCCATGTCGAACCAGTACAACTGCGCCCATACTAAGAATTGTAAAAAAACATTTAAAAATTAAAAAAATAAAAAATGCGAAACAATAAAACGCATGATTATGCCTTTACACATTTTTTTAAACTTTTTAGAGTTCAAAGCGATAGAACTCACTATTATGCATAACATTAATTTGTTGACTTAACCCTGAATTGCACGATTTCAAATATGGACAAAAGTTGGTTATTACTTCGTGAGACATTTAGTGAGCAATATAAAGATGGTGTGAAGTCATTTATTGAGTTTGCAAAGAGGCACATTCAAGCGAGGTTACAGAGATTAAGTGCCCATGTAGCCATTGTTGTAACTACTTTAAGCAAAAGTATGATACTATTTATATTCATCTGTTAAAAAGAAGGATGATGGTGTCCTACACCACTTGGGACAGACACAAAGAACTTCCACAACGTGATGAGCCGAACAAGGGAGATGATGAATATGATCAGTTATTAGAGGACCATCATATGGGAACTTACATTTACATCAAGGGTGATATCCTAGAGATAGAGCATGTGCAAAACTTTGAAAAAATGTTGGAGGCATCCCAGTGTGGCTTGTACCCTAGCCGCAAAGAGACAGATACTTTGTTATCATTCGTCATCTAGATGTTACATGTGAAGGTAGAAAACTGGTGGAGCAATATATCTTTCAACAAGGTTTTAGAGATAATTATGTTGAAAGGTGAAAACCAGGATTCCTAGATATTGCGTACAAATCGTTGCAGAAATATTTTTAGATGATGATAATTCAAGAACCATACCTGCAAGATCTCTTTAATTTGATCTAGGTTTTACAGTAGTCCGAAAGTCTCAAGACCTTCTACTAGATTCTTTTATACTTAAACTCGCACTAGGGTGTGGGCCTCTTCTGCAAATTCTCCTTGCTCTCAAAAACGAGATTCCTCTTATGTGTTTTTCCTAGAGACCAATAATGCATATTTATAGGCTACAATAAAGACCTTAAGAAGGAAATAAAGAATAGGCTTCTTATGGAAACAGGAAACCATAATTCAACCCAAATTAGAATCTTAGATCCATAAATTACAATTTAGTCCACTAGAGAATTATAATTGCACTCCTGTCCTTATTTTTAGAATAATATTTCGAGTTTCTTGTTATTAAATGCTTATTAATCTCCCCTTACGTTAAGATTTTAGATATCCATCGATTAAATAATTACTGACACCTATATTTATCGATATCTTTATAATTCCTTAAGACCTTACACTTAACTTATTTAATATATCGGACACCAAGTGCACCTGCAAGATTTAATATAATCAAAACTTATAAGCTTCATCAAAGGAATTCATCAATCCTTATTATAGGACATAGATTCTGTCAATAAACTTGTAAGGTTTGATCCCAACTAACCTCGATTTATATTAATTAATCTTATTTTATATTAATTAAAATCTCTTTAGGCTAATTTAACTCAAACCCTTTAGGCTTAGGTCATGGATAGGTAGTTGGGTCGGGTTCGGACTTTACCTAGGTAGTAAGGGCCCTTTTGTAATTTAGAGTTCTTGTATCATATTGAAATCTTATTAGTTGTATCTTGTGTAATTCTTCATGTAGATCATCTTTCATGTTGGGTTCAACTTGATTCAGACCCATCTTGGCCCAATTGAGGTCCATGTGACCCAAACTGTAGTTTTCCAGAACATGTGGACTTGCATGTAAAACTGCAAAAAAATTTGATTAAAGGAGGAACCCAACGTCTCTCCCCATCTTTCCTTCTGTGTTTTCATTCGAACCACTTCTCATCTCCACACCTCTTCATCTCCCCCTCAAATTAGAGTTGCAAACAAGTTTTGAAGCCTTGCATGCATTAGTAAAAGCCTCCATTCACCTTCTCCTTCTTCCCTTGTGCATCATTCTCTTTGGAAGCACCTTCTTCTCCAAGCTACAACTCTTTAAGGTGAAAACTCTACCCTCATTTCACTTCTTTAGGCTTGATAGAGTCAAGAAGACTCAATTATACCACATGCATGCATTCTACATTAGATTCACTATTTGCATATCTTTCATGTAGAGAACCCATCTTCTTGTTGAGGCTTTCCCTAATCACACACCAAGGAGGAGTTAATAAGGCCAAGCACTATGTAAAAGGCAAGTATTATAATACATATGATGCTGCATGTGTGCCTAAATTGTTGATTTTTGGATTTATCACTCTAATCTCAAGTTATAGCTCCGTCCTCTTTGATTTAAGTATATATATGTGTTGAATTGAATGAATTAGAGTATGAATATGTAATGTGGGTGTTGTGTGAGCATTGCAAAACCCATAGTGACATTTTGAAGCTATAAGAAGAACACAGTAACCCCCTTAATTCAGAGTTCTGTGCTGAACTCGAGCTTCAGAATCACTTCAGAATTTCTGAAGCTTACGGCGAAGCCACGGCTAAGCCGTAAATGTGTACGGCTCAAAATTCCGAGACCTTAAATGAGTATAAGTGCCTTTTGTGGGCACTCCATGTAACGACCCAGTCCCAAAGTACATTTGAATGAAAGAATATAAGTAATAATCTGTTCTAAACTATCGAGGCGCCTTGGTAGCTCAACTAGTTAAGATCGGGTTGTCGCCACCTGTGAAACCAGGGTTCGAGTCTGTCCAAGGATAAAATCCCCACTGCGTACTCTGAAGGCAAGATCCCGGCTGTGCCTCGGGTGAGTCCAATGGTCCGATTAGGTGAAACAATACCTCACATGGTGAGGCGCCTTTTGGGGACAAAACCGTGAGGACTTCCATAAAAACTATAAAGTTAAGCGTGCTCGAGTCAGAGCAATTTCAGGATGGGTGACCTCTTGGGAAGTCCAAAGCGGACACTACCTCAATGGTGTGGAGCGGATTGTTATAGATAGTATCAAAGCAGGGAATGGCTTTCCTCTGAGTGGTGGGAGAGGACCGCTCGAATCCTGCCTCCCTCTCGAATCCTGCCCTCCACAAATTAGGGGGGAACGAAGGAGGAGGATTGAAGTCCCACATCACTGATGAGGCTGTCTTCAGTCTGACATTGTTCGAGATATGTGGATATAGGGACATATCTGGCGGAAGCTGGTGGGCCTGTAACGACCTAGTCCTAAAGTACATTTAAATGAAAGAATATAAGTAATAATCTGTTCTAAACTATCGAGGCGCCTTGGTAGCTCAACTGGTTAAGATCGGGCCGTTGCCACCGGTGAGACCAGGGTTCGAGTCTGTCTAAGGACAAAATCGCCACTGCGTACTCTGAAGGCAAGATCCCGGCTGTGCCTCGAGTGAGTCCAATGGTCTGGTTAGGTGGAACAATACCTCACATGGTGAGGCACCTTTTGGGGACAAAACCATGAGGACTTCCATAAAAACTATAAAGTTAAGCGTGCACGAGTCAAAGCAATTTCAAGATGGGTGACCTCCTGGGAAGTCCAAAGCGGACAATACCTCGATGGTGCGGAGCGGATTGTTACACTCTACCACACCGAAGATAGCCCATAGACTGTCACAACCCGAGCCCGAGTTTCCCTTAATTAGGGCAATATTCGAGGTGCGACACACGACTCCCGTGAAATTCTTTTCCGACTCCGTGTCAGGTTAGAATCCACAAGGGATACTTTTGTATCTTCGCATGTGTAAGGTCACTCAATGACAATTGTCAAGGGTGTTCAATGCAGAAGTCTGTATTTATCACCTGTGCAATTCAAATTTTACGTGGTATCATAGTATGAACAGTCCATAATTTAAAATATTTTAATTTTACAAAAACAATAGTCTCATTTATATAAATATAAAACCCTCAAAATACCCATACATAATATATATATATATAAATGCCATGATACACCGTATGAACTATAGTGTGTGTCCTGAAGTCATTGACTACGAGGTCTCGTACACAAACCTGTGCAAGTCTATAATATACAAGTGAGATCATCACCGTATGTAAAACAAGTAATATCAGTGAAATGGTATGATGCAAGTACTATTCCCAAAATAAACCCAAACTGTGACTCATGTTACGTGCTCCAGATCTAAGGACTAAGTGAAGTCCTCAATGGACCATACTCTAAATCTGGAGGAACCTCTAAAGTTTCCCTCCTACCCCTCGTCGATCTTTGCAAGACCGAGACCTACATCTGTGCCTGTAACATCAATGGGATAGCTATGAATACGACGATTCAGCCAAGTACAAGCAAAAGTAAAGTAATGCACATTGCATCTTTGAACATTTGAGAACATACTATTCATAAACTAATCAAATAACCACATACATCCCACCATAACTTAAATCATACATCAGCTGATGATTTTTGGTTAATGACTCATTTAGTAACTTAATTGTACTCTTCCACAAGAGCTTAAACAATTCATGTGAGATTCACTCATTTGATAGCTTATGGGTGCTCTTCATGAGAGCTTAAACAAATCATGTGGGATATACTCAATGTCCCAGCCCAAGTACAACTGATTACCTGATTGGAGTTCCGGACACTCTTATTATCTGCTACAGCAGCCAAACTTAATCTTTAGTTCTTATTTACAAATCTCCATGGTTGGAAACTTATTTGGTGGCTTATTTGTGCTCTTCCATGAGAGCTTAAACAAATCATATGGGATATTATCAGTGTCCTAGCTCTAGGTACGACTAATTACCTAACTAGAGTTCCGGACACTCCTATTGTCCGCTGTAGTGGCCAAACTTAAGCTTTAGTTCTTATTTACAAATCTTTATTTGATTCGTTCCATTTTAATTCCTCTTTTACAACTTAATTCAATATAATAAAGAAAAGAATACAAATAGAGGAATGGAGATCTATACATAGTAAAACAAGTACTACCACTATATCAATGCATAGAAGGACAATAACATTACATTTTTAATAAGCTGACAAGAATAGGTTGAATTACTATCAATCCTAACCTAGGTTCCCATTGTCTCTAATGGTCCATTGATGTAGTTTTAGGTTGTTCAATGTACGGCTATCCTTATTTGACGTTACATTGTGTATAAACTATACATTAAAGTCCCCTAAACCCACACCAATGGTTAGGTGTGCTAGACTAAGTAGGTAATACACTTGAGGTCTCGATCTTCAAGATCACTCATGCATTCTAGGATTCCGTTGGTCAGTATTAAAGGTTGTGGTTCTATTGTCAGGGGCCTACAAGGTTTTTGATACCTAATGGTCATAGTTGGTTAATGGTTACACTATAATTAACTTCTAGGTTAATTATAGAAGCTCTTCGGTAAAAAAAAAAGTGGGTTAAATCGGCTATAGGACCCCAAAAAAGGCCCTACGCACAAAAGCCCAGCCGACCAATCAGATTAAGGTCCGATCAGTTGGATCTTGTCCAGAAAGGTGGCCCAACCGGTCGGACTCCAAGTCTAATTGGTCGGGCAGGTTACGAAAAGACTTCAGATTTTCTAAAGTTCATCCTCTGTTCCTCCTTTTTGTATCGCAGGGAACCTCATGTTTCACTGAAATATCCCCTATCTTATATTGATTACTAGCCTCTAATGCCTTCCATTCCATCCTCATTCATCAAATCATTAAAACCGCATCCATTCAATATGACAAATCAGATATATAAAAGGGGCTGAATGTAACCATAAACAAAATATAATTCATCCAGATCATCATACTACTAACATGCATTCACACACTTCTACTCATACTTGCCTTTTTAACTAAAAGCTTCAACCCCCATTGACTTTTCTTGTATTCTTTGATGTAGAGATTTCCAATTTATGCCAACCCTAGACATGCAATAAGAAATAAAGGTAAAGATATGGAAATCCAAACATGCACATCACATAGTGTGTTGGACTGTTTGCGTTTCAAGTTTCCAAATAGCCTTTCTAAACTCTCCAAAGCTACTGAAAAACCCCAAAATAGGAAGCCCCAAATTCTGCCCATTAATCAAATTGAAAATGGAGTATGGAGAAAGAGATGGAGAGGGACCTTGCAAGTAAGGATTTGGGCTCTACATGGACTGTAGATTCGAAGTATAAGGAAACAAGCATGATTTCTTTCCTGTAAGTAAGGTTTCCAAACTAATTTCATTGGTGGTTGGGGCTGCCACGCTAAGTTCTTGATAAAAATGGTGTTCTAAGGATGAGGAGAGCGAGCGGAGTGTGAAAATGCCTTCTTTTTAGGCGAATAGAGGCTTAGGTTCAGCATTTAGAGGTGGAAGAATGAGAAGAAGAGAGAAATTGGGTGCTGCTAGCAATAAGGAGGTTACTGCTCGAGTGAGGGAAAAGGACGACGAAAAAGAAGGGTTGGGGTCTTTAAATATGTGTAATGTGGGGCCCACCGTATATAAACTTTTGAAAGATTAAAACTTAGTCTTTTGGGCCTCGGATCACTTTGGTGTAAGAGACAAATATGTTTGAAATTAAATCTAATTTCTAATGAGTATAATTTTGGCACCTTTTTGGAATTTTGGAATTTTAGCTCAAATTAAGTGAAAAGACTATTTTACCCTTACTTGTGCAAAAACCATAAAATATGTGATTTCGGGGCATCGACTGGTTACGTGGTGAATATGAAAGTTATACGAAGTGATTTTCTCTATTCAATGGCTCAAGATTATGCCTAAATGGTGTTCCAATGAATGCATAATTAAGTGGGTTTAATTAAACTTGGCCCAAACAACCTATCAACGACCCGAACTCGACCCACAAGAAATAACAAGACAAAGCTAAAATAATTTAATATAATTAGGCATCCAAATAAGATTAATTAAAATAAAGATAGGTTTAATTAGTAATAAACATGATTAAGTTGTAACAGGGTGTCACATAGACCTAATACAATAATAAGTGATATTCCTTACTCATCTCAACTCATCAAGTTTATATTGTTCTTTTCGCCGAACTACACTTATGTTATGCACGTACACGTACATCTTAACTACCACTAACCCTCTCCGTACTCGGACTTCGATGAGAAGGTTAGCTTTGGAAGTTGAGCGGGGAATGACATCCAGCACTTGTGTCTTAACCGGAGACCCTTGCTCGACTGGATCCAAGGCTAGAGTGTTTTGAGGATTGGCAAGGGTTACCTTGGTGCACCGCATCCTCCCTTTACACTGGATCCACCTTGTATGATACCCAAGGGTGAAAATTCTAGTCATGTTCTTAAATACTTAATTATTGATTTTATATGCTTAATTGTTGGTTTTATGGTGGGTCCTACTGTTAATTAGTTATTGTGGGATAAGATATTGGTTTAAATACTTGAGTGGGGGGACCCATTCCATCGCAACATGGATTAGTCTTCAAAAAGAGGAGAGAGTTGGACGGCACCTTCATCCCCAAGGAAGTGAAATTTGGATGAGAGATGGAGTCTTGCTTATGGCTCTTATCAGGAAAGTGGGGATATGCTCTATATATATAATCCAAGAGTCTCTTATTTGTTTCACTTTACTCCTTTCTAAACCATAGGGGAGAATCAGAGAGAGAGAAGCCTAAGAGAAAACGAAGAAGAAGAAGAAGCAGAAGGTGACCAGAAACGGATGTCCTCTCGGCCACATATTGTGAATGACTACAAAGGTGAATGGGTTTCCTCTATTTAAGATTCAAGATTATTAAGTCACTGGTTTACGGTTGAAGTTATGATGATGGAGCGATATTAATAAGTCTGGGAGAGTCCGAACTCTGGTGGTAAAAAGGGGTTTGATGTATGATTTGATTCGTTACAAGTACCTCCTATGTGTAGACTAGTCTGTAGAGTTTTATCTAGCGGGGAAGGCATGGATAACCATAATCAATCCTGTTAATTAGTTCCTCTCATCTATAAGGGATTCCTTATACTGATAGATTGATTTTTCCCCTATTGAGAAGATGGTATCACCACTAACGACCCTGTATTATTATACTTTGGGGACTTAAATTGTGTTTGAATGATTCAGATTGTTGGAGATCCTTATAGTAATAACAGTACGATGATAATGAGGTCCACCCAATTCAGTTCCGTCATGTTTGATGGGAAGAACTAGACAAGAATATGAAAAACAAATTCCCAGGATGTCTGGGACTATTTTTATTGCATGGAGTTGTGGGCCCAGGTGGGCCACTAGATGGGTGATCAGGCCCATGGATCTGGAAACAGACCCATGGGGGACCAAGATAGTGTGGGACTTCTATGGGGTGGGTCCCATGTGGCCACCATCTAATGACTTCAATATGGATTGGTGAGAAGACCATAACGGGAGTAGTTCTGTTTGAACTTGTACTCTCCTTTTGAGGAAATTCAGTTCTACGGAGACTCTTACTCATTAAAAAGGAATTTAACCAAAAGCCCTCATTTATATATTAATTGCAAAAGAATCCTTTACATCCTCACTAAGGATTTTCAAGAGTAAGGAAGGTGGCTGGTGATTATTGTGAGTAGGTAATGGGTGCTAGATATTTTTGAACAAACATGACATGGGAATTTTATGAACAGTAATAATGATGAAAGACTATGTGTAATTTTATTACAATTTATTTATTATTATGCATGATTTTATTTTGTGAAAGGATTGCTTCAAGGGATGGGGCATGCTCTGAACTACTAGCTTGGTGTGATTCATGGTAGTTATGTGATTTTGGCCCATAGGGGGTTCAGTTGGCACTTGTTCATATGCACATGGATGTGGATGACAAGACACCAATGTCCTGAGACAATGGGTCCTATGTGATGCTAGTTGATGAGATGCATGAGTGGCATCTTGGGATTTGTACTAGGCCATAGTCGTGTGATGATATGGATTAAGTGTGAGGATGTAGTTCAGAAATGTGTTTTAGAATGAAATCTATTTCTTTAAGTTGAAATAATTACTACTTATTGATGATTTATTACCCACAAATGCTGTTTATGTTAATTGAAGATGTATGTTAGAGTAGGAAATGCATTCACCGATCTGTACTGATGTGGGGCTGCCCCCTTCAGGTAACCGAGTTACGGGTGGACCAGAGAATGGTAAAGTGCAGCTCGTAGTGTTTGACATGCATAGCTGAGAAGAGAATTACATCAATATTCAGTAGTTTAGAAGAATTGATAATATTGAATACTTTAATTACTTAAAGAATTTATTTTATTATGAGAATTGTTAGTCACTAGAGATACTATTTATTGGCCATTCAATTGGTTAGATTATATAAAAAGACAATTTCAATAAATAATGTTTATGCCTTATGTGTTCATTTGACTTAAGCTTGCAAATTATATACCAATGCATTATAACTTAGATTTTGATAGGGCCCAGGCATTTCGGTTGTGACAAAGTGGTATCAAAGCGCAAAAGGTTTTGGGCAAGTAAAAGAATTAGCAACCGTAGGGTATGTCGTGAGGCTATGGGTATGGATACCTAGAAAAGAATTTGGTCTATTATTGTTATAGGATGGCTTATTCATTGTTTATTTTGCAATGGAACTAAGACAATGAGTAATGCTATTGGAAACCTTAATCAGGGTGAAAGAATTTGTAACACTCCGACCCAGCTTAACCTCGTTTAGCACCTAATTGCGGTTGTTTTAATTGGTAATTGTGTTTTGCTTTTGTTTTGGATTCGTCGCGGGTCATGGATAGGTAGTTGGGTTGAGTTTGACCTGGATTAGGTAGATCAAGCCCTTTTTCGTAATTTTAGCTTTTTTTCGACATGGTCCATTTTGCATCATCTTGATGTCAATACGTGTCTTTCGTTGAGCTCATTCACTTTCGTATTTACGTCATTTGCGACCGATGTCGTATGATTCCACTGGACCCGGATTTGACTCAAACTGGAAATTGATTTATGCCTTGGACTTCATTGCAAATTTGACTTTCACTTACTTTATAAAAGGTCCACTTCATCGACTCAAACTCTCTCTCACTCTCTTCTCTCACTGTTCACGTGGAGCTCTCTCTCCCCCTCCTGAGTTTTCTTCTACTTCGATCAAGCCAAATTGAGGGAATTTGCTTTGTCATTCTCTGGTGTGTGGATTGAGGTGAGTTAGGAGTCTTCTCCATCTCCCCCATCTTTTTCTTCTTCTTTTTCTTGTTTCTATGATTCCATGATGTTGCCCTTGATGTTTCTTTCTCTTCCTCATGCATGCATGCTAGCAGTGATTGGTGTTTGGTTGTGAATGAGCCAAGGACAGCAAGTGGTGTAATTGGATTCCATTAAGGCAAGTATAACCATAATCTGTAAGAACCCATGTTGGTATTTGTATGATTTTGTTTACTTCACGTGAGTTTGCAGAGAAAACATGTCTACAGCCCAATTTGCTAGTATTCTTCCTTTTTCTGTTGGAAATGTGCATATCTGATGTCTTTACAGGTTTTCTGTAGCTAATTCAGAATTCAAGCCCGTGCATGTACGGCTAAGCCGTAAATCGCCTACGGCTTAAAGTCCAGAGAGGGTAAATTCCCAGTTTTCTTCTACGGTTGGGACACGGCTAAGCCATGTATTGTACTACGGTTAAGCCGTATCTCAACCGTGACCCAGCCGTAGATGAGTATAGGGTGTCTTCTTTGGGATGAACTGAAAGTAAGCAAATGACAGACCTTCTACGGCCCAGCCACGGCTAAGCCGTAGAACAGAACACGGTTAAGCCGTAGAACGAAATACGGGTGAACCATAATTGTGGGTGAACAGTAAAGGGAACCGCGGTGGAGCCACAGTGCATATTACGGCTACGCCGTAAGATGCCTACGGCTAAGCCGTATGTTCACCTACAGCCAAGCCGTACCAACCCTGGAAAATGAATAACAAGGATAGGTGTAATGAAAAGACCGCTATGACCTTCATGATAGAATGTAGAGCACCTAGACTTGCCCAATGGTATGAATGTATGACATGAATTATCTCGAGGGCTGCGAATCATTCATGTTCGTTATCCAGTTGTTAAGCACTTCCCCAGGGGTGTTGGCTTAAGGGACTTCGGTGTACCAACTAAGACAATGCAACACTAGACAACGGTGCATCGAATAACTTAAAACTACATCATCATGCACGGTTAGAAATACTGGATAATTAGATTAGAATTGGCTAGTAAATGAAGGTGATTCTATCTAGTATGATTTGCTTGCATAACATGTTGTATGTTAGTCATTGATCTCCACTCTTTAACAGATCATTGCATATCACGTCAAAAGTCATCCTATGCGTTCACCTTGAGTATATATGTATGTTTGTTATTGGATGTACACGCACGATATGCTTGTCACGATCTACTCAGGGTTTTCATGATTGACTCCGTATGGTCAGGCACTACTTAGCCTCAGCCTTAGGATCCCGACGGGGTGAAATTGCTACAGTTTCATGGCCTTGCTGCAGTAAGGAACCGTCTTGGAGAACCGGACCCCAGGAAACCCAAGACCCATTTGTACCCTGGCCCGGACAATGGTGTTCTCTGCACGATATAAGATCCCTCTTTTGGGAGCATATGGCAATGTAGTCGCCAACTAGTTATGTACACAGCATGTATATATATTGATTCGTATTGCATATTTCTTTCTTGCACAACAGCTTAGTATACGAATGTGACCTACTTTAATTTACATGACTGTCTTTATTCTATTCTCTTAGACACAGCATGCGTTAACTGTTGTAGTTTATACTTTGCTGAATCGTTGTATTCACGAGTTGTTTGTGGTGTTGTAGGCTCATATACCCCTGCTGACCCCCCCGTCGGTCAGCCAGACTCCAGATGAGACCCCCGAGGCCCCATCAGGCCTAGTGGAGTGGATGTGATCACTCTATCGGAGAGCGTCTTGGACATACATGACATGGCATAGGAGTCTTCTTTTTGAGATCTATCATGCTTGTTTACATCATGCTTTGTGTATATCATTTTGTTTATTTTGTAAAACATTCATATATATATATATATCAGTTCATTTTCGTATTTCTCTTCTTGAATTGTGTAGTTTGATGTTTTTGATATCTATAGCTTCTGCGTACATGTTTGGCACATGTAAACTTTCCTTTTGCGTGTGCTTTTAGACTAGGTCTACGTATACAGGCACGGGAGTACGTGTGTCATCTGTTTGGCTTTTGCTAACCCCCGGACTCCTGGGCCCGGGTTGTGACATATGTATTGTATGGTATCAGAGCATTCCTTGCTCTAGATGATAAGCATGTAGGCATGTAGGATCATGGTGAGGATACGATTCTTTTGTTGTGTTTTCCTAGCTTTTAGGAAATAGTTGGGGCGGAATGTTTTGTGTTTGTATTTGACTCTTTCCCATTTTGCAGGAAATGGCATCTGGTTCAAGTTCTCAGCAAAATGCCGGAAATAATGAAAGCGGTTCTGAACCGTCACCACAGGCTGTGAGCACCGATGAGCGCATCCTTATGTTATTTCAGTCTTTACAGGCTCAGTCATAGTCGATGCAGAATTTACAGGCACAGGTCGCGACAATGTTAGACAGACAAAGTCAAGCACTTGCTCAGTTGCATGTGGACCAACAGGTGGTCTTCCAGTGGAGAGAGAACGATCCAAACGCCCTCTACCATAAATTCAGGAAGCGAGGAGCTACAAAGTTCAACGGGATAGAAGAGCCACTCAAGGCAAAGCAGTGGCTAGAGCAGACGGAGGACGTGTTTGAGACTGTAGTGTGCACGAACAGGCAGAGGATTGGTTTAGCAACCTCTATGTTACGAGATGTCGCGAAGACTTGGTGGAAGAGCATAAAGGACTCGTACAGAGACATGCTCAGTGCAACAGTTTGGGGGACATTTAAGCAACAGTTTTAAAGGAAGTTTATCCCAGTTCATGTGTTTAGAGCCAAAGAAGTTGAATTCTTAGCTCTCCGTCAGCAGCAGATGACAGTGGCACAGTATGTGAATAAGTTCACCCAGTTATCTCATTTTGTTCCAGATTTGATCAATACCGAGGAAAGGAAAGTGAACCGGTTTGTTGAAGGTCTTCATCCCCGATACATGCACCACGTGACTACTTTCCAGCGTCCGGCTACATTTGACGATGCGGTGGATAGGGCCTATTCTGCTGAGGCCATCCACCAAGCTGAAAGTGCTGTTGATCTAAGCAGCAGCCACCATTTAGTGCACGAGGACAGGCACAGAAAAAGATGAGAGGCCAGCAGAGTACTTCCAGTTCTGCCGGTATTACATGTGAGCACTGTGGCAAGGGCCACAAGTCTGAATCTTGTTGCAGGAAGGCAGGAGCTTGCTTCATCTGCGGTTCTAAGGAGCATATGCTAGCCAGCTGTCCTCGATACAAGGCTTCCCAGCCTCCACCATCTAGTACTAGCTCAGGTGCAGCTTCTGGCCGATCCAGTGTGTCTACAGCTCCGAGCAATCACAGCCAGCCCGTTCAGGCCCGAGACAGCCACGTTAAGCAGCTCGTGCATATGCCGCTACCCATGAGAGTGCCGAGGATCCATAGGTGGTCGAAGGTACTGTTCTGATTTCGCACGTTGAGGCGTTAGCATTGTCCGACTTGGGGTCTACGCGATCCTATGTAGCACCTCGATTTGCCGAGCAATTGTAGCAGTAGCCGAAGCCGTTACCGTATGTGTTGGTTGTATCTACCCCAGTTGGCAAGCGAGTGGAGTGTAGTATATACTACCCCCATTGCGACGGCAGATTGCAGGTCACCAATTGCCTGTTGATTTGATCCTATTGTCGATACTGGATTTCGATGTGATCCTTAGAATGGATTGGCTCGCTCGATATCGTGCTTGTGTTAACTGTTACAACAGGACGATTTTCTTCAATTTAGGCAAGGGCTTCCGTTTTGAGGGCAGTCAGGAGAGATGCCCCAGGCATGTGATTTCTGCGTGCAAGGCAGATCATGTGATCCGTAAAGGATGTGAAGGCTTCATTACTTTTATCTTGGAGAAGAAAGAGGCGAAGCAGTTGGGTGAGATTCCGGTGGTCTGCGACTTTTCCGATGTTTTTCTGGATGATGTGCCAGACCTACCCCCGGTTCGAGACGTGGAGTTTGCCATTGACCTTGCTCCAGGCACAGCACCGATCAGTAAGGCTTCGTATCGCATGGCACCAGCTGAATTGTCCGAGTTGAAGAAGCAATTGCAGGAGCTTTTGGACAAGGGTTTCATTCGCTCAAGTGACTCACCTTGGGGAGCGCCAATCTTGTTTGTTAAAAAGAAGGATGGTACGCTTCGGATGTGTATCGACTACCGACAGCTGAACAGAGTGACGATAAAGAACAAGTATCCCCTACCTCGAATTGATAAGTTGTTCGATCAACTTCAGGGTGCAGTTTACTTCTCTAAGATTGATTTGAGATCTGGATACCACCAGTTGAGGGTAAAGGATGATGACATCCCTAAAACTGCCTTCAGGACCCAGTATGGACATTATGAATTCCTCGTGATGCCTTTTGGACTAACCAATGCACCTGCAGCGTTTATGGCTTTGATGAATCGGATCTTTGCTCCATTTTTAGACCAGTTCATAGTTGTATTCATTGATGATATTTTGATATACTCGAAGTCAGCAGAGGAGCATAAGGAACACTTGAAGAAAGCCTTGACATTATTGAGAGAGAATCGCTTGTTTGCCAACTTGTCGAAATGTGCTTTTTGGCTTGAGCAGGTGGCATTTTTGGATCATATCATTTCACGAGAGGGATTGGCAGTTGATCCATCTAAAGTTGAGGCAGTTGTGAGTTGGCCTAGGCCTAAGACAGTGATAGAGGTCTGGAGTTTTCTTGGTCTAGCAGGTTACTATCGTCGATTTATCCAGGATTTTGCTAAGATCTCTTCTCCTTTGACGAAGCTGACCAGGAAGAATGTGCCATTTGATTGGACTGCGGAATGTGAAGCTAGTTTCCGGACTTTGAAAGAGAAGTTGACTACTGCTCCAGTGTTAACCTTGCCAGATAGCAACGAAGGGTTCATGATATATTCAGATGCTTCTCGAGTTGGTCTAGGCTGTGTGTTAATGCAGCACGGGAAGGTAATTGCATATGGATCGAGACAGTTGCGAGAACATGAGAAGAATTACGCCACCCATGATTTAGAACTGGCAACCATCGTGTTTGCATTGAAACTATGGAGACATTATCTATATGGCGTGAAATTTGAAGTTCATTCTGATCACCACAGTTTGCAGTATTTATTCACGCAGCAGGAGCGAAACATGAGACAGCGCAGATGGCTTGAACTCATCAAAGACTATGACTTCCCAATCAAATATCAGCCAAGAAAAGGGAACGTGGTGGCAGATGCACTTAGCAGGAAAGCAGAGTCGGTACAGATGTTGAGCAGTTTCGTTTTGACTTTCTATGATTTACCTATTGAAGTGAAACTAGTGGATGCGTATGTGACTTTGGTTAGTACGCTAGTGTTTTAGCCTAAGATGGTTCAGCAGATGAAAGACAGGCAATTCGAAGATCTCACTTTGAAGCACATTCATGACCACATTGGAGATAGACCTGATTTCAGACTGGAGAATGGTGTGCTATATTTTCGGAACAGGTTGTGTGTGCCAGCAGGTAATGATTTTAAGGAGAAACTGATGAATGAAGCACATTATGCCAGATATGCGATGCACCCAGGCAGCACAAAGATGTTTCAAAATCTCAAAGATCGCTTCTGTTGGAACAATATGAAGAGAGAAGTAGCAGGATTTGTTGCCCGATGCTTGACATGCCAGAAGGTGAAAGCAGATCATCAGAGACCTCCAGGCTCACTGCATCCCTTGCACATACCGCAGTGGAAGTGGGAACACATTACCATGGATTTCGTTTCAGGGTTACCTCCGACGAGCAGGAAGAACAACGCCATTTGGGTGATTGTAGATTGATTGACGAAGCCAGCCCATTTTATTCCTTTCCGGAAGGGTATGACGTTTTCAGAGATGGTGAGGAAATTCGTGGATGAGATCGTCAGGCTCCATGGTACGCCCATATCGATTGTATCCGATCATGACAGTCGTTTTGTTTCGTCATTCTGGAGAGCATTCCAAGAGGCTATGGGTACGAAATTGAACTTCAGCACGGCTTATCACCCACAGACGGATGGACAATCAGAGCAGACGATTCAGACTCTAGAGGACATGTTGCGAGCCAACGTGTTGAGCTATGAGAAGGAATGGGATCTCCATCTCTCGTTGTGTGAATTTGCCTACAATAATAGCTTCCACGAGAGCATTGGGATGGCGCCATATGAAGCGTTGTATGGACGCAAATGCAGAAGCCCGATATGTTGGGAAGAAGTTGGAACTCGAAGTTTTCACGGACCGACGATCATTGCCGAAACTACGGAGAAAGTACAGAAAGTAATTGAGAACTTGAAAGTTGCTCGGTCGAGACAGAAGAGTTATGCAGACACTCGCAGATGACCATTGGAGTTTCAGGTTGGTGAGTGGGTTTTTCTGAAGGTCTCACCAATGAAGGGTACGATCTGTTTCGGCCAGAAAGGCAAGTTAGCCCCACGCTATGTCGGACCGTTCGAGATCAAGAGTCGAATTGGTGATTTGGCTTACCGATTAGCTCTTCTAGAGATGTTTTCCGGAGTACATGATGTTTTCCACATTTCGATGCTTCGGAGATATGTTCATGATCCTTCCCATGTCATTCGTTACGACGATGTTCAGATCCAGCCGAATGTCGCATACGTTGAGCGACCACTCCGTATCGTGGGGACCCGAGAGCAGATACTCCGCACCAGGACGATTCGATGGGTCAAAGTGTTGTGGGAGCATCATAGTCCCGATGGAGCTACATGGGAATTAGAAGAACAAATGGCGCGACAGTATCCCGATTTGTTTACGCAGGTATGTGTGCATTCATTCCGAGGACGAAATGATTCCCAAGTAGGGGAGGATGTAACACTCCGACCCAGCTTAACCTTGTTTAGCACCTAATTGCGGTTGTTTTAATTGGTAATTGTGTTTTGCTTTTGTTTTGGATTCGTCGCGGGTCATGGATAGGTAGTTGGGTTGAGTTTGACCTGGATTAGGTAGATCAAGCCCTTTTTCGTAATTTTAGCTTTTTTTCGACATGGTCCATTTTGCATCATCTTGATGTCAACACGTGTCTTTCGTTGAGCTCATTCACTTTCGTAACTACGTCGTTTGCAACCGATGTCGTATGATTCCACTGGACCCGGATTTGACTCAAACTGGAAATTGATTTATGCCTTGGACTTCATTGCAAATTTGACTTTCACTTACTTTATAAAAGCTACACTTCATCGACTCAAACTCTCTCTCTCACTCTCTTCTCTCACTGTTCACGTGGAGCTCTCTCTCCCCCTCCTGAGTTTCCTTCTCCTTCGATCAAGCCAAATTGAAGGAATTTGCTTTGTCATTCTCTGGTGTGTGGATTGAGGCGAGTTAGGAGTCTTCTCCATCTCCCCCATCTTTTTCTTCTTCTTCTTCTTCTTGTTTCTATGATTCCATGATGTTGCCCTTGATGTTTCTTTCTCTTCCTCATGCATGCATGCTAGCAGTGATTGGTGTTTGGTTGTGAATGAGCCAAGGATAGCAAGTGGTGTAATTGGATTCCATTAAGGCAAGTATAACCATAATCTGTAAGAACCCATGTTGGTATTTGTATGATTTTGTTTACTTCATGTGAGTTTGCAGAGAAAACATGTTTACAGCCCAATTTGCTAGTATTCTTCCTTTTTCTGTTGGAAATGTGCATATCTGATGTCTTTACAGGTTTTCTGTAGCTGATTCAGAATTCAAGCCCGTGCATGTACGGCTAAGCCGTAAATCGCCTACGGCTTAAAGTCCAAAGAGGGTAAATTCCCAGTTTTCTTCTACAGCTAGGACATGGCTAAGCCGTGTATTGTACTACGGCTAAGCCGTATCTCAACCGTGACCCAGCCGTAGATGAGTACAGGGTGTCTTCTTTGGGATGAACTGAAAGCAAGCAAATGACAGACCTTCTACGGCCCAGCCACGGCTAAGCGGTAGAACAGCACACGGCTAAGCCGTAGAACAAAATACGGGTGAACCGTAATTGTGGGTGAACAGTAAAGGGAACCGCGGTGGGGCCGCAGTGCATATTACGGCTACGCCGTAGGATGCCTACGGCCAAGCCGTATGTTCACCTACGGCCAAGCCGTACCAACCCTGGAAAATGAATAACAAGGATAGGTGTAATGAAAAGACCGCTATGACCTTCATGATAGAATGTAGAGCACCTAGACTTGCCCAATGGTATGAATGTATGACATGAATTATCTTGAGGGCTGCGAATCATTCATGTTCGTTATCCAGTTGTTAAGCACCTCCCCATGGGTGTTGTCTTAAGGGACTTCGGTGTACCAACTAAGATAATGCAACACTAGACAACGGTGCATCGAATAACTTAAAACTACATCATCATGCACGGTTAGAAACACTGGATAATTAGATTAGAATTGGCTAATAAATGAAGGTTATTCTATCTAGTATGATTTGCTTGCATAACATGTTGTATGTTAGTCATTGATCTCCACTCTTTAACAGATCATTGCATATCACGTCAAAAGTCATCCTATGTGTTCACCTTGAGTATATATGTATATTTGTTATTGGATGTACACACACGATATGCTTGTCACGATCTACTCAGGGTTTTCATGATTGGCTCTGTATGGTCAGGCACTACTTAACCTCAGCCTTAGGATCCCGACGGGGTGAATTTGCTGCAATTTCATGGCCTTGCTGCAGTAAGGAAACGTCTTGGGGAACCGGACCCTAGGAAACCCAAGACCCATTGTACCCTGGCCCGGACAATGGTGTTCTCTGCACGATATAAAATACCTCTTTTGGGAGCATATGGCAATGTAGTCGCCAACTAGTTATGTACACAGCATGTATATGTATTGATTCGTATTGCATATTTCTTTCTTGCACGACAGCCTAGTATACGAATGTGACCTACTTTAATTTACATGACTGTCTTTATTCTATTCTATTAGACACAGCATGCGTTAACTGTTGTGGTTTATACTTGGCTGAATCGTTGTATTCACGAGTTGTTTGTGGTGTTGCAGGCTCAGATACCCCTGCCGACCCCCCGTCGGTCGACCAGACTCCAGATGAGACCCCCGAAGCCACATCAGGCGTAAGGAGTGGATGTGATCACTCCATCGGAGAGCGTCTTGGACATACATGACATGGCATAGGAGTCTTCTTTTTGAGATCTATCACGCTTGTTTACATCATGCTTTGTATATATCATTTTGTTCATTTTGTAAAACATTCATATATATATATCAGTTCATTTTCTTATTTCTCTTCTTGAATTGTGTAGTTTGATGTTTTTGATATCTACAGCTTCCGCGTACATGTTTGGCACGTGTGAACTTCCCTTGTGCGTGTGCATTTAGACCAGGTCTACATGTACAGGCACGGGAATACGTGTGTCATCGGTTTGGCTTTTGCTAACCCCCAGACTCCTGGGCCCGGGTTGTGACAGAGTTGTTGAAATGCTGAAATTTGCTTGGCAAATGTTTGAAAACTTTATGAAGGCTTACAATCAAGTTCAGGAACAAATCACTGCCATTAACAATCATCATGGAGAAAATGGTGAGGAACTCACTGTTGCCAGAGATGGTTCTGGGGGTGGTAATAATAACAAGGTCAGGGATCGTGAGAAAGATAACCTCTACAAAAGATTCAATGAATTCCGACCTCAGAGCCTTGATGAGACTAGAACCCTTGGGATGCAAATAAATGGTTGGAGCATATGGAAGGGATTTTCGAAGTTATGGGATGCCCGGAGCATCAGAAGGCAATACTGGGGGCATTCAAACTTAAAGGTAATGCTAAAGAATGGTGGACGGCAGCTAAGAAGTCCTTCTATGGACAAGAGACAGAAATTTCTTGGGACTTCTTTAAGAAAGAATTCATAAAGAAATTTATACTCGACCATATTAAAGCCAAAAAGAAAAGAGAGTTTGAGACCATGGTGCAAGGTAGCCTAACCATAGCCAAATATGCCCTCGAATTCATGGAATTGTCTCACTTTGCAGAAACCTTGGTTGCTATAGAAAAATCCAAACTTGAGCGATTCGTGACTAGTCTAAGGGCAGATTTTAAGAAAGACGTCAAATTACATGAGCCGACTACCTATGCTGAAGTGCTGAGGAAAGCCTTTGTGTCTGAGAAAGCAATTGAGGATAATAACCGGAGTACTCGACATGTGCCAATGATAAGGAAGCGAGACAATTTCAAGAATCAACCACCATTTAAGAAGCATAGGATAGACACTAGACCTGGTTGCAACCACTGTGGAGGATTACATGATACAGATCAATGTCGCAAGAGCCAGGCATATGCTACGGATGTGGTCAAGAAGGTCATAGGATTAGAGATTGCCCAAAATGCCAAGAGAGAAATCAAGCTAAACGTAAGGGTGTTTGTTATGGTTATGGGCAAGAGAGACTGACGAGTCTCTAAAAATGCATACTTTAATACACATTTTGAACTATTTTAAGGACTTATTAACTTGAAAGAGTCTCATTTAGTGTGATCTAGTGGTTTCAAGCATTTTAAATTCATTTTAGTATTTCTCTACATAATTTGTTTAAAAATCACACTTTTTGCATACTTTCAAGAAACCTGCTATTTTTGGAAAATCTATTTTTTGAAAGTTTTGTGAAAATTTATATTCTCATGAATTAAATTCAATTTTAATTATCATTATTTCATTCACATAAAATCATATAGAATGGTGTTCATTATTATTATTATTTCATGAGAGATGGGCCCACAGTCATGCATTTGTGATCTGAGGGTAAAATTGTCTTTTCACATGAATCTACATTTGTTTTGTAAGAAATTGATGATATGGGTCCCATTTGTAAAGAATTGAGGTAAGGAATTGATTTTCAAGAGAAAGGAGAGAAAAATTGAAGAGAAAGGGAAATTGGAAGAAAACTATAAAAAGTCAGCTTCATGGTCCCACACACACAAGCACATGTGTGGGGTACACTTGTAAAACATCCAAGATGGGGTCCATTTATTTGTTGCACATTTTTAAGACATTTTGAAGAGAATTTAAAGAATATCTCATCAAAGATGGACAAGAAAAGCCACATAGGAGTTCTTTTTGGACAAGGAGAAGATTTAATTGAAAAAAAAATAAAAATAAATATTCAGGAAAGCTATTCCACGTCCAACACATGTTTTGGATTAGATTTTGATTGAAAAAATAAAGGAAAAATTCAAGGGAGAATTATCTAGAAGATCTCTTCAAGTTTGGAGCCAAGAAGAACTTTCCAAAAAAGGAAAGTTGACAGTGCAAAGAGATAAAAGGGGAATTTACACACCTCATGTGGGCTAAGTTTGATTCTAAGAGAGGATTCTTATCCCTACTTCATCTCTCAAAAAAAGATCTCAATACAAGGTGGCACATATAAGAAAGAAAAGAAGCATCCAAGAGGGACTTCCAAACAAAGTAAGCAAGGAAAGAAAAGAAAATAAATAAAAAAAAATCCCAAAAGATATGTCATGCCCAAGGCCTTGTATGGAGACTATTTTCTTTCAATTTTTTTATTATTTTTAAGATTTTAGAGTTTGAGAGGGAATAGGACTTGAAAATGTATAAATAGGGCATCCCTCTCTCATATCCTTCATGGAAGAATTACCCACCTCCACCTCTAGGTTTCTACATTCCATCTCTTCCTCTCTTGTCTATCCATCTTAAGTCATCAAGGAGGCTTAGCCCTAAAGCCACACCACCAACCTTCAATTGTCAACTAAAAAGAGGAATTCTCATCCATCCTAGTATGTAATTGTTTGGTTTTTTTTTTCATCTTCAATCTTTTGTAAAACAATTTCATGCTAGTAAAGTTTGTTTCTTTTCAATTGTTCTTGTCTTTGATTTTGTGATGTTCATAATTTTAGTCTTGTTTGTGATTGGGTTAATTTTTATTCTTGTTTAAATATTGAAATAGAATTGGAATCATAACTAGTAACCCATCTTAGTATCCTTTTCCATAGACTTTGTTTCTTTGGATACATTGTATGTTTGGAGGCAATGCAAGATTGAGTTAAAGAGGTTTGAGTGAAAAAGGATTAGAGGCTAATTCTGAAATTTATTTCTAAATGGAATGGAAATTTGTTATTCTCACTTAGATTGACGACCTAAGATGAAAAATAAAGCCTTAACACAATACTTCTAGTCTTTTTTAGCCTAAATTAAAATAAGGAATTGAAAGGAGCAATCTACCACTTTTGACTTCTTGTTATTACCACCTTTGACTTCTGTTGCTTACTGCCTTTGACTTCCTGCACGTTTATTTTATTTTATTGCACTTTTGTTATTTTTATTGTTATGTTCAAGTTGGTTTTAAGTTTTGTTTTTGCATAGTCTAATGTTGGATTAGAATTCATTACATGTATTTTCATGTCATAAGATTTTGTGCATATTTTAGTTGCTGAAAATTAAGCCTTCAAATGTTAACCTAATGATAAAATTCGGACTCAGTACACAAACAACACAACTCAACACAGTTTCAGCAAACTGCAAAAATAGTTTTTGGAAAAAAGTTCGAAGTGGGTAGACCAGTCCAATCATAATATTTTTCTTTGAAACTCGGCAAAATTAAAGTTTAGGATGTGGTTTTTCATTCCCTAGAATTTCAGATCAAAATTATTTCAGAAGGTTTGTGAACCAGAGGCTTAAACTTTGCCAATCAGTCAACCCGGATCAGAATTTATGCGCAGAATTTTGCAAAGTTGTCATATTCATGCATTCATAACTTTTTCGTTTTAGATCCTTTTTCACTTCTGTTCTTTTTTTATTATTATTATTAGTTTCTTGCAACAGTAGAGCATAATTTCCAGCCATGAAACTTAGATTTAGGATGCATTAGAATAGTTCAAATCATGCATAAAATTTGTATCAGCATACTAGTTTTTTCAGACTTAGAATTTTTCAGCATCTCATGGCATGCTTTGCATTACTAAGTTTACTAACTTTCTAATTTTAAATTTGTTTCTAGTTTTATGTTTTCGTTGTTTTAGATAATATTCAGAATTAAATATCTTTCTAAACTTGTTTTAATTAAATATTTTAAATTGGTAAGTTTTCTAGTTTTGGAAATTCTAACTTAGGAAATTTTTTAACTTTTGTTTATTTTGTTTCTAACATCGTTTAGTTAGTTTCTAGTTTTATTTTTTATTTATGGAAGTTCTAACTTGTGTTTTAGTTTTGCATCAACTTTAGTTTTGTTTATGAAATTTTAGATTTAGGTTTTCTAGATTTAGGAAAGTTTCTTTTCTTTTCATTGGTTGTAATTAATTTAATTTGGGCAATTAGGATTGTTGAATTTTTTAGTTTTTAAATTAGGATAGTTTTAGATTTTATTTAGGATAGGTTACAAGTTGACAATACCTTAAACATATTGCTCCTTGAGGATCGACCCTGTCTCACCAGTTTTATTACTCTATCGCAGTTATGATATTGGAACTCACGATCAAGGGCACCGATCTTGAGACTGTCGAACAAATCTAAGTAGAAACCAGTTTTGACCACAAACGTAACTACAGGGGCAAAACCAGTAAAACAACTAGCAAGGGTGTTAGCAAAATCAGCGACCAAACTAGCAGAACCAACAAGGAAGAAATAATACATACCAACAACATCAACCGAGAGGCAATCAGCAGGACCTGCCTCAACGTCAAAATTCCATTCATGGCAGGAACAACCAAGGTGGGAATCTGGGAACACAACAGCCTAATGCTAGGGCTTTCGTTATTACACATCAGGATGCAAAGGCGACAAATAATGTTGTTGAGGGTATGGTTTCAGTTTCTAATTATGAAACAAATGCACTATTTGATTCTGGTTCAACTGACTCTTTTATTTTCCATATTTTGCTGCTAAGTTAGGAAACTGTCCTTCTAAACTTACTCATGCACTAGTTGTGTCAACAGCCACGGGAGAACACATTTGCACTAGAACTATAAATTATGATTATGAGTTAGAGATTGAACAAGCTACAATGCCAGCCAACCTAGTATTATTACACATGAATAATTTTGATATTATTTTGGAATGGATTGGCTCTATAAATAATGGGCTATATTGGACTGTTTTAACAAGGTAGAACGTTTTAACTTAACGGATTATACCCATGTTATTATTGTGGGGAAAAGAGAACCTATTTGGACTAGGATAATTTCGGCCATAAAAGCTTATGAGTTATTTGCTAGTTTTTGTGGACTCAATCCATCAGTTGATGTAATAAATTGTTCAATTTCTTTATTTATCAATAAAATCATGCTTTACTTTCATGAGATGAATGTTTTTTTACTACTTCATGCACATGACCAATACGTATGACATAATGGTTCATGAGTTGAACCGGATCCCATTAGTATATTAGATGTGATATATGTGCATGGATGAGATCCACACGCGAGAGATATATGTCACAAATCTTATACTTAAAATAGCTTCACAACCAGTAATGAGATTGGGTATCTCATTTGATAAGGTTGCAGCACTTTGATCACTATGAGATAGTGTGATTTGTCTCGATCATCAGAATGTAAGATTCTGGATCATGGTGCTGGTACATTGGATGTATTGAAGGACCATGAGATGCACCTTATGGAATTCCGTCTCAATAATAAGGTATGCTCTCATAATTCCCTAGCAATAGGCTCTCAATCCTGAGACATTAACGAACTCAAGTTTCTATTTATTCATTTGCTTTGAGTCACCAATGAGTGAGGCCGACTGTAGGTTAACACCTTGGTGTCTTGGGTATGTGGTAGTAGAACTGTGGGAATGTTGAATGATTAAGATGGAATCTATCTCTATTATCCCCTTGTGCCAATTAATGGATTTGTCATTAGTAAGTGCGCACCCATCTCAATTAAGAGTTAATTGGATGGTACTGATGATTACTGTGATTAATTGGGGCTCAAGGATAATAAGATATGGAACTTAGATTGGAAGAGACGGATTTATTCCAATTGATCCACGGATATTGATAGAGGGGCCTACTTGTGGTAATTGGGAAGTTTAGGGTCTTCATTGTAATTTATTCCTAAGACTGGAGTGCAATTGCATTTATATAGTGGTGTTATTTGCAATTAACTGTGGGCCCGGATTGCACATGAGATGTGGGGTCGCGGTATTCCAGTTGGAGCCAGCTTTCTAAGGAATCCCTAGTGGTCCCCACGCTAGCCCAAGATATTGGAAAACACTAATCCGACTTGAACTTTAGAAATAAGAGTTTGGAAAGGAGAAAGCTGCTAATTGCTTTGGAAGTAAGACTTCTATTTCAATTAGACAAGGGAGAGATTTGAAAGTCTATAAAATCTCTTGGACGTCCAATAAGACCCTCCCTCACGCCCAAAACCCTTTCGTGCAAGAGTTGCACGAGTTTCTCTCTCCTTCTCTCTTCTAGATTCCTTGGAGTTTCGAGTTGGGATTTCTCCTGAAGATTCTACCACTCTTCTTGAGAGAAGAAATCCAATTCGGGTCATAGCGTGGAAGGCTAAGAGGTGTTGAAGAAATCCATTAGAGCACTGCGGATCTCCAAAGGTATGATCTACTTCTTGCATGTCGTAGATTATTATGGATGTTTAGTGTTGGTAGAATATTTACTGTACATGGTCACGAGATTGAGGGTAATGCATCATGGATTGGGTTTTGGTCTTATGGATAGTTGATCCCTATGTCAAGTGGGTCAAAAGTTTTTTAAAATCTATCCACGAGACCCACCTACTTCCAACATTATTAAGGAATGGGTGTTTGGGGTATATAGCCTTTATTGCAGAAGCTAAACAAAAGACCAACGTAGAAGATATTCTAGTTGTTAAAAATTTTTCCAATGTGTTCTTAGACAATTTGCCAAGGCTACCACCAATTCGAGAAGTTAATTTTACTATTGAATTGGTACCGGGATCTGCTTCGATATCTAAAGCACCCTATAGGATGGCACCTGCCAAGTTAAGAAAACTTAAAGATCGGCTATAAGAATTGTTAGATAAAGGATTCATCCGGCCGAGTGTATCTCCATGGGGAGCCCCTATTCTGTTCATTAAGAAAAAGGACAGATCCATGCGGATGTGTATTGACTATTGGCAGTTAAATAAGGTCACTGTTAAAAATAAATGCCCGTTGCCCCATATTGATGAGCTATTTGACCAGCTACAAGGTGCCAAATTTTTCTCCAAAATTGATCTACGTTCTAGTTATTATCAACGCAAGGTAAGGGAGGAGGATATTCCTAAGATAGCCTTTAGGACTCGATATGGCCATTATAAGTTTTTGGTTATGTCGTTCGAGTTGACCAATGCCCTAGCAGCTTTTATGGCTCTTATGAACCAAATTTGCTAGCCCTACTTGGATTAGTTCGTGGTGGTGTTTATTGATGACATACTCATATATTCTAAAAGGAAAGAAGAGTATGAGAAACATTTACGCACATCCTTGCAGCTATTACGGGATAATTGACTTTATGCTAAAATAAGTAAGTGTGATTTTTTGCTAAAGCAAGTGACCTTTTTGGGCCATATTATCTCAGGACAAGGGTTACCTCTAGACCCGGCAAAGATTGAAGCTATTACAAGTTGAAAAAGACCCACATCTATTTTTAAAATTCAAAGCTCTCTGAGCTTAGCAGGATATTATAGGAGATTTATGAAAGGTTTTTCCTTGATTGCTGAGCCACTAACTACACTCACAAGAAAAAATGTTCTTTTCTCTTAGGACAATAAGTGTGAGGATAGCTTCCACATATTAAGGGAAAGATTGACGACAGCGCCGATACTTGCACTTCCCTCTGGGGGTGGAGGATTTGTGATATACTGTAATGCCTCTTTATATGGGTTGGGCTATGTTCTTATGTAACATGGAAAGGTGATAGCATATGCGACTAGACAACTGAAATCTCATGAACAAAATTATGCCACACATGACCTTGAGGTAGCAGCAGTAGTTTTTTGCTCTTAAAATTTGGAGACATTACTTGTATGGTGAAGAGTTTGAGGTGTATACCGATCATAAAAGTCTTAAATATATTTTCTCGCAGACTGATTTAAACTTACGCCAATGGAGATGGTTAGAGTTTTTAAAGGTTTACGACTTCTCCATCCTCTACCACCCAGGTAAGGCAAATGTCGTTGCCGATGCTTTAAGCCAGAAATCTGCCCAAATGGCTTGTCTGACTGCCAAATGGAGATTACTTGGAGAAATCTAGGACTTAGACATAGATTTACAACCTATGGGTGACAAGGTGTTGTTGGGAAGTTTCAAGGTTCAACTGGAATTGATCCAAAGGATAAAAGATCAGCAAAGAGATGATGGGGCACTACTGGAAATATTTAGCAGGGTGGATAATAAACCAGATTTCTCTATTATTAATGGTACATTGTATTTCAGAGTTCGGCTATGTGTTCCAAATAACTACGCCATCAAAAACGAGATTTTAAATGAAGCACATCATAGCAGTATAACATTCACCCGAGGAGCACAAAAATGTATCAATATTTGAAAATGTGGTTTTGGTGGATCGTAATGAAAAATGACGTTGCAGAGTTTGTAGGACGATGTTTTACCTGTCAGTAGGTGAAGGCTAATCATAGGAAACTAGGTGGAATATTACAACCATTACCCATGCCGGGATGGAAATGGGAACACATTACTATAGACTTCATCTCTGAATTTCCTAAGACATCTAGGCATAAGGAGGTGATCTGGGTCATTGTAGATTGATTGACAAAGTCTACACACTTTATACCGTTGAGGGGTAGGACTACATGGAGCAATTGGCACGGAAGTATGTTCACGAGAATGTGTGCTTATATGGAGTTCCCATCTCTATAATCTCCGATAGGGATAGCAAATTTGTCTCGCAGTTTTGGAAAAGTTCGCAAAAGGCCATGGGAACAAAACTGAGTTTTAGCATGGCATATCACCCTCAAACAGATGGGCAAACGGAAAGAACAAACCAAACATTGGAAGACGTGATTTGGGCTTGTGCTTTGGATTTTAAGGATGGTTGGGATGAACAGTTGCCGCTAGCAGAATTTACTTACAACAACAGTTATCACTCCAGCATCCAAATGGCTCCTTTCAAAGCACTATATGGTAGGAATTACTGCTCTCTGATTTGCTGGGAGGAAGTGGTGATAAACGGCTTCTACGCCCTGAGTGGGTAAAAACTTCTACAGAAAAGATATAGAAAATCCGAGATCGACTTAAGACTACTCAGAGTCATCAGAAAAGTTATGTCGATAAACAATGAAGAGAATTGGATTTTGGAGGGGGTGATTCGGTTTTTCTTAAAGTTTCACCGACCAAAGGAGTTGTGCATTTTAGAAAGAAAGGGAAGCTGAGTCTGAGATGTATTGGACCATTTCAGATTATAGGATGTGTTAGTGACGGCAATGCCTATGAGTTAGCACTCCCAACACAGCTTGTCGGAGTTCATAATGTGTTTCATATGTCAATGCTGCAAAAATATGAACTAAACCCCTCTCATGTGATCAGTTACGAGCCAATGGATATTAAGTCACATTTGTCTTATAAAGAGAGGCCGATTGCGATTTTGGACACTCAAGAGAGGCTACTCTGAAATCGCACCATTCAATTAGTCAAAGTGTAGTGGTAGCATCATAATCAATTGGAAGCTACATAGTGATGAGTCTCTAAATTTTGTGCATATGTAAGTTGCTGAAAATTAAGCTTTCAAATCTAAATTGAATGAAGAAATTCAGACTCAATATATAAGCATCATAACTTAACAGTTTTACCAAACTGCAGAAACAGCTTTTGGCAAAAAGTTCGAAGTGGGTAGACTAATCAAATCATAATATTTTTCTTTGAAACTTGGCAAAATTAAAGTTTAGGATGTGGTCTTTCATTCTGCAGAATTTTAGATCAAGATAATTTCGGAAGGTTTGTGAACCAGAGGCTTAAACTTTGCCAATCAGTCAACACAGATCAGAATTTCTTCACAAAATTTTGCAAAGTTATCATGTTCATGCATCTATGACTTTTTTGTTTTAGGTCCTTTTTCACTTCTGTTTTTTTTTTATTAGTTTGTTGCATCAGTATAGCATAAATTCTAGCAATTAAATTTAGATTTATGATACATTAGAATAGTTCAAATCATACATAAAATTTGTAGCAGCATACTAGTTTTTCAGACTTAGAATTTTTTTGCATCTCATGGCATACATTGCATTACTAATTTTACTAACTTTCTAATTTTGAATTTGTTTTTAGTTTTATATTTTTTATTGTTTTAGATAATTTCCAGAATTAAAATATCTTTCTAAACTTGTTTTAATTGAAGATTTTAAATTGGAAAGTTTTCTAGTTTTGGAAATTATAACTTATGAAAGTTTTTAATTTTGCTTATTTTGTTTGTAACATTATTTAGTTTAGTTAGTTTCTAATTTTAGTTTTTATTTTTGGAAGTTCTAACTTGTGTTTTAGTTTTGCAGCAACTTTAGGTTTATTTTAGGAATTTTTAGATTTAGGTTTTTAGTTTTAGGAAAGTTTCATTTTATTTGTTTGTATTTAATTTAATTTTGGCAAGTAGGATGCTTGTATTTATTCAATTTTAAATTAGGCTAGTTTTTTATTTTCATTTAGGGCAGGTACAAGTTGAAAAAGGAATCGTAAAATACATAGCTCCCTGTGGATTCGATCTGGTCTTACCAATTTATTACTACATCACAATTCTACACTCAGAGCTCACGATCACATAGGAGCTTGAAAGGGACGTAAGGAAGAACTACCCACACCTTTTTGCTTTAGTTATGTCTTAAATATGGACGACCAAATTTCCTGAGGGGAAGAGTGTGTAATACCCAAGGTGGAAATTCTGGCCAAGTTCTTAAATACTTAATTGTTGATTTTATATGCTTAATTGTTGATTTTATGGTGGATCCTATTTCTAATTAGTTATTGTGGGATAAGATGTTGGTTTAAATATTTGAGTGCAGGGACCCATTCCATAGCAACAAGGATTAGTCTTCAAAAGGAGGAGAGAGTTGCACGGCACCTTCATCCCTAAGGAAGTAAACTTTGGATGGGAGATGGAGTCTTGCTTATGGTTCTTATCAGGAAAGTGGGGATCTGCTCTATATATATAATCCAGGAGTCTCTTATTTGTTTCACTTTACTCCTTTCTAAACCATAGGGGAGAATCAAAGATAGAGAGAGAGAAGCCTAAGAGAAAACGAAAAAGAAGAAGAAGAAGGTGACTAGAAACGGATGTCCTCTCGGCCACATATTGTGAACGTCTACAAAGGTGAGTGGGTTTCTTCTATTTAAGATTCAAGATTATTAAGTCACTGGTTTAGGGTTGAAGTTATGATGATGGAGCCATATTTATAAGTCTAGGAGAGTCTGAACTCTGGTGGTAAAAAGGGGCTTGATGTATGATTTGATTCGTTACAAGTACCTCCTATGTGTAGACTGGTCTGCAGAGTTTTATATAGTGGGGAAAGGATGGTGTCACGCCCCGATCCTGGGAATTGGGGATTTGAGCGGGCCCCCAGGGCGTGAATACGTAATCCCGTAGTAATCCGTGCCCTAGAAAGGTTGTGCACAAATTCCTACAAGGGAGATTCCATAAGAACGTGTGAGGTATACCCCAAAACACATGTAGAATTAGAACCCATCATACGCGAACTCCTGCGCAATACTCTGTAATGATTATGAGCAAGACAAGAGAACATATTCACAACATTCATACATAGATATATAAATATAAGTACTTAAGTCATTAAATAACATGTCATACAATCCATCTATTACTTAACAAATCGGGTACAGAAGGACTAGTGTGAATATTCCCGAAGGGAGGACCAAAATCACCACTGTAACACCTCCAAAAAAAAACTGGGGGCGCTCCGTAGGACGACTAATAAAAGACATCATCATCCTTCCATTCATCTATACCCTGAGGTACCTTTGGGGCATCCTTTGGGGGCGCGTCAACACCCGAGTTGGGATTTGGTTTCACACCTGCAATACCAAGGGCAACCCTGTTAACACGACGGTTAAGTAAGTACAGAGGCATATGAAACTAGCATAATGTATCAAATGAACTTATTAATATACACTGGACAGGAAAGCAATAAGAGTCTACTAGGCACATTGTGCATGAGTAACAATGAGTGAGAAATCATAATCAAGATGTAGTATACACTAATTGGCAACCACGAGGCTCTATTCTCCTAAAAGGGAGCATACATATGGTCGCTAGGGGATCAAGCTAGATTCCCGAGGAGCACCAATAACTCCTTCGTAAACTACTACGGTAGTGACATAATAATAATACCTCAAAGGGCACAAGCCAAGTGGTGCCGACTCAGATTTACCCCTCTCATACTTTCAATCATACTCGTCATATCCTACATAAAGAATATCAGTCTAAAAGTATAATCAACCATGAATACAGGTGAACGATTAAATGAAGCATACTTATATGAGGTGTGAGGCTCGAACCTCAACAATACCCTTTTGGCTGTCAAGCTCGCAATTAGTAGAAGCTCTGACTTGTCAGACACACACTCACTAGCAGCTCATATTTGAAATGCCTAGGGTTTCGCTAGAAGGAGTGGAACGTAACAATCATGTTGAGGATAAGGCATCTTAACAATATGAATGCATTCGGATTAAGTAAATATCAAGGAAATTGCTCTCTAACCCTATATTAGATAACCCATGATCCCCAAGGTCATTCAACACAGTGTACTCATAAAACGTCCGGTGTCGTTGTGTTACCATGTCTTGGTATTACCTTATATAAGTAAACGAAACCCTTTCTTATGCCTTATTATATGGAATGGAAGTAGAGCCCTCACCTAGTGGCTGTAGATCGAAGAAGGTGGTACTTCCCCAAATAGAGAAAACTTTTACGAAGAAGATGACGATGGGTGAAGGCTTCCCTAAAGCATGCAAGACCCCCAATCCTAGTTGCACTTCAAAATTTGAAGAAAGATAGAGACGAAAGAAGAGAGAAAGAGAGAGAGTAGCTCCAGCAGCCAAACAAAAGGAGGAAAAGAGAAAGGAACGTTGAGTTCCCCTCTTTTAAACAAATAGATTTTTCCTACCTTTGCATGCAAGCCCCTTATCTTTAGGATATTTATGGTTTAGGCCACGTGACCTTAGTTGGCCCAAGATAAGTATAGATCAAATCGAGCCGAACGCGAAAGATGATCTACACGGAAAATTAGACAAGAGGTGATGGATGTGGTGTCCATAAGATGCAAGAATAATTATAAAAAGGTCCTCAACTACTTAGGTAAGGTTCGAACCCGACCCAACTGCCTATCCAAGACCCAAACCTAATAGTTTTGAATTAAATTAGCCTTAATAAGGTTTAATTAATATAGAATGAAATTAATTAGCGTAGTTTGAGATTAGTGGAATTCAGGACCTTGCATCCTCCCCTACTTAAGATCATTTGGTCCTTCGAATGCAACGTACGTCGGCGAATAACTTCGGATATTTTGTCCGAATTTGGTCTTCAAGCTCCCAAGTGGCCTCTTCCTGTCCATGATGCTCCCATAGAACCTTAACCCATTTGATCATTCGAGTATGTAGTACTTGTTCTTGAGTGTCAATGACACGAAGGGGTCTCTCTTCATAGCTCACACCAGGCTTAACTTTTATATCATCCAATTCAAGAACATGTAAAGGGTCTAGAAGGTACTTCCTAAGCATCGTTACATAGAACACATTATGAACTCCCGCAAGCAAGGGTGGTAGATCCAATCTATATGCCAAATCTCCAACCATGTTCAATATCTCAAAAGGTCCTACAAATCGCGGAGCTAGTTTGCCCTTATGTCCAAACCTGATAGTACCCTTCATTGGAGAAACCTTCAAGAAAACTTTGTCTCCCACTTGGAACTCAAGGGGCCGACAGCAGTTTTCTGCATAACTCTTCTAGTGTGATCGTGCAACCTTCAATTTATCTTGCACCTTTTGCACTTTTTCCGTTGTATCCACAACCAGAGAGGGTCCATGGAAACTTCTAACTCCAACTTTTTCCCAACAGACCGGAGTACGGCACTTACGTCCATACAAGGCTTCGAATGGGGCCATTCCGATGCTCGCGTGATAACTATTATTATATGCAAATTCACATAATGAGAGGTATTCATCCCATTCCTTCCTGAAGTCCAACACGCTAGCTCATAGCATATCTTCAAGAGTGTGTATCGTTCGCTCTGATTGCCCATCGGTTTGCAGATGGTAAGCTGTGCTAAAACTGAGTTTAGTACCCAAAGATTTCTAAAAAGACTGCCAGAAGGAAGACACAAACCTACTGTCTCTGTCGGATACGATTGAAACTGGAGTACCATGTAGCTGCACTATCTCATCAATGAACATCTTGGCCATCTCATGAAATTTCATCCCTTTCCTAATGGGAATAAAGTGGGCTAACTTTGTTAGTCGGCTGACAATCACCCACACAATATCATGATGTTTACTTGTCCGGGGCAGCCCTGAAACAAAATCCATTGTTAGATTCTCCCATTTCCACTTTGGAATCTGTAAGGGATGTAGCAAACCGGCAAGCTTCCTATATTTAGCCTTTACTCGTTGGCAGGTAAGGCACCTTGCTACAAAGCCCGCAATATCTCGCTTCATGTTATTCCACCAGAACTTGCCATGTAAATTTCGGTACATTTTTGTACTCTCCAGGTGCATGGAATATCGAGCATGATGTGCTTCAGTCATGATTGCCCTTTTTAAATTATGATTTTGGACCGCTGGAACACAGAGCCGATCTCTGAAATACAATACGCCATCTACTATCCTGAAATCGGGTCTCTCCGACATATGGTCGTGAATCTTAACAAACTCTGGATCTTCAAACTGCCTCTCTTTAATCTGTTGAATTAAGGTGGGCTCGAAGACTGACATAGCTACCAAAATGACCTTATAGTCCACGAATTTGACTTCCAAATCCAGATCTCGGAACTCTTCTACTAAGGACCATTCACCACATATAACTGCCATCTCAATGGTTGATTTCCTGCTCAAAGCATTGGCCACTACATTTCCCTTTCGGGGAAAATTTTTGATCGGAAAATCATAATCCTTTTTGAATTCTAACCACCTACGCTATCTCATGTTAAGGTCACGCTAAAAAAATAGATACTGGAGACTACGATGGTCGCTATGGACTTCAAATCTCTCCCCGTAAAGGTAGTGTCTCCACATCTTCAATGCAAAGACCACCGCAACTAATTCTAAATCATGCGTAGCATAATTTTTCTCATGTTCCTTCAATTATCGAGATCCATATGCTATTACCTTTCCATTCTGCATCAGTATACATCCTAACCCAATCCTCGAAGCATCAGTATAGATGACAAATCTACCACTACCCTCTAGTAGAGATAAGATTGGAGCTGAGGTTAGTTTTTCCTTAAGGAGTTGGAAACTCGACTCACATTCAGTTGACCAAACGAACGGTTCGTTCTTCCAGGTTAATTTTGTCTAAGGTGCCACTATTTTGGAAAAATCCTTCACAAACCTTCTATAATAACCTGCCAAGCCAACAAAGCTTCTAACCTCTGCAACTATTTTGGGGCTTTGCCAATTGGTTATAGCCTTAACCTTAGCTGGATCGATCGCAAGCCCATCTTTTGAGATTATATGCCCTAAAAAGGCAACTTGTTCTAACCAGAATTCACAGTTGTCTAGTTTAGCATACAGTTGGTGATCCCTTAATAATTTCAGAGAAATCCTCAGATGTTCAGCATGCTCATCTTGGATCTTGGAGTACATCAATACATCATCAATGAAAATTACCACAAATCGATCAAGGTATGGTGAAAAGATCTTGTTCATCAAAGCCATAAATACCGCTGGGGCATTTGTTAACCCAAAAGGCATAACCAAAAATTTGTAATGCCCATATCTTGTCCTCAAAGCTATTTTTGATGTATCTTGATCCCTAACTCGTAGCTGGTGATATCCGGACCTTAGATCAATCTTTGGAAATGGGTTGCACCCTGTAATTGGTCAAACAGTTCATCAATTCTAAGCAGTGGATATTTTTTATTGTTACTTGATTCAGCTGCCTGTAATCAATACACATTCTGAGGGTGCCATCCTTCGTCTTCACGAATAGGACTAGTGCTCCCCATGGCGATGTGTTAGGGCGAATAAACCCTTTATCCAATAAGTCCTATAACTCTACCTTTAGCTCACGTAACTCTGCTGGTTCCATTCTATTCGGAGCCTTAGTAATGGGAGCAGTACCAGGTACTAACTCTATAGTAAAGTCCACTTCCCTAATCGGAGGAAGACCAGGCACTTCGTCAGGAAACACATTTTGGAACTCACAAACCACTGGTATTTCTTCTAACTTCTTAGGTGATTTCTTCTCCACAATGAAGGCGATGTACCCCTCACAACCGCTATGAATTAGTCTTTCCGCTTGAAGTGCTAAAATTAATCTACTGTTCGAACTCTTCTTGTCACCTTGGAACACAACACTTGGGCCGTTTTCACTCACCTTTACGGTGATAGTCTTACGGAAACAGTCTAAACAAGCCATATACTTGGTCAACCAATCCATGCCCAGGATCACATCAAAGTCGTGCATGGGCAACACAATGAGTTCCGCTGGAGAAGGACCTCTCCAATAAGAACTCGACAACCTGGGTAATAGTCATCAAAAGTCACCCTTTTGCCAACGGGAGTAATAACACTCAACACATACGGTAACTATGCTGGCGGCTCCCGTATCCTGTTAAAGAATTGGGGTGAAATGAAGGAGTGTGAAGATTCTGAATCAAACAACACTTTAGCTTCTATGTCACAAACAGAAACCTTACCTACAACCACATGCTCTGCTGCTTTTGGCTCTTCATGAGTTAACGCATAGGCACGGCCTTACCTTTGGGGTCGGTTTTGTTGTCCTAGCTTCTGCTGTCCTTGACCCTGCCATGACTGCCCTTGGCCTTGCCTCACTTGCTGTTGTTGATGGGTAGGCACTGGTGGTGTTACTTTAGAAGACTGCTGATAATGCTGCTGCGGTGGGGCTCGACTAGAATCTTTTTTTCTTGGGCATTCTGACAAGCAATGGTCCATGGAGCCACAACCAAAACAGGCTCCCACGGACCTCCAGCATTTACTAGTCTTGTAACCCTTCCCGCATACACCGCAGATTGGTCGTGATGTCCCACTAACAACTCCCTTTTATTTCTTAGAATGTTCCTGACCTTTCCCAAAAGGTGGGGCACTCCTCCTAAACTCTCTCAAAAATAGGTTTTTCTCAATTTCTTCAGCCGCATAGGCTCTAGCTACAGCATCATCATATTGAACTAGTCGTTGGAAAGCCAGAGCATGTCCCTTAATAACAGGCCTCAACCCTTCAAGAAACCTCTCCACTCTCTTCTCCTCAATGTTAATCAGGTCTAAAGCAAATCGAAAGAGCTGACTAAATACGTGCACGTATTCTACAATGGTCATGGAGTTCTGCTGTAGGGCAAAAAACTCTGCCTTCTTCTTACCGGTTACATGTTTGGGAATAAACTTCTTCCTAAACTGCCTCTTAAAGGCTTCCCATATAGTAACATCTAGCATGGCCCTAATATGGTCCCAAATACTCTTCCACCATGTATCCGTGATGTCCCTGAACATGGATGCCGTGAGGATTACCTGCTGCCTTGGTATGCAAGTTAGTGTATCGAAGACATTCTCAGTGTGGACGAGCCATTCGTCAGCTTGCAACAGATCCCCTTGTCCTGTAAACTCTGTTGCTCCCCTTTTTCGGAACTTTTCATACAAGGAATTACGATCTTCGGATTGATCTTGTCTGTTCAATAGGGCAGCCAACTGTAATTGCATGGCAGCCTAATTGGCATTACTAGTAGCTAATTGATGCATTAACATCATGAACCATTCCTCCGTAGTGTAGGTGGGACGAAGAGGTGGTGGTGGTGGTGGGTCAGCACCTTCCAATTCAACATTGTTGCGGTCATTATCACCCGAACTATTGTTCGTACCGGACCCAGATGCCATGGATCTGTAATTTCATTGTTTGTTAGTCATATATATACATATATACTACAACTATACAAGAAGGTTATAACCATAATAGAAAATTAAACCCCGAACGGACCTATCGGATCCTCACCACGTTTCATAATGTTGCTAAATCTTTTAATTGACTTCTTAGCGGCTCTGATACCATGACATACGTATGTCACGCCCCGATCCTAGGAATTGGGGATTTAAGCGGGCCCCCAGGGCATGAATACGTAATCCCATAGTAATCCGTGCCCTGGAAGGGTTATGCATGAATTCCTACAAGGGAGATTCCGCAAGAACGTGTGAAGTATACCCCAAAACACACGTAGAATTAGAACCCATCATAAGCGAACTCCTACTCAATACTCTGTAATGATTATGAGCAAGACAAGAGAACATATTCACAACATTCATACATAGATATATATATATAAGTACTTAAGTCATTAAATAACATGTCATACAATCCATCTATTACTTAACAAATCGGGTACAGAAGGACTAGTGTGAACATTCCCAAAGGGAGGACCAAAATCACCACTGTAACACCTCCAAAAAAAACTGGGCACTCTCTGTAGGATGACTAATAAAAGACATCATCATCCTTCCATTCATCTATACCCCAAGGTACCTTTGGGGCATCCTTTGGGGGCGCATCAACACCCGAGTTGGGATTTGGTTCCACACCTGCAATACCAATGGTAACCCTGTTAACCCAACGGTTAAGCAAGTACAGAGGCATATGAAACTAGCATAATGTATCAAATGAACTTATTAATATACACTGGACAAGAAAGCAATGATAGTATACTAGGCACATTGTGCATGAGTAACAATGAGTGAGAAATCATAATCAAGATGTAGTACACACTAATTGGCAACCACGAGGCTCTATTCTCCCAAAAAGGAGCATACATATGGTCGCTAGAGGATCAAGCTAGCTTCCTGAGGAGCACCGATAGCTCCTTCGTAAACTACTACAGTAGTGACACAATAATAATACCTCAAAGGGCACAAGCCAAATGGTGCCGACTCGGGTTTATCCCTCTCATACTTTCAATCATACTCGTCATATCCTACATAAAAAATATCAGTCTGAAAGTATAATCAACCATGAATACAGGTGAACGATTAAATGAAGCATACTTATATGAGGTATGAGGCTCGAACCTCGACATACCCTTTTGGTTGTCAAGCTCGCACTCAGTAGAAGCTCTGACTTGTCAGACACACACTCACTAGAAGCTCATAATTGAATTGCCTAGGGTTTCGCTAGAGGGAGTGGAACGTAACAATCATGTTAAGGGTAAGGCATCTTAACAATATGCATGCACTCGGATTGAGTAAGTATCAAGGAAATGGCTATCCAACCCTATATTAAATAACCCATGATCCCCAAGGTCATTCAACACGATGTACTCATAAAACGTCCGATGTCGTTGTGTTACCATGTCTTGGTATTACCTTATATAAGTAAAGGACACCTTTTCTTATGCCAACATCCATGACTTAACATCGGGAGATCACCCAAAAATTGAGGGAATGAATGACAGCTCTACACTCATTTTCTTTAACGTTTAATTACCATTGGGCCAGTATGGTTGTATGGAATATGCCAATACTAAGGCCCTACAAGGTCAATGAGAGTTTCTAATATCCTAAATTTCACTGGGTTCTTACAACTTGGCCGTGTATAACGTTACGGCTTAGCCGAGTTGGTCAGGTTTCCTCCAGAAATTTCAGCGCATTTACGGCTTAGCCGTATGTTAGAGTATTGCTTAGTCGGGCTAAGCCTACGGCTAGGTTATGGTTGGGTTACGACTTATCCATATGGCATTACACGGCATAGCCGTGTGCAAGCCGAAGAAGGAAATGAATTTTGCAAGCTCTCTGGAAAGTCCACCGTACGAAAGCTTATGGCTTAGGCACGGGCTGGGCACGGCTTAACTGTAGTGTATTCCACAGTGCAGCCATAGGTAAGCCATAGTCCAAAACAAATTTTGTTGCTCTCAGGACTTTAAGCCGTAACCACTCACGGCTTAGCGATAGCTTCATCGTGCGCATCAGAATTCTGGAGTTACTTCTGTAACTTGCTTTCAATACAAAAATCTGAATTGTGGGGGTGGGGGGGGGGGGGGGGGGAGTTTATATGACTTAATCAAAATGTCTCTGAAGGTATCTAGTACTCACACACCCTCCTATTACATATTTACCTTCCAACTCAATCCATACCACATAAGTGCAACATTAAAACAAGGAAAAAAAATGGCTAAAATTTGAGAATTAAAGAACTACCCCAAAAATCAATAACTTAATCACACATGCAGCACATATGAACTCTACTACTTGCCTCTTATTAGTGCTAGCCCTCTCTGACTCTTTCTTGTTATGCAGTTAAGGAAAACCTCCAATGCGAAGTAGGTTCTCTACATGGAAACATGCAAATAGTGAATGTGATGCAACAATGCATGCATGTCATAGATTTGAGTCTTCTTGACTCCAATGAGCCTTATTATATGGAATGGAAGTAGAGCCCTCACCTAGTGGCTGTAGATCGAAGAAGGTGGTACTTCCCCAAGGGGAGAATACTCTTACGAAGAAGATGACGATGGGTGAAGACTTCCCTAAAGCATGCAAGAGCCCCAATCCTAGTTGCACTTCAAAATTTGAAGAAAGATAGAGACGAAAGAAGAGAGAGAGAGAGCAGCTCCAGCAGCCAAACAAAAGGAGGAAAAGCGAAAGGAACGTTGAGTTCCCCTCTTTTAAACAAATAGATTTTTCCTACCTTTGCATGCAAGCCCCTTATCTTTAGGATATTTACGGTTTAGGCCATGTGACCTTAGTTGGCCCAAGATAAGTTTAGATCAAATTGAGCCCAACACGAAAGATGATCTACATAGAAAATTACACAAAAGGTGATGGATGTGGTGTCCATAATATGCAAGAATAATTACAAAAAGGTCCTCAACTCTTAGGTAAGGTTTAAACTCGACCCAACTGCCTATACAAGACCTAAACCTAATAGTTTTAAATTAAATTATCCTTAATAAGGTTTAATTAATATAGAATCAAATTCATTAGCATAGATCAAGATTAGTTGAATTCAGGACCTTACAGATGGATAACCATAGTCGACCTTGTTAATTAGTTCCACTCATCTATAAGGGATTCCTTATACTGATAGATTGATTTTTCCCCTATAGAGAGGATGATATCACCACTGATGACCCTGTATTGTTCTATTTTGGGGACTTAAATTGTGTTTGAATGATTCAGATTGTTGGAGATCCTTATAGTAATAACAGTACGATGATAATGAGGTTTACCCAATTCAGTTCCGTCATGTTTGATGGGAAGAACTAGACCAGAATATGAAAAAAAATTCCCAAGATGTCTGGGACTATTTTTATTGCATAGAGTTATGGGCCTAGGTGGGCCGCTAGATGGGTGATCAAGCCCATGGATCTGGAAGCAGATCCACGGGCGAAGATAGTGTGGGACTCCTATGGGGTGGGTCCCATGTGGCCACCATCTAATGACTTCAATATGGGTTGGTGAGAAGACCATAACGGGAGTAGTTCTGTTTGAACTTGTACTCTCCTTTTGAGGAAATTCAGTTCTGCGGAGACTCTTACTCATTAAAAAGGAATTTAACCAAAAGCCCTCATCTTTATGTTAATTGCAAAAGAATCCTTTACATCCTCACTAAGGATTTTCAAGAGTAAGGAAGGTGGTTAGTGATTATTGTGAGTAGGTAATGGGTACTATTTATTTTTGAACAAACATGACATGGGAATTTTATGAACAGTAATAATGATGAAAGACTATGTGTAATTTTATTACAATTTATTTATTATTGTGCATGATTTTATTTTGTGAAAGGATGCTTCAAGGGATGGGGCATGCTCCGAACTACTAGCACGGTGTGATTCATGGTAGTTATGTGATTTTGGCCCATAGGGGGTTCAGTTGGCACTTGTTCATATGCACATGTATGTGGATGACAGGACACCGAGGTCCTGAGAAAATGGGTCCTATGTGATGCTAGTTGATGAGATGCATGAGTGGCATCTTGGGATTTGTACTTGGCCATAATGGCATGATGATGTGGATTGAGTGTGAGGATGTAGTTTAAAGATGTGTCCTAGAATGTAATCTTATTCTTTAAGTTGAAATAATTACTGCTTATTGATGATTTATTACCCATAAATGTTGTTTATGTTAATTGAGGATGTATGTTAGAGTAGGAAATGCATTCACCAGTTTGTACTGATGTTAGGCTGCCCCCTTTAGATAATCGAGTTGCGGGTGGACCAGAGAATGATAAAAAACAGCCCGTAGTGTTTGGCGTGCGTGGCTGAGGAGAGCGTTACATCAATATTCAATAGTTTATGAGAATTGATAATATTCAATGCTTTAATTAGTTGAAGAATTTTTTTTTATTATGAGAATTGTTAGTCACTGGAGATACTATTAGTTGGCTATTCAATTGGTTAGATTATATAAAAAGACAATTTCAATAAATGATGTTTATGCCTTATGTGTTCATTTGACTTAAGCTTGCAAATTATATGCCAATGGCATTATAACTCGAATTCCGACAAGACCCCAGAATTTGGGTCATGACACCTTGTATCCTTTTTAACCATTTTGGGGCATGCAAATCCATGTCGGAATCCTGCCCGATAGTTTCCAAAACTTAGGGTTTCTTTTGACATCATTTTCAACCGATGCTAAGTAAATGACATGTTTTTAATGGAAAAGGACCATTTTCACCCTTTTTCCACAAAAATCACTGATACGCTTGTTGCGACCCAATTTACATTGTTTTAACCATTGTGACCCCAAAGGACTATTCGTAAGTATGATACAAGTCTAATATGAAACATGAGTCAGGAATAGCTCCTCATTTAAGGAATTTAGTCATGTTAAGCTAGTTAGCCAGTTTATCTTGATTCAACCAGTTTATCTTGATTCCACATGTCGGCACCACTGAACTTCGATCCTCTCTTGGTTAGGCAAAATTAGGAGTTGGATTTAATTATCTTTATGCCTTACACCTCTACAAATGGTTTCAGTTTGCTCGCTCTGGCCACACAGCATAGCCAGGGGCGAAGTTTCCTTTACTGGGACACGCAGCGCATCTTAGAGTGAATTACATGTTCGTGTGTGCTTTCCTTCACTCGAGACACGCAGCACAACCGTAATGGAGAATTTGGTTACGTGGATAGCTAATTAGTTTGTTTATGTTTCCAACATGAATTATCTACTACCTATGATTCTCACATGCTAGCACAACATCCCTAGTATGCCTCTTTATGCCCTCTCATAAATCTGTTAAATATTTTATTATTTATTATTACTACAAGAATGTTGTGTATTGCTATTAATCTCTTACTAGATAGTCGTATCTGACCCGATCACCTTGAAATTCAAGGTTTGACCCCATTGCCCTTAAGGAAGAGTGCGAAGAGGCAGCAAAAAAACTGCAATAGTAGGTTCTTGGTGTGCAGACGCCGTGATTTAGACGTCGGAGACTGCAAGCGGAGAGTCACTATCACAACCTCAAGTTTGGATTCATTTTGTACTTGGTTGCATTTTAGGTCTTGTTTTGGGGTTATGCCGGTCCTTTCGACCATAGCTTCTATATGTACATAGAAGTAAACTTTTGGTTGTAAATACTAAAACTTGTTAATGGAAATGCCTTTTCTTGAACTTGTTACACTCTAATACTTGTCTTGTTTATTTTACTATGCCTTATTAAGGATTGAGTCCAATTTGCTACACACTTCTGTATAACCATACTGAATTTCTCATGAGGACTATATGTGTGATCCTCATAGCGGAAACCCGTGGGAAATTGATCATGTTATTTTTTAATCAATGTTGCACCTCGGAACGTAGGCGTAATTTTCCATAATCCGTTTCGGGCGCCGACACAAATTGTCAGTACTTTTATATGTTTTATTCTTCACCATATTATATTATTCATAATTAATCTTCAACTTTATCAATTTTTTCACTATTATCCTACATAATAAAATCATTCTTCCAATCATACATACTAAATAATTTGATTGGCTCATTTTACATATTAATCCTTTAGAGCTTTTAAAGTTCTACCTTAATTGTGATTATGTTATAAACTAATATTCATTTACAATTCATTTAAATATTAACGAAAAATTTTAATTAAAAATATATATTTTCTTAACATATTCCTTTTGCACTTTTTTTGTATTCAATGGCACCTCCTCATTGTACATCGATACACTCAACCATCCATTCTCACCATTTCATCATCGGCACTCATCAAGCTACTAGCTCATCATTATTTCTATTTATTCTTTTATTTATATATATTTTTTAAATAACCCTAATTTTTCTTTTAACATTTGCATTCTTTTAACTATCTTCTGTTTCTAAATTTTAAACATTTTATTGTTTTATTATATAACAGTCCATAATAATATAATCTATAATATTAATAGATTTTCAATAAAAATTTTTCCAATAATCACATAATCATTCATAGGAGCAAAAAATTAAAGAACATTACCAATTAAAAATAAAAATATAATAATGATGTGGTCATGTGATAGGTACGATGTTGTAGCAAACCAAGTCCATGTTATGGATAAACTCTAACATAGTTTGAATATACCAAGTATCCTAACATGATAGACCTCATTAGATTTATTCTTTCAATTAAAATCCTAAGACATCCCTAAGTTCATGGGATAATTCAAATCGTGTAGAGTGATTTTAGGTAATATCAGGTGGAGTATGGTATGTATACATTGGAGAGATGTTAGGGAGAGATTTAGAGAAAGTAATATTATAGGAAAGAGAATTTTAGTACGTATATGTCTTTATTAATTGAATGCCACATGTCGCTCTCTCATTCTCTCTCATGATGGGGGGAATTCTCGTTATATATATGCTAGTGCTACAGGGCTCGCGCCCAACGCAGGCCTTGTTTGGGCACTAGCCTTGTTTAATAATTGCATTATTTGTAACTAAAAATATTTATAAATATATAAATAAATTGTACATTAATATTAACAGAAAACTCATTACAAAAACATAATTTTAAATATTTTAGCGCACTCTCGAAAAAATAAATGACATATTAGAAACTAAATAAAAAATAATGTACCCATAGAGTTTTATTAGAATAAGAATAGAAAAAAGTTAGATAATTTCTTATTTAATCCATAAACTCAATAATGAGCAAAAAAACTATATAGAAAAAAATTAGATGGAATAATCCAATGTACAAAAACTCATAAGGTCAACCAACCCTCTCACTATGAATAATTTTTAAAGATGGGTGTTTTTAGACCTAAAAAAATAATTGCATCAATGGCTATTTGCTTATAAGCTATAAAGAGGATTACGATGGCACATGGGGTAGACCTTCTGCAAAATGGGAGCTTTTGATTATCAGTCATAATATTCAGGATTATTACAAAAAACATAGATACTTTTTATATATTACTGGGCCCTTCACATTTCTCAAACTCATACTATATATTTGTCAAGTAGATGGACCTAGCCTGCATGCTTTACAATTTGGCTCTGATATAGGGTTTTACATAGGCCATTTCAAGTCTAGATCCTAAACTAATTAGGCTCCACCCGGCATTACACTAGCAATGGCTAGGTCATGTTAGACTAGGGTGCAACAAAGTCTAGGTCAATATATAAAATAGAACTATTTAAATCAATTCTAAAAAGTAAAAATAGATTTTTCTCTCACAAAGGGCTATTCTCATTATATTTATAGCGTTGCAGGGCTCACGGCCAACGCAAAGACTGATGTTAACTCATCTTAGTTACCACAGTAGTGGAATACAGTAGTGGAATAAATTAAGAAATCATTATGAAAGATTAAAGTCATTTGTTAAATATAGATTACTTGGTATAAGAAAAAAGAAAAATAATCCATTTTCTTTGCAACAAAATCGTCACTCAAATCAAATAGAAGGAATTCAAAATAGGATGTAGTTGGGAGCATGACATCCGTACCTCATCAAATTTGGTGGATTCACACAGTCCAAGTTAGATTGTCACCTGAATAGTATTTAAAGGGATTTGCTATATAAAAGCAAAAAGGAACTGAGCGCACTCACAAAAAAATGCCTAAACTACCCCACGCTCTTCTCTCCCCGCTCCCCTTCCCCACCTCCCCCTCCTCCCCTTCACCACCTCCCCCTCCGATGATGGTCGACAGCTTCATTGGAGGGAGCCACCGAATCTCACTCTCCTCCCTCTCCCTCTCCCTCTCCCTCCCCTCCCTCTTCCTTTCTCTTATCTCCTCTGCGTCTTCCTTTCCTCTCCTCTCCCTATTCCATTTCCGACCTATTCGGCTCTGCAAGGCCAAACATTGCACTTTTGTTCTGCCTTGCAAAGCCAAACAACAAAAGAATGTTCAGCTAGTCTTTGCCGAATGGGGGTGGGGGGGCGCAACTGTGGAATGGGAATGGGAATGGGGAGGGGGGGAGCTTGGATCTCTCTATTACAGGGAGACCTCGATCTCCCAACAGTAGGGAGATTGAGTAGAGGAGGAAAAGGGGGAGAGAAAGAGAGAGAGAGAGAGAGAGAGAAAAGGGGAGGGTGAGGGAGAGGAAGAGGAAGAGACAGGGAGAGGGAGAGAACAGAAGATGGAGGAAGAGGAAGGGGGAGAGGGAGGGAGACCGGCCTCTGCCAGAGTGGCCGATCATGGCCTAGAGGGGGAGGTGGGGAAGGGGAGGAAAGAGGAGGAGAAGGTGAGTGGGGAGAGAAAAGGGTAAGGATAGTTTAAGCATTTTTTATTATTTTTTTGGTGAGTGTGCCAAGTCCTTTTTTTCTTTCATGTAGCAAATCCTTATTTAAAAGATGGAATTTGTTAAAGAGAGAAAGGCACTGAGATGGGATTCCAAAGAGAGAGGCATTGAGATGACTACCATGCAATCTGCCTTCTAAAAAGGATGAATTCTGTTTATGATTTATTTTTAATTAGGAAGCTTTAATAGATAAGAAGGATTTGTTAGATGTAGTGGGACTATGTTCAAGAACCATGAATAAGAGTACTACTAAAAAAACTTAGGTCGAACCTAATGGACTTTCCATATTCCAACTTCCAAGGTTCGGCAGGTATCCACTGCATATAAATTTTAGATTTCCTTTTTATGCTATCTTAATTGGACTATAGGACTATTGAAAAGGAGTCTCAATTCCTTTTTCACCAAGTTGAATTTTTGTGGCCCACTTTGATGAAGTCTCTCCATCCATCCCAGAAAATGGATCATTTTAAATATTTTTTGAAATCTTTTAGAAAAACATTAATCTCTCAAATGTACATGTAGATGGTTGGTTGGATTATATCTATGTAGTTGTATTTGGGGCCCATATTGTTGTGGTGGGATTAACAGTTAAGGGCCTATCTTCATCCACTTGTCAAATTTGATTAATTTTATGAAGGTTATATTAAGTTGAATAATGGACTTCCTTTCCTGGACCCACATCTTTTGCTATTGATTAAATTAGTTTCTAGCAAGACTTTATGAAGCTAAACTTTATCAAGATTTTATCATGTTAGATAATGGGCCCATACATTGTGCCATTAATTAAATTAGATTTTATAAAAAGTTAGTTGCATTAAGATTATGGCACGTGTTATATGATGGGGATGGTACGATGGGCGGGGAAAGAAATACATTATATTAATTTTAAAGTTCATATTTGACATTTAATTATATGAAAGTTATAGTTATTTTTCAAAAATATTTTCCATGCCCTGAACATTGATGTCATGGACTCAACTAATTATTAATGTGGCTCATATCACACTATGGTCCTTCGATATTATAAAATAGAGTTTAATATACATAGAGTGTTTCCCACCTCATCAGAGGTGTACTTCTCTCACCCGAGAGTCTTGGCTCTCCTAAGTTGGGATAATGTCTACATTTTATCCTTGAGTTTGGAGAATCTCTAACAACTTCTTCAATGCTTTCATAAATTTCAATGAGGATTCAAGATCTAGCCAAGAGTTACATGACATGGCTCTTACATGACATGGGAATCATGATTATTATAAGAGTTAGATACAATGCAAGTACTGTAATGTCCAGGCAACGTAATATGAATGAATGGACTAGTTTTAAATTGAAGGCTGAGGGGACCAAGGAGGGTTTGCTTCTTCAGGGCTCTCTAATCTTATAAGAAAGTCTGATGTACCCACTGCACAACCCACAATGAAGGTAAGAAGGCAAGAACCACCTCTTGCAAGAATAAGGCAATTTCTGAACTGAGGCACCCCTCCATCTACACTTCTTCTTTTGTAGTTAATTGTCATTTTTAACAATTATTGAACTGAGATCCGGGATTATAGTGTCTAATAGAAAGCTATGGGGATGGAAAATAGAGAATTATATTTATATATATATATAAGATACTTTACGGCCACAAATCTTGCCAATTAGAAAAGGTGAAGAAAATGGTCCAAATATGGTGGGACCCACCTAAAATCCATCATGATTGTGTATTCTTGCAAGGCATGTTTCAAATGTAGTTTGATGTGCGCTAGACATGATGGATAAAGTTTGAGTGGGTCCATCTAATTTGAGTAGTTTTTAATCAATGTGAAGAGTCCAAGGCATGGTTGGCCTGTTACGGGTTTGGTAATTTAGGTGACTCCATCCGAAAGACTCATTTCTAACATAGATTACTTAAATTTGATTTTGTTTGTGGGGCAAAGATTGGATGCTGAGGATCTTCCCAAGAGGAAGAGGTAAAAGGAGATATTTTAGGTTGAATTGATGAGGGACAACCGGCCACAAATATTAGGGAGAATGATGGATGAAGGAGAGAGATCTCCCCAAATCTCTCTCATTCAAATTAATCCTTAATCTACTTTCTTATTAAGATGAAGAGAAAAAGAAGTGCTATGCGTCACTTTCTTACGATCTCTAGAGAAGACTGCGCCATATGTCACTGTCTTATAAAGAATGAAGCGCCACGTGTCGCCCTCCTACGAAAGGAGGTATTGTTATAATATATATATAATAATAACTAACATGATAGGCCCCATTAGATTTATTCTTTCAATTAAACTCCTAAGACATCCCTAAAATTATGTGATGGTTCAAACCGTGTGGAGAGATTTTAGTTAGTATCGGGTGGAGGATGGTATATATACGGTGGTGAAGAGATGTTTAGGAGAGATTTAGAGAGAGAGAGAGAGGGAGAGAGAGAGAGGGGGATATTATAGGAAAGAAGACTTAAGAGGGATATTATAGGAAAGAGACTTACTTATTATAGGGGGGATACTTTTAGTAAGTATATGCCTTTAAAGCATTCTTTTAAACTATTGCATTCTTTTAATTATTTTTTATTTCTAAATCTTACATTTTATTATTAATATAGCAACTTATTTCAAGGTTCTTCATTTGTGTCAGCCTCTTAGGCTACTAAACTTATTAAAATTAGATCACTACAAGAATTTACAGTTTTGCCTACGCCAAATAATCGCCAGTAAATGTGTAAAAAACGCCGGCAAAAATCTTTTCCTGCGATTTCTTGTGCGCCGGCAAGTCGCCGGGAAAAGTTCGCCAGGGAAACATTTTCCCGGCGCTAAAATGGTTGCGCCGGTAAAACTTATATATTGCCGACAAAAAAGATAACCGTTGCCGGCGTATTTTAACGCCGGCAAAAAAATAGAATTTCGAAAAAAATTCCATTTTAAAAAAGTTTTGCCGGCGTTTTATGATGCCGGTAAACCATTTAGAAGATCATTAATTAAATGTTTTGCCGGCGTTATCTCGCGCCGGTAACACATTTAAAAAGATCATTTTCCCAAAATTTTTAATGTAATTTAAATATTTGTGGCGGCACAAAAATCGCCGGCAATGAATATTATTTTATTTTTTTATTTGTTCAATTTTTAGTTTCCTTTCCCTGTATATATATATTAGTTCTCATTACAACTTGCAACCTATGTCATATGATTAAATTATAACAGCTAATTACATTATCCAAAACTAAATTTATTACACAACCAAATTTCATTTCCATTCCAAAACCATCAAAAAATAAAATATGAAAATTCATTCAACTACATATTAAAATTCAAACATCCTTTCAACATTCAAAGCACTTTACCATCACAAAATTAAAACCCATGTTAACATATATTAAAATTCATACATCCTTTCAACATTCAAAGCACTTTACCATCACAAAATTAAAACCCATGTTAACATTCTACTCCATACCAACATTCAAATATCAATGGAAGTTTACATATCCATGTGATGATTTTATTGTTGCATCATTCCAACATCGATTTGCACCACTGTTTAAAAGAATTTCCTGCATCCCATTTCAATATGTAGCAGTCTATTACTCTGAATACTTGGCCTTCATGTTGACTGCATCAACTCTTTAAGCACAAAATTTTCTTCACTTATCATTCAATCTGCATAAAAAAGAAAAAAAAAAGATGCTATAATTTCTTTGATGATATATATGAAGGGTAAACAGAAACTAATAAATTAACAAAAATAGAAATAGTTAGGAATACACCAATACAGATGAATAAAGAGGTAATACACATTTAATATGAAAGAAAATTGGAATTATTCCAATTCATAAGGGAACAAATATGTTCAGTCCTACTAAAATTCATTACTTTCCCAATAAAAATTGAAACTAGAAATATTCCAATAGATTTGTTGGACCAAGTCCCTTTTCTTGCATAGTTCAACAAGCTCACCAACATGGCTTAACTTAGAGAGCAACCTTGTGTAGTTAATTTAGGCTCTCCTACCCTATAAAGTATTATCAGATAGCATTAGGACAAAATGAAAGTATATCTCACCACCCATAATAACCTTTTATGAAACAAAGAAAAATTCACTCACCATAACTACATAATAAGAAAAGCATCCAAGCACCTTAAATTTTTTTTTTTCTAATACTAGTAGAAAATCTTAATTTTAGAAAATCATACGAATCTTCTCTTCCACCTAAAGTGATCTTCTTTAAGGTAAGCCTTCCATGCCTTTGCTCATCCTCTTTTCATGTTTACTATTTTAATAGTTAGTTTGGTTGCCATATTTTCTTTTGCCTAGCCTTTCATCATGATAGGACTCACCATCACACCTGGGCCACTACATGCATCAACCCTCCTCATGCATCGGAACACCTGAACCCGAGCCATCGATTTCCCCATCACTGATCTTCTTCCTCTGCTTTCCTTTTTCCCCGTGGAACCCGAGCCCAACTCCTCTCCTTATCCTTCTTATTCCCTTCTTCTTGCATTCTACTTTTCTTCTTCTATGCTCAGATCCAAACTGAGGTAACCCAGACCTCGTGACTGTGTTTCTCTTCCTTCTCTGTTTTCTCTTATTTCCTACTTCCTTCTCTCTTCATCTCCATCGTTCTCTTCTTTGCTTTCACTTATTATCTCCATCGTGGTTGTGAGAGATGGCTGTGATAATGGTGACAGGGTGGGTGTGTGTTGGGTATTGTGACTGATGCAAGGTGATGGAGATAGTGATGACCGTGGTTGTGGTGTATGTGTTCGGTGGTGGTGAAAATGAGATGCGGAGATGGGTTGGACGTGTGGTGCAGTGGGTTGTGCGATGGATTGTTCTCTGTTTGTGATGTGAGAGAAGGAGGAGGTTGGCTTTGGTGGTGGAGTGCAGTGGTGGTAATAGACATGGGTTGAGGGCAATGATGGCGTAGAGGTGAATAAAAGGGAAGGAATATGAAGGTGAGATGAAGGTGGGTGGCAGTACTGTGAGTTGGGATGATTGTAGACTGTGAAGGTAGAGGTGGTGAGTTCTGTGGTATAGATAGGGATGTGTTATGGCGAAGATGGTGATGGGCGGCAATGGTGACAGAGTGGATGTGTTGTGCGTTGTGGCTGTGAACCTGTGATGGAAGTGGATGCAGTGGGTCAATGCAATGCTGTATGGGTGAGCCGTGTAGGGGCTGTGATATGTTAGTGATGGGTGACCAGGTGGGTGTAGGTTGGGTAAGGATATAAGGGTGAAGGTGGTTCGACAGGGAAATGGTGTATGTGAATGGTGATGTGCATGCTGTGAAGGTTGGCGTGAAGCGTGAAGGTAGTGGGCGTGATGTCTCTCTGTGAAGTGAAGGATTGTGGAGATGGGTATGGTGCAGTTGGTTAGGCTATGGGATTTGTGCAGTGGGGTGGAGAAAAGAAAAGAAAAGTGGAATGACGGAAGCGGAAAAGAGTAACGGAAACGTGGAGTAACAGAGAAAATAAAAAAGCACAGGGAGAAGAGAAGAACCTGGCTTCAGTTGGTTGTCCCCAGAATGAAGCAACCTCATTAGCTTACAACTGTGCCAGAATGAATAGCTAAGGCTAAGGCTAGAAACAATTTGTAAATTATTATTATCATCTTACAACTGTGCCAGAATGAAAGCAACCTCACCAATACAACTACTGGCACCTCTAAATAGAGAAAACAACATGACAAAGATGCTGTGACAGAATGAAGCAACCCCAACATGGCACAGATGCTGTACCAGAAAACAACAGCTACTGTGCCAGAATGAAGCAACCCCAACAGCTACTGTACATTTTAGGCGTGGGTGATAGTGTACAACAGTGGGCTCGAGTGTTCAGAGGATCCGGATTCTACCACCATCTTTCAAATTGTAAGCTTTGTTACCTGCACCTGCTTACAAAGATCCATAAAAACCGTATTGATATGTTCACTGAAAAGCACTCAGTGTAACAGCAAATGAACTGCTGGAGTTAATGCAGTCATGGTGGTGTTGGCACCTTACCAGAGCACAGTGCTTACAAATATCCATCCCTGAGCCTTCAAAATATAAAGACCCTATTGATATGTTCACTGAAAAGCACTGAGTGTAACAGCAAATGAACTGTTGGAGTTAATGCACTCATGGTGGTGTTGGCACCTTACCAGAGCACAGTGCCCAAAGATCAATCCCTGAGCCTTCAAAATATAAAAATTCCACATTGATCAAAATCCCATGTGGGACAGAAAAAAAACCAAAACAAAAACAAAGAAACCAACTGTCAAAGGAGTTTGGGGTCCGCTCATTGTTTGTAATCCCAAACAGGTCCAACAATATACATTCATGAATCATTGCATGCCAAGTACAAATAGATCTAAATGTTGAGATGGATGTACAATAAAACTACAGGGCATGCATACAATACAGGGCAACACTACAGGGCAACAACAGTGCCATTCAGGAAAACAGTGCATACAATACAGGGCCTTTGCAGTGAATTTCAGGGAAAAAAAAATTCATGTAGCCAAACCAATCATAATAAGAAAAAGGCTTTGATGATAAAATTCAGGGCCTTTGTTCAATATCATATCCTTGTCAATGCAAACTCTGATCTATAAATGGTCTCTAAAAATAGAAAATGCATATAGAGGTTTACCAAATGCTCTAATATGTAAATAAACTCTGTGTCATAAAATAAGAGCTTATTTTAGAATTTTCAAATTCCCTCTTAGATTAAAACAAGGGCTTTTAATGTAGCAAATTTTGTTCTACAGGGCAATATTGAGTCAATTGCTTCGAAGAATCCCAAGGCACTCACTGCACTTTTTGAGCTGATATCTGGGTTTGATGATCTTAAGAAAGGATACAAGGACATGGAGGGCCGAAAAGCTAGGCTGAAGAAAAATCTGCACTTGTTTACTAGAAAAAGAGAACAGTATTGATAGTGAGGAAGCAGAAGAAAAGACAGAAAGAAGAGGCTGAAAAATATCTACGGCTACAAGATCAATTGGTATGAGTGATAAATGTTTGTGGCATGTTTCATGCCATGTTTTCTGTTGATATTTATTTAATATGTGCGTAGTTTGGCAGGAGAGTATTATTGACAACAAATTGTACCATTATTTTGTTTATGTTCCATACAATAGAGATATAAAAAGCCCTATAGGCCTATACTGATGAGATAATATCGGATGATGATGATGACACAAATAGAGAGGTGCCTTCATGATATGTATATAAGTCTGTTAAGGTTCTATATCTCATCTTCATTTTCCAAAGAAAGAGGGTGAGAGAGAGAGAAATTATGAATGTATTTGATGCAGGACCTAAGAAATATTGAATGAAATGCAAATAGAGATCAAATGTCCAAATAATATAGACACTAATTAATGTAAAGTACCAACCCAATCAGATACTTGATCACATAAGTCAGTCCAATAACTTGGTGGATGCAGCAACATGCAAATAAATACTATTTTGAAAAGAAAAGTCATATACAAACCTACAGAAGTCGCATTTTGAGCTCTACCAGAGGTGCCCTCCCCACTAACAGCGATACCCGCGATACTTGGATCGATGCCTACACGCTCTGCTAACTGGAGGACTAAGCTCTGAAGAAAACTGATACTCTTGGACTGCTGCGCTACCTGCTCTTGCAGAACAGACACCTCAGAATCAGGGCCTGTCCGAGCCTGGGTCAAAGCTGAAGTGGACTTCGTGCGAATGCCAAAACCCTTTAGGTATCCTGACCTCTTCCCAAGCACCTTAACAGATATCTGTTCCTCGGACATCGGAGAGGTGATCGAAGGTTGCGACTGCTCTGTTGTTAGTCGTACTAGTTCCTCCTGCGATTTTTTCGCATGTAAAATTCAAATAAAGTGAGTTTAACAAATGTATAAAAGGATATTTGTATTTATTTATCAAAAATGACTTAGGCATATGTACATATGTTTTTTGAGCGTCCTCGTTTATCCATTGATTCTTCCCATGCATATAGTGTGTGTCGTGGAAGAAATCAGGAAAAGGTTGTGGTTGTCCAGCATTCTGCGCTCTCTGTTATGACATTAGATTAAATTTCGTTAATAAGCAAAAAATAAATTTTCATAACTTAGTCAAATAGAAAAAATTCTTAAACCTTCACTTACGATCATTGAACCACGTGCTGGGAATGATCTAGAGCCACTTGTATGATTCCACGGCATCTTCGATCGACTATATCTCGCTTTCCTTGACTTCTCCTATGACGAAAAAAAAAACAATATATTGCCCCAGCAAATCGATGCTAATATAATGAACTTTACAAATAAATAATGATGTAGACATATATACAAAACCATTAAAATTTACCTTCCACTTCTCAGTCTCCCACAAATTGTCAATCATCCACACCCAGTCATCTACCTTACAAGGCTTTAGTGGGTGGTTCTTTGGATCGGGTACCCCCACCTCCAAAAGAGACAAATAGTGGGTATGTAAGTCACACTTCCAGTCCCTGTACAACTTCTGACACTTCGCATCAATGGCAGCCTTGATGACCGGATCGTTCGCATAGTCCCCAAACTCAAAAATTTGCTGCAATTGCAAATATAATCATAAATGTGTGAGCCAACAATTAAACATAAATGAGACTAATTGAACCAACAGTAATTGACTTTAAATGAAATTACCTGAACTCTCTTTACCACTAACTTCTTGATACCCTCAGGAACAAACTTCCAACCTTCTTTACGAACAGGTGCCTCATCTCGAATCGCTTCCCCAAGAAGGTTAGCTAAAGTAGTGGCAAATTCGCCTTCTGGCGCATGGCTTGAATTTGTGATTGGAACTAGGATGGCATGGCCAAGTTGCCTCCTTAGCTTCGCCACCTTTACCCCCCGTGTCCTGCCTCGTACATTTCTTGAGCCCCCATCTAAAGCTGATGCTGTCACGACCACCATATTAACTGAGTTAATAAGAATATAGCATTAAAAGAAGGTCGATTTTATATGTAAATAGTTATATATTTCTCACCAACACTACTGCCATCCGTATGTGGACTGAAAACCTGGTCAGGCTGGCTAGATGAACTAGCAAACTGTGTAGGATCCATTGGTCTAGCATGGGTCGCCACCTCAAGCATGTTATTCGCACGAGAAGACTGTGTAACTAGAGGCTGTGCTGGTGTAACCTGGGCCGCCCCCTGGGGCATGATCTTTGCACGAGAAGACCGTGTGACTAGAGGCTGTGCTGGTGTAACCTGGACTGACCCCTGGGGCATGCTCTCTGCAGGAGAAGACTGTGCGATTAGAGGCTGTGCCGGTGTAACCTGGGCTGCCCCCTGGGGCATGCTCTCTGCATGAGAAGACCGTGTGACTAGAGGCTGTGCCGGTGTAACCTGGGCTGCCCCCTGGGCCATGCTCTCTGCATGAGAAGACCGTGTGACTAGAGGCTGTGCCAATGTAGATCGCGCCAGTGCAGCTGCTATAGCGCAAGCATGTCTACTTCGCTTGCGTCGATTCATATGAGTAACCTGTCACAACATAACAGTGAATTATTAGTACATAAATGTGTAATTAAAGTAAATCAATAATATTAGTTGCAAGCATAAATGTTTGCAACTAATATGGCTTATTTAAAATCAATAATTGACACATATTACCATATTCGCGGGAGATTCAAGAGACTCATCATCCTCGTTATCACCTGTATCTTCATCCGAATAAACCAACTCTAAATCACCCTGGGCCGGTAGATACTCCTCACCATCATCATCTTCACCCGATTTTCTATGTTGCTCCCCATTTTTCCTCTTGCTCGTTTGACCAAATCCAAAAACAGTACTGGCTATGTGTTTCACCCCCAAAGCACGACATCTCGCATCATTTTCCATGATGTTCGTATTTCTGACCTTCTCGTATTCTGTCAACTTTGCCTGCTTGGCCATCCATCCAGGCTTGACATATGTTTTACCTCCCTTAGGCATTTTTGACAACTATATATGACATATACGAAATTTTAGGCGTATCATATAAAATGAAATAAAATGAAATATATATAATGAAACATGATATGTAAACAAACAACTTTATTAATTTAGAATACTTGTCCATACACAAATAAAAAAAAAAAACAAACACTACACATCATAGTCTATATCAAGATCCATATCTAGATCGAACTGGCTATGCAGATCATCTTGATCATCATCATCTATATGCTCTGCCATAGTTTCATCTTCGTCCTCACTATGCTCCGCCATTGGCTCATCACCATTAACTATCTCTGGCGGATCATCATCCCTACAGTAATTAAAATCGTTATCTTCAACACAGATTGGGACAACATTAGTGGTTTCGTGCTGCTGAAAGGCTTCATTAGGCACATCATCTAGTTCCGGTGCATCCCACACTCCCCGATGCTTGACTCGTTCTACGACTCTCCAGTTGTTGCCTTTGCAGGTATCATTGACATAAAACACTTGCTTCACTTGGCTCGGGAGGACAAATGGATCATCTTTATACCACCGACCCGTAACATCAATGCTTGTTACGTGTTGATCGGTGTATATTTTGTTTCTGGTACCGGTGTTGTACCATTCACACTGGAACAGAACCACCCTCCCACCATGCATGTATGTCAATTCCCAAACTTTGCACAGGTAGCCGTAGAAGTCAATTTTCTTCCCTTTATGCTCCCCTACCACAACCAAACCACTATTTTGGCACTTACGCCGGTTCTCGCGATCTCTAGTATGAAAACGAACACCATTGAATATGCACCCTGAATACAGATAAACTATCGAACCAGGACCATTCGCTAACGACCACATTTCATCAGTTGCTTCTTGTGAGCCTCGACTTCGCAAATCATTTATCTACATGAGCAACATGCAGCAAGTTTATAAGTTATTGTCATTTGAGGCCTAGTTAAATAATGTTCACCATATATAACTTACACGTTGCTTGAACCATTTTGGAAATGTGTCTCGCTGTATGTGACTGATGTCATGCCCTCCTGGATTTTGTATTATACTCATGTGTTCCCTAATTAAGGAAATGCAATTCATAAGCACTTAAAAGTAGAGGAAGAATCAACAAGTTCACAATCTTTGCACACATGTATTTTAATCAAACCACTTACTCAAGATATGGCTCTAACTCGGGACTATTATGCAATACAAACCAGTGAGCCATATTACGTTCATTCTGAGAAGGATCCGGTGCCCTTGTGATCGGTGCAAAAGGACGGGCAGTTTGCGTGAAGATCTCCATCCCGGGACCACGCAAGCCGCCATCATCATTTCGTTCATCTCGATCAGTCCCTTTGAGGTACATTGAGCAAAAGGTCAAACATTCTTTGACAATGTAAGCCTCAGCAATCGAACCTTCAGGTCGTGCTCGGTTGGTAACATAACCTTTTAAAGTCCCGAGAAACCTTCAAACAAGGAACAATCAGTATTAAGGTTACATATGTAAGACAATTATACTACTACATGAGTAACGTTTCATGGGATGGTAACAGTTACCTTTCAATAGGATACATCCATCGATATTGCACCGGTCCAGTGAGCATGGCCTCACGTGGCAAGTGAATAGCTAAATGGACCATTACATCAAAGAATGCAGGAGGAAAAATCCTCTCAAGCTTGCAAAGTATGAGCACTCCCTGTTCCTCTAGTTTTTCTAAATAGCTCTGCTTCAAAGTTTTCGAGCATAGGTCCTGGAAGAAACTACCCAGCTCAAATAGAGTTGTACCTAACTCCTTGTCCACATAACCACGCAGGCCAACCGGAAGAAGACGCTGTAAGAGGACATGATAGTCGTGACTTTTCATACAAGATAATTTACCATTTTTTGAAGTCGCACACCTAGAGAGGTTAGCTGCATAGCCATCCGGGTACTTGATCGATTTCAAGAATTCATAAAAACCCTCCCTCTGTTTTGGGTCCAATGTGTAGGATGCCCGGGGTTTCACAGTGGATCCATCTTCATTCCTCTGCAGATGCAATTGTGGCCTGATGCCCATATCTTTTAAATCATCACGTGCTTTCTCCATGTCCTTATTCTTCTTATCTATGCCCGCCACTGTGCCAAGAACATTTTCACAGATGTTTTTCTCTATGTGCATGACATCAAGGTTATGCCTAAGGTTCAGGTTCTTCCAGTACGGTAACTCGTACATGATGCTTTTCTTTGTCCAACTCAATAGTGCAGGCTCACGAGGTCTTTTCCTTTTGGTGGGGCCCTTTCCAAACCTAACTTCTGGTAGTTGATCCAACTGACCCAAAACCTTTTGCACCGGTAATTCCAAGGAATTCATTGTATGCTCTGGATGACCGTTAAACTTCTTGCTCCTTCTCCATTGGTGGTTCTTAGGTAAATAAGTTCGATGTCCCACCCACCCAATCTTACTTCTCAACTTACATGATATTGAATCTTCGTTGCAAATGGGACAAGCAAAATAACCTTTAGTACTCCAACCAGACAAGTCGCCATATGCGGGAAAGTCATTTATAGTCCACATCACAGCCACATGCATTCGGAAGGTTTGTTCACTATAAGCATCGTAAGTCAGGACACCATTCTCCCACAACTCCTTTAACTCATCAACCAAGGGCCTCATGTATACATCAATTTCCTTCACAGGTGCATGCGGCCCAGGAATAAGTAAGGACATCATGAAAAATGGATCCGTCATGCACATCCACGGTGGAAGGTTGTAAGGCATAAGTATAACAGGCCACATGCTGTAAGAAGTGCTCATGTTACCGAAGGGGTTGAATCCATCAGTGGCCATACCCAACCTTACATTGCGGATCTCCCGAGCAAATTCCGGAAATTTTAAATCAAATTCCTTCCATTCCTTAAAGTCGGCCGGATGCCTACCCAAATCGCCATCCATGGCATTCTCATGGTACCATCTCATTTCTTTGGCCGTCACCCTGGACATGTACAATCTCCGCAACCTAGGTATCAAGGGAAAGTAACGCGGCACCTTATAAGCGATCCGCTTACCCTTGCCATCATTGACCTTGTACCTAGGCTCCCCACATTCCAGACACTTCTCCAAGTGAGCATTCTCTTTCCAAAACAATATGCAATCATTCTTGCATGCATCAATGTGCTCGTACCCCAAGCCTAAGTCACGTAGTATCTTCTTCGCCTCATACATGGACGCTGGAACCACATTAGCTTCTGGTAGGGTGTCCTTAAATATCTCCAAGACCTTGTCGAATGACTTGTTGCTCCACTTATGTTGTACCTTCACACTTAGCATCCTAATGACAAACGCTAACAGGGTTTTTGGATCTTTACAGCCCGGGTACAAACCACGCTGAGAAGCCTCTAACATAATTTCAAAGTTTCGCATATCATCCATCCCTAAGGTATCATCCACCATATAAGTCCCCCTGCCATGGTCCTCAAGCAACTCATCATATCCACCATGATCCTCATCCAATTCATCCTCACTATCTGATTCATCAGACTGTACAAGTTCCCCATGCTGTAACCAAGTTTCATAAGATACCAGCATCCCACGTCGGAGTAGATGATCTCTCACAATCTCATAGTCATGCTTATAACTATTACAGCAGTTGTTACATGGGCACTTAATCACTCTACTTCCACCCGAATTCGCCTTTGCAAACTCAATAAAAGAATTCACCCCATCTATATACTGCTGACTGAATCTATTCTGATACAGTAACATCCAACTTTTGTCCATATCTGTTTATATATGCAGGGTGATGGTTAACTCATATTCAATTAATAAATGGTATAAAACACCAAACAAGACAATATCTAGACAGAGTAGAAAAGAAATTTATAAAAGGAGGTAAAAAGAATTTTAAAGGAGGTAAAAAGAATATTTGGGAAAAAAAACCAAACAAATTTATAAATATAATATCTTGCTCCCATGAAAAAACTAATGTATAAAAACACCATAGTGAAATCCACAGGATGTGATTATAATCTATTTGAAAAACAAAACACACAAATGATCAACATAAAGAACATTTAGAATGCAAGAAGGATTTAAGTAATTTAGGATCAACAGAAGAATCTAGTAATCCATGTTTAAACAAAAACATAAGCTAACCATTATATAAATGGCCAGGACGCTGATGCAAAATGGTCCACTTCCGATTCAAAATTGTAGTAGCAGCAAAAAAGGATGATCTTAAGCCAACATCCAACAAAAAAGTCCTCCCACACTTACTCATTCAACCAAACCAAAACATAAGCTAACTCGATTTCACTAGCCACATAACCCCATAAGACCATCCATTCTTACGACAAAGCAACCGATTGAACTGCCTCTCCATCTCTCAGCCCAGCAAAAGAAGAAATGCACAAAACCAAACAGAGATGAAATCGGAAATAAAAGACAGTGACAGAGATGAAACCCTACCTTGAGATTGATGCAAGTGGAAGACGACGATGAAAACGGCCAAGAAAATGACGACGATGAAGACTTCTGATCTCTGTCTGATCTCTCCCTCTCGCTGGTGTCTCTCTCTCTATCTGATCTCTCCCTCTCGCTGGTGTCTCTCTCGCTGGTGTCTCTCTCGCTCTGCCTCTCGCTCTGTCTCTCTCTCTCTGCCTCTCTCGCTCTGTTTCTCTCTCTGCCTCTCTCGCTCTGTCTCTCTCTCTCACTCGCTTTCCCTCTCTGTCTCTCTCGATCTGATACTCATTTTTATATATAAACGGCCAGCAAAATGGCGACAAAAATTTAGTAATTAAAATAAAATATTTAAAAAAATTTTTCCCGGCACAAATAATTCGCCGGTAAAATTAAATGATGCAATCTCAGCTAAAAAAGTGGCGGGTAAATTTAGCGGGATAAATCTGCCGGCGATCTGGGCAGAACGCCGCCATAAATATAATATTTACCGGCGAAAAAATTTAATCGCCGGTGAAAATGTAACTTTTACCGGTGAAATAATCTAATCGCCGGGAAAAGGCAAGGCTTTGCCGGCAAAAAAATAACGCCGGGAAAAATAAAACTTTTTCCAGCGAAAATCCTTATTTCGCCGGCCAAAAGCATACTTTCCCCGGCTTTTAAATATTGTGCCGGGAAAAAACGCCGGGAAAACTGTAAATTCTTGTAGTGGATGTATCGATCGAGCCTCCACTGACTGACTTGGTATTTTAATTATTAAATAGTTTTTTGCATATATCCCCTAAGGTTTATAGAAATTTTAAATAAGCCCCTGTGGTTTCAATATTTGTATATAAGCCTCTGTCTTTTCATTTCAATACCTTCTATGTCCCCAATATCAGTAGTCTTGATGAGAATGAGCAACCACCTAGAAATTTATATTGAAATTTTATAAAAATGACTACTTTGCCCTTACATCCATTAAAAAATGAGTATATCATTATTTACAAAAGGATATTATTATTTTATCTTAAGATCCAGTGATTTCTCTCTTAATAATTCTTCAATATACATGAGCCTAATTATGTATTTTAAAGCATACATTAATCCAATAGTGGGTCATCCATAGATTGGGTCAATTAAAGTCAATTATAAAAATAGGTTATGATCGATTTGAATTTCATAAAATGGAGCTCATATTGATAAAAATATATTTATGTAGGCTTACTCTTTTTTAATAAATGTACGATACTAATAGTCAATATTATAAGCTTTAAAAGAATATGAATTCAAGCTTTTGAAATCATATATAGAGATAAAAAGGTGGATAAAAATGTTATTTCACTTTAAAAAACTTATAATGGTTGTAAGGCCACTGATTTTAGGACAAAAAATGTATTAGGATGAATATGCAAGAGGCTATATACAAATACTAAAACTGCGTTGCGTATTTACAAAGCCTAAGAACGTGGTAGATACAAAATATTAAAACAAGATAGCACGTGAGAGTCACCAACCCGTGGAACGGCTGTCAGCATCCGAATGGGCACAATGGACTCGCTCGGTGCCTTGTGTCCACCCACGCCCACTCGGGTGAGTGTCCACAGCCAACAACAGCCAGGCGTCCGCTTATTACTACCTTTTAGCGAACACTATATGCATCCGCAAGTAGTAATCTCTGGTGCAACGCCAGTGTCCTCTTAAAAATCAATGGCTATGGCTTCGATGGTGAATTTTCATTCCCACCTTCCGTTTTCCTCCTGTTTACTACACTCTTCATCTGTAGCAGCTCCTTGTGCTCTGCCTTCTCTCGGAGCAAAGTATGGTGACAGGCAAAGGTTGTTTGGGATTACTCCTTTGAAGTTGTGTTATCATTCGGCGCTGGCATCTTCTTTATCGAGGCGGTTGTTCCTGCCATCGGTTTCAGGGATTTGGGATGCCTTAACAGGCGGGAACTCTGCTTCAATTGCTGTTAGAAGGGGAATGCAGCTCTTCAGACAGGTATACATGTAAATTTCATCTGACTCTTCCCACTTCATGTATGTGGGAGGGATGCATGGTCTGGCCACCCAGTTTGATCTAATGAACCCCCTACCAGAATGGTATTGGTGGATAACCCAATTGCAGATTTGGGGTCCCAATCTTCAATTTGCGGGCTCCAAATGCATTGCTAAGAGTAGAATATACCTATCAAAAATTTGGGAGCGGATTTTTATGGATTTGTACATCTTAAACTTGATTTCCACCGGCTAATGACCACCTTGGTGGCATTTTTGCCTCTTTTGTCATTAGCCCGGGAAATCAAAATTAAGGTGTACTAATACATAAAAATCCTGTTTTTCGGATGATCTTTCATCCTTCGAGTGGCTCATCAAAAAAATGGTCTAGAATGGATCATTGAGTATGGAAACCAATTCCTACAAGAAGAGAAGAAAGGTATGGAGCCCAACCATATGGAATGAATGCATTAACAAATTATAATTGCTGCTGCAACTGCTATTATGCTTGACAACTGTTTGGTTACTCTCATGTCTTGATTCGTTATGAAGGGTGATGTACATGGGTCCCTGATGGAGTTTGATAAGGCAATCGAGCTAGATCCCCGTCAGAAGGCATGTATGGCGCAGTCCTATTATGCTTTTAGCATTACATTCCTTTTTGGCTTTTGCAGTTTTCTGTGTCATGCAATTCCTAACCTGTAATCGTTGTTATCAGTTCTTTGGCAAAGGGGACTGTCATTGTATTATTTGGATAGGTACTTTCTGACTTAGGTTATTTTTCCGGTATCATCCATGTTTTTGTCAAGCAATTCTTGTGGGTGTATGGTCTTTGTAGGTTTGAAGAAGGTGCAGAGCAATTTCGGTTAGATGTTGCTGCGAACCCAAGTGATTCAGAGGAGTCAATATGGTGTTTCTTATGTGAAGCTCCATTGTATGGAGTGGATGAAGCGAGAAAACGATTCCTGGAGGTAAGTCAGTGTTTACTGGGTATTTCATGATCTTCTTCTTATCTCATTTATATGTGGAGTTAATGTTTTCGATGTTTCCTGGTCTCTGTCATAATTTCACATTGAGATCATGTTGTTACTTGTGCAATTTGTCATTTCAACTTAGTTCTCCAGTATTATCTTGGTAGAGTTTACTATATGTGTTTTCTATCAATTCTTAGAAGATGGTTCCTGAAAGGAGAGAATAATCTGTTGGAGGCTTAGAGCAACCTGCTGTTTTGGCAACAATTTTTAAGTTCCCCACAAAAAGGGATTCATGTGGAAAAAAATTATATAAGTGACACAGAGATAATCTTACGAATTTCGACAAGATTACTCCAAAAACCTAAGAACACGGACATGCATCTCGGGTCCTCATGTCTGTGCCGAACACATGTCGGGCACGAACACGGCTGGGACACATGTCCGACACGCCAAAAAACGTTTTTCCTTTTTTTTTTCTTTTTAATTTCGGGACACGGCTCGGACACGGGTGGACATGGCTTGGACACGTTGGGGGACACTGCTCGCCTAAATTTTAGGCAGATTTTCTTCTTTGGTTTTCTTTTTTTTTTTTTCTCCCATTCAAACATGCCCTAAAGGCTAGAGATGCCAATGAAAAGGGTAAAGAACACATCACTTTTTATAAAGGAGCGAGGAGCCGTTGGGCTTTTTTATGTTTCTTTCTTTTTAATGTTAGGCTACTGGGCCAACATGTCACCTGGCCCACATTTCTTTTTTGTTTTTTTTTTCTTTTATTTTGAGATATTGTCTAGCCCACTTTTCTTTTCTTTTCTTTTCTTTTCTTTTTTTTTTTTGTCTTTTTTTCTTCTATATTGAGATATTGTCTAGTGAGGCACACCTCATTGAAAATTTGATCCGCATAGTGGGCCTCACAATATTTGAGCCCTACAATTATTCTTTAATTTTATAACTATTCTTTAATTTCATGATTATATATAAATATATATTTATTATTTGCCGTGTCCATATCCTACTTTTTTAGGATTTTCCGCATCTCCATGTCCGTGTCATGTTGTATCCTGTGTCCCATGTCCGTATCCGTGCTTGTTAGCCAAAAACAGTAAATCATTTATCATCCATAGTGTTTGGGTTGTCACAAAATTTTATGCTACCTTTCAACCTACCTAACTTCATCCTCCTATTTATAGGCTTGGGAGCGGTAGTAAAAACTGGCAAACTTTAATTTGAGATGTTTAACTTGGGACCTACATTGTTCGTCATTGAGGCACATATTTCTTATCTTGACATGTTTATACAGATTAGTTAAACTTGAGATCAACTGAAGATTAAATGCAGGTTGGTCTAGATCCACGGCCTGTCATGCGTGAAGCTTATAATATGTTTAAAGATGGTGGTGACCCGGCTAGGGTGAGGATACATTCTCTTATTCATATCTCTATTTTTGTGCTTTTACCTATTTGGAACTACTCGAAAACATCTCATTTTCTTGAAAGAATATTGTAATGCATTCACTTGGGTAAGTTTGTCGCTGTCGTTCATGCACAGTTATAGTTTCTTACTGAGAAGATTAAAAGATTAAATTCCACTTGCCCCCATTAGGGCAGTGAGTGTGCATGAATTCAAGTCGTCAATGTTGCAAAGAGATAAAAAGAAGTGATTAAACACCAATTATTTTTCGTGCCAACCCTTATCCTAAATTTATGCGTTTTTTGTTTTGTGTGCGTACTGCATATTAACAGATTCATTACTAGCATGCTGATGCTTCTCAGTCAACCAAAAGTTAAAAATCTTTGTCTTTCTTGCTGACAGGGTTGTTTTACTGGAATAGTGTTTCTACTGTTGCAGTTTAATAACCTTGTTACATGATGACTTAAAATACAGTATAACCCCCTATGGCACAGAATTTGTTTCCAATAATTGCAAGTATTGACTCCTATAAAATTAGGAAATGTTGCCTTTAATTTTCCAAATGACTTATGGATTTCATTAAGCCATTGATGTAATGAACCCTAAAATTTCTGATATTGGTTTACATAATTGCAATTGTATACAAGGAAATGTTAATCTAACTAAAACTTGTTGGTTTGTGCAGTTTGTTTCTGGATTTTCGAATGACCAGCAGCATGAATATTTTTATGCTTATTTGTATGCTGGGTTGTTTTATGAGTCTCAGGTTTGCAATTGACCTTTTCCCCTTAGGTTAATATCATTTAATTCAAGTTGTTTTTATAAGAATACAGGGTTAATATCATTTAATTCAAGTTGTTTTTGTAAGAATACAGATTTTAGATATACAATGTGACTTTTTTGTTATTATTTCATCCCACATATGTGCATGGAATGGTTTATGAAGGGTGAACTGTCCATTTTATGTCAATTTTGCTTATAAGAAACCTCTGAAGTTGCTTGTGTATATTTCTTCTCTTTTTTTCTTTTTCTTTTTTTTTTCAATACATGAATGGACATGTCAAAATATCAGTTCCTTTTTTGCAATGAGAATGTATGAATTTATACCTGAAATTAATGTTGGTTCGGAGGAAACTCTGTAAAATGCATTTCCTAACCAAGATGGAGTTTGGATTTGGTTGCTTCCTTTGTCTTTTCTATTAATGATTTGAAAATATACAAAAACTTCTGCAGAAATTAAATGCATATTATCATTCAAATAAATAAAAGCATGTGATAGCCCAATTAATAGGTCATGATTGATCATGTTTGGTGTATTAAAGATGAAACCAAAAGAATCTGTGTGAAATGGGAGTGGATTTAAGATAGAGGATGTGTTATGGAACTCTATTAATATAGAATATTCAAGTGAAGTAAATTATGAATGAGAACCAAATGAAGAAATGATCAATACTTCTAAAATAAAAATCAAGAACACCTTAACTAAGAAGAAGAAAATTCCTTTGACAGTGTGGTATGCATTATACATGCAATAATCTGGTTCCTGATAGAAAATTTGCCTTCATTGGTTCACTAAATTGTTCAGCACAAATTTGAATACAAGATGATGTTAAATGGACAGATTGAGAGCATTGTGGTTCTTTTTTTCTTTTTTCTTTTTTTTTTTCCTTTTACAAGAACAACAGAGATATTCTATCAACCTGTGAGCCATGTATGATGAAACTTTGAGAGTAATAGAGCACCTACAATAATTAAATATTTCGGAAATTCATTTTGGGTTTAATCTACTATAGAAGACATTATCCTATTAAGTTTAAAGAAAAGAGAAAACTTTTACATGTGGTTTTTATTTGTTTCGAGAAGGCCTAAAATGAGGTGCTGTGATGGTGAATTTGGTGGACATTAAATAAACAGTGCATCCTCAGTAGTTATTTTGAAGTTAACAAGGACATGTATGAATAGGCAATACTAAGTGTAAGACTCGTGTGAGGAGAGGTCTGAGTTCCCAGTTGAAATGAATTGCACTAAAGCTCTACTTTGAGCACCTATTTATTTGACCTCGTTGTGGAGAACATAGTGGTTGATCGAGATGAAGTTCCTTGGTTTATGCTGTTTGTAGGTGATATGGTATTCGGCAGTCAAGCAAGAAAGCAAATAAATGATAAGCTAGCATTTTGAAGTCCAAAGGGATTGAAAGTTAGGGTATCAAAGAAATATAAATATGGAGTGCAAGTTTTGTGGACTTAAGAGTAGAGAAGATAAGTTGGTCAAAATTGAAAATAGTTTAGTTCCACAGCGTGATGTGTGATGATATCTAGGAGCAATTCTAAAACAATATGGTCAGTGCAGGGTGTGAAAGTGAAGACAAGTTTGCTGTTAAACAATGTCGCGTGCCACTTTGACTAAAGGGGCATCAATATGATGGTTGTTGGACTTGCTATGTCATATGAAGTTGGGCGTTGGCAGTGAAGTGAAAAAAAAATACAGTTGATACTAACATCTATTTTCCCATTTGTTTAGAATAATCCAGATGCTGCAAAATTTCATATAGTTGCATCATGTCAGTCTCCATATGGGTTAAGGTGAACAAGAGATTCCTGCTCTTATTTTCATAATGAGAGTAGTCTGATCCATATCCAGAGCCTGTTAATTTAATTATATGATGCTCTCTATTGCAGCTCTGGTGATTATATGGCCTCTCTGGCGAAAGTTCATTGTCTCTGTCGTAACTGGAGCTGCAGTTAAACTATTAGGTACCAGCAATCTGAGGCGTCAATCTGGATTTTGATACTGTGTTAAGTACACTTTCATGAATGATTCAGGCTTTGCCATTTTTTAATAATTTAATTTATGCCCTTGATTATATTATCAATCTGAATCACAGGTCCAACGATTTGATGGCTTACTTTCTGGCCTTGCCTAAGTTTACTGTTTGTCTTAACTGGAGCTCCTGTTTGAACCAATAAGTTCCAGCAAAAGTAGACATCAGTCAGGATTTCAGTCGTACATTTTTCATGAAGATCAAGGGCTAAATCATATATTTTCATGAAGTGAGTTCATTCGCCCTTGAGGTTTGATTTATGTACATTTTCATGAAGGCTGAATCATTGTTTATTCAATTCTAGATTGTAATCCATGAGTTTAATACCTTGAAATATGTTTTTTCTTCTTCTTAGAAAATGCTATTTAATAAAGATGACATTTAATGATTTTAATTGTTAAGGTCATGCAGACCTTTTGTTTTCAGTTGCTACTTCATGTCTGATTTTGTACATAACAGTAATAATAAAAGAATGATGATGATAATGATAAAATCTTTTTTTATATACATGCAGCAGACCCTTTTTTTTATTTTTGTTACTGGGTATCCCCATGGTATATTTACCACACAGGACTATTCCCATTACTTAAAGTCCTATTGTTCTTTAGTTCTTTTCCCATTGCTTGAAGTTCTTTCAGAAAGGAAAAAAGATAAGAAACAGAAGGCAATTCGTGTGAGGAGTTGTAAGGGAAGTGCAGTGCAGTTGTAAGAAAGGGAAAGTGCCAAGCCATTTTTTATTGTGTCTTCTGTAGGAGCAGAAGCAACACTAACAAACCCCAGGCTAATGAAGTGCATAATTGGAGGTTGTGGTTGTTAAATTTGTTAAGATATAGTTAGGCTTATAACAAGATCTCTTAAGATCATAAGCCCTACTAAGATTTTGATATGATTGGTTTTAGCTTTTTTTTTTCCTTCTCATTCATTGTAATCTATAAATATGAGACTTTCCCAAAGCATTAAGACATTCATTTCTAAAAATTTAAACTGTATAGTTTACATGGCATTAGAGCAATGGATGGCTCCCATCCCGTGATCAAGTTGGTCAAGATCTTCTTCCTGGGGGGACTACCCACCTATTTCCATAAAAACCATTGTACCACCTTCATAAACCCTATGTTTGATTTAGTTTCTTCACAAGCGCATCATTGGCACCGACAAACTAAAAATCAGTAGGTTGCCACAATAGATCAAGAGCATGCAAATATTAGGCCTATTAAATCATCCTAGTCCTTGGTTCTAGGTTCTTAAAGTTTAATGGCCATATATAGTGCCAACTTCTTGTAATAAATTATAGTGATTAATGTTTCAAATAGCGTCAAGCAAGCCAGCACAAGTGTCAATTCAATGGAGTGTAGGTGTGAGTAAAGGGACTGAATTGGTTACTGGTGGACCTCCTATGTGAAAACCCAGAAAAGGGGTAGCTACAAGAGGGTGAGTTCTAGGAGAATTTGCCCTTTGAGCCATCAGATGGTTATTCTGTCAGAGCATTTGTAAGATCCGGGCCCCAAATATAGGGTTTATTTTCTAATTTTTCGTACTTATTGGTAATTAATAGTATTCTAATCTTAATCACTAATGGATAAGTAAATTGGTGGGACCCTGCTTTTGATTAGGTAGTTTTGAGGACTAATTGGTAATTTAACTAGTTTAACTTCACATTATCTGATCATATCATGTGCATTAATCATAAAACCATTATACATTAGTGGACCCATTTCATTTAAGACCTAAGTCACCAAAGTAGGACCCCTTATGACCCCATTTGTAAATATCACTAGTAAATACGCAAAGTTTCTAGCTACCCTAGCTCTATGTAGAGGTGCGCTCCCCAAAGCAAGAGCCTCTTTGTACCTCATAGCTAAAAACTTAGCCCCCATCTCAATCTTCCTCTCTCCTTCAAGCTTAAAGTGTGTGAAAAGAGAGAGATTTTAGCCTCATTAGAAATTAGCCTCATCTCCTTCTCCACATTTCCTTTACCCACTTATTGTTTGTTTAGAGAGAAAAGCCCTATTTTCACCTTTTGCACTACTTTTAAAGTAAGAAACTTTATCTATCTTGGTATTTGTGCCTATTTGAATAGGGTAGAGTGATTTTTTAGCTTAAATACACATCATATCACCTTTTCATAGCATTCATCTCATGTTTTCTTCTTTTTTTTATGTCATCTCATTAATAGGGTGTCGGGTGGGCTAAGAGATTTGGAGATTCTACTATTTTGGCTTTGGTATTGGTTTTGAGAACACCATAAAGCAAGTATAAGCAAGTAGTAACATGCATATATGTTATTGTGGTTGATTCTTGATGATTATTTACTCTATTGCATTGTACAGCCTATCATTTTCATGTGTTATTAATAGAGGATGTCTTTGTGGGTGAAAATAATGTTTATGAAGATTGGAATGAATGAAGTAAAGAAGGGATTAAATGGAAGTGAAATAGCATTTAATATGCTTGATTAGGAGCAATAAATGATAGAAAATGGGTGGGTTAGTAGAGTTTGGGAAGGAACAAGAGAAGGTTTGAACCCAAACAGCTTGCAAAAAGCAAACAAGCACAGGTTCGATTAATTTGAAGGGTGTTCGATCAATCGAATTACCCCTCTAGGTTGGGTCTGATCAATCCGACCCATGCCCAATTGATTGGGCAGACCTTTATTTTCCAGAGAAACTATTTATTTAATTATTTATTTTATCTATTTAAAAGCATTTTCTACATGCTTTTTTTCAAGACTGATATAACTTGACTTGATGAAGTCAAGTATAGTTAGGAAACATTAAGCTTGATCACTGGTCAAGCAATACATTATAATACTAGTGAATCATATGACTTTGTAGGACCTTAACTCTTGAAATTACTATACGACAAACCTTGTCTAACGAAATCAAATTGGGCACAAAAAGAATGTGTTGGCTATCACCCATTCTTGTTAGATGTTCTGGTTAATCTTAATGTCATACCCTTCGCATGTGGGTATAGGAGTCCAATGTTCGTATTCATACACAATGCGACACCAAGAAATTCGGTAACACATGATATTAGGTGACCTATTGTCACACCAAAGCAGAAAGCTAAGGATACAGGCATCTTAGAATAGTTTGTTTTGTAATTATCCTTGTTTCTTAAAAAATTGAAACTTTATGCATATTATCATGATTTCTCTTATTTATCGTTTACTTTAATGTTATTGGCTCGATTATATTTTTCTATCTCCTTTGCAATTACTGTTATTACTGTTAGCTTTACATAACATCATGATACCTTAAGTTAATGCAAAATATACATATGTAAATTCTAATAAGCAAGCAAGTAACAAAGGCACAATTATGCAATTTTGTTATCCTTATTGATTCATAGAGTTGGCACCACTGAGCTTGACTCTATGAGGTAATTGAATTAGCTACCCAGTTCCCTACACATTCTAATAAATGCTCTCCTTTGGGGAGGATACTAGTTGTCACACCTTGAACTCAAGAATTGGGGATTAGAGTGGATCCCAAGGCGCGCCACACATAATCCCGTAAGAATCTGTGTCGTATCGAAATACATACGAACTACTACAAGAGAGATTCCACAGGTACGTGTAAAAAAGATCTATATATAGGTATTAATCAATTTCATGAATTAAGCAGAAATCTGGAGAATTTAACTATAATTCATCATAGGCATTAATAAAACCACATTCATCCATAAATTATCCTAAGTCTGTAGATTAAACCATCCAGATGTACATTTTAACAAGATCCATAAACCTGTATGAATTGTAAAATCACATATCCATCAAACAACAACTCAAACAACATGATAAAGATAGTATGATTTCCCAATCGGCCAAAACATGTCAAAGCCCTAGTGAGCCCAAAAGATGAACCTCATGACGCCCTACGTGGGATGGCTAATAGAAGAAGTCATCCTCATTTCACTCATTTATAACCCAAGGTACTGTTGAGGTTCCCTCAGGGGCTGTGTCGCCTGCCGAATCGGTATTGGGTTCTGTACCTGTAACACTAAGGATAACACTATTAACATGACGATTAAGCAAATATAGAGTACCTAAAACTATCATAATATATCAATTGAATTAAAAACATATTGATTAAAGGGAGCAACATCAGAAGTTAGGCATGTTGTGCATGTCATTAAGCATGAGTAACGAATCATAAATAAAAATACAATGACAAACTAGTTGGCATCCACTTGACTATCTTCTCTCTAAAAAGAGAGCATATTATACTATGGGAAATCACTAGCAATCGGGCCAAAACTATTTAGCTACCCTAAGAGCACCAACCAACTCTTCATGCAACTACTGCAGTAGGTAACATATTGAATACCCTCAATTGGTCCCATTGAACCTCCTATGGGTACAAGTTAAGTGGTGCCAACTCAATGTATCAAGACCAACTGAGATTCATAACTTTCATACTTATCTTACGTAGCTATTGACTCGTTTTTATACAGAAGCATATATCGGTCTTGAGGTCATAATCAATCAATAAAAGTCAAATTTAAACTGATTAACTGATATTTAAACAATACATATGTAAATGAGCTATTAAAGCTCGAAGCCTATGCTAAGAGTAACTGATATCTAATCTTGGCTCATGAGCTCACGCTTAGTAGAAGCTCCGTCTCCGATCTTGCCTTAAGGTTCACCGAGAGGAATGGGTACATAATTAGATCATGTTGAAGGCAAGTTTACTTAGCAATATGAATGCATGTGGATTGAGTGGTTAACAAGGATATTTACTAACCAACCCTATGCTAAGATGATACATGTTTCCGTAGTAATTCAATACAACGTATTCATAAAATATCCAGTGTCGATGTGTTACCAAAAATCTTGATGTTGCATTGTGCAGGCATTAGACACCTCTTCTTATGCCAATATTCATGGCGTGACATCGAAAATCATCCGGAAAATTGAGAGGGAGTGAATGACAATTCTACACTCTTCCTCCTTAGTATTTGATTATCATTGGGCTAATTTAGTCAAGGCAAGGGTACCAATTTTAAGGTCCTACATGGTCTTTGGCAGTCTCTAATTTTATTAAGTTCATTGTATTCTTACGGCTTAACCATGAATAGGCCACGGCTTAGCCGTGTGCACAAGTATTTCCACTAAATTCTCCCGCAGTTATGGCTCAGCCGTATGTTGGCTTATGGCTTAGCCCGTGGTTAACCTATGGCTGAGACACGGCTTGGCCTAGTTGTAATGCATTCCACAGCTTAGCCGTGGGGTTAGCTGTAAAAAGAATGTCAATTTTGGCTCACTAGATTCCAAGCCGTAGTACACTTACGGCTTAGCTGTAAGCTTCAGAATTTCAGTTCTGAAGTAAGGTTTAGAGCAAAACTTCTCCATTAGGTTCTAATGTGATTCCACTGTGGTTTTATTTGCTCCAAATTAATATCAAACATCATTCAATAATCACATGTTATCATTATTTCTTAAACATACTCATTATAATTTAAACCATCACTTATTCTCAAATTAAAAAAGGTGAAAGAGCTATAAATTAGTATTCATAGAAAATTCTTCAAGGATCAACATAAATGGATGTACGTGCAGTAATACACACTCTTATACTTGCCTCTAATACAGTGCTTTACCCAAATCAACTTCTCCTTTGGTTTAATAATGGAGAAAGCCTCAATAAAAGATGATCCTACTATATGCAAAGATATGCAATAGGTAAATTAGATATAAAATACATGCATGTTGCTTATTTGAGTATCCTTGACTCTTTTGAACTCAAAGAAATGAAACGATGATGCAATTCTCACCTTGGAGAGTTGTAGAGATGAAAATGGGATGGAATTGAAAGATTCTAATGGAGAAGTAAAAAAGGAGATGAGGTGAATGAAGATGGTGTTACTCTAACACACATGCAACACTTTTAAGATCAATTTTCAACTCTAGGCTTCAAGAAGAAATGAGAGCAGAGTGAGAGGAAGAAACTCCAGCAGAGAGACTAGAGGGAAATGAAGAGGGAACGATGGTTGTCCTTCTTAACTCAAACTTTTCTGGAATTTGTATGCAAGTCCACTGTTTTTAAGAAAATTACAATTTATGTCAAATGGGACCTTAGTTGGGTCAAGATGAATCCGAATTGAACTGGGCTAAATATGAAAGTTGACCCACAAGATAAAATACATATGATGCAACTAATATAGTGCCAAGATGATACAAACTGCATAACTCTAAACTACAAGAAGGTCATTGACTGCCTAAATAAGGTTCGAACCCGACCCAACTACCTATCCATGACTCAAACCCAGGTAAACTTGAGTTGAATTAGTCTAAATAAGAATTAATTAAGGTAAAACAAGATTAATTATTGGAAATCAAGATTAGTTTGGATTTGGACCTTACACTAATAATGTGGCTGCCAAATTTGTAAGTATATTTTTATTACATTGATTCCCTTATACATATAATCTTTATGAATGCTAATGTACATAGTGGACTATTATTAACCTCTTATAAATTGAATATGTCTTTATTTTCTTATTGAAAACCATATGTTTAGAGTACTGCTTGTCTAGTCTTGTTAGGCTGTCATGCTTAAGGTGCTATCTTTGGTGTTGCAGAAACGAATCCCAGCCCAAAATCTATTATCGGTTATCAACGCGAATCCGGAGGATCCCACACAGGTTCCTTTCGGATTACTTGAGTAGGCAGCTGATTATGTTTTTTATTAAATATATACGATAGAGCGTCTCACGATTACAACACTTAAAAGTCTTGGCGATATGGATTTTCCCGTTTATCATGCTATCATGTTTTATTTAATAAACTTATGCTTATTTTCTTATTGGTGAACATGTATTATTATTAGTCTTTCACCATCCCTTATTTATGCACTATTTACTTTAGTATACATTTGGACATGTAGGCTTTCATTAGGATCGTGTTGAATCCATTATCTATCTATACATTTTATTATGTAATGGCTCAAACAGGTATTCATGTATGCTCTTTACTATGACTAGTAGTGTGATTGGGTGTGTAAGTACTAATGTTGCTGCAAATTATTAAATACTTATGTGTTCATAGATCTTCCTTGCATGTTAAGGCATATGATTTGAGAAAATTTTCTTGTGGAAATTTGTATTTGCCTTAGTGCGGTACAAATTACCATGGAATTAAGTATATTACATCATGGGCCTATCCATAATGACCAAATCTCAGGCTTGGGGCGTGACTGCTTTCTTTACCAATCGGTTAACTACTCATTTTCCTCGATCAGGGACTATCATCCAATTTATCAAGGATATAGTCTACTGCTATATAATTCAGACGTTGAAATATTGCTTCTCCAGTACTTGCAACCACTATCTCGACAACCATTTTAAGCCATGGCCGACCAAGGTGGGGACCGCTGTGTAATGGGTTGGGTCATTGTTACTTTGGTTTTTCTTTTATTTTTTTTAGATCTCAGAATCTTTCATGGGTTAGTTGGTGTCGGGCAATGGCCCAAATACAATGGACCCTCCATGGAAGAGAAGGAGTCGTATGGTACTGCTGGCAGATCTTCCTGGGTCCATAGACAATTAGATATGCACATGGCATGCACATGTTTCTTGTTTGATTCTTTGTTTAAATGTTCAGTATCTTCGTGAACCCGGCGTGGATGGTTTTCCATATATCCATATTAAATTATCAATATCTGAAGTTGAATGCTTGAGAATGACAAAACTTGCCGTTGACGAGTCATAATTCTTATTTCTTCTCGTAAGTAGTAAAGCCGTGTTAATGTAATGGTCCATTACATTAACACGGCTTTGCATGAAGTTCCTCTAGTCGTTTACGGCGGACTGCACTTGGAGAAGCCGTGAGAGTTGTGGACAGGCATAATTGTCAAACATGAAAAATTCAAGCATGTACCTAGAGAAATAATGGGCTTGTCAAGATTGAGTGCATGTCGGCTTGTTGTTGATATGAAATTATCATTTTGCACATGTGTGCATAAGCAACTAAAATCAACAATCAGTCAAATAAGAAGACAAGAGATTTACGTAGTTCGGCAAAAATATCTACTTCCATGGAAAACCAATTTCCGCTAAGTTCTCCTCCAATTTGTAAATCCATAGCTTTGGAATCTCAGCATATATCTAAGGTTTTAGATTACATCAATATATATAATTACCACTTAGGCCCAAGGAACTCTATTCTTAGATAAAGGAAAGTCCTATATAATCCTATTAGGAGACTACTGTTTAATAAACAGGAAATTCCTAATACAATCAAGAAAACTATCCAAGACATGAACCCACTTTGATCTGTACCTACTTGGCCAACAGTCTCCCCCTCCAGACCACGAGGAAGATGCCCTGAATCCCTCACTCGGAGTTCAACCCCGCCAACTCTGAACACAGCTCCAGCTTTCCCTTAGACATGACCTTGCCATCATGTCCGAGAGATTCTTTTCAATGTAAATATTTTTCAGCTTCATGAAGTTCTTCTCGATCACCTCACGAATTTAATGGCACTTGACATTAATGTATTTCATGTGACCATGATGTGTAGCATTCTCAGTGATATCCATAGCACTGTGACCATCACAATAAACTACATATTCTGCTTACTTCAAACTTAGTTTTTGAAAGAATCTCTTCAACCAAAGCATCCCTCTTCCTGCTATATTAACAGCTATGTATTCCGCTTCAATTGTAGACTATGATGTATACTTCTACAACTTCGATTGTTAAGAGATAGCTCCCCTCACGAAAATAAACAAATAATCAGAAGTCGACAACCGACGATCAAGATCGCCTGCAAAATCAGCATCAGTATAACCTTCTACCACTGATGTTGAGCTTTCGAAACATAAGCGCAACTTGGAAGTATCTCTCAAATACCTGAAGATCCACTTCACTACTTTTTAATGCTCTTTTCCAGGGTTAGATAGAAATCTATTCACTAAACCCACAGAATGAGCAATTCTGGCCGTGTGCAAACCATGGCATACATAAGACTTCCCACAGCAGAGGAGTAAGGAACATATGTCATCCGTTCCTTTTCTTCATCTATAGTAGGACACAAGTGCTTGCTTAGCTTAAAGTGACTAGCTAGAGGCATGCTAACTGGCTTAGCATTCTTCATGTTGAACCACTCTAGTACTTGTCCAATATATTTCTCCTATGACAACCACAGCTTCTTAAAACTCTTATCATGACGTATTTGTATGCCCAATATTGTACGTATAGAACCCAAGTATTTCATGTCAAATGACTTTGACATATCCTCTTTTAACTTGCCAATCAACTTGCTATCTTGTCAACTATCAACAAATCATCTACATACAAAAGAAGGATGATGAACCTGCCATCGATGAATCGATGAATATAAACACAGTGATCTGCAGTTGTCCTCCGGTACCCATGACTCAACATGAATGAATCAAACTTCATGTTCCACTATCTCAAACATTGCTTCTCGGAAGCTCCCTGGCTCTCCCTTATCAGTAAGCAAAATATATTCGGATGCAAGATACTTAGTTGATGGTTGACGCTCTCGAGTAGATCTCTTAGCTTGAGGTTCCGTGGTTTCTAACCAAGGAGACTACAGCTGCCCCTGCTCAACACCCTCATCATCTGGCAATCCCTATACCTCATCACGATCTGGATCGTTTTGTCCACCTTCTCCACTTATAGTCTACACCGGAGAAATAGTCAGTGTGAGATCAACTACTCCATCATCTGTTTTAGAAGACTTATCAATCTTCTCAACATCTCCAAAAAATTGGTCTTCACGGAAAACTACATCACATGTGTTTTGTAAAGAGTATTACCCACTTTCCTTTTAACAATAACAAGAGACCCTCTAATGAGTGCTACAACTCGAGCCCAAGACTTCAAGTATTATGATTAAAACCTAAAAAGTAACACACGTACTCCCATATAATTTACACCTAGACCTGAGTCTAAGTGGAATTACATAAGGGATAATCATCCTATTTACACATGTAAAATGCTATTTGTGGACATCTTTCCAAATATTCAATATGCGGAAGCTATTACTATCAATTATGGAACAAGTTATCATAGCACCAGACTAAAATGCGTCTATGTATATAAGAGTTAAAAGAAACATATCTTTACAAAATGAAAGAAAGTTTCTAAACAAAAAGGGAGGAGTTACACAGTTTCATACAGAGGGTCATGATCCATGCATATCAAAATAAAATTGATGCAATCATGAAACCTTAGATGCAGTTAAATCCTAAAAATGAGGCCTAAACTTGCTCCTTGATACTCTTCGTGGGTGAATTGATAAAAAATGATCCACCATCCACTCATCTAAGCTGGAGGGTTTCTTGAAGCTGGCTCTGAATTTTGTTCGATCTTCTCAAGATTAGAAGCTAAATCTGGGCCTATAACACCAAAACAACTAGTGAATAAGACTATTCAGCAAAGTATAAACATAATCAAGATAATACGCATTGTACCTATAAGAATCATTAACATATAATTAAATAGGTCAATTTAGTATACTAAGCATGTTGTGCAATAAAATAATCATGACAGGAGAATCAATAATTAGAAATACTTTACGATGTGGCTTCTACATTTGCCATATCCTTCCTCTAGGATCTTTACGTTAGGAACACCATCAACCGGGTCAAGGTATGAATGGGTATTTTCATATATGGAGTTCGGAAGCTCTAAAGCACGCTACAGGGCCATCGTTCATTACTACACCAAAGTCAACCCCACTGAGTATCATAAGGCTAAGGCTAAGTAGAGTCAGACCATTTTAAATCAGTCAGTTGAACTTAGAATAATATGTGCAATTTATTCATTGAGAACAATATAAGACAATATACGTTCAATTTATTCGTATACTTTCGTTCATACTCAATTCAAGGTCAACGTCAATGTAAAACATTTGTTAAGAAATAATTCAAATAAAATCAACTCGTACATGATCATTTCAAATCAAAATCAATATTGGAATAATAGAAGTCAGTAATGGTAATCCAATATGCTATGTAATTCAAATTAAATGGAATCAAATTAGTTTTATTAACCAACCCTAACTTAGTTATCCATCGTTTCTAACCGTGCATAATAATGTAGTTTTAAGTTATCCGATACATAGTTGTCTTTCTTTCGATGTTACATTGTATCGGGAATGTGTATTGAATGCCATTAAACCAACACCCATGGGGAGGTACTTAACGAATGAACAATACCATATGAATAAGTCTTAGCCCTTAAGAGCCTTCATTATGTTCAATCCTTCCTTTGGGCCAGTTAATACGGTATAGGGATCCAAAAGCTAAAGTCTGACAAGGTCTCATAACAATACCTACTTAATTCTAATTTTTAGTAGCCTTACAGCTTAGCCATGAGTAACTTACGACTTAACAGTGAGCATCTTACGGTTTCGCCGTAAAATGCACTATAGCTTGGCCATAGTTACCCAAAATCTCCCCCGCATTCACAGTTGAATAGTGTTTTGCCTTACGGCTTAGTTGTGTTTGGTCTACGACTGAACCATGGCTTGGCCATAGCACATTATACAGCTTAGTCGTGGCTTAGCCTTAGAAGGATTTTTTATTTTCATGCTCTTTGGATTTTAAGCCGTATTTATCCTCCAGCTGAGCCTCGGCTTGGGTATGGCTTATCCGTAGTACATTCTACAGCTTAGCCATGTCCTACCCATAGCATAAAACTAAAATTTTTAGCTCTCTAGAAGTTGAGCCGTAACTATCCTACATCTTAGCCTTAAGCTTCAGGTTTTCTAAAGCAAAAGCAATACAAGTTCAGTCTCAGAACTTGATACCTTAACATGCATCATGATAGATTTGCAAAAATCATAATATACGAATTATGATATACCAACATGCATTTAACCAAAATTTGCTTATACTTGCATTAGATTAAGCTTTCAACTAACTAATCTTCTTTTTGTCTCAGCTTGTGGACGAATTTCCAATTCTTAAACCCAAATGCCATGCATGCAAGAAATGAGGCAGGAGATGAGTGCATGTGTTAGAATGAAAGTCTTTTATACTCAAGAGAGCTGTAATGGAAATCAATCCTACCTTGGAGATTGATTAGAAGAAGATACCCAAGTTCTTCACTTCAAGGACTGAGGTGAGCAAAAACAGGATGGAAAAGGAAGGTGAGAACCTCAAATCACACATGCAATCCTTTATTCTCTTGCTTTAATGAGAAATGGTGGTGAAGAGATAAAAAGAAGAAGAGAACGTTGGAGCAAGGAGAACCCAGGGACAAGAAGTTCAAATGGCAACAGTTGGGCCTTTATATATAATATACTTTTCTGAAGTTTACAAGAAAGTATATATTCTTTGGGATAATTTCAGTTCAAATAAAAAAAACATCCAACTAATTCAAACGAAGCCAAACGTGTTCAAGTCAAGTACAAAAATTTACGAGTTTGACAAGACACATGTGATGGTGTCAATATAATGTATGAATGACGTAAAATCATGAAATCTAAAATTATGAAAAAGGGCTTTTACTACCTAGTTAAGGTTAAACTCAACCCAACTACCTATCAAGAGCTAAACATGACCCAGTAAGGCAAAAGAAGTTAAATCCATCCCAAAGGCACGCTAAATATCATTATTTAGGCTAACTCTAAGGTAATTAGCCAAGAATTCTTTTAATTAGTCACTAAGCGTGCTTAATTAAGGTCAGAGTGTTACAATGAGTTTCCCTTTGCCATTTCCAAAGTAATTCTCATAACTTGCACGATCCAATATAATCCCAGGAATCATATTCAACCGTAAATCAAGAATATGTCGCACATCTTTCAACGTCACTGAGCAACCAATATCGGTTTTAATGCAGTTATCATCGATACCAACAATCTTTAAATGATTCATATTGCCCATCTTCACAGTACCAAAGTCACCTATTTTATACGTCGTAAACATCTCCCTACATGAAGTAACATGGTAGCGTGCTGTGTGTCAACAACCTACTCAACCTGATCATCTGCAACATTGAAACACTCATCATCATCGCCGACAAGTATCACTACTTCCTGTTCCAAAGTAGCTGTAATGTTATCGCTGTCATTCTTCTTTTCATTGTTTGATCATTTCTGTTCCTTCAAGGCAAAACAATTCTTCCTAACATAGCCTATCTTGCTACAGAAAAAGTATTTCACAAACTTTTTCCCAACTTGTGATCCATCTCTAAACTTGCCACGACCCCCTTTCGTCCTCTACTCTTATTCCTCTCCCTGTTTTCAGTAACAAAAGCCTGTGCATTATCTGTCCCTGAGGTTTTCCTTTTAGTTTCTTTATTCTATAAACTACTGGTAACCTAACTCATGGACACCACACAATCTGGAATAAAGTTGCTCATAGAAACAACCAATGTTTCTCATGTATCTTGCAAAGAACTCAAAAGCAACAAAGCTTGCATCTCATCATCAAGGATCATCTTCATTATGCCTAACTGATTGACCACACTTTGGAACTCATTAATGTGATCTTGGATCTGACCACCGTCCTTGAATTTCATATTCACGAGCCTTCTGATTAAAGATGTTTGATTCACTGTAGTCTTTTTTATCATCCCTTACTTCTAGCTTTTTCCAAAGAGTATTCGCATTGGTTTCATTAAACACGTGGTGAAATATGCTATTATCATCTCACTATCTGATGTGACCAATCGTTTTTCTATGCATTTTGTTCAAATCTGCATCTTTTATATCTTTTGGTCGGACACCATCTCCCTCAATGGGATCATAGAGGTCTTTACAATAAAGGATGTCCTCCATCTTTGGTTTCCAGTCAACCACTTGGAATGGTTGAGTTTAACCATAGTAGTGTTCAGAGTGTTGTTTTCCATCTTAATTAAATTAAGCAAAATAAACAACTAACACTAACCTTAACTCTTACACCATGAGCACATTGGAAGAAACGGATCTAAAACCCGACAACGGATGGCTTTGATATTGCAGAAATAGTCATCCACAATCCGATTTAGTCAAACTCTTTCGTTGACCGTCAAACAACCAGTCTTCTTCCACAAACGCGTAGATCTACTCAAAACGAGTCTGTAGGCATAAACGGATCTCCGATTAGACATCGGATGATCAAGATATCGTAAAAAGAAGTTTCTGCCGTCAATCTCGATCAGTCTACTTTGACTATACGACTTTGCTAATGTGTGTTGATGCCAGCACTGCTGGTGGGGTAGACTGCTACAAATGGGTTAGGTTGACCTAACCTGAACCCAAACTAACCTAGAACCTAGGCTAGGCGCTGCTATGAAACAAGTCAGGTTACTCCGACTCAAACCGAAACTGACTTGGGTTAAGAAACCCAGGCGCTATGCTCTTCCTCCAAACGTTTCTACAAGCAGAAACATTGCAGAAACTGACCTTCTGCGTAAGAAGGCAATAGTAGAAGTTACAATCGGTGGCACTACCCTAGTGATCGCAGCAGCAAAGCATGCAGCAACCAGCGAACGGCGGGATGACACTGAGGCAACAGATCGAGGGGCCCACTGTTCTTCTTCCTCCGATTCGGCGAGGCAGCAATGACAGATGTCCACCTCCTCTTTCTTTTTCGACAAAGTTTCAAGAAACAAAAGTTTCTTCTCTGATTAACCCACGGATCAAATTCCAAATCCTCTTTTTTCTTCTCTGATTGGGAAATCTAATACGTGGCCCGGCAAGATCAGATCAAAATCTGATGTTCTTCTCTGTTCAAGTTGAAACAGAGAAATCTAAATCCCACAAATAGGATTTAAGTCCGTTGATTTTCCACAGCGCACAACTTCAAGCCTAGGACATTTGCCAAGCTCTGATACCACTTGTTATGGATATGATACCACCGTTGTGCACGTGTGTGCGTGAGCAACCAAGATCAACAATCAACCAAAAAAGAAGATGAGATTTACGTGGTTTGACAAATATGCCTATGTCCATGAGAAACCAATTTCCACTAGGTTCTCTCCAATTTGTGAATCCACAGCCATAGAATCTTAACATATATCTAGGGTTACATATTACATTAGTATTTATAATCACCACTTCCTTAGCCCCCAAGAACTTTATTATTAGACAAAGGAAAGTCTTAATCTCATTAGGAGGTTATAATTTAACAAACAGGAAATTCCTAATCCAATCAGGAAAACTACCCAAGACATGAACCTACTTTAGTCTAAACCCACTTGGCAAATAGGATCGGCCCCATCATTATCAGAAATATGGCACTAGGATGGACCAGAAGGTGTTCCATAGGCTAGTTTTATTAATAGAAATATATATATATATGAGAATATTCATGTGCATATGTCTCTCACACAAATGGTGAAGGACACTTCATATTTGGATAGTATTAATATGCAAAAGGATAAAACCATCACACCTCACATACCTTTTTAACCCTGATTGGGTCCAAAAAAGGAAGTGTCCCTCACTAAAATGGTGAGCGATGGATGTATATATATAGGCCATGGTCTCGAACTTAAAGACTAGTGTATGGTATAATTATTTAGTCTGAGGGTCAGTTATCTTATTCCTATCCAATAGATTAAGATGGATTTCGCATGATAAATGGCAGTATCATTTTGAAGCCTTCTTATATCTGACATCAATTTGTATAGATTTGATGAAGCCTGCATATCATGTAGTTGAATTTGAAATTTTTTTAGGTCTCGGATTTTTAGATTAGAGTTTGATTTACATATATGCTGTGGAAAATTAAACAAACTAGCAAACACGATTAATCAACCATGCAAGTAGAACACACGTAAATTTTTAACGTGAAAAACTCCAACGAGAAAAATCATGAGCCCTTTCAAACTAGCAAAACCAAGTACTAATTTCAAACAGTTACAAGATATACCCACAACCCATTTTAGTCAATCCCTCAACCTAAGGATGTAGTTTTTCTTGCACAAATCTTTGCCACAGCAATCCCTCGCCATGCACTGCTCTCTGCACTTGTTCCGATCACCTTGATTCTACAAGATGAGCAATCTTCTACAAATCAGTAGAAGCCATAAAATCTAGAACTCAAAGCTTCAACACAATATTTCCAATGGTACCTTTAGCGAAGAAGGGCGATCTCTAAGGTATAATCTCCACTTAGAATAATGAGATCTATGTGCTAAGGTTGAGAGAAGATTCCTTTTTATAACCTACAATTTGTGCTTTAGAGTTAGAGCCCATATATGAACCAAATAGGCAACTTTAGCACAAAAAGGAAATAATTTCATGAAGGTTGGTGGGTTTTTCTTCTTCAGGCCCTTAAGTGGACAAGTGGGCGCTCAAGTGGAGCTCAATTCTGCTTACAAATGAAACTCTGCCATAGGCAATTGAATCAAGAAATGGGCGCTCAAGTAGATAGCATTTTCGTAAATATTTCTAAAACTTCTTGAGGCCATAACTTTGTTGTTTTTGTTCCGATTGACGCAATCTTGAAACTTACAGATATCTACTCGAAAATAGCTTTCCAATGGTACATTATTACTCTAGTCCAATAGTTGTTTTGATAGATATAACCATTTTTCTCCAAACACTTTTATTTAAGCAACTCGGTGAAGCACACGACAGTCTAATTTTAAAAAAATAGAAGTACAACTCAATTGGATCTAGAGTTTTGTCCAACCCATGAATTACTCAACACTCATAATCTTTATAATCTCTCACTTTAGCAATTCATAGACAAAACTTCTTATACATTCAATATACGTAAAAATAAAACCAAAATTACATTAAGTACACTGAGTATGAAAAAAATCTATACCATCAGCTCTGTACCAATTACCAATTGAATATATTAATCTTCAGCTTCTGACTCTCCCTGAATTTCTGAATCTTACCATCCCCCTTGATTCTACATATCTCCCCCCCTTTTGTCCATAATTGACAAACTTATAATTTAAGCATTCAGCATTGTTGATATGTAAAAAAGCTCAGAAGAAATTCACAAGCAACTAAACAAAGCAAAAGTCAAGTCAAAACTCAAACATAACAAAACAAAGCACAAACAGCTCAAGGACAAAGCTTAAGAAGACACCTTGAAGTTTAAAGAAGAAAACAAGTCAAAACACTTCAAAAAGTGATAAAAAATATATATTAGCCAACTGAACAAGTCAACGACTGATGGAGCACTGGCCTACAAATGAAATTGACTAGCCAATAGTTATAAGTTCTGGCAGCTCATTAATTGGCCTATTAAGATTTGGTTAAACATTCAGAGCTGATTTCAAGCTGATTAACGTGATCTAAGGACGAAGATCCAACTACCACCTCACAAAGCAAACTGTGAGAGGGTAGCCGACCACACAAATATACGGTCAGCTACCCCTTTACAAGAAAAATTTTGCCCAATCTTTTTGCTACCACAAGTGACTAGAGATTAGAGGCTATAAATATCACCCTTAGGTGCCCATTCCAACACATAGTGAAAAAAAAATACACAACAACAAAAGGCACAACACACCAGTGCATACAACACATATCAAAGACTCTTCAAATCCTCCTCAAAAAGATTCCAACACTTTGAGTTCTTCAAGTTCAAGCCTCGACTCTCATAACAAGGTACTTGATCTTTTAAAAATAATCAGAAAGATAATGCCTTGGTTTGAAAGAATCTCGAAAGAAGACAAGTCTTTTAGGACTTTCTTCATTTCCTTCACATAAGAGTTGAAGGTGATACGGGCACAACTGTGGCCAACCTATTGGTATAATTTGATAAGCAATCCATGTGGCCAACTATGACAATAGAACCTTCATTCGAACTCCTATTGGAATTCTACATCCAAGAAAAAAGGGTGATAGGTTACAAAGATTGCTCGATTGACTTAAAATACATGAAGATCGCACACATCTCCGGATTAGTCTCTTTTTATCCCTTTTTTTTAAATTGTCATTATTTTGTTTCTTTTTTTAAGTATTGATTATCTAAGACCAAGTGAAGGGACTGTGATAAAAAAAAATACATGTAAACAACCTGCACTTGGGAGGTCAGAATGCAAAATAAACCACAAAAATAAACTCAGAATTGGAAAAAGTTTAAAAGTTCTATATTTCTTACTTTCTCTTCCGTGTCTTTTCCTTGCTCCCTAAAAGAGGTGAATAAGCATAACTGTCAACTAGGATCCAGTAGCAGTTCCTCCTTAATTGTAACCCTCCCTTAATGATATCCTCGTAGCAGCTAGGGGTGAAAGCTTGATCTTCATTATCAAGAGTGTTTAGACATTGGTACTCACACTTGTGAATTTAGGAATTTCACCATAGTGCGTACCAATACATTGGGCAAATCATCTTTCTTGACTTAGATGGCTTTTGTCTTGACCATTGGCTCAGACAATTGTTTCCTTCATTGCGTATTGTTTTGTAAAGCTCTTAGCTTGTTGCAATTAGGTCAAAAGTGTCATGTAACTCCACAACGATGACAGGTAGATGTAGTTTTAAGACTTGACACATTATTCTTCATTGAACTACTCCCATATAATTTGTGCATACAACAGTTGGTGCCAAAGGATTTAAAGAAAAACTCTTAACAAAAGTAGTTTTACCTTTAAATTTTGAAGTAGATGCACTATGTTAGCTTGGCACATTTTGTGTACAAAGTTTTGTACTTCTCATTTCAATTTGGTTCTTTATATGATACTTGATCATCTTTACTATCAAAACAATTGTCAGAAATAACCTAAGAAGTTCTAACCATAAAAGCCATTAATTTCTCTTTGCTAGTAGCAGGATCAGTATCTTATCCTCTAATTTTGATTCCTCTTCATCAAAAGACTCATCCCATGCGATATTAAAACCTACTTCTTCGTTTTCTTATTGCTTCTACAATCATATGCAACATGACTATTGCCTTGGCAGTCAAAGCATCTACCCCTTTTTGAAGACTTCTTCCCAAATTTTGGAATCTCTATATCAATTTTCTTACCCTTAATAAATGTCTTGAACTTCTTCATGAATGAAATAGCTTCTTGGGGATCTATTTCCTCAGAATCTGAATCTAAATCACTTTCAAATCTCTTTGTTGTTCCCTTAGAAAATTTTAAGGCAATACCTTTAGATGTAGATTTTCCTATAGTCCTATGGTTAGCCTCTAAGGTCTACTGTGAGGGTGTTAAGGTTTTTATTTTCCTCAATGGCATCAACCTTTGAATCAAACCTTTTAGGTAAAGACCTTAAAATCTTTTTAATAATTCTATTTTCAGGAATAGGCTCACCAAGATTGAAAACAAAATTAACAATATCGTTTAATTTAGGATAAAACTCATCAAAGGTCTCATTATCTTCCATCTTAATGATTTCACAAGCCACTGTCAATTTATGCAATTTAGGTTGCTTGCCAGTATCTGTAGCCTCATACACCGTTTGCAAAAATATCCCAAGCTTCCTTTGTAATCTTGTAAGAGATATTCTTCTAAACTCAGAAGCAAGCACTCCATGTAGAGAGTATTCATTGCCTTATTATTGCAATTGGAGGCATACTTTTGTTCTTTAAACTACGTGACTTATGTTTAGGAGCAAAGTTCCCTTCGGTTGTAACAATAAGTCTGGAATAGCCTTCCTCAATACAATCCTAGACATCATCATTAATGGACTTTAGATAGTCAATCATTTTAACTTTCCAATAGATATAGTTAGATCCATCAAGCAAAGGTGGCTTGAAAGTCGATGTGCCTTCATGGTTGTTGAAGTCCATTCTAGAAATCACAATAGATATACATAGTAGATTTGCGTATCCTATCTGATACCAAATGATGGATCATTTCGGATCTAGATGTCTATATTGTAGTTCAACTACTATGGAGTAGAAGAAATAAACAAACTAGCAAGTAAATAAATTAATTACATAGGAAGAAGACACATATTTTTAACATGGAAAGCCCTAACTAGATAAAAACCATGAGTCCATCAAGGAACAACTATCAAGCAATAGTGAACAGTTACAAAATATACTCACAACCCTTCCAGTCACTCCTTCAACCTAAGGACTAAGTTCTTCTTGCACGACTCCTTGCTATGACTCTCCTTCACTGTACACTGCTTTCCACTTGATTGCACCACACCTTGAACACATAAAATGCCCTCAATCTTCTACAAGAGATGTAGAAGCAATATGCTTTATCCCAAAGCTTCAACATAATTTCTTCAATGGAAACTCTAGAGAAGTAAGGTGATCTCCAAAGTGTAATCTCCACTTAGAGTAATGAGATCTGTCTCTTAAGTTTAAGAGAGGAACCCTTTAAATAACCCATAATTCATGCCCTAAAAGAACACTCCTTGTAAACTAGGAACTACTAGTTCTGGCACAAAAAATTAAACAAACCAAAACAGGAATGTTGGTTTTTGTTCATCATTCGATCGATTGGATGAACTGCAGATCAATCGGGCAGTCATTTTGTCTCACCAATTTTTCTGCAAACCTTGTTTAGCTGTAGCCTGTACCTTGTTTAGCTGTAGCCTGTCCTATGTCTGATCGATCTGCCCTTTATTCGGTCGATCAGGTAGCCTTTTGTCACTTTTGACAATTTGCCTCAATTCTTATCTTCAGTTCATTCAGTGATGCGAACTACAATCCATTTTAAAAGAAATAGAAAATTACAACTTTAATGGACCCAAAATTTTGTCCAACCCATGAATTAGCCAATTGCACAAAAAACCTTAAAATGTTTATCAAAGTGAAGAATTGTCATTGTAAAATTAATGAAGTTGGTTATTGGTTAAAAAAGAAGGAAAAGAGATAATCCTTAAAGTGAAACTTTACAGATAACCCACTTCTTCTATACCCATTTTGAGTTTTCGATAAAAAAAAATCCTTTTCAAAAAAATTTTCCCTTTTATTATTATTTTTTGAACAATCCAATCCTTTCACATAAGGGTCATCAACTGGCCTGTGGGCCCATTACCGAGTTCAAGCTTGCCTGGCTCAAGGGTTTTTATCCTGGCCCAAGCCCGGTCTTCGGGCCGGCTGGCCTAGCCCAAATAGTGTTTGGGCTGGGCTTGGGCTTAGGGTTTAAAGCCCAGCCCAGCCTGATAGCACATTCGCTAGCCCGGCCCATAAGCCCACCCACAAACCCAGAGGCTATTCATATTGCAAACTAGCAATGGGTAGTTGCTTGTACTTTGTACTCATGCATTAGGCTTCTAGCTGTTTGTACTTATGTCATGCAGCAAACTAGCAATGGCCAGTGGATAATTGTTTGTACTTTTTACTTATGTATGATACATGCATTTTAACATGATGTTATTACATGATTAAAAAAAAACATAAAAAAGGCCCGATGGGTGGGCTTGGGCTTAGACTTTTCAAAAAAATGTCGAGCCCGCCCAGCCCGCAGGGTAAAGCCCACGGGCAAGCTTGGGTATCATTTTCACATCTGGCCCGGCTCGTCCTAGCCTGGTGACGAATCTTACTTTCACACGTACCAACCCCCCTTGATTGGCACAAGCCCAAATTTTACAGTGTCCATTCATTGTTTATAGTTGAATTTGAGGATTTAGAACTGAAGGCTCGGATCATCAATTGATGGGCCTTATATCTTATATTCATAATCTTGAACCACACAATCCAGATGGACCTCAGTGGGCGGAACATTGTTTTCAGAAATAACGTGGTCAAGCCCATTCTCTACGGTACAAGTCGTAGCCGTAAATATCTATCAAATTTGCCTCCCCTTGGCCATTTGCTTCAAAAGTCAATTTTGATAACTACCAACGTAAGGTCAATGCCATTTCTCAACTACCAGAAAAATCTCATTTCCTTAATGAATCTTCTACCTTATCGGCCTATCATCGATGCAGTTAGGTGCAACCTGTTCTGTTACATCCATAATCACCTGCAAACAAATGCACGGTAAAGATTAACGGATCGTAACCATCAATCTCCATATGACTTTGTGGCTCACCTGAGGGACAAATGCCAGATCCTTTCTATGTCCCACGTGCGCAGCTTCTGCGTAGCCTGGTAGCCAACCAAGAGAAGGAGATGCCGCTTAAGAAAAGAAAGGCCCCCACCCCTCTTTATCAGCTAGTTTTTGGTCAAAAGCGACAACTTATATAACATGAAAAATGAGTTCTTCTAAGTAGCCACCCGACTTGATGGACTCCCCTATTCTTCAGCCAGAGATTTTTGGGGTTTAAAGCAAAGTTCTACGGTGAGGCCCTTATATATATTTATAAAAATTATGAGCCTATATATATTCATATAAAATTATTAAAATAAGTCTCATGGCTTCTTTTTTTTTTTAATCTTTCTTACTCCTAGATTTAACCTCCTTAGTTTCCACGATAGACCATCAAGTCCATCAATATAACAATATTTTTGTATAATTTTGGGTGGATTTGCTATCTCTATTTAGAATTATGATTAACTAATTTTATTCTTTTTGGTTTTTAACTTTTGGACCTAGGCTGTTAGGCCTCTTATTTAGAATTAAGTTTTTTATCTTTGGATATAGTATAAAGAGTTAACAAAAGATGAGGTCTATATTTTTTTTAATCAAATTAGGGTATCCAAAGCTATAGCTTTGTCACACTTTGCTCAGGGCCGGCCAGCCTCTCTTATATTCAAAACCTCTCTAAATTTGCTTATTATATATTTGTGTTAGTTTAAAGGGCTTGGCTGGTATATATTTGTGTGGATTCAATGGGTGCAATCTAAAAAATAAATGAATTTGGTCAAAAGCCTTTAGGGATGTTCACATCATGATAGAAAAGAAAACTATCAAGTTTGAGTAACGGATAGTGTCATTCTGCTTCTGCTTACCTTCTTTATAAATTCAAATGCAGTGAGGAATCTGGAATCTGGAATTCTGGATCCTCTATGGTTCTACTTTTTGGTTTGGCAATCTTTTTCTCTATAAAATACGTGCTTCTCAGGTGCACGTCATATGGCAAACGCGAAAAACATACGTGAGAGATTTTAATGTTTCTTGTAAGAGTATTTAAGGGTACCAAATAAAATTACTATATTTAATGATTATTTAATAAACTGTATTAGATATGGCGCACCTTTGAGATGGCTAGTCTTAATTTAATAGAACTCAATAGTTTCTCCGCAGAAAGCCGCCTTTCTATACAAATCAACCACTTCTCTAGAAAAATGGGTAAGTTAAAGCGGACATAGATAAAATTAATAAGATTAGATCCGAAGCAAAGGCTTTGACTGTGATTGCAATCTAATGTCATCGAAGTTAATCGAATATTTGATAATAAATTTATGATACATGAATAGATCTTAACTCCCACTTGCACCAGATAAACTAAAAGTTCCCATGGATTGGGATATTAGCCTAATTTTAGTCCCCCCAATCATAAGGTGAGTCTCTGTTTGTGGGGTCCACCTAAGGCTGTACATGGGATTGCATGCGTGCACATCTGCTCGAATGAGGATTCAAACCACTTAATTAGCAGCCAAGATGTTTTCATTGTTTGGTATGCAGTTGATCCAAATGGTACGATGGGTGCCAAAACCAGGATAGGATGGTTACTATGCGGATAGAGAAAAATAAGAGAGGGGGATTTTTGTATTTTAAGATCTTCTTGAATCGAGCTACGAAAGTATTTAGGTATGCAATACTGACCTAAATTGTAATTGCTTATAACAAGGTCGGTGGACCCCACATATACAAGAAATTTTGCCCCAGGAATCAAAAAGAAATGTACGGCGTTCCCGTCTCAACCGGCCTATAGATATATATCCCACGGAGAAATGAGAGATGGTTTCGTTTTTCTTGACGCAGTTTGTTTTCGTCTTCCTACATCCAACACCAAAACGGACGCCACCATTCCAAATTCGAAGACGACTTCTACTGCTTTCCCGGATCGGACTAGGATAAAGGGAAACCGTTACCATTCCCTTCAATGTCTCGTGAATCCTCAGATCAACAGACCTTTGGCGCTCGATACGTCCAGATGCAATCTGAGCCGTCGATTCCGACCCTTCGCTCCCTATCATCTCACCATTCATTCCGATCAGGCCCCGAGAATTGGATCTTCGAGGAATTGCCCAAGGCGACGATCGTCTCCGTCTCCCGTCCCGATGCCGCCGACATCAGCCCCATGCTCCTCTCCTACACCATCGAATTCAGGTATAAGCAGGTACGTGTCGGGTTTCTCCTTCTCCTTCACTCGACTGGTTTGTATTCTGGGTTTTGAGATTTTGCTTTGGATTTGATCTCTGTTCTGTGTGAATTGTGAATTCTTCTTTTCTGATTTTTCTTTTTTGGGGGTTCTGATTTGATGAAGTTAATGTTGTAGGATCTAGAAGTAGTTCAAGTTGGATTTTTTTGTTTTTCTTTTTACTTGTGCTGTTTACAGTGATAAATTTTCTCGAAAGGGTGGAAGAGAAGTGTTAACGGTCTATCTATTCTTGTAGAATCCATTAGCGTTAAAATCGTGTATTGGAAGAGTCTCTGTGAAATGTTGCTCTTAGCAAATCGCAAAATGGTTGGAATTCACACAAAACAAATTTGCTGCTTTGGGCGTTCCTATTTCCTCAGGAAAGACTTGTGGACCTTTTGAATTAGTCTGGGTTCGGTGGGTTTGTTATTCGATGCCAAGTTGGTTGATTATGGGTCTTGCATAGGAAAAGCAGATTAAGCCTTTGTTAGTGATATGTGCGGGATTGCTATGAAAAGTGAACACCTGAGCTTGTTTTTTAAAAGTACATCCCAGTTTTTAAGCGGCCCATCTGGATACTTGCCAGATGTGGGGGTGGGATTGTTTATTTTATTTTTTTTGGTGGGCTGGGGGGTTGGGGGGATGATGACTTAATCAAGTATGTATAATGTGGATTTGGTACTCATTACTTTAACCAGATCATCCTAGCCACTGATTTTAGGGCCTCATGATGAGTTACTTAAGTATGTATAATGTGGATTTGGTACCCATTACTCAAACCAGATCATCCTAGCCTTTGATTTTAGGGCCTCAAAGTTTTATTAGTTTTATGAGTGCATTTTTTTTTCTTTTATCATGATTCAATCCAACAGTGGGTCATGGTTATACTTGTGTCCAATTGGGATGAGTGCACTTTTTTTGGGGTTAGGTGTTTGCTTAATGGTTTGGTTTGATAATAGGCGAGCCTCAACGGCACAAAATAAAGCAAACTCAGTTTTATGGAGTTTTGGCCTTGTCTGCTTTGCAAAAAGTTAAATGACAAGTTTGTTTCTTTGCCTTTTTCTTCTTTGTTTTGATTTTATTGTGAAATTTCTGAAAATTCAAGCAAGTTCAAGTTTATGTAGGAAATATCATTTTGGGTCTTTTGACCTAGAAATGAGTCTGAATGGGCTCAAATGGGTTTGGCCAAAATATGAAAGTTGTTTAGGATGAAATGCTCTACCTAACCCACCCAAAATCACCCTTTTACTGAAATTACAACCCTTCTTACACACCTAACCCAAACTTACAGAAAGTTCCTTAAACTACCTAATTGAGGTCAAAACCCATTAAATCTACCTAACCATCCACATAGACAAGCAAAACTATACATTTAGCATCTAATCATCATTAATGAGACACTTATCATGCTTAAGAGGGGACATGACCTTGCAAATTTCACTAAATATTTTCCAGGCTAAAGGTTTCATTTTTCACATGCTGGTAGAGAATATAATGAAATGCTAAAGGTTTGGAAAAGATGAGCCCTTTCATAGGGAATGTGTTTCTTCTTACTTGATATTCATCTACTTGTTTAATAAACTGTTTTTGCTGTTGGAAAGAGTAAAAAAATATTTCTGAGACTCGAGGGTTGGTCATCTTTCCATACCTATCTATCATCCTTACTCTTACAATTGAATCTATTGACTCTATATAAAGGAGCAAATTTGCCTAATATGGTGTGTGAAATTAATAGAGGGTCATGCTATCCAAATAATTTTATTGATTGAGAAGGATTTGGCTTAGTTCCACACTTCCACAGCTCCTGGTCTTTCTTTTTAGGCCCTCGGTTTTATGCTGCCAAGATTGGAATTGATTTTGAGTAATATTTTTAACCCAGGATTTGTGATGAAATATTTTTTACTCAGGATATAACCAATCCAATTAAATGTGCTAGTAGCTGTTAAAAAAAAAAAATCATTCACTAATTTACCTATAAAATGATATACTGCTTCTATTTTGGTTATGCATTGCACATATGGAGCCCATAATTGACTGGCTTGTATTTTGCTTTTCAACTTTGAATAAATTCAGCTTTATGTCCTGAAGCATTTTTAATAAATCATTTTATGCCAAATCATCTAGGACAATTTGCAAAATGCAAATACAACATGCTACCTAAGTAGAAAATTCGAGTGGCTGTTGTTTAGTGATTAAATGACATTGGTTCAGCAGATGAGAACTCATAACTTCTCTTTTGTGTTAAGTTAGAAAGAAAATCACACTGCTGATCTGTTTTATAATTAAATTCAGTGGCTATACAGAAACAGTTAATCAGCACAGAATTCTAGGAAATTTCATCTTGTCATTCTGATACTAGAAGCATATCTGTTTTTGAAGCATCTGTATTATAGACGTAGTTGCTTTTCTGGCTACTGAGTGTCAAATGCTTGTTGCAGTACCTAATTTTTTGCTGAGAGTTTATTGTTATTTCTTTCTAATGAATAACTTCCTGCTTGTTTCATTCTTCAGTTCAAATGGCGCTTATTGAAGAAAGCCTCACAAGTATTCTACTTGCATTTTGCATTGAAAAAACGTGCTATTATTGAAGAAATTCATGAAAAGCAAGAGCAGGTGTGTGTAGTATGTTGATGTCACTCTCATTTATAAATACATCTTTTGCCATTTCTTATGTTGCATAGTTGTAGCCTCATTTGAAATTCATTATGGTAAGATCCGAAGTTCTATTTATCATCATTTTTGAGGACCGTGTTAAATAAAATGCCACATTGAAATCTTCAACATGAAAAAGGTAATTTGTCCCCCGTGGTCTACATTTGATCCACAAGTGGGGGCCTGCTTGATGAGTGGACCTGCCTACTTTTCTGGTTGAGACGGTTTATGTGATTGGCCCACTTAATGCATTGCTTGGAAGTGACACGTGTCACTTTGGCATGTTTGGTTGCATGCTGATACAGATGGGTGTGGGTGGTGGGATCCATTGATTGATGGAGTCATCACTGTTGGCAACCCAAGGAGGCTTCACACAAGGGAATTACTTGTTCGATCACAATAATAAGGGGAAAGAATTGCTTTTCATTGAATATATGAATGAGAAAATACAAGACAATTTATAGGATGGGATGACAATCCAGCCTACTAGGGATCTTAGACGAGATTTCCTTTCCTCTTCAATGGTATGATTATAAGTCAATCTCTTTCTTCTAAACATGATTTTTCCCTCTCTCATTGATTACATGCCAATCAATTATTTTGCTAGATCTACGAAATCTTTCTAGGATTTTCTAAACTAAGAACATAGTAGATATAGAAAATGTTGTATGACTTGAATGTAGTTCTAGGAACATTTCTTGGAAAATTGCTGTACTTAGAAAGTAGATATAACTGGGTCAATGGGCCAGCTGATCATATGCTAGCTACATTGGGCCAGTCATTTATTGGCTGGCCCAATGGGCTGGCCCACTGTGCTAGGCCTGATGGGCTGGCTGACTTTGAGCCTATTCTTGGGCCTCACCATGGATGCATCAGTGGGATTTTATGAAACTACTGAGTTATCTCCTTATGATTTTTACAGTTTCACATATGTATATTTAGGAATGTGTATGGGTTTGATATACCCCTTTTTTTTTCACTTTGGAACTTTGCATTTAAGGTTAAAGAATGGCTTCAAAATCTAGGAATTGGTGATCACACAACAGTTGTACAAGATGATGATGATGGTGATGATGATCCAGTTCCTCTACACCATGAAGAAAGCATTTCAGCTAAAAACAGGTGGCTTCAAATGACCTCTCTCTCTGTTCTTTTTGTTTTTTCCAACCAATCATTTCAGTGGATTACGCTGCATCAATCACTGATATTTCTCTTTTAAGTGTTATTGTCATCAGAGGTGTTTGTGCTTTGTGCAGAGATGTTCCTTCTAGTGCTGCTTTACCAATCATAAGACCCGCACTAGGAAGACAGCATTCTATTTCAGACAGGGCAAAAGTGGCAATGCAAGGGTATTTGAACCACTTTTTGGGAAACATGGATATTGCAAACTCTCGAGAGGTATTCTTGGTCATTTTATAACTTGAGAATTGGGCTTTTATTTTCCAGCAGTGAATCATCTTTCAAACTGTGCCCATTTGCCTTATTGAGAATTTTTTTTGGTTATGTTATGACCATTGTCTCAATATCTATGCACACTATATTGTAGGTTTGCAAGTTTTTGGAGGTTTCAAAGCTATCATTTCTCCCAGAGTATGGACCTAAGTTGAAAGAGGACTATATAATGGTGAGGCACCTACCAAAAATTCAGAAAGACGATGATAGGAAATGTTGTAGCTGCCACTGGTTCAGTTGCTGTAATGACAACTGGCAGAAGGTAATGCTGGCTTCTTCTGAGTAAGAACAATGTTTTGCTTAACTTTGAAAGGGTATTTGTTGAATTCAGTTATGTTGTTGTTAGTATTACCTATATGAGGCTGTATGATTTTGAGCTTTAAAATAATTTTGAAGCACACACTTGGATGAATGAATGCTTATGATGAGGATGGACATGTGGTGTTAATATTTGTGTTGGGGACTTGATTTACCAAAGTGTATTCTTTTCATTTCATGGTCTAAAAAGTAGATAGTAACATTTTTTAGGGGTTGTTTGGCATTTATGTATGGGATGCATAAATGCAATTTACAAATGTAAATGTTGATTATGTAAGCTTTACAACATGGTTCAAAATAGCTGCCGCTATGCCGCTTTATCGGTTGTAGCGGTTGAAGTCGCTATGCTATTTTGAAAATAGTGGCGCTACGATTTAAAATCTAGTAGAGCCTGGCGGTTTTTAATTTTAAACATTATTTTTTCTATTTCTTGTCCTCAATAGCCTTTCCTAAATTTTTTTGTAACCTTATATGGTTTCAAATCACTAAAAAAAAAAAGATCAGCTATTATACAATATTCAAAATTTGTTGACCATTTAAAAAATTCACACTGCTAAACTGCTATGTATTGCTGCAACAACTACGTATTGCCCACTACGTAGCATTTTGGCAACTGGCTGCTATGCCCACCGCAATCACTATTTTGATCCTTGCTTTACACATGCGCTTTTGTTTACAATGTTCGGCATCTAGCACCATTTTCACATAATTTACGCATGTGAATCATTTTACCACCTTTTTTTCAAAGACATGCGTAAATGCATAAAATTTTTTTAGTATTTATATTGAAAATTTGGAACAACTAATTATGTCTAGCGTTACCTAAATAGTCTGGTGGGGCCCACCTTGGGGCTAAGAATACTACCAATAGATTGGTGAAAGTGTAAATAGGAGAGGTGCATTTTTTAAATCAAACGAGTCTATCATGGTCTGATGTAACGGTGGGTATAGTCCGTAAAGTACTTGTGTTTTTCCTTTATTTACATTTGAACATAGTTGGGACAAAGCTTTGATGATGATGATGGTGATGATAATGTGGTAACCCACGTTTGAAAATCATTTTGGAAGATCATTGTTACAAGTCCATAAAATACTTATATATGGGGAATATTCATGTGCATATGTCCTTCACCAATGAACCGTACATACTCTTTTGTGGGGCCCATGGTGGACCCTACCAAGGGATGAGACTGGGGGGATGGAAAGATCTATGCGGGACCATCCTACATACCAAGTTTGGCCCCAATTACATGTCCCTAACCCCTTCATCCGTGACTCACAAATTTATTCTATTCGAATGGGTGCATGGTTAATCCAACGGTCCAATAAATTTGGATTTGATCAAAAATTGGTAAATATGTTTAATTCAAGGGGGTCGTGTTTGTGATCCATTTGGATGGACCATATAGTGGGTCCAACCTAGAGTTCTCATGAGAAAAATGTTGAAGGACATATGCATATGAATATTCCCCTGTATATATATAATTTTGTTGCATACATGGGCCTTTAACTGCCCAAGGACTTGAGCACATATACAAGCACCATCTTAAACAAGATTGCAAGATCAAGCCATTTGGAGTACCCCATCTCAACTTGCCAGATGCTTGTAAAGATCTCTCGAGTGATGGATGGCACACCAGATTTTCTGCTACGGAATGTTAGACCTATGACGTATGAACTCATTCTTGTACATTTTTCATTTAAAAACTTAAAATTCATCACATGAAACGATTTTACATGAACTTTGATTTCAATTTGAGATTTTTCTTGTTAAAACCTATTCTAGCTATTTTCAATTCTTTCTCTTGTAAAAGTCTCCGAAGCCATATAATTTCACTACTTGCGGACGACGTGGAACGATATTATGCTTATGCTGATGATTTAGAAATAGTGGTCTATTTCTTGTATTTCCATGAAATGAGTGATGTACCGAGGAACATACACCTATCTGTAGTAGATCAATGAGTATCTGGGCAACCTGCTCAATCACCAGGAAGATATCCTTGCAATTGTAAAGAGGACACGGAAGGATAGAAAAGACCACGATCACGAGTGCCCTTAATGTACCTAAGGATGCAATATACTATATGGAGATGAGGTTTATGAGGATTACTCACAAACTGACTGACTGTATGTACAACATGAGAAATGTCAAACCAAGTTATAGTCAAATAAAGGATCATCAAGCGGACAACCATCATCTTTGCTTATTTTAACATTGAGCTCAAGAGGGGTCTTTGTTGTTTTTGCGTCATCGAGTCGAGTAGATTTAATTAAATCTTCAACATATTTGGATTGATGTATGCGTATGCCATTTTTGCTTCTTAAAACTTCTCGGCCCAGAACGTAGGTCCATGAGCTGAGATCTTTCATTTTAAAGGTACCTGTTAGATGTGTTTTCAGGTCAAAGATACCGATAGCATTATTACCACTAATGATCATGTCATTAACATGGATTAACAGGAGGGTACAGCCCTGTGATTTGCTTCTAATAAATAAAGAGCTATCATTGGGACTTTGAGAAAAGCCAGCTTGAAGAATGGCTGATTGAAATTTATCAAACCACGCACGTGGAGCTTGCTTGAGACCATATAAAGATTTCTTTAACTTGTAGACATGCTTTGGGGGGCATGCATATCTTGGAGGTGGTCTCATATAGACAATCTCTTAAAGATCTCCATGCAAGAAGGAATTTTTTACACCCATTTGCCAAAGTGGCCAATTTTGTACAACGGCAACACCAAGCAAACACCAAACATTTGTCATTTTGGCGACAGGGGCAAAGGTTTCCTTATAGTCAATACCATACTCCTGTTTGTAGCCTTATATCACCAACCAAGCTTTGTATCGTTCAAGGCTGCCATTAGATCGAATCTTAATTGAGTACACCCATTTACTTCTGATAGTAGTTACATGTATTGGAAGTGGCACCAGATCCGAAGTTTTATTTGCTTTGAAAGCTATTAATTCATCTGTCATTGCATCTTACCAATATGGAATATTAGTGATGGGGGCATCAAGCCAAGGAGCAATAAGAAATTAGGCCACATGGTCTCTTTTTGGATAGGTTACCCTTTTATGGGGCTAATCCATTACGGTTTAAAAGAGCGTTGGATCATGGTGTGGAGGAAGATCTACCGTTGAAGACCTCCCAAGGCATTCAAGATGAAGGCCCCACATTAGGATGTGCCAAGGGGGAAGACTAGTTGCTTATTTAAAAATGTTTTAAGTTTAAATGAGGGCCCTAGATGTTTTAATAAAGCTCAATTTGTAAGAGAGGGCCTATGGTAGCATTTATTTTAAATAAAGTGTGAAAGAAGAGGGGGCCCGCAACTTTGCACAAAGTAAAATATGGGGGAGGACTTGTGCATGCTTCAACTCGCGGCCTCCTTGTTTGCTGTCTTTTTATTATTATTAGTTTTATTCTTTTATTCGTAGTTTATATCATTTAAACTCTATTAGATCTTTTAATCTCAACCATCCAATGTTTAGGGTTGAGTTCTCTTCTCTTTTAAGTTGTAACTCCATCCTTGGAGGCTATTATTGATGAATGAAAGAAAATACTTCTCTGATGAAAACTTCTTTGGATGTTTCCGTGCAAGTATTTTATCTTTCCTTGCCTTAAATGGGGAGTTCGGCATAAGGTTAAGGAATCGTTCTTCACACAAGTTAATCTCCATTTCCTTGTTTCTTTTAGTTAAGGTTTCCACCCCATCCATTTAGATTTCTGCGATCAGCCCTCAAGAAAACCATTGTTTTCCTCTTGGTTCTAGCCAAATACTTGCCAAACGTAAGAAAATCTACCCAACAATCCTAGATCTAAAGTTTGGCCATTTTAAAACCTTGCAACCAAACCTGAAATCCAGTAAAATGTAGCCAAAACAGCCACTGTATCTGGCCATCACCCATATGGAGTCTTCTCCATGGACCGATCTCCACTAAACCCTAGATTTGGTCCCAAAATTCCCTTCTATTAGCTAATCATCATATTAATTCATTCCATTAGATCTGAACCCTAATTTAAGCCCCAATTGTGAGGAGCACATTTTGTGAAGGTCTGAATTTCAAGTTGAAATCGTTTGGATTTGAATACCTAGGCTAGTTGGAAGTTCTAGCTTCCTAAGGTCCATCTCCACACTTGAGGAAAACCACTTGCAAGATTGTGATTTAAATTGTGGATTAAAACCAAAAACTCTTGCTGAACTTTACTTATGACCTTGTGCTGGTGCCAACTTTAGATTAATTATTGCACATATTATTCGAATATTTGATCTCTTCTCGCATTTCATTCATTATTTAGAAGGTCGTGCATCACTTAGCAGCCTAAGAATATGAGGTTGGGATTGGGATAGGGTCTAAAGGAGTGAATAGCACAAGAAAACCATTTTTATCTGGTGGAATTGAAATATGACCTGTCAGTGGAGGGACGCAATGGAGGTGGGTCAGGAGCATCATTACCTTCAGTGGGTGGACTTGGCAATGGCAGTTGATCGGGAGTGGGAGTAGCAGGAAGCGCTTGTTTTGGGTGATGGGCATAAACCTGTGTGATAAGTAGAGAGGAATTTGGTGCTGCAGAGTTAGGAAGCTAAGAAACTTGAAGATTATTATTATTAATAGGACAAAGGAAATGAAAGGGAATATGCTTAAAAAGACAACATTTTGTGAGGTACAGAGTCATTTTTTCTTGGGATCATATCAAAGAAACCATTTGTATTCATCACTATATTCAACATATATACAACAAGCAGCTTGATGAGACAACTTGTTTCGTTCAAGATATGGGATGTGAACAGAACATAAATCACACAAATACTCTCAAATGGAAGTAGAAGGGTGGATGACCAAACAAAAACTCGTATGGGGAGATCTTTCCTATCATCGAACTAGGTAACCTATTAATGATATGAATGGTAGTATGAGTAGCCTCACACCAAAACATAGGGGGAATAATAGATTCAATAAGAAGGGTTCTAGCAGTTTTTGGAATGTGACGATATTTCCTTTCCGCAATCCCATTTTGTTGTTGTGTGTGAGATATGATTTTTGGTGAATGCTACCTTTATCAGATAAAAATAATGAAAATTTGGTAGATGTGTACTCTCCCCTTGAGTCAGAAAGTAATAGTTTGACGGATTTTGAAATTGAGTGGTCACCATATTATAAAATTTCTTAAAGATAGAAAAGATTGCAGGCTTAAACCTTTAAAAATATATCAAGGTATAACGACAATGGTCATCAATAAACATAACATAGTAGTTATATCCCATCCTACTCAGGTGTGCGGCAATCCCCCAAACATTTGTGTATATAACATCAAAAGGTGCTGTGGAATGTGAGTAGTGTATAGGAAAGGGAAGCATAGTGCTTTTACTTAAACAAGTTTCACATTTAGATTTAACAAATGTAGTAAAAGCATTTTTATTGAAGGAAGAGTTTAAACAGTCATGATGAAATAAAGACATTAAATTTGAATTATTCAAATGACCAAGGCATCTATGCCAAGTAGTCCGCAAATTATTCAAAACACCCTTAGAAGAAGGGAAAAAAGGATCTAAATCCCATGTCTAGTAGAAATAGTCTGCCATGCTTACTCCCCGTTCTTATTACCTTCCCAGTTTGCAGGTCCTGTATGACACAATTGGAAGAAAAGAAGTTGATTGAGTATCCATCATCAACTAGTTGACCCACCGAAATCAAATTTGCAGAAATTCCAGAACAAAATAAACATCAGAAAGACAAAAATGTTATATTGTGAGGTGTTGAAAGTTTCAAGGAACCTATATGAGAAATAGGCAAGTGATGACCTTTTGTTGTGGCTATTTTTCATGTCCAATATAGATTTGAGGGTTATGTAAATTTTGTTCAACATATGTCATATGATTTGAGGCACCTGAATCCAGGAACCATGTAGTAGGTGTAGTAGATGTGGAGAGAGCAGAAAATGCAGAAAGGGAAAGAGACAAACCATGAATAACCATGGAAGCAAATGCAGATGTCATGGACGCATATTAATCATCTCTTAAATTTGGGTAGGAGTAAGAGACACATAGTTGGTGAAAACTAGACGTGCTTGAGCTTGGAAAGCTGTCTGATTTTGCTTTGAGGATTTATATTTTTCATAGGAGGCCTCCTGGTGTATTAAAAAATAACATGACCTGTTCGTCTGCAATAGTTGCAAAAGAGCTACTTACGGCAATTGTGTGCCACATGCCCATAGCCTTTCATTCAAAGCATTGGGGTCCACATATCAGAGGTCTTTGTAAAGGTGAAATTCACATGCCCATAGCGCTTTGCTAATTTTGTGTTTAGGTATTTTATGCCTTTATTTTTTTGGTGAAATAGTCCAGATGGTTTGACCTATCAAAGGCTTTCGTAATGGATTCGAGGGACAAAGAAAGAGACAAGTCCACTGAGCTGAGAACCTAGGTCACAACCTTGGCATTATTTTGGTTCCAAGATGCAATGGCCTTTTCATCAACCGGTTTGGAACCAGTACTAGTACTGCCTTGTTCATTTGTGGGTACTGAATTACAGGCTTGGGAGTTGTTCCATTGAAGTATCTACGTAGTCCTTTGCCTTTCACAAAATTCTTGAGGTGGAAGGACCAGCTGATATAGTTTTTCCCATCCAACATAGTAGGAATAATGTCCCCTTTGTCCATTATAAACAATCAAAAATTAATTTTGAAGGTAGATTGCAAGAGATAACACACTAGAATATGTTCTGGAGTGTTACAGAGGTGACACACACACACACACACACACACACACACACACACACACACACACAAAAAAAGGAGAAAAAAAGAAAAAGAAAATACAGGCTTGGGCGACTTGTAATTTTGGCTCTGGATATGAGTAAATACCAGGAAAAAGTGATGATCCAAATAATCCAACTTCCATGTTATGTTTCACTTGTATTTATGCATCCAACACTAAAATTTGAAGAGGATTCAACGGATGGTGGAGGAGAAATCAACAATTGATTGAAACAGTTCTTGAAAACTGTCGAAACTGAAAGGTGAAGAATAGCTGACCTTTTGGGTGCAGAAAAAGTCCAGAAAAATGAACTTCTAACATAGAAAAAGTGGGTGACTTGGATGGCAGTGCCTTTGTGATGTATTGATCACTGTAGGTGGGGCCCACCTTTTGATCAGACGTCCTGAGTTGCCTCTGATTGATGTTGGTATGTGAATCTCTTCTTTTGGGACTTTTCTGATGAATTCCTGATAGGGATTTGTGGTAGAGATACTTTCTCTTTAGGAGGAAAAGAAATCTGTGACGATTGAGATCATATGCAACCCAGTAGAGTGACTGTCCTTGGGAGAAATCAATGAGCACTCGTCTCTGGTAGAATCTATTGATCCTCCGATGAGCCAGCAACAGTGGAAGAGAGGAAAAGAGTTGAAGGTTTTGAAGAAATAATCGTATCCCAGAGTAGGATTGACTGATTTCAGTATAATTACATTGATTGAAAAGCATAAAAGGAAAACACAATTGTAACATCTAGTATACAAGGAATGTTAATATACACAATATTTGACTAGTTCCGACACAATATTTGACCATATCCCACACATGGGATATTATGAAGATGGGCCTAGTTTGGGTTGGACCTCAGCCTTGGACCTTATCTTGACTGGTCATATTTCTACAAACATATGTAGCTTACATATTAATTATGAGAATATTAAAAAATAAATAGATAAATAAATTTATGTGGTACTCAATCATGAAGCTTTTGAGTTACCATGTCTTGAATTGTGCCACAAAGCAAGGTAATCGGCTAGAAGTTTTTGTCTCGACTCTTTGTGCTTAGACATACTTCTCAAGTTTGCTCAGCTTCATGCTATTCAGTGCTTGGCATGCCTTGAGACTATATAGGAATTTAATGTAAAGGACATTATTGAATCTTTGCTCGATGTATGTTAGGAATGCAAGGAAGCATTCCAAGAAATCCTACTGCAATATATTCATATTTTCATGATATTAGTAGCTAAACCAGACTTGCAGCATGATATAAGCAGCTACTCAGACTATCATAGTCTCACAGTCCGCAGAGCAGACTGTATAACAGATCCATTTTCAAGCCCCTTTCGACTTCACATGGAGAGTGAATTCCGATCTCCAACTGCATGTGGATTGGATCCTTTCCCCTAAACTTGGGGTTCTAGTTTCTTTCCCTGGATGGTCTCTAGTTCTCTGTTGTTTAGACTTTTATTTCAGCTTCTTCTATGTATAATGGGTGCCACCCATGAACGTCCTCTTACTCCACTGGTAAGAGGTGTCAATTTTTACTTACCTGACTAAGGTTCAAACTTGGGCAGGCACCTTTCCCTCACTAGAGGGCTGTGTCATCTCGCCAAGGGTTCTATCTACTTCCCTCGCCGGAGGGCTCCCCAACCTCTTGGAGGTCCTACCCTCTATTGAAAGTGGGGCCCTAGTCCCCTATAGCTGGGATACCGAAAAAAAAAAAAGGATCGGTATCACCCATGAACCATCTATATCTCCTTAGGTCTTTTTTCCAGGTTCACCGCTTCACCTTTTTCTATGAAGAGTTTAGCTCTCCACCAAAGAAGGAAAAAAAGAAGAAAAAGAGCACAGTTATTATAGATATCACTTGTAATCACATAAATAATTCAAATCATTTAGATATATCTTGTATCTCCTCTGTATTATCATATCTAAGGTTTTAAATCCTTGTTTTGGTCTTACTGCTAATGGGGATCGGGTCGAGTTAGCGCTACATGTGCTGGTCTCCCCAAAATATTTTAAAAAATAAAAAAATTAAAAATAATAGGAAAAGGCTATAAAGGTATAAGTTTGATGATTTAATTTCATTTTAAATCAATAAGGCTTGTACAATGTTCACACTACCTATAGGTAATGGAGGATCATTTATTACATATCAAGCGCCAGATTACCAATGGATATTAACTATTTTAACTTCACACTAACGGCAACATTAAAATAACAAACCACACACCAAAATATTAACTGAGGGGTGGTGGCTTGAGGCTTTGGAGCAACCAATTTTCAGTCATTGAGTTTCATGCTTGCTTCACTTCCTATTGGATGTTATGGAGAAACCAATGGATAGAATACCTAAAGTTATTATCGACTTTGCTCCATCACCTTACTGGTAAATGTTGTATTGATCATCACTCTTGTACTGTTCACCACCATACTAATATTGGATGTAGGCCCCCTGATCCATATGAATAAAAATTTAATTTTATTACCATATTGGTACTTGTCCATTTCACTTCAGTGTTCAAACTCAATTGAAAAATGAAAAATAAAAAGAATTCCTACTATGTTTTTGGCTGAGTTATTGTGTGACTGAGTCTATTCTATTCCAATCCATGATGATCTCATGATGGTCTATACTAGTTCATGCTGGTCTCAAAATGGGGCACTTTTTGGATCTCGGTCCCAAACTTGTACAATTATACTATATAAAACTAAAGGTTTTTCAATCTAATTTGGACTATCGATTATATTTTAGACAGTAAGTTCTTTTTCTCTCCTCCATTATCTCTTCTAACAACACCTATTTTATCTCATATACCTACCCACCTTTATTCCTCACCTTTCCTCTTTTATTTTCTACAAAACTCCTTTATGCTCACATCTCCTATTTCATTTTTGGATAGTCTCCCATTTTTTCTACATCACATCTTATTTTTCCTTTCTACCTTACCCACTCTCAATTTAAAAAATGGGCATGGTGATGTATTCCTTTTTACGTTTTCTTTCTAAAAATTTATTGTTGTGGATTGTATTTAGGCTGCCATCCAAGTCGGTATTTATTTTTTAATTGTATGAATATTTGATTTGCATCATATAAATATGCTCGTGGTCAGCATAGGTTATAGTGCCAATTTGACTTAATTCGAATTGAAAATTTTAACCATGATTTGATCTCATAATGTAACTTCTGTGAAAGCATAAGTTCCCCCTCATCATACAATATACATGAGGAAAAACATTGTTTGAGGTCTTATCGATATACACTAATGAGTGATGACAATGCCTTCACTTTCTTTTTCTTTTTTCCTTTTGTCCACTTATAAGAAAATTGCTTTTACAATCTAGATAGATACATTGATGGTTGTCCATGTAGTACGGATCAGGCCCAAAAAATCAACTGGGACCACACATTGACCTAGGGGTCAACTTAGTCCATTGGGTTCAGTCCACTGGCCCAATTGACTGAGAGCTACTGTGGCAACTTCTGTTTTTATCCTACTTCTAGTTATTATTTATTGTTTAATTAGGATTCGGAAGTTTCCTATTTTATTTAGAAAGTCTTATTTGCTAAGAAATAGGTTTATTGATCTATAAGTAGTTGAGTTTCCCATTGTAGTTGTTTATGCTTCTTCCAATTAATGAATTCTAAGTCTTTTCTCTAGTTATGGTGTGTTTTATGGTTGTGATTGTACCTTAGGGCTAGAATCCATCTTTGGATTTGACCAATCCCTTGGGAGATTGGTCTAAATTACGATCGAAAATCTGGGGTTGCGCCAATTTGGTATCAAAGCCGAATCCTATCACTAAGGAGACTTTCTATCCTTCTTGGATCTCTTCTTCTCCCCCTTTCACCCTTTTGTTCAACCCCACCATCAAACCGGTAGCCCTTTTCGCTGAATCCCATCTTGGGGAAACCCAATAGCCCTAACCACCCTAATCAAACCTCAAACCCACACCCCCATTCTTTCAAAACTGTAAACCCTTGTCCCTAACAAAGTCCAACCTCTCACCCTTCGTCGAACACTCAAAACCCATAACCACCCATTCAAAATCCAACCCAACCCAGTACGGAGCCCAAACCTATCTTTGATCCACCCTCATCCACTGTTATCTCAACATGGATGAAAATAGCGGCTGCTATACGCTATGCTAAATTGAAATTAAAGTCGTTATCTTCCGTATCGGCCGCTACAGCCACTACGGTCCACTACGGGACTGCTACGACCACTATAGGACTACTACTGAGTGTTATTGATGGCTATTTTTCAAAAACTTTTGAAATACATATTAAAGCTTTTTTTTTAAATTTTTTCTCTTCAAATAACATTTTTACTCAATTCTTATATCCCTTTATACTTGAAAGAACACTAAGACACATAGAATCCCCCTTCTATGCTTAAAAGAATACCAAAGCATGTAGGATCTCGCTGAATTGAAGTTAATGTAGAGTGTTCCTCTCAAGTGGAGTGTTTTTATGGAGTTATTAATTATTATGTCATTCCACATCTGTTGTATTGACTGTTGACTACTGAGTATTAACTATTTACTATTTAATGTTTACTATTGCACTCCTAGGTTCCAACTTTTAAGTCTTGAGTCTTGACTTCAAGTTCAATACATTGTTTATTTTGTTGATATTTCTTCATCACATAGTTTTTTTTTTAATAAGCCTTTCATTAGTTTCCAAGTTAGCGTAACAACATGAATACATGTGAAAAAAATGATCATTACTATTATTTTCTATTAATACAGTGATACAGGGACTTATGCAAAGAGGGGACCTCTACCCCCCTTTATCTTAATTACTTTTGCAAGAAAGAAAATCATATATTCTATCATTTTCTAATATTTTGGATTTTCTCAAAATGTTTTAGAATTTTTTGATGATTTTTTCAAATCACACTGCTGCACCAATACCGCTATGTAGCATTTTGACGGCAAACCGCTACGCCCACTACTACTGCTATTTTCATCCTTGATCTTAACTAGAAACCCCAAGAACCTATAAACCCAAATCCCCTCTCAAACACTCCAAGTCTCATTCAAATTCCTAAACCAACCAAACCCCATCTCTGTTCTATCCCAACTAGCCATTCTAGAACCCCCAGCCAAACCGAAACCAGCCCCAAAGCTTTGCAACCCCTTTCCTTTTTTTGAAAAGGATGACTTTAACTAAACTCAAAATTGTATACTATAGGAGAAGTATACTGAACACAAAACAAAAAGAAGAAAAAACCAGCCAAAAGGGCCTTGGCTTTTAAATAAGCAAAGACTGGCCAAAACAGGCGGGCAAATCAGAGAGAAAAAAATTAAGGATGAAAAGAAACAAGCAAATCTATTCTATGAACTCCCTTTTTTGCAAGGAAGTCTGCTTGGTCATTGGCTATGCATGTTATGTGATGGAAAGAGACCTTCAAAGCTTTGGAAAGCTTGATCACCTCCTCAATCAAATCAGCTAGATGCCATGGCAGATTAGAAGAGTTAGAAGCCCATCGAATAACAAAGCAGAGTCTCCTTCAACAAAAAGGTGTTAAGGGTTGGAATGGGGGGTTTGACCGAGACCGATGCACAAAGTTAAAAGCTCCTTTCCACATTGAAACCCATGGAACTCTATCCCCTTCCACCGATCGACCCAACCCAGAGAGAAAAAAAAGGAAAGTCCTCACCCATGGCTACCCGCGCTAGTCAAATTTTTCGCAGTAGACTCATCGATAGTCAGCATGACAATTGCATCTCAGATTTATATGCACAAGTGCAAGCCCTAGTAGCCATAGTTACTAACTCAGTAAGGCTTCCATGAACCCTATGGGCTTGTTTGTTTGTGGGGAGAAGTAGAGAAGAGTAGAGTATGCTCTCAAATCAGAGGAAAGTTGGGATAGAGTGGAAAATTTGACTTTACTCCATGTGTATTTGGAAACGTGGAGTATAGTTAAATTTAAAATTTGACTTTTTCCAAGCAACAAGTTTCAAATACACGTACTATGCCATTGCAGTAGCTGATCCTAGATACTGTAGTTTGGTGGTTCAATCATATGGTGGTCATCTTCACTAATTCCTATTTGAAAGTAAACCCAAAGACAAAAGGACGTTTTAAATTAGGACTGCTTTGAGCCTTGTTCGGATATTATGCTTTAATTTCGGGACTATGTTTAAATTTTCAATCATCACTAATTCATTATAGATAAGCGTCCTATTGTAGAAAGTAGATTGCTTGGATCAAAAACCATGGAATCCTTCCATTCATAGGCACAACCCCAAACCCCTTCACATCTAATCATCCTCTTTGCTCTCGCAAAATCCCCATAACTCTCTTCCCAATTCCCTAATCAATATTCCCCTCATAGGCCCTCCACTCCTCCACAACGCTCTTATCCACCAACAAAAGCTTCCGAAAGCTGCAAATGCACCAAGGACTGCAGAAAGATAAAAAGGGGCGGGGAACGGGAGTTGCAGAGAGACTTGAAGTTGAAGTTGAACCTGGGGATTTGATAAATTGCAGAGAAATGTTGGGTACAAGAGCTATTGGGTGGGTTAAATGTGGTAAAGGAGAGCTTGCTAGCGCATTCAGGTTTTTATTTCCCTTTCATTTCTATGTTAGAGCATGAGGTAAAGTTTTTAGCCATTGGTTTCCACTTTATTTCGACTAACCCCTCATTCCAAATAGGTTTTGGGTAGAAAATCTGATCGTTGGTGTCTTCTTTATCCCACTTTTACTTCACCCATAGAGAAACAAATAGGCTCTAATTGTGAATATTCTACCACTTTTGTCACACAACCTCAGAGACTTCAATTAGATACTGGTCCCCGTGAATCAGTTCAAGAGTTCCTTCAACGTCTTTTTTTATGAGAGGGACGTTAGTGATATACCACATGCCCCATGGCAAGATGACCTCTCAAAGATAGTCAAATTAGAGATTGCTGATTTTTCTGGGCAATTTGATATGAGAGCCTTCCATGCATGGCTTACCTCAATTTAGGATTATTTCACTTAGTATCAGATAGAAGATCCTCAAGAAGTTTTTGTCAAGATTAAGCTCAAAGTCTTGCTAATTGGGTGGAAAAATATTTATGACCACAATAAAAATATGAGTTGCCCTCTTGTTACCCGATGGGAAGCAATGAAAGAAAGGTTGGAGGACAAATATCTGCCATCTGACTATATTGAATCATTGCAAAGAGAGCTCATCAATCTTTAACAAGACTCATGACCATAGATGAATACACTCACAAATTCTATGAGCTTTGCATCCGTTACAAAACTAATGAGACAAATCACATGATGGTCACCCATTGTTGGGAAAGGTTGTGCCCAGACATTAAGCATGAGATTGCATTGTATGACTTAGCCAATATTGATGAAATCTCTCGTAAGGTGAGGCGAGTAGTACAATAATTGCATCAATAGACTAGACGACGCTTTGGGACCTAAGCTGGGGAGTCTATATAGAAAGGGTCCTAATTCTAATTTCAATCGTGGTCGATAGCCAGGGTTCCGACCTCCTCTTGTGTAATGACCCAAAAATTTGGAGCTCTTCAGATTCTAAAGTCATTATTATGATTATAATAATAATAACTTTCATAAGGTAAATTCCAAGAGCAAGTCCAAGCGAAGATGAAAATTTAAATTTTCAATATTAAAGTCTTAACAAGTCTTTACATGTTCAACTAGAAAAAATAATAATAATAATAATAAATCTTAGAAGGTATTCCAAAATAGGGCTAGCCACATACAATAATTTAGGAAGTGCTTCGATCTCTCAATCAACAATGCATGCCAAATTCTATAGGTTGATCTCTGTCGTTCCTAGATCCCCCTATGAATGCATTACCTGTAGTGGGGCGAACCACTAGTCAGTATTACTGGTGAGTAGAATTTCTAAATCAAGAGAGAGCAATAAAAACTGACATGATAACCAAAATGTTACATTATAGTTGTTCTATCATATCACTTTCGTTTATCCATCCTCATCAGTGTATTGATAGAATCAATTCATCACACAAAGCTTCGAGATTCATATATTTCTTTGAAAAGAAAATTCATAGCTTTACCCCAAAGAATAAGTTCATAATCCTATTCAACAACATTGTTTAAGATTATCATAATGTAATTTCATAAGGGATTCATATTTTTGTTGTGACAAAACTGCCACCATCATCAACTCATAGTAATTGCTTGAATGAGGGAATTCATATTCGTGTCGTGACAAGACTGTCGCCCATCTTAATTCATAGGAGTTCCGATGTTCCCACAAAGGGAATTCATATTCTTGTCATGACAAGACTGTCACCTACAAAGGAATTCATATTCGTGTCGTGATCAAACTGTCACCCATCTTAATTCATAGTAGATGTTTTGAAATAAGGAATTCATATTCTTGTCGTGATCAGTTTGTCACCCATCTTAATTCATAGTAGACGTTTTGAAATAGGGAATTCATATTCTTGTCGTGATCTGTTTGTCACCCATCTTAATTCATAGTAGATGTTTTGAAATAAGGAATTCATATTCTTGTCGTGATCAAACTATCACCCCTCTTAATTCATAGTAGATGTTTTGAAATAAGGAATTCATATTCTTGTCGTGATCAGTCTGTCACCCATCTTAATTCATAGAAGTTCTCATATTTCTACAAAGGGAATTCATAATCTTGTCGTAACAAAACTGTCACCTTTCAACGTTCAAAGGTCGATCCAATACTAGCGTAAAAATAATCATAATTCTGATTTCAATTATAGTTCATTGGTTTTATCATAAGTACCATCACTTCTATTAGCCAATTCCACATATGTCATATTGAAATCTTGGCCCACTCTGAATCATATTTGATGTCTGTGGCATTGACCTTGTCTTGGAAATTCTTTTTAGTCATAGAGAGAATACTATACTCATATAATTAGAATTAATCACTTTGAGCAAGTACCACAGAGTCTCATATTAATTATTCATTCGACACATAGCTACAAAGGACAGTATTAAATCTAGATTAAGATTCAAAATTTGCACGTCATCATTTGTATAGTAAAAATAAAAATGAGACTGTAGCGATGGAAGTACCCACTATTTAATTTGGAACTAGTTATATTATGGTAGCTCATCTTATTCACACGATCTTATTTAATAAAAGAGGGAACTTCTTAACAATCCCTTACAACAGTGCAATATTAACATAATGTTTCACAGCTAAATATCCTTAGAAATGGAAAGCAGTCACTACTGTACATGTAACACTATACAATAGTACTAGTATTCCCATTTTCTCATAATATAGATCAATCCTAGGGATTCTTAGGAGCCCAAAGTCCTTTATAAAAATTCCTAAGTTTCTTTGATATGAAATTGTATAACAGTAACATAGTTCAAAGAAACACTTGTGACTGATTAAGAAAATAACAGTAGCTTAGTTGAAAGAGTACTTGTAACTGATTAAGAAAATAACAGTAGTTTAGTCCAAAGATTACTTGTGAATGATTAGGAAAATGTATAACAGTAGCTTAGTTCAAAGAGTACTTGTAATTGGGTAAGAAAATGTATAACAGTAGCTTAGTTCAAAAAGTACTTGTGATTGGGTGAGAAAACGTATAACAGTTAACTTAGTTCAAATGCACTTGTGACTGATATATCACAATAGCTTAGTTTTGAATTCCTTTAGTCAATAAAACATTATATTCTATGAAAGAAACAGTCCATAGGAAGTGTATCAATCATAGGATTCAATTGGCTAATCATCTTTACCAAAGAAAATGAATTTGAGCCTTTATTCCCCATTACAGATATGTCAACAATTTTATAAATACATTCATCCAGATCTGATGTTGTTATAATGTACTCTTCAATGGTTCAGATCAATGTTCAAATCAAAGAGGGACTTCATCCCTGTCGTCACCTATCATCTTCAAAGATGGAAATGCATCTTGTTCATCAAACATAGTCATGTTTAACAGGATTTTTGGATATCAGATTTGGCTCAAACTTAGAAGAATAGATTATGGAAGACTAATTACTTGACAGAATCACATTCTATTGAAGTTCTACTCACTTTGTGTAAGTGATGAGTGACCTCCAATCAGTCATCCAAGAGCCCCTTGCTGAAATTATTTTGCTTCAAATTTCAAACTTCAAAACATTAGACTTCTTCTCCTCTTCCATGAGAAAATGACCAAAAAAGAGAAAGAAGCTCTATCTATGGGCCCGTTTGTTAATTTAATTGGCGGAGTGAAGTGAGGTAAATGGCAATTTTAAAAGATAAAAAAATAAGAGGAGTTAAATCAATCCAATGATTAGATTTTGTTTTTTAGTGAAAAGAGAATGTAACTTTTTGACTTTTTGTGTTAAAAGTAAATATTTTTTGTTAGTTAGTGGGATGAAAAGGTAACTTTTTGACTTTTTTATGTAAAAAGGTAAAAGAATTTTTTTGAAATGTGGTATTTTGATTTGACTTTTTTTGGTCGTTATGTGGTGAAATGAAAGATGACTTTAACTTTACAATAAGGGGAAATTAACAAACAAGCCCTATAGAGTGTTGGACACCTATGAAAAGTCACATAGAAAGCACAACAGTCATGGCTTTTGGTGAAAAACAAAGAGTCTCAAGGAGAAGTCAAACAGTCATGGCTATTGGTGAAAAACAAAGAGTCACATGGAGAAGTCCAACAGTCATGGCTATTAGTGAAAAACAAGGAGTCTCTTTGGGAAAATAAATAGTCACATCTTAAGTGGATTTGGGTCTTATATCCAGACTTGAAAGTTTGACCCAACAACCTAGTGCAAATCATGAATTGGGCTGGTCGAATCTGGATTTTTTTCTAAGCCTAGTTGGCCCAGTAAAATAAAAATTCAGGGTTATGACATCTTGGCCAACCACAAAATCAAATTCCAAGGCAACAACAAGCTTTGCCGCTTGGCAACCCAAGTCCTCAACTGAATCAAAGATGGCAAGCAAATCAAAATAATGCTTGAGGATCGGCAAAAATAGCCAAGCGAGATATAGTGTGCCATTCTTATAAGTAACAAGGTCATTACGGCAAGGAGTGTCCACATAAGAATCTACATTGTGGAGGTGAGCCATATGAACATGAGCACTATGATGACCACATTGAGATGGAACAACCTAATATTGAACCACCACCTGAGCCAGAACTACCACTTGAAGTTGCAACTGCTAATGATCAAAGCCCGTTGCTTATCCATCATCTGTGCCTTTTAGTAGCAAATAGTACTGCGGATGATGATGATAATCAAGCTTCCATTTCCGGACAAGAGTAAGTTGAAAAGGTACATGTTGCACGATGTAGGCCAGACCCATGGTCGGATAGCCCTTTTGGCCCAATCCACAGGCCCAACATGATATCCATTTCGTTAGAAGTTTTAATACTTAAGAGTCTTCTTTAGAGAGTTGTGATTTATTAAAAAGTCTTTAAATTCAGAGTTTTATTTTATTTAAATTGTTAAGCAAGTTTAGTTATTTTTATTATTTAGGAAATCAAAGTTTTGCTAGGAAAAAGGATGTCCAGCCCTTCCTATAACTATGTCATCCCTCCATTAGGAGAGTAGTTCATTATTATTCAACAAAGACTGGCATCTTTAGTTGCTTTCTCTTCAATGGAAGAGTGTTTGTAAGTGTTGATTTCCGAGAGGAATTCGACCAATTTCCATTGGTGGAGTTGTTCCTCATTGGAATCCGTACAAGATTCGACAAACTCTTCCAAGGCTACATCATTGCAATGTCATTATTGATGGTGGCAATGCTGTGAATGTCACATCCAAAGAAGTAGTTGGTAAACTCCAATTGCCAACTATGAAGCACCCAAAACCTTATTGAGTTGCCTCGGTAGATGACTATTCTATTCCCGTCAACCGTCAATGCATTGTTCTACTAAAGCTTGGCTCATATGAAGATAATGTTAAGTGTGATGTTATTTCGATGAATGTTGCCCATGTATAATTCGGTCAATTGTGGTTATGGCGCCATAAAGTCATTACCGACAGCTATGGTTTCCTTATTATCAGCCGTAACAATTGAGGCCGCTACGCTATTTTGAAAATAGCGGTGCTACGGTTAAAGACCTTATAAAGCCAAGTAATTTTAATTTATAACACTATATATTAGCCTATTTCTAATGTTCCTTGGGAAGATATCAACATGCACTATGTATTAGGCTTGGCAAAGACTGCCAGAAAAGTTGATTCAATCTTCACTTTTGTGGATCACTTATTTAAAATGGCTCATTTTATTCCATGTAACAATACAGTGGATGCTTACGAGGTCACGTAATTGTTCTTCAAGGAGGTTGTCCGTTTTCATCGACTCCCAAAGACAATCGTCTCAAATCATGACATCAAGGTTATGAGTTGCTAGACTTTGTGGATGACAGTGAAGATAAAATTCCATTTTTCTACTACGTACCATCCTCAAACTGAGGGACAGACATAGGTAGTTAATAGAAGCCTTGGACAGCCGATATAATGTCTTATTCACGGCCATATTACCACATGGGATCAATTTTTACCCATGGCTGAATTTGCTTACAAAAGTTCAATCAATCGTTCTACAGGTATCTCTCCATTTGAAGCAGTCATAGGTGTTCGTCCACACTTTCCAATTGATCTTGTTCCATTACCTATTGAAGTGCGACCTAGTGCTAAAGCAGATAATTTCATTAAACGCATGCAGCAAATATATGAAGAAGTTTGACGCCATATCACCGCTAGCAATAAAAGTTACAAGGCTCATGCAGACAAACACCGTTTCCTCCAGTTTTCTAAAGGAGACATGGTTATGGTACTTATCCATCTGGACTGTCTACCACCAGGAGCAACTAAGAAATTACATCCACGCAATGTGGGCTGATTCAAAGTGTTGACGAAGCTTAGTTCCAAGGCCTACATGTTGGAATTACCATTAGATCTTGGTGCATCAATCCAACCTTCAATGTTGCGGACCTCATAGTCTACCTTGGTCATTCCAATGCTGAAGAGTATGAAGAACAAGCCATTGTCTTACCCACTCTTCCACCTACAGATTAAATTGTTAATGTTCTCAATGACCAGCTCGTCTCTATTCGTCGAGGAGGATTCTAGAAGTTTCTTGTTTGTTGGCAAAACCACCCGATCTCCGATGCTACATGGATTATTGCTACCTACTTCCAGCACCCGAATTCAAATCTTTATGAGCATTATCAAGCTATTAACTCAACGGAGTCGAGTTATGCTAAGCCGGGAAGAGTTGATGCAGAACAGACTAGGCCCAAGAAATCTACTGGAACCACACATTGACCTAAGGGTCAACCCGGTCCATTGGGTGTAGTCCATAGGCCCAATTGGCCGAGAGCTACTGCAGCACCTTCTATTTATATCCTATTTTTAATTGTTATTTCTTGTTTAATTAGAAGTAGGAAGTTTCCTATTTTATTTAGAAAGTCTTAGTTGCTAAGAAATAGGTATATTGCTCTATAAATAGTTGAGTCTTCCATTTTAGTTGTTTATGCTTTTACCAATCAATGAATTATGACTTTTCTCTCCAATTATGGTCTATTTCATGATTGTGATTGTGCCTTAGGGTTGGAATCCATTTTTGGATTCGATTAATCCCTTGGGAGATTGATCTAAATTACGATCGAGGATCCGGGGTTGCACCATCTATGACATAATGGCACGCGTGGAATAGTCTTACTTGGATGATATTTAAACAATTCTCTTTTACCTTCTAAAAAACTAACCTTCTAATTCCTATTTGAGATCTTGGATGGCCTTTTGAAGTTTATGAACTATAGATTGTGAAAGATAGAAGTATACTGGTTAGTGGATTTAAATTGACGTCTCATGCAGATCGTTGTAAAATGTGAGGGGCACATCTTTCATGTTGAGTTGAATCAACCATTTCCAAGAGGAAAATTTTCAAGATGGCCCCTAAGTTTTGGCATAATATTATAAAGGTTCAGTAAGTCCATAACATCAAAACTGAAGTTTACAAGGAAGCTTTCAAATAGTTTACGCCGTTTACTCACTAATTTCATCAATAATGGTGCTTAGTGAAGATGCAAATTTGATGTAAGTGCTCCTTATCTCTTTATGTATTTTCTAACTAAAGCCCAAATAATTGGGCTTTTCCTTTTTTCCCCCTAAATACATTTAATTGGACCATCCATTCTCCATCAATTGGGCCCCACTAGCATTGTCCAATATATCCTGGTCCATTTCCCACCTCGAACCAACCAACAATTCTCTTGTTTCCTATGAGAGATTGAAAACCCCTTCAAAGTAGGGTTTTTATTTTTATTTACCAATCCCAGCCTTCTAAACACCGAATCCAACTACCATTTCACAATAAATTAATGGTACATGCCCCACCTATCATTTCTAATCAAAACAAGTTCTACCTAGGCCTTAATCTTGACTAGAGCTTAAGAAAACCAAAAGCCTATGGTTCAAATTTAACCCAACTCAACTCTAATCTACCCCATTCATAACTTAAAAGTCTTTCATTCTACTTTTTCATCATCCACAAAAGAAAAAAAGAAAAAAAAAAAGAGAAGGACATTAGAAGACACAAGGATCAATGAATATCACTTTTGGATGCCATTTTTGCTAGGAAAATGAATGAAGCTTGAATGTGAATTGGAAGATGTGCAAAAGTGAAGGTATTGAGGTTGGTGCAGTACTAGCACAAAATTGGTCTCCTTCAGCGGCGGATGTTTTTTATTTTTATTTTGATAGTTGGAGAAGATGCTATGGTAAAACTATGAGTGATGTAATTAGAAATGAATGCATGCGGGAACATCTAGGGGTAAAATCAATTGATGATAATTAGGAATGAGTGCATACGGGAGCATTGAGGGGGAACATCAATAGATCGCTTGAGATGGATTGGATATGTCTAACGTAGGCCAATGATAGAGCAAATGAGGAAAAGCATCTCAATGCATGTTGATGGCCCCTTAGTGAAAAGGGTTAGGCCAAAGAGGATGTGTATTGAAGCCAGTAAGGAATAAGGATAGAGCTGAAAAGATGCTATTTGTGCAAGAATTTTTTTTTATTGTTTTGTTTTGTTTTTTCTTGATTGATAATCTATCTGAGAATTTGGCCCATGAATCATGATAGAGTGAAATGGGCCAAACATAATTGGGACTAGGATTTGATGATGATGATTTGTGAAGCACGGACACTTATATAGGGTGTTCGTGTCCAACACGAACACGGCCCGAACGCGGTCGGACACGTGTCCGACACCCCAAAAACGTGTCCTGTCTTTTTTTTTTTTTTAATTTTGAACATAGCTCGGACACGGGATAGACACGTCAGGGACACGTTGAGGACACGACATGGCTAAAATATCATAAAAATAGGCTAAAACTAATGTGCTTGGGTAAAAATTAGAAAAAAAAAAAGACAAAGGGGCTAAACGTAAATTTTTTTAATTGCAAACCCCTAGCCCATTGCTGCCCTAAGTCCTTCGGCTGCATTGGAAGAAAAAGAGGCACCGTATGAGAAAATAAGAAAAGAGATAGCATGCGTCTAGAAGGACCATGCACGTGAAGGAGAAAAAGAAGAAGAGGAGGAAGAAGAAGAAGTACAATCTGCATCTAGAAGAAGAAGAAGAAAAGGAGGATGAAAAGGAAGAAGAAAATGTACTGTTTGTTTTTTTTTTTCTTTTTTCTTGATTGCTGCTGCTGTTGGTTTTTTTTTTTTTTCCTAGAACTGTTGTGCTATTCTTCCATGTTGTTGCTGCTATTTTTTTTCTTTTTGCAGAGCTGCTGCTATTTTTTTTTTCGAAACCGTTGTTCTTCCATGTTGCTGTTGCTTTTTTTTTTCCAGAACAACTGTCTCTCTCTCATCTGTTTAATTTGTTTATATTATTTCTGTTTCCCATCTCTTCATATTTTTATATTATTACTTGTCCTTTCTTATTTTTATAATTTTGAAAACTTTTCAAAGTCTCTACTAGTTAACGGAACCTTTTGTAATGTTGTGGTTGGCTAGAAAACAGTAAAATGTTGCTGGCTTTAAATAAAGCCAACAGCCAATATCTGTTTAATTTTATGATTATATATAAAAGTATATATATTTATTATTTGCTGTGTCCTAGCCGTGTTCGTATCCTACCTTTTTAGGATTTGCAGTATTACTGTGTCTATGTCGTGTCGCATCTGTGTCCCATGTCCGTATCCGTGTCTCATAGATGATGATATGATACATTGGGAGAAGATAGTGTTAATTGTGTTTGCTTATTTTTTATTTGCATTAGATTAACGGCAAGGATATTTGAAATGTGTCTTAAAAACTTAGGAACATATTTTTTTATTATTGATTCATCAAACACATTTTTTATATTAGCCTGAACTTGAGGATTAATATGAAATTCTTCCTTTTTTTCCTTAAAATATATTGTTTTCCATGGTGATCAAGAATCTTATTGTTGTCATATTTAATAAAGCTAGCTATCCACATGGGAAATCACTGAAGATATTGTCTTGGTGAATTTTTTTTTATTATAAATTTATATAGTAGATTATAGTTGCCCCAAGTCAAGGGGTCGTTGATTGTAGTTGGTCCACTTAAGGGGATTTTACATGTAATCATTCTCTCATAGTATTACTCTTAATGATACCCTTCAGATATTGGCTGAGGTTTTTATCTTTCTATTGGCCGTAGAGTAGATCACGTGAAGCCTATAGCATCCATTGACATGCTTTTCATATAGAGGAGGTTTTGTTCTGATTTAGGGAAAAAAAAGGTAGTACATTTTAAATTTTTTGGCAGTTTTTTAATGATTCTCAGTGGTGTCACATGATTAATAGCAAAAATATAATAACCCTAGATGACTTGTATACAATTTGACGGAGTCTCAAGTTTCAGAATCACAACTATAATCATTATCAAAGCATTATCCCATTTTTCTGGGACTGTCTTTCTGAGTTCAAGAAGGGAATAAAGCATATTATTGTAAAAAAAAAAAGAGTCATGCATGCTTATTTGGTATTAGTTTAGTTATTTAGTTTAGTGTATCACTTATAATATGACATCTAAACAGTGGCTTTCCTATTAAAGTAAGTGCCAAATAAGGGCTGCAACAATGTTCTCTTCTATACTGCTCAACACGTAGAATATTATGTACTGAAACATGTTATTTTGCCATTGGAAGTTTCTTATTGTGTTCATTACAAGACATGGCTGTCGTGATGGTGAAATCAAAATTCCATGGATATTATCGTATGGTTAGCATCAGTTATCTCCTACTTCTCAGGATCCTATACAAGGGTGATGGCTTAAAAATCTGAATCATTCTTGTTGATGTTGTTACCATTTTTTTTTTTTTTTGGTTGACCTCTGCCCTGTTGCATGGTATTTGAATTAGTTGACTCACGAGTCACGGTGTTACAGGTTTGGGTTGTATTGAAACCTGGGTTCTTGGCCTTGCTGGAAGATCCTCTTGACGCCAAGCTTTTGGATATAATTGTTTTCGATGTACTGCCATATTCAGATGGAAACGGAGAAGGTCGAGTTTCTCTAGCCAAAGAGATCAAAGAAAAAAATCCTCTACGTTATGGATTTAAGGTCAGCTGTTTTCCTTCTTTAGTTGTGAAATTCCATATGTCAATGGTTTTATGTTTTAGATCCTGGTCTTAGAGGGATTTATTAATTTTTTATAGTGACTACGTGGCATTGCTTATCTCTCTGTTATCTGCACCAATTGATGCAAGCATACCATTGATAACATTAATGGTATGAACTCATATATATTGGATTCATTGTGTACCAACCAAGGTAGTTATCACCTCGGAATGAAGCACAAGGATATGGAAATCATGTTAAAACCAAGTATAATTTTTGTGAACCATTACACGATTACAGGAGCTATTTAATGAAGGCCTTTGTTATTATAATATTCTATCATCAATATTATGTTCATGTGTGTTATGTTCACTCAGCACTTGGCTAGTTGATTCAAATTGTACATGATAGGTATGCTTATTATAAATCTTGAATCATATGAATATGACTGCAATGCATATAGGAAATATTTAGTTTATTCCTATTTATATCATCATTAACAACATCCCATCTTAGCCTTTACACCATCAATATGGGTTGGCCTAATGTGACCTCTCATGTGAAAAAAAAATACCTTGACCATGCACCCTAATTTTCTAACATTACTGTGAGAGAGAGGGATAACTCTCTCTCTCTCTATATATATATATTTATATTTATATGTACATATATATACACCACATAGGTGTGATCGATTGCACGCCTTTCACTTGCGCTCTTCTGCACACCTTTGTGGGGCCCCTAGGAATCAATAGGAAGGTTGGGATGTCGAAAGATCTGGATGGTCCCTACATCTTGTAAATGCACTCCTATCAGGTCATCCTAACCCTTTGATCCATGGCCTACAAGTTTAACATTACATATATATATAATTGACAGTCAATCCAACAATCAGTCCTGTTCGATTGGCATTAAAAAAATGGGGATCAGGGAGTGTTGTGTGTGTCCCATTCGGATCGGTGATCAGGTGGCGTGCATCGTAAGACTCAAGAAAAAGTGTGCACTTGATCATCTCTCTCTCTATATATATATATATATCTCCCAACATGGTTGGGATATGGCTTTGATGATAATGATGATGCTGATGATGCTATATCTATCTATATATATACTTAAATAGAGATATAGATATAGATAGATAGATAGAAACCCAATCCCTTGCACACCCTTATCCTGCGCACCATAGGGGTTGTTACCTCATGGGTGATCAGGTGGGCCCTACTAGGAAGTGCACACCTGAGTTCAGTAGGATGGTTTGGACTAGATTTTGCAGAAAAGGTTTCTCCCCGGAGCCACCTCGAGTCCAAGTTATATACAGTTTTTTTTTTCTCCATGTGTGTGCAAGAAGTTAAAAACCATATGATTACTGTAACCTTCGTTTTAATGGCAGCCCGAACTAGTTTGTTTAATAATAGTTAGATGAAGCACCTCTTTTCATGTTTTTCACATTATCATTCCAAAGGGGAGCAAAGTTCAGATGAATGCCAAGTTCAGATGAATAATGTTCCCCTCTAGGCATATGGCATACTGTTCTTTTGCAAACCAGCACATGGGCCCCACCTGATACCAATGCAGATCTTCTATGCGTGCCATTTCAAGGTAGCTCTTGGGTGGCCTTGTGGGTGGGGTGGTTCATTTAATGGTTTATTTTCCACTTTCTAGAGAAATGGACACTGCAAGAAGTTGGCACTTTTGAAACATTGTCACGTGATTGGTCTCCTACTTCATAGAGAGAGGATTATGTTTAGCTGGCTAATAGGAGTCCCATGTATCGACTAAATACTTGCATTGTGCATAATAATCTCACTACCACTGAATATAGACTGTTAGCAGTTAGTTCAATACCACTCAAATGACTTGCTCCTCACCAAAATATCACCCAGATGTTATCCAGTTGGATATTCATCATGTAGTACATCACATTCTATGTTGGGTTTTGTAGATATCTAAATTAAAGTGAAATTTTTTGCTGACTTCAGGAATATCATCTGATGGATGATCATTTTATATGAGTGGTACATCCATGGTTGTCATTATTATAATTAATTAATGGAATATACTCAATGTTAACGATCATGATGTTTGAAGTTCTGTCTAACAAATACTTAAACATCTTGAAAGGTGTCTTGTGGGAATCGGACCATAAAATTAAGGGCCAGAACTAGTGCTAAAGTTAAGCAATGGGTTGCTGCTATTAATGATGCTGGTTTAAGGCCTCCAGAGGGCTGGTGTCATCCTCATCGGTTTGGCTCTTTTGCTCCACCTAGGGGTTTGACTGAAGATGGAAGTCAGGCTCAGTGGTTTGTTGATGGGAAAGCTGCATTTGACGCAATTGCTCTATCAATTGAAGAGGCAAAATCGGAGGTCCATTTCTTTATTGCTTAAAACATTGTTGGATGAAAACCCATATTGGTACGTCAAATCTCCATTTGTTTGGATCAAGTTAAATTCTGATATATTTGAAATTTCATTGCAGATATTTATTACTGATTGGTGGCTGTGCCCAGAACTGTATCTCCGTCGTCCTTTTCATCTTCATGGATCATGCCGACTTGATGCTCTTCTGGAAGCAAAAGCTAGGCAAGGTGTTCAGGTACTTTTTAGCTCTATTTACTTACGATTGTGCATGACTGATGTTATGCTTTCATTCTTTAGCTGCTTGGCATAGTGATGTAATGGAATATGGCCGATCTATGTTTGCTACCTTGTCTCTAAAGGTTTCAATAATGGAGATGCACGATGTGGGAAGTTGGTTAGTCGCATTGGTGGAAATATTTAATGTTTTCATATCAATTGTTAGAAAGAAATCAAGGGTCTAATTGTCACACCCCCAAAACTGAGCCGGATCCAAACCTAGGTCTAGGGGTGTGAGAATTAGGGCCAATTAAAATTTTTCTTACATAAAAAATACGGGTCCCAATTCCAAGTGGATTGAAGTCCTTCGTGAGGCTATGTTTGGTGATCAAGCAACCATAATCACACGTGGAACTAAAATCCATAGTCTGCGCAACTGGGTATCATATACTAACCATATAATAAATTTCAATAATAATAAAATCAAGTTCAAGTGCTTCGAAGCATAATAATTAAAGTTGTAATTCCAAGACAAATAAATTTAATGAATAAACTAATGGCCCAAATATGTCCTTACTCCGTAATCTAAAGTTTCAATCTCAGCACCAACACTAGGACACCTCAGATGATGTTATTGGCTCTCCACTCAACAACTTTGTTATCTGGCGGAATCTCCTGCGTCGCGTGACCCTCCGGTTTGGCATCAGTAACAAAACCTAGACACCAAAAGTAATGGGTCAAATTGACGTAATCTGGCAAGAGAGTAAACCACAAGCAATGATGTTAATTAATTTAATTAAAACATGTTTTACATTCTACCTCAAAACACACCAAATGCAAACCCAATGGCATGAATGCACAAAAATGGGTATTCCCGCAAATACGATATACCAAAAACAGGTATTCCCATAGATATAATATACAAAAACGGGTATTCTTGTAGATACAATATACAAAAATGGGCATTCCCGTAGATACAATATACCAAAAATGGGTATTCCCACAAATATAATATTCAAAAATGGGTATTTCCGCCGGATATAACAAATGCCCACTGTGTACTATATCCCACAGTACACGCTGTCCTAATGGCATACGACTACCTCCAACTGTAGTCAATTAAATATATGTATATAAATACATGCTAAAGACAAATGCATAATAAATCATGCCATGAAACCCTTAATTCACAAATCCAACCCATTATGAATTTAATTGCTTAGATTACTTAATTTAAAGGTGTATTATGATTATGTGTCATTTTAATTTCTCTGAGAATAAGCACTAATCCGCCTAATGGTCATAGTTAATTAAATATGCACATGGAGATCAACTTTCCTTCAAAATAGTAATGAGAGTCCACGATGCCAATATCCTACTTTTGGTGTCATCATGTGGTGCATCCCGGATCTCACATTCCCATTTCGAATGTAGTTCAAACCTCATGTGACATTCAACCAGCTTTTTTCAAAACAAAATCCATCTAATCCAATTATGTAAAGTTAACGTGTTTTGCAAATTGGGTAAAAGTATCGAGATTTCTAATCCAAACTAAACCAAATTATGATTAAAGGGAGAAGGAACAATTAGATTCCTAATCTTCATTGTTGTGTACAAAAAAACCTAATTATTTTTTATAAAACAAAGATCTAATTCCCGGATTTAGATTCAAAATCTAAACTCAAATTAAAATCTAAATTAGAATTCTAAATACATTCTGATTAAGATTTAATCACCCCAATTACATCTTAATTAAATTCTAATAATACTAAATAAAATATTAATCACAAGTAATTAAACCCCAATTATAGTTTTAAACAAACCTAATTAAAATTTTAATTGCACCTAATTAAGAATTAATTAATTCTAATCAAGTCACCATTAAACCTTAAACAATATTCTAATCCATTTATAATTAATATACTAGATCCTAATTAATATTTTAATCAAATTGGGCCCAACCCAATCGCGACCTGGCCCAGCCCAGCTGTAGCTGGGCCCAGTAGCACAGCTAGGCCCGGCTTGGTTGGCCAGGTAGTGGTGACTGTCATTCTTTTTTTTTAATAATACTTCTTTTATGTAAATCTTTATTTCAATTAAAATCAAATCCTTATTTTTAATCCATAATCAAGACATTAAACCAATCGAATAAATCATATGTAAAACATGTCATTCAACAAAACAACAAAAAATACATTTTTTACAGTTATCTACTTGCCTGGATTTCGATGCCAAAAGCAAATCTGAAGATAAAGCCTTAGTTTTCCCCGGAGAACTGCTAGGGCTTGGTTGCAAAGGAAAGGAAGAAGAAGAAGAATTGGGCGTATGAAGAAAAGATGATCGAAAACCTTCAGGGTTATATTATGTAAAGGTTTTTCTAAATTGGAAGGGCTCCTTGCTTTCTAGTGAGTTTTACAAAATTTCAGAAAAAGGCTTTTGGCTTAAAAGGGTCAAATAACTAAGGCTCAAGGCACAAGAATATTTAATCAACTCATCTCCAATGGGCCCTACACAAAACTACCATGCATGCAAGGATCCAAATATCTAAAATGGCCTATTAATCACCCATTTAACCCCTCTTAATCCGACTCAAACCCAACAAACTAATTCGACCCAAAATTAAAAATCTGAGGCTTGACATCTCATCCCCCTTAAAGGACATTTGGTCCTCTAAATGACTAATATACCTCAGGAAGAAGGTGCGAATACTGTCTCTTCACTTCGTTTCTGAGCTCCCACGTTGCTTCCTCTGGGCGATGATGACTCCATTGAACCTTCACACAATGGATGATGCGATTCCTCAACACGTGCTCTTTGGTGTCAACAATCCCCACTAGCTGCTCAGTGTAGGTCGTATCATCCTGCACTTGCAACGGTTCATACTGCAACATGTGCGAAGGGTTTGCTACATACTTCCTTAGCATAGAAACATGGAAGAAGTTATGAACACCTAATAGCTGTGGTGGTAGTGCTAACTGATAAGCCACCTCGTTGACCTTACTGATAATCTAAAACAGTCCCACATAGCTTTTGGAGAGTTTTCCTTTTCTGCCCAAACCGTAAAGTACCACATGTAGGTGACATCTTTAGAAACACATGATCACTAACCTCAAACTTCAGCTCTCTCCTCCTCTTATCTGCATAACTCTTTTGGCAACTGCGGGCAACCTTCAGCCTTTTCCAAATCTGTTTTACCTTGTCACTGGACTCTCCAACCACAGACAGTCCATGAAAACTACAAGCTCCAAAATTCAACCAAAATATGGGAGTTCAGCATCTTCTTTCGTATAAGGCTTCAAAAGGTGCCATGCCAATGTTAGAGTGATAACTTGTTGTACGTAAATTCACACAGAGCCAATCTTTTGTCCTAATTGGTCTTAAAATCTAAGACACACGCCCTTAACATATCCTCCAATATCTGGTTTGTACGCTCTGTCTGTTCATCTGTCTAGGGATGATAGGCTGTACTAAAACTCAACTTAGTTCTCAAGGCTTCCTGCAGTGATACCCAAAATCGAGATACGAACTTACTATCTCGGTTGGAGACAATAGAAACCGGTGCTCCATGCAATCTTACCACTTTCTTAATATACAAGTCTGCGATCTTCTCCATTTTCTGAGCCGTCTTAAACGGTACAAAGTGGGCTAACTTAGTCAAGTGGTCCACTATCACCCAAATCACATTAAAGCCCTTCCTGGTATTAGGCAATCCTGACACAGTATAGTAATGTGCTCCCACTTCCACTGAGGAAACTCCAACTCATGCAAAAGGCCTATGGGTCTTCTATAATCTGCCTTAATCTGCTGGCAAACCAAACATTTTCCAACAAATTATGCGATATCCTTTTTCATATTCTTCCACCAATAGTGATCCTTCAGATCTTGATACATCTTTATACCACCTAGATGAATAGTATATCGAGTATGGTGTGCCTCTACCATGATTTCATCCTTCAAGTCAGGAAAATTAGGTGCACAAATTCTGCCTTTATAATACAAAATATCATCTTCCAACTTAAAATCAAGCCTCTCATCCATGTGATCTTTGATTCTTGTTATCTCGAAGTCTAGTAACTGGTGTTCTTTGATTATCGGAAGTAATTCAAGTTCCCACGAGATTATACTAGCCAACACTGCCTGCCAACTGATAGATTGGAAATAAATATCCATATCTTCTAAACATCGAACCTAGAAGTATTTTGCAATCAATTTGCCAGTGAACGTTGCTTTTTAGTTAGAGCATCTACCACCACATTAGCCTTCCTGGATGGTACTTCAATCCAAATCATAATCCTCAATATGCTCTATCCATCTCCTCTGTCTCATGTTCAATTCACCCTACGTAAAGAGATACTGGAGGCTCTTATGATCTAATGCACTTCAAAAGTGGCTCCATAAAAATAATGTCTCCACATCTTCAAAGCGAAGACCACTGCTGCTAGCTCTAAGTCATAGGTTGCATACTTCCGTTCATACTCCTTTAACGTTTGGACCATATACTACCACCTTCCCATGTTGCATGAGGACACGACCAACTGTAACTCCGGATGCATCGGTGAAAATCAAAAAACTGTCACTACCTACAAGTAAGGTCAAAACTAGGGCCGTGGTGAATCTTCTTTTCAATTCCTGAAAACTCTGCTCAGAATCCTTATTCCACATAAAAGGAAGTTCCTTACGAGTCAATCTCGACAATGGGGCTGCTATTATTGAAAATCCTTTCATGAATCTGCGGTAATAACTTGCGAGGCCTAGGAAACTCCGAATCTCTGACACTGTTTTCGGCATTTCCCACTTTACCACTACTTCAATATTTGCTAGGTCTATTGCTAAACCTTCCTTAGAGATGATATGACCAATGAATCCTACATACTCTAACTAAAATTCACACTTACTTGCCTTAGCATACAATTGGTGTTCCCTCAATAGTTGCAATGAAGTGCGAAGAAGCTGAGCTTGCTCTTCCCGACTTTTTGAATATACAAGTACATCGTCGATAAATACCACCACAAATTGGTCCAAGTACTGTGCAAAAACCCTACTTATCATAGCCATAAAAGCTGCAAGCGCATTTGTTAACCCAAAAGACATCACCAAAAATTCATAGTGACCATATCTACCTCTGAAGGCAGTCTTTGGAATGTCCTAGTCTCATACCCGCAGGTGATGATATCCTAACCTTAGATCGATCTTTGAAAAATACTGAGCACTCTGCAATTGATCAAACAATTCATCGATTTTAGGTAAAGGGTACTTGTTCTTGATGGTCACTTGATTAAGTTGTCTATAATCAATACACATTCTCATAGAACCATCCTTCTTCTTGACAAATAACACTGGAGCCCCTCAAAGAGAGACACTCGGTCTAATAAAACCCTTGTTCAACAGCTCCTGCAATTGCTCCTTGAGTTCTCTCAAATCAGCTGGGGCCATCCTATAAGGGGCTTACGAGATCGGAGCTGTGGCCGGCACAAACTTAATTGTAAGGTCAATCTCACGGACCGGCGGCAATCCGAGAATGTCATCGGGAAAAACATCTAGAAACTCAGACACCATTGGTGTCTCCACTACCGATTTAGTCTGTTTATTCTCCGCGATAAACGCTATATACCCCTCAGAACCTTTCATCAACAACTTCTATCATATGAGTAACAACTTTCTTCTTAGATCCCACAAATTGCACCTCAATGCCATCATCAGCTATTAACTTAACAGTCCTAGCACGGCAGTCCATCACTGCATTATGAATAGCAAGCCAATTCATATAAAAAATGCCGTCAAAGTCATTCATCATCAACAGTATTAAATTAGCTTTTAATTCAACACCACTTATCACTAATTTGCAATCAGGGTAGTACTTCAAACAACTAAACTTTTTATCCACTGAGGTAGCCACAATTAAATCAAATGGCAGCTCAGCTACTCTAACACCAAATCTCCGAGGCAAAACTAAGGGAAATATAAGAATTGGTCGAGCCAGGATCATATAAAGCTTTAGCATGATTATCACAAACAGAAATAATACCTTCTACGATGTTCTCTATAGCATCAGCCTGTTCCTGAGTCATGGCATACACTTTGCCTGCCTGCTGGGGCCTTGGTTGCTGTCTGTTAGGCCCTTGAGGTCATTAGGGTCCTCTTGAGGTTAGGGCTGCTGGGGAGGTCGATACAACTGCATATGTTGCTATGGTGCTTGAGGTCGTGGCTACTGCAGAGGGACTGGTGCTATCTATTTCAACAGCTGTGTTTGAATAGGAGCTCCGTGTGTAGATGTCTGCCAATATTGTTGGCCTTTCTTCTTAGGGCAATCATTGACCTGATGTCTAGTGTCTCCACAGTGAAAACACCCTCCTATCTGCCTCTAACACTTAGATGTTGGATGGTTATTGCCACAAATGCCACAAGACTCCCTTTTTTGCCTCTTAAATTAGTGTTGTGGGGCCGGAGATGGAGCAACTTTCTGCTTGGGTTGGCTCTGAGGGCCCATGCGCCTAATCACCTCCTCGGATGATGCAGTCTGGGCTCCAGCAGTCCTTCTTCAAATTATATTAGGATTATTATTAGTAGATTTCTAATTAAATTTTTATTAGGAAAGTTTCCATTACTAGCGTAGGGTTTTCTTACTCATTAAATTTGTTTTTATTATATATATGGCATTGTAGAGAAGAGATTCTCAGATTTTGTTGATCAATAAAATTGGGTTTTCCCAGAGAGGTGTGTCCTCGTGTGTGTTGAAGTCATCTTAACGGTTCAAAGTGTCCTTGGACACGTGCTTAGGCACCTTCACGTAAGCCCTAACCCTTGGGCTGCAATAGATTGGTATCAGAGACCAAATCCGGTCGCTAGCACCATTTGTCGTTCCCGGACTTCGTCTCTCCATCCACTGTTCAACCCATCCTCTCCGTTGCTATCCCAGACAACCCAAAATCATACCACCCGAATCCCTCTCCATCTCAGATCCCATCTTTCTAGCCACCCCCTCCCTAATCCACGAAAATCCAGAAGCCGGCCCCCTTTTGAAAACCCACTCCACAGTCCTGAAACCCACACCCACAAAACCCTAATTCTTTCCCACCCCCGATCCTCATCAGGCAACTGTTGAGAGAGGAGCAGCAGCCAAAAGAAAAAAAAAAGAAGCAGACGCAGAGACGCTAAATCGAGAGACAGAGAGCAAGAGCAGCGTACCTGGTTTTTGATATGCCACCACAACCCGCTGCCGTTTGCCCTTTGTGGAAATCATCGCCACCATCTCTACCACCCAACGGTGCCGCTCAACGATCGCTGCCGACACTCTTCACGCATCGCTGCTGTCCACTGCTGCATAAGCTTCGCCGGAGCCGCACCTAGCTGCTGACGCCATCAGCCATCGCTGTACACTGCCTGTCATCGCCACCGACTGTCGTGCTATTTGCTAATCTCCGCAGATACCACAGGTGAAGCTGTTATTGTCCTCAAGGACGCTCCACCAACTGTTGAGCATAAGATGCCTACGTCCACGAGAAACCAATTTCCACTAGGTTTTCCTCCAATCTATGAAACCACAGCCTTAGAATCTCAGCCACTCTTTCAGCCTCTCTCTCTAGGGTTGCAGATTACATCATATATATAACCATTACATCCTTATCCCCCAAGAACTCTATCTCAAGAAAAAGGAAAGTCCTAACCTATTAGAAAACTGCTGTTTAACCAAATAGGAAATTCCTAATATAATTAGAGAAACCATCCTAGATACAGAACTCTATTATGGTTTGGACCCACATGGCCAACAATCTCCCCCTCCAGACCATAGGGAAGACGCCCTGAACCCCTTATTGGGAGTTCAGCCCTGCCAACTCTGAACACAGATCTAGCTTTCCCTTAGACACAACCTTGGTTATCATGTCCGAGGGATTCTTGTCCGAATGAATCTTTTCCAGCTTCATGAAATTCTTCTTGATCACCTCACGAATCCAATGGTACTTGATATCAATGTGCTTCATGCGACCATGATATGTAGCATTCTCACTGAAATCCATAGCACTCTGACTATCACAATAAACTACATATTCTTCTTGCTTCAAACCTAGTTCTTGAAGGAATCGCTTCAACCAAAGCATCTCTCTCCTTACTTCATTAACAACTATGTTTTCCGCTTTAGTTGTAGACTGTGCTGTACACTTCTGTAACTTCGATTGCCAGGAGATCGCTCCCCCTACGAAAGTAAACAAATAACCAGAAGTCGACAACCGATGATCAAGATCGCCTGCAAAATCAGCATCAGTATAACCTTCCATGACTGGTTTTGAGCCTCCGAAACACAAGCACACCTTGGAAATACCTCTCAAATACCTAAAGATCCACTTCACTGCTTCCCAATGCCCTTTTCCAGGATTTACGAGAAATCTACTCACTAAACTCACAGCATGAGCAATGTCTGGCCGTGTACAAACCATGGCATACATGAGACTCCCAACAGCAGAGGAGTAAGGAACACATGCCATCCGTTCCTTTTCATCATCTGTAGTAAGACACAAGCGCTTGCTTAGCTTGAAGTGACTGGCTAGAGGTATGCTAACTGGCTTAGCATTCTTCATGTTGAATCGCTCAAGAACTCGTTCAATATATTTCTCTTATGACAACCACAGCTGCTTGGAACTCCTATCACGACGTATTTGCATGCCCAGTATCATTCGTGCGGGACCCAAGTCTTTCATGTCAAACGACTTTGACATCTCCTCTTTTAACTTGCCAATCAACTTGCTATCATGTCCAACTATCAGCATATCATCTACATATAAAAGAACGATGATGAACCTGCCATCAATAAATCGACGAACATAGACACAATGATCTGCAGCTGTCCTCCGGTACCCATGAGTCAATATGAATGAATCAAATTTCTTGTACCACTGTCTCAGTGCTTGCTTCAGCCCGTATAGACTCTTCTTTAACTTACAAACCATCTGTTCATTTCCTTCTACCTCAAACCCCTCTGGCTGAGTCATATAGATCTCTTCTTTCAAGTCACCGTGAAGAAACGCGGTCTTCACATCCATCTGTTCAAGCTCAAGGTCCATGCTGGCGGCTAGACCCAAAACGATTCTAACATAAGTCATTTTCACAACAGGAGAGAAAACATCACTGAAGTCAATACCCTTCATCTGTGCGAAGCCTTTTACCACTAACCGTGCTTTGTGCTTCACCAGTTTCCCATTCTCATCCTTTTTCAGCTTGAACACCCATTTGTTTTTCAGAACATTCATATCTTTAGGAAGTTGCACCAACTCATATGTCTTGTTCTTCTTCAAAGAACTCATCTCATCCTGCATAGCCTTAATTCACTTATCTTTATCAGCATGAGTCATTGCTTCTCGAAAGCTCTCAGGCTCTCCCTCATCAGTAAGCAAAACATATTCGGATGCAGGATACCTAGTTGATGGTTGACGCTCTCGGGTAGGCCTCCTAACTTGAGGTTCCGTGGTTTCCAACCGAGGAGACTGCATCTCCCCCTGCTCAACACCCTCATCATCTGGCAACCCCTGTGCCTCATCACGATTTGGATAGTTTTGTCCACCTTCTCCACTTGTAGTCTACATCGGAGAAGGAGTCGGTTGAGATCAACCGCTCCATCAACTGACTCAGAAGACTTCTTAATCTTCTCAACATCTCCAAAGAACTGGTCTTCATGGAAAACCACATCCCTACTTCTGATAAGTTTCTTCTTTGCTGGATCCCATAATCTGTAGCCAAACTCATCTCCACCATAGCGAAGAAAGATGCAACTCACTGCCTTATCGTCCAACTTGGAACGCAGCTCCTTTGGTACATGCACAAATGCTTTACACCCAAACACCTTCAAGTGTGAATAGGAAACATTTTTACCTGTCCATCTTCTCTCTGGAAGATCATAATTCAAAGGAACTGAAAAAGATCTGTTAATCAGATAAACAACAGTCAGAACGGCTTTACCCCACAATCACTTAGGCAACCGTGCTAATCTTATCATGCATCTCATCTTCTCAAGAATAGTGCAGTTTATTCTCTCTGCTACACCATTGTGCTGTGGAGTACCGGGAACTGTCTTTTCATGTCGAATGTCATGCTTCAAGCAATAGCCTCTGAACTGGTTGGATGTGTACTCTCCCCCCATTATCTGTGCGGAAACACTTCAAAAGTTTACCTGTTTCTCTTTCAACCTTGACATGAAACTGTTAAAACATCTGGAACACTTGGTCTTTTGATTTCAACGGATAAACCCAGACTTTCCTGGATGCATCATCGATGAACGTGACAAAGAACTTATTGCCACCCAATGATTCTACCTCTATGGGACCACAAACATCAGAATATACCAAATCCAACACATTTGATTTCAATTTTGATGTCAAAGAGAAAGCAACCCTATGTTGTTTGCCATACAAACAATAATCATAAGAGTCAAGAGATATACCTTTGGAGCAATGAATTAAATCCTTCTTTACCAATATCTGCAGGCCTTTCTCACTCATATGACTAAGCCTCTTATGCCACAGATTCAGAGAGGAATTGTCTTGAACTGCATTCAACGCATCTTTGCACAGCTTTACTTGTGTTTTATAAAGAGTATTACCCGTTGTCCCTCTCGCAATAACGAGAGACCCGTTAGTGAGCTTCCATCTGCTATTTCCGAAGTAATTCTCATAACATGCACAATCCAATGCAGTCCCGGAAATTAGATTCAACTGCAAATCAGGAACATGTCGCATATCTTTCAGCGTCATTGTGCAACCAATATCGGTTTTAATGCAGACATCACCGATACTAACAATCTCTGAACGACTCATGTTGCCCATCTTTACAGTACCAAAGTCACCTGCTTTGTACGTCGTGAACATCTCCCTGCAGGGAGTAGCATGGTAGGATGCTGCTGTGTCAACAACCCACTCAACCTGACCATCTACAACACTCAAACACTTATCATCATCGCCGGCGAACACCACTACATCCTGTTCCAAAGTAGCTGTCGTGTTAAATAATCAATGCAGATACCACAGGTGAAGCTCTTATTGTCTTCAAGGACGCTCCACCAATTGCTGAGCATAAGTGGTTGCGAAAAAATGTTTTTCGTTCCGCAGGAATGATTCAGGGACAACATTGCACAGTTGTTATTGATGGCGGAAGCTGTGAAAATCTCATCTCCTAAGCTCTTGTTGATCGCCTCCAATTAAAAGTTTATAAGCATAACTATCCTTATTTTGTCAAGTAGCTAATGAATGGTGATCAAGCGTATGTTCGACATTCTTGCAAAGTTACTTTTGCCATTGGTGATATTTACAAAGATACTATTTGGTGTGATGTGATACCTATGGATAGTGGTGATATCTTATTGGGTCGTCTTTGGATGTATGACAAAAATAGAACTCATGGTATGCGTGACAACACCTATACGGCATGGTGGACAACGGATTACACTTCATCCCGAGAAACCACAACTGCCGAAGAAGAATTCTTGGAAAGTTGCCACAAAGGAAGTCGTTCATGTTCACCACATTTACAGAGGCAATCCGAAGCAGAATCAAGTTCGAGGACGAACTCTTCTTTCAACCCGGAGAGGATGATGCAGTCTAGGCCCCCGCAGTCCTTCAAATTGCCCCAGCAGTCCTTCTTCAAATTAGATTAGGATTATTATTGATAGATTTCTAATTAAATTTTTATTAGGAAAGTTTCCATTACTAGCGTAGGGTTTTCTTGCTCATTAAGTTTGCTTTTATTATATATATGGCATTGTAGAGAAGAGATTCTTAGATTTTGTTGATTAATAGAATTGGGTTTTCCCAGAGAGGTGTGTCCTCGTGTGTGTTGAAGTCATCTTGACGGTTCGAAATGTCCTTGGACACGTGCTTAGGCACCTCCATGCAAGCCCTAACCCTTGGGCTGCATCATCGGCCCAGTATGCCTCATCCAAATATTCCTGGTTGGCGTTCAGAACTTGTGACTTGGCATGAAGTAGTACATCTGGTCGAAGGCCATCAAGGAACCGTCGAATCCACTCGCTTTCTAGAGTGATGAGAGTTGGTGTGAAACGAGAGAGACGGCTAAACTGCAGTTCATATTCCTTGACGGATAAGGTACCTTGCTTCAATCTGTCAAACTCTATTCGCTTCTGAATGCGAATATTGTCTAGTACATACTTTTCACGGAAATGGTTACAAAAGGTAGTCCAAGCTACTTCCTCAGTTATTACATCATATGCTTCTTTAAAAGTGGACCACTACCTGTCAGCTACATCCCGGAACATTGAAAGCTACCAACTTAACCTTCTGTACCCCTGTGCAGATTAGGTTCTCAAATATCTTTTCAACCTGGGTGAGAAATTCTTCGGCTACCATTGGATCTTCACTTCCGTTGAACTCCAGCGGACCCCTCTTTTTAAACTTTTCAAAAATATCATTTGGATCCTGGGGTCTAAGGGTAATAACAACCTGAGGTTGCCTAATCCTTTGCAAAGCCTCAAGTACACTAGTCTGAAATGCTGCCTGATCCGCTACTTGAGGCCGTACCACAAACGTTGGTTGTGGCATTATTGGTGGCTGAGTTGCATGCATCGCTTGAGGTGGATTCATCCTTTGCACAACTACCAACAACTATGCTATCTGCTGACCCTGACATTGCTGATGGGCTAACATAGTCTGAAGCAAAGCTGTATCGGATCATTAGCTGTATCGCTAGGCTCACCCAACTTCAAATTGGACGGGTTGGCTTTTGTTTTCCTTGTCTTAGGTACCATGTCTGCAAAACAACCAATTGTTAGAAACTAAACGACCTCAACTGCGGAAGCTAAACATACCGATGCAAACTTTAGACATTATCAAAAATTGTACGCAAAGATTATATGTGTCTACACTTAACGTTCGTACTTAAATTTTTCTAATCCTCACATCGGACCTACGTTCTAGCATCTTTTGAACTTCTAGAACTTGACCACTCTGATACCATCTGTCACACCCTCAAAATTGAGCCGGATCCAAACGCAGTTTAGGGGCGTGGGAATTAGGGCCAATTAAAATTTTTCTTACATAGACAATACGGGCCCCAATTCTGGGTGGATCAAAATCCTTCGTAAGGCTATGTTTGGTGATCAAGCAGCCATAATCACACACAGAATTGAAATCCCCAATCTGCGCAGCTGAGTATCATATACCAATCATACAAGAAATGTCAATAATAATAATATGAGGTCAAGTGCTTTGAAGCATAATAATTAAATTTGTAATTCCAAAACAAATAAACTTAATGAATAAACTAATGGCCGAACATGGCCTTACTACGTAATCTAATGTTTCGATCTCAACACCAACACTAGGATGCCTCAGACGATGTCATTGGCGCTCCTCTCAACAATTTCACCATCTGGCGGAATCTCTTGCGTCGCCTGACCTTTCGGTTGGACACCGGTGACGGAACCTAGGCACCAAAAGTAGGGGGTCAGATTGACATAATCTAGCAAAATGGTAAACTGCAAGTAATGACGTTAATCAATTTAATTAAAACATATTTTACATTTTTCCCCAAAACACACCGAATGCAAATCCAATGGTATAAATGCACAAAACGGGTATTCCCACAAATAAAATTTACCAAAAATAGAAATTCTTGCAGATATAATATACAAAAAGGGTATTCCCGCCTATGATACCCGGATACTTATAGAAGCCCAGCGTATCCATATCGGACCGATATGATACTTATACCAGTACCCGATACTGCACCGATACTTATGGGGTATAAGTTTAGTATATCCTACTTAGCAAGTCCACTATTTTATTTATTTCTTTAAGTTTTCTTACTTTTCAACATGGAAAATGTTAGAATTGAACATAAATAATGATAATTTCATTAATTAAGACGTAATTTAAAGGAAAATTTAGGACATCCGTATCCATATCCGTGTCCTAAATTTTACAAAGTGCAAAGTCGTATCCCCGATCCTCGTATCCGTGTTCATACCCATATTCGTATCTGGGCATCATAGATTTCCGCAGATAAAATATACAAAAAACCAGTATTCTTGCAGATACAATGTACCAAAAACGGGTATTCCCACAGATATAATATACAAAAATCGGTATTCGCGCCAAATATAACAAATGGCACCGCTGTGTACTATATCCCACAGTACACATTGTCCCGATGGCGTATGACCACCTCCAACTGCAGTCAGTCAAATATATGTATATAAATACATACTAAATGCAAATGCATAATGAATCTTGCCATGAAACCCTTAATTCACAAACCCAACCCATTATCAATTTGAGTACTTAGATTACTTAATTTAAAGGCGTATTATGATCATGTGTCATTTTAATTTCTTGAGGATAAGCACTAATCCACCTAATGGTCATAATTAATTAAATATGCACATGGGGACCAATCTTCCTTCAAAATAGTAATAAGAGTCCATGATGCCAATATGTTACTTTTGGTGTCTATCATGTGATGCATCCCGAATCTCACATTCCTATTTTGAATCCGATCCAACCCTCATGTGACATTCAACCAGCTTTTCTTAAAACAAAACCCATCTAATCCAATTATGTATAGTTAAGGTGTTTTACCAATTGGGTAAAAGTATCCAGATTTCTAATCCAAACTAAACTAAATTATGATTAAAGGGAGAGGGAACAATTAGATTCCTAATCTTCATTGTTGTGTACAAAAACACCTAATTATTTTATATAAAACAAAAGATCTAATTCCCAGATTTAGATTTGAAATCTAAACTCAAATTAAAATCCAAATTAGGATTCCAAATACATTCTGATTAAGATTTAATCACCCCCAATTACATCTTAATTAAATTCTAATAAAACGAAATAAAATATTAATCACGAGTAATTAAAACCCAATTATAGTTATAAACAAACCTAATTAAAATTCTAATCACACCTAATTAAGAATTAATTAATTCTAATCAAGTCACCATTAAACCTTAAACAATATTCTAATCCATTTATAATTAATATACTAGATCCTAATTAATACTTTTAATCAAAATGGGCCCAACCAATCTTGACCCGGCCCACAGTTGGGCCCAGCAGCAGCCCGGCCAGGGCGCTGCCCAGCCCAGCCTCTGCCAAGCCCGGCCTGGCTGGCCAGGCAGCAGCGACTATCATTCTTTTTTTTTTAATAATATTTCTTTTATGCAAATCTTTATTTCAATTAAAATCAAATCCTTATTTTTAATCCATAATCAAGACATTAAACCAATCAAATAAATCATATGTAAAACATGCCATTCAACAAAACAACCAAAAAGACATTATTTACAGTTATCCACTTGCCTGAATTTCGATGCCAGAAGTAGATCTGAAGATCAAACCTTAGTTTCCCCTGGAGAACTGCTAAAGCTTGGTTGCAGAGGAATGGAAGAAGAAGAAGAATTGGGCGTATGAAGAAAAGATGATCAAAAGCCTTTAAGGGTTATTTTATATAAAGGTTTTTCTAAATTACAAGGAAAGGCTATGTGCTTTTTAGTGAGTTTTACAAAATTTCAGAAACGGGCTTTTGGCTTGAAAAGGTCAAATAACTCAGGCCTAAGGCCCAAGAATGTTTAATCAACCCATCTCCAATGGGCTCTATGCAAAACTACCATGCATGCAAGGATCTAAATCTCTAAAATGACCTATTAATCACCCATCTAACCCCTCTCAACCCGACTCAAACCCGACAAACCGATTTGAACCAGAACTAAAAATCGGGGGCCTGACACTAATTCCTTGAGAGTATATGTTAATACTGATTATTAGTCTCGAACTTCTAGTGAACTAAGTCTTTCATTGTCCTTTTCAGGTAAACCAGGGTTGATGTTTATAAAGCTTGCTTAAATAGCAGGCAATTTCAAACTTCATCTGTTTTTTTACTGAATCATTTAGAAAGAAATGTTTGTAGGATCTATGTGGGATTTACATTTGTGCTTCCCTCCTTTTTAGTGAATTGCTTTTGGAAGTTATTAAGAAAAATGTCTTTCTATGGCTAAGGGTTATGAGTTGAACTCTTGATGGAAGCCTACCTAATTGGACCTGTCTACAACCCAAGGGGTGGGCAGTCACCAAAGGATCAACAGCACTTTGGTTTTCCAATACACTGCAAAGAGAGACTAGCAATAAGATAGATGGGAATCAGCACAAATATACAATGTAATTGACACATACACCAAAGACCATGGAGAACCACATGATCAATCCTAAGATGCATCTCACATCTCTTAAGGGGCTGTTGTACGAGGAAGAAATCAAGCCAAAAGGTGCTGGCTGTCCACCTATTGTTACTTTTACTGCAATCTGCAAGCTAGTGAAGCCCAAGAATGAATCCAGGCTGTACATCTGTCAATAAACAACACTAAGATGTTCTAATCCTGTTACTCATTATAAATAAAAGGGAAATTACTGTACTACCTACCCAAAGTATTTAGTGTTCACTTAAAAGGATTAAGAAAGTAACCAAATGCAGCAGTGGGCCGGTCGGTCTTGCAAGTTCTTGCATAACATGGACCCAGTAAGTCCCATAGGGGCCTGTTGTGTTCAGTATGGGCTTGGCATAAACTAGGATGTGCACCTAGGTTAGGCACAGCCAGATCTGTTCAATAAATACTTCCAAGCCCTTGGACCTGGTGTGGGCTTGGTTTCGTTACCTCTCCCTCATGTTGAAATACTTGGGAGTTGGGACACATGCTCTTCCAGGGACCAGTATCTTGTTCATGTATTTTCTCCTATTTAGGTTAGTGTAACAGCATTAGAAAGAGTCCGAAGCAATTCCAAAATGGCCTACCCTTCTACTTTGTTTGACTTCTTAATGCCAACATACTTGTAAAACATAAAGATTGCTATTCTACTGTTGTGAAGAACAAATACAATACTTGCTCGATGGGGTTTCCTTATAGCTGCCCCCTCCACATTGAACTTCAGTGACCCACAATGTGATAAAGATCAAGCCTGGTTTAACCTCGACCTGGCCACACTTCATGCAAGCTCCCTAACTATGAATGATGTCATCTAACGAAAATAATAGAATCAACAAATGTTGCCTTACCCCTTACAAACTTGTCATTCCTCTCCTTACAAACAGGTCAAAAAAATTGCAAACGTAATACTCCACATCAACAATCCACAGCTGTGAAAGGACCTGATGTAGGCTAGATCTTGCATTAATGGGCCACATTGATGGGCCCATTTGATCCATGATCCATCCAAGATCAAAGATCCCTATCCCTAATTAGATAGTTCCTAATTATTAGGTTTATTTCTTAATTTATGTTGGATTGATATTAAGTAATTGCTTAATAGGATTTAGTAATTGCTTAATTTATTTTACTAAGCTTTGGCTATTTAGAAACAATCACTCCTATATATAGAGAGGAGTCTTCCATAGTAATTCTAATACTTATTTCCAATTAATCAAAATTTATTTGAGATTTATCTCTGTTATGGTATTTTTCCTCTTGTGAAGGTGCCATAGGGGTTAGAATCTATCTCTGGATTCGATCAATCCTTCGGAAGATTGATTTACACTTGATTGGAGATCTGAGGGTGTGCCAAATTGGTATCAGAGACGACCTAGTCGCCGGGAAGATGTCCGTCGATCTCAAAGTTTATCATCCTTCCATCTATCATCATCATCGTCACCATATTCCCATCCAAACCATATCACCAAATCCCATCTCTCCAATCCCACCTTTGTACCTTCTTCAAAATCACCTAACACCAACAGCCCCAAACCCTTTGGGAGTTCACCCTAAACCACACCAGCCCATAACTGTGGCCCTAGACCCTTCAAAAACCTAATCCCGACCCACTACCTCTCAACCAAACCCAACCAAACCTATGCAAAACCCAATCTCGAACAATACCTAACCCTTCCCTTCCCCAAATCCAAACCCAAATCCCTAATCTAGCTACTCAGAAGCCGTCCCAATTGGCGTAGCCTTCATCCAAGACCCCCAACACTCCCTAATGCCACTGAACCACTTCTAACACCCTAATTGACACTGTCTGAAACCCCAGTCCCAATTCGAAGCCTCTCTGCCACCATCCAACTCACCTTCAACCCTTAAAATTATCGTTAGCACCAATTACTCAACTCCCAAACCACCAAAACGCATTCATGTACATCTTCCGTTGTCCCAAACCTCAAATCCCCTCTATCAGCTAATCCTACTAAAACCCAACCCTTCCTAAAACCCCCACTAACCCTAAACCAACCCAGTCACATACCCAAAACCACTTCCGCAAGTTATCCTGCTGTCAATCAACCCAACCTCAACTCCCCAACCCTCTATGCCTTTCAACCATGGTTCAAAATATCGGCCGATACTGGTTTATATCAGCCAATACAAACTGGTATTGGCCCATACCGGTCCGATATCGGCCTGCGTGTCGGTCACGGCCTCGTATTGGCAAAAAACCCCCATATTATCAGGATTTATCGGCCGATATTTCAAAATATCGGTATTTACTGATATATCGGCCGGTATTTTCAAAATATCGGCCGACAATATTTAAATTTTTTTCATTTTTTCTTTTGTACTAATTTTCTCCTCCTTCCAACTATATTAAATGCTACTCTTCTTTTTCAACAACGATTTCACTTTTAAGCAATCAAAACATTTTATATTTTATGAATTACATTTGAAAAAATCATATATAATTCTACCAATGTCATTATTATGATTTTTTTATTTTGTAACTTTTCTGAAGGTCTATTTAGAAATAGCTCAGAAATAAGGATTGCATGTTATTTTTGTTATTGATATATTTCATTTTGTTTTATTTACACATATTGAGGATAGATCTATAATTGGGATTTCAAGAATTAGGGTTTTTGATGAAATTTTATAGATATTTAAAAAATAGTTACTGAAATTTGTTTGGAGAGTGTTTAAAATGTTTGTGGCCTTTTAGTTTGGCATATATTTATTAAGTAATGAGTAAAAACTTCAATTTCTTAAATTTGACACTAATAGATAACTCATAAGTCAAAATTATGATTGCATGTCATAAAACTTGTGAGATTTCAATTTATTTTAGTATAAACATGTACATGTATTTAATTATAAATAAATTTACATAATTTCAAAGAAAACAGCGATACCAAGTGCTATGACTTAGGGGGACCGATATTTTGATTTGTAGGCGTTGCTAATGGAGAAAATAATTGTTTTCTAGCATTTTACAATATTTTAGATTTTTTGGAAAATTTTTCAAAGTTTTTTGAGGTAAATTTTCACACCGCGACAACCGCAATGGACCGCGACCGATACCGATACCGTATCGGTTTTTTGAGTCGACCGATACCACGATTTTTAACCATGCTTTCAACCAAAACCCTACCACTCCAAAACCCAACCATTGTTTACCCCTCTCGAGTCTCGACCCCACCACCATCGTCCTGAGACTCCCACACCAATCTCCAACCTATCATTGGCCGATCGAACCCAGTCGACCTCCCATCTCCCTTGACTCTTTGTTTTCTATCCTCAGCCCTAGCAGGGAAAAAGAGAGAGAGGGGGGGCCTACCTGGCCTTAGCATCGCACCATCGCAGCAACCTCTCCATTCCTTTCTCTCGTTGCAGCCAACAAATAAGTCCTTAAAGACTTTATCCTCTTTCTTTAACTTTGTCTACACAGAATCTACACAGAACCCGAGACGAAGAAAAGGAGATTTCTCCCACGTGCTTAGTTTTTTTCTTTTGGGCCAAAGTCTACTAAGTTCACTTAGGCAACAACTTTGGCCCTGACTTGACCTAATTTGATTTGAACCAAAGTCCAGTTGAACCTACATCTAAGTCGACCTGACCCAAATCCTGACCAAAAATAAAAAAAAGACATTTTGACCCAATCCACAAGGGGTCAAGCCAAGCCTTGCCTAGCCAAACGTAAAAAGTTTGAGTTAAATTTGTTTTCTTTGCAGCCAAATCATCATAAGAATTTTTTGACACTCAATTGAAGTTTAAAGATTTATGCATCAATACAAATACGAAGACAGGTATTTTGACAATGAACTCTACTTTGAGCAATTTCTGAATTTGAAACAAGAATAGTTAATGGTTAATGAATATACCGCCAATTTCGAGACTTGCGAGATACTCTGTGAAATATAGGAGACTGAGACACATTATTTAGGTCGCTATATCGGAGGCTTGAGACCAGACATCTTGGAGAATATGAATTGTTGCAACGCTAGTTAAGAGGCATACTTAGAAGCCTTTCGTATTAAACATAGACTTAGACAGTCTCGCATGCGACAATGTGCATCTCAACAAAGACCAAGAGCACATATTGTGGAAAAATTTTTTGCCGGAGAAGATAATCCGACACTTGTCATTCGCCACCTCCTCAACACAAATGAGAAGAAAGAAGAAAAATGTAGACAAGCCAAGAAATTCCACATGTGGGTGAGAGTCAAAGACAGAGCAGTTGTTGGCTGTCCTCCATATAAAAAGTACATCAAAATTCGAATGTACTTTTATATGGAGGAAAAGAATGCGTGAAGTTTCAAAGCCATGTATAGATGCTAAAAATCAGAAGAAAAGACATAAGCTTGTGTGATTGATTTTCAACCCGGTAGGACTTTTGCCTCACTTTGTGGTTGAATTCTTACCGGCATTCTCAAATTAGCAAACTCGTCGGAGTCGAGTTTTTCCAAGTTGAGGAGGGCTGATGCAGGATAGATCCAAGATCCGGCTCGACATTGATGGGACCCACTTGATCAATGATCTGTCCAAGATCATATATCCCTATCCTTAATTAAATAGTTCCTAATTATTTGGCTTAGTTTTTATTTTATGTTGGATAAATATTTAGTAATTGCTTAATTTATTTAAGTAAGCTTTGGTTATTTAGAAATAGTCACTCCTATATATAGAGAGGAGTCTTCCATTGTAATGCTAATCCTTATTTCCAATTAGTCAAATTTTATTTGAGATTTACCTCTATTATAGTGTTTTTCCTCTTGTGAGAGTTCCGTAGAGGCTGGAATCCATCTCTGGATTCGATCAATCTTCCTGGAGATTGATATACTCTCGATCGGAGCTTTTTCTTGGATCAACCAAATCGAACAAGGAGCTAGGATGACACCATGACAAACCACGCTTCTAAAAAGCTATTCCCAAGTTGTGCGGCAAAATCAAATTAAAATCAATGTAGGAAAAAATTATTGTTTGTCACCCCCTCCTTCCTACGTAAGGAACTGCCCACAACATTTTACGAAGAGGTACCTCATTTTTGGTGATTCACTGTAGAAACCATGCCAGCTGCCATCAACCAACAGAATGCCTCCACTGGAAGTGGAGCCAAACTGAACCACACCTGTGCCACTTGAGGAGTGATGAGGCAAAGATCCTTCCAAAACCATATAGAAGGATCTAGTAGAAAACTTCCCCAAGGGTGAAAGCCTCCAAGTAGGAGAATCCTTATCATATCAGCTTCCTTTTAATTAAAGCAACATATTTTTGTAATAGTATTTCATCATTAATATTTCTTGCCTATTGGAGAAGATCACAAAAAAGTAATTTTGATAGAGTAGAAATGTGAAACATTCCTAAAAAAATATTCAAAGGTAAAAGATATTTTATGCATCTTGATGCAGTTTTTGCAGGCTTTGTCGATGTTTTTGCAGGCTTCGTCCAAAACCATACCAAATGCTATAGTTAGTAGGGAATCATGTTTTATAGATTCAACTAATTATCTATGAGGATCTTTTACGCTGCATCCCAATGAGTGAATTTCTCTGACACTTGGAATAAAAAAATCCAAACTCTTTTTGGGTGTATCATATGTGAAAACTCATCTATGATTTCGATGTCAAAGTGTACACCCATAATCAGTTTCTCTCATATAAAGAATGATGCATGGCAAATCTGCATCTAGTTTGTTTTTTTTTTTTTCTCTCTGTCTCTTTAGTCAGTTTTAGAAACCACGTGCTGCTAGAGTCTTTGGTAAATAATCCGAGAATGTATGTATTATATGCTTAGCTGGTATATTCAAGAATGATGCAAGAATAACTTATCAGTTTACATGAAAAAGAATATCAGCCCATCGGGTAGAATAAATACTATCTCTTGGTTGAACTTTGTTAAAGCCATTAGGTCCTTCATTTTGTTAAGACTCTCTCCTACTGCTTCTTGTTTCTATAATCATCATATGTTGGCTTTTAGATCTTACACTATGCATATCTGGTTGAAAATACAGTTATTTCTTATATATTTTTGCTCGACTGTGAATTGTCTACTTGCATTTGAATGATTTTCAATCATGATGTCATTGAATATCCCTTCCTTAACTGAACTAGAGCTTCTTGAATTGCAAGTTTGCTTTTCTATGTCATTATTTGATGAACAATAATATGCAGATTTACATCCTTCTTTACAAAGAAGTTGCTATTGCTTTGAAAATCAACAGTGTATACAGTAAGCGAAGACTTCTTAACATTCATGAGAATGTGAGAGTTCTACGTTATCCTGATCATTTCTCAACTGGAGTTTATCTATGGTATGCAATTTTGTACTTTAATCAGCTTGAAATTCTTTCTCTGTCTCTCTTGTAGGACAGTGTTAATGATGGAGTTTTCTGGTTATTATATAGGTCCCATCATGAAAAAATTGTGATTGTTGATCATCGGGTTTGCTTCATTGGAGGCTTGGATTTATGTTTTGGCCGATATGATACCTTTGAACACAAGGTTGGTGATTACCCCCCATTGGTATGGCCCGGAAAGGACTACTACAACCCCAGGTAAGTTAATTTTATTCTAGAGGTCTCCTACTGGAGAACCAAGAGGCTGTAATTACTGAATTATGGTTAGGATGCTACGACAAATGTCTATGTTGGCTCTAGTTTTTGAGATGCCTTTTAATTTCTCGAAACTGTAGGGAATCTGAACCAAATTCCTGGGAAGATACAATGAAAGATGAACTGGATCGTGAAAAATATCCCCGCATGCCTTGGCATGATGTCCACTGTGCTCTTTGGGGACCACCTTGTCGGGATGTTGCAAGGCACTTTGTTCAGCGATGGAACTATGCGAAGGTTGGTTCAGTATATCCTTTCAATCAGCTTGCTTTTAAAAGATTTATAAATATGTTGTTCTATACATGGACACAGGGATCCAAGATCGACCTACACATCATGATATAAACATATTACAAGAAATTTAGTTGTGATTCGTTGTTTTCACTGTTCTCATCATCAGCATTATCATTGAAGCCTCATCCCGTCCATTTGGTTTCAGCGTTAGTGAGTTCCACTTTTCTATTCAACCTGTTTGGATCCTCTCTTTTTTTTTTCTTTCACTCCAGTCAACATGCCTTTCCTCACTACTAAACTTAAGGCCCACTGCTTTCCCTCTTTTCCTTGTTTCTTGAGCATGTATCCTTCATGACAATTATGAAGCATAATCCACATATGGAAACAAAGATTAAGCCAATCAGAATTTCTTTAATGGCCATATCAATGGGCTCAGACATTGGAAAGAGTCCTGACAGGATTGCTCCCCTTTACCCCTCTCTTACAAGAAGAGTTTTTTGGTTGTGTAGGTTAAAGTTAATTGCTTTTAGATTGATTTAGTCATTTTATGCATTCTTCCAGAGAAACAAAGCTCCAAATGAGCAGGCAATCCCGCTTCTTATTCCTCAGCACCACATGGTTATTCCACATTATAGGGGAAAAGATGCTGAAAGTAACAAACAGGAAGACAACCATGAAGAAATCAAAAGGCAGGACTCATTCTCTTCCAGATCATCCTTTCAAGATATCCCATTGCTTTTACCTCAAGAGGCTGACGGAATAGATGCTGCCAATGTAAATAAGAAATCAAACGATTTTGACACAACTCATGATCTCCTTGATCATCCAAATAAAATAAGTCAGAGTTCATACTTCTTTCGAAAATCCAAAGTCGGACCATCTGTTCCAGATATGCAAATGAAAGGCTTCGTGGATGACCTTGATTCTACAGATCTTTATCAGGAAATGCCTTTGGATGTTGTGGCACAGCCTGGGATCCAACATTTGGAAAACGAATGGTGGGAGACACAAGAGCGGGGTGATCAGGTTGTTTCTCCTGATGAAGCTGGACAAGTTGGTCCTCGCACCTCATGTCATTGTCAGGTTTGTACAAGTTAGAATTTTATTTATATACTTGAATACACCACACACACACACACACACACTGTTTTGAGGACTTGAATGCTGAATACTGGTGGAGAAGTCCCTTTTTTTTTTCTGGTTGTGGGGATTTTTTTTTTTTTTTTTTTTTTTTTTTTTGGGGGAGTTGGGGTTGGGGTGTGTGGGGTTTTGGAGGAGCAGGTTATCTTCTTTGTTTATTTATTTATTTTTGGGAAGGTAAGTGAGTGTTATTAACAGAGACCCTACGAAAGGAAAGGAATCCTTTTTGGAAAAAAAAAAAAATCTTTCCTATAGCTACTAAACAAAGAGGGGCTGCACGAAGCGTCAAGAAAAAGAAAGCAAAAGAAAAGAAGAACAGAGAAGCTGAAAGAAAGAGAAAGGCTGAAACGAAATCAAAGCTACACATCCCACATCCCAGGACTGCTAGGCTCAACTATAGGGATGTTGTCTTTATACAGCAGAGCAGATTTCGTCCAAGCCACTGAACCATCAGAAATGCTGCCACATCTTTAATTGAAGAACTACTTAGCTTCCCTTCTTCCACTAACCAATATTCCATGGAGATGAAGAATGGTGAAGCAGCCCCTCTTATAGTTTTTCTAACTGCATAAATTCTGAGATTATCACACCTTTTCAGCTTCCATAATGAGAATGCCAGCAGCTCTGAAGATGTCATTAGCCAAAAAAAGAAAAAATAAATAAATAATTCCCAAAATGCCGCCACCCCTTCTCTCCCAACACCTTCTTTCTCCCTCACTCCTCTCTCCTCCCCTTCCCCACCTTCCCCTTAAGGCCAGTGACGAGCTCCGGCAATGGAGAGGTCTCTCCCTCTCCTTCCCCTCCCTCTTCCTTTTCCTCCTCCTCCTTCTCCTCCTCCTCTATTCGCTCCCTCCCCTTCTCCCTCCCTCCGCCGCCAAAGCTTGTCGCTAGCCTGAAGGAGAGGTGGGCAAGGGGAGGAGAGAGGAGGGAGGGAGAGGGAAGGTGTGGGGAGAGAAGGGGTGGAAGCATTTTGGGAATTTTTTGTTTCTTTTTTTCTTTTTCTTTTCTTTCTTTTTTTTTTTATTTGACTGTGTAGAATGAGCTGAATTCGGCGTACATTTAGCAGCTCCCATTTTTTATCAATTCCCTATATTGTATATTTGCTTGGGTTTAGCTTTATTATATAATGATTATCATAAAATTAAGAAATATATAGGAAATCATGGGTAACGATTATTTTAAAACTTGACTGCCTTTGCTTAAAGTTCAATACATAAACATTTAAAGATAATAAAAATTATATTTATAGGTTTCAATATTTTAAAGTATAACTACTTTTATAAATACATCATAAATAAACTCAAACTGTCAGTCAACTTTTAAAGTAGTTATTTGTAATAGCTAAGGTCGACCCTTATATATCTTTTTAAACATTTTTGGATAAATATTTGCACAAAAAACTTTGATGGTGTAGTGGATAAGCACTTTAATTGAAAAACATAAGATCTTATTTCCTTGTAATAATGTAATCTATGAATCCACTTTGAAAAGAAAAAAAATGAAAAAAAGGAAAAAGAATAAGAAAAAAAGAGAATTGCAGTATTCAAGTGAAGTGGTTAGTTTAGCTTGACTTTAACCAACTCATAACATAAAGCGGGTTTAGGCAGGCCAACCCGACCCTACCCTATGCTGGTGTAGGTTGAAGAATCCCAACCTATTTTGAAAATGGGTCGGGTGGGGGGTTGAGGGTGGACAAGCTAAACCTGCTATTATCCTGACCCACATTGGGCCAAATCGACCCATTTGCCACCACTTCATGACTATCTCCACTTTCATCCTTTCACATTCGTTGATTTCTTCCTTGCTCTTCACTTTCTTCCTTGTTTTCAACTCCTATTTATATGAGCCATGCTTGTATTGTAGTTAAAATTTTGATTTAACAAATGCAATCGGGAAAGGTTATGCGGCCCAACCCGACCCCCTATGTGGTTTAAAACGGGTCGAGTTGGGTTGACCTATGGTGGGTGTGGGTTAGGGGTTTCTTACCCATTGAATAAACGGGTTGGATGCAAGTTAGGCTGTTCCGAGGTGTTTATTAAATGGGCCTTAACCAATTGCCGCCTCTATCCAAAACTTGGATTAGCCTGCGTTAGGGGTTTCTGACCCGTTGATTAAAACGGGTTGGATGCAAGTTAGGCTCTTCCATGGTGTTTATTAAATGGGCCTTACCCGATTGCCACCGCTATCCAAAACTTGGATTAGCCAAGATCAAATTTATTGTATTATTTTTGGTTGGTTGTTATGAAGTAAGAGCTGAGCATATATGGCACATGGCCCAATCAACTAATTACTGGGATACATGCTCTTAAAAGGAAAATAAATCTGCTTCGGATCAATATACATGTTTTACCTTGTTACTTTGGCATTTAGCATTAAAGTGTTTTTTATTTAGTCTGATCAAGTCCGAGCTTAGCATTCCTTTTTTTAAGGAAAACAAAAACAAGAATGTTTTTAATCTCGCTTCCTATGTTACTAAATTTTCATGTTTTGTATTTCCTCTTCATTTACCTCCTATCTTGGCATCTTCTAATTGTAGGTTATTAGAAGTGTTGGCCAATGGTCTGCTGGAACAAGCCGAACGGAAGATAGCATCCATAATGCTTATTGCTCACTAATCGATAAAGCAGAACACTTTATATACATTGAGGTGATGCATCTATGTGACTGTGCTGTAGATTGATTTGAGCCATCTACAATCATGAGAGGGTCATTCTTAAAATGGAAATTTGTTTTGCGTTGATACTTTATTCTGGGAAAAAAGTTTTGGAAACATTTTTTGAATCTGATGGGGATGAACAGAAGCATTCTAGTGCAAAAATTGGGTGACATTAGATAACTAAATAATCAACAAAACTGTTCTTCAAATTATTGTCGTGGTATCTTTTAATCATCATATGAACTATGAAGCTTCCCGATTTTCGCTATTCCCTTTGATTTCTTTGTATACCTTTCCCTTAATAGCAAAAAGTGATGCAAACTGTATAACTAGTTTAGTGAAGCATAAATAATTCATATATTTTAGTCCAATTTTGTTTCCATCAAACAGATTAAAGTTTATTAACTAGTCTCAGAATTCTATATGTTGCATTAATTACTTGTTTTGGAATACTAGGAGTTGCATTAATTCCTCATTTAAAGAGTCTAAGAGTATGCTATAGAAACTCTTATGTTACTAAACTAATAGTTGGAAGTTGAAAGCCTAAGAGTTGCATAGGAACTTCCATGTTACTAATTGTGAGTTATGTCTTGGGTCTACATAAAGGAGTTCAAAATGTAAGTAGAGGATCCAATTTTTTGTTGTTATCCTTATGTTAATTCCTATGATACCCCGATATTGCATTTGACCTAAGGTACCCGTACCAATACGAATATAGGTATGAGATATGACAAGATACAATGCACAATTTTTTGGTATGGCTTTCTTGTAATTCATGAAAAGAAAAATGTAAAATTGAAGGAATTCATCTGAAATTTAGCTAAACATCTAACCTCATTCGAAACCTTTGGTTATAACTTAAAAAGGAAAAAAAAAACCATAACCCTTCCCCCTTTTGTGCTACCAAGAGAGAAAACGGAGAAGAGGGGAAGTACTTGGTAGCAGTGGAGTTCGAGTATCAGATGGTAGCCTCGGATCTTATTTGGTAGCAAGAATTGAGCAACAGTAGATCCGGTCAGCAGTTAACAGTAGCAGACTAACAGTCGAGCAGCAAAAATATGGCACCGGTAAGCCTCTATTTTTTCTTGCTTTCTATTTTCTTCCCTCCTCTCCATCGCTCATTCTTTCTCTAAGATTTCTCATCAAGAATGAAAAAGGCAAATGTCCCTTTAAAAAGGCTATCTGTATTACATTCAGCCCCCAGAAGTTTTGTTTAAAACCACTTATCTTAAATACCAATCCATTTGATAGTACTGTGGAAAGTAAAAGGGTCAGACAAATGTCACTTAAAAGAGTACTTTCAGTTTTACATTCAACCCCATTTGTTTTATTTTAATATTGCAAAACTCAAAACCCACTATATATTCAATGGTGGTTTTGCTGTTTCACTCTCATATTTAAAGTTTTGCCATTTATTTATATTTTTTTAGTGGATTGGGAAGTGGCCTTTCTTGTCATGTCATTCAATGTCTTAATTTTCTCTATTTAAATTATATTTCCCTCTCCTTGAAAAGTTGAAACTTGTTTCCCTCCCTCCATTTAATTTTGATAGTTGGAATTTTTTAGAATTGTAAGTTTGACCATATCACCCCACTTTTGGCTAATATTTCCAGGGACCCACTTCTAGTAGTTAGTTATGTATGATGTATCATGTACTACTAAAATATATTTGTACCAATATCTGTGTTGTGCCGGTGTTCATATAGAATCTTAAGTGATACCGTACTCATTTCCGTTTCCTAAATTTCTAAAGTTGCTGTATCGAATTCCCATTCCCCTTGCCAGTGTCCGAATCCGAGCATCGTTGGTTAATTCATGTTTGGGTTTTGATGAAAGTTCTACGCTGGCTTTCAACCTACTTAATGCAACCTTTCTTTAATTAGGACTAGGACCAACGGTAAAAACTGGCAGAATATATGGATTGTAGCTTTAGTAGGGATGTTCAAAGAGTTAAAACTACTGTGAGAATTGAAGATCAAGAGATACAACAAACAAACTAATTCTGATAACTTGGCTCGATAATTAGTAAGGATGAAGAGATTGAGGAAGATGTCGAACATATGATAAGAGCGGGATGATTGAAATAGAGACTTGCTTCTATAATACATTGTTATTGGCCTGCCAACTAAATTGTTGGGAAAATTTTACAAAACAACAATTAGACAAGCCATAACCTATGAAGAGGAATGTTACTCAATCGTGAAGTAACACATGCACAAAATTAGAGTAGCGAAGTTGAGAATGTTAAGATGGATGTGCAGCAAAACTAGGAAAGATAGAGCTAAAAATGAGGGCTTTTATAAGAATTTAAGGGTAGCATTAATAGGTGATAAATCAAGAGAAACTAGTTTGAGTTGTTAGGACATGAGTAATGCTGGCCAACAATGGTGGCAATGAGGAAAAGTTTTTCAATTCATGATAATGGCCCACCAAATAGAAAGGGCAGGCCGAAGGGGAAATGGATGGAAGTAGTAACAATAGATTTGAATAAGTGTAATCCATCTGATGATTTGACTCAAGATAGATCAAAATGAAGAAACAGAATTAATGTAGCCAACCCTAACATAGTTGAGACAGGGATTTGATGATGATGATGATGATCCTTTTGTCAATGAAATATCCATGATTTGTCTCTTTAGAAACTTCTCATCATTCTATGCAATCCTTCTTTAGGATTTGTAAATCATTGTTCTTAACTGAGTCGTGTATCATCTTTAAGCCAACCATTTTTGCACGATCTACTATTGGCTTTAGTGGAAGGGTACATGGAGAGGGGTTTTTTTTTCCTTTTTTGATAAATGTGAAAATTTTTTTGCAAAAAAAAAAAAAAAGAAAACGAAAAAGGCTACAATAGTTAGAAGAAAATGAAAAGAAAACCAAAAAAAAAAAAAAAAAAAACTAAAAGAAGAACAATGTGCTAAACATCAAAAGAAAGAAAAGACCGAGACACTCCCTCTTTTGCAAGCCTATACTCCATGAAACTCGCTTCTCTATGAACATGAATAAATTGAGCATCCAACTTCTTAGTAATATTATGCACCTCTTCCACCCAATCCACAATCCTCCAAGGATGAGAAGATTATCCTGAACCCCATTTTGAATTGCGAAAAGGAGTCACCTTCAATAATGACCTTATTACCCTTCAATCTCAACAACTCCTTACAACCAATACGAAGAGAAAAAACTTCAGCTTCATTCGAATCCAAGCCATCGAAAGGTCCAAAAAAGCTTTTGACAATATGGCCATTCCAATCTCTAATGGCATGTCCAACACCACCTCTATGAATAGCACATAAATTACTACCATCAAAATTTAGCTTAAGGAGACCTTAAGGCGGCCGGACTCTTCCAACTCTTCCAAGAAATAGTATGCCTAGCTTTAACACAAAAATGTGCGCCAAGCCGCCAACCACCCCCCCCCCCCCCCCCCCCCCAATAGAAGCTGTCCAAGACCTATAAAGATTAGATCATCCAACGAGACTTCTTTAAGCTCCTTTCTCCTACACACCCACTCCAAAACCATCCAAACAATGGACTGAATAACCTCCCCTACATCTTTACTTTGATTTCGGAAAATTGTATTATTCCTTTCCAACCATATCTTCCACAAAATAGCATACAAAATAGACTTCGATAAAATTCTTGTTCGGACAAACTTACATCGTAGAAGCCATTGAAGAAGAGGTCTTCAATTGTGCTTGGCATGACCCACTCTATTCCGAACAAATTAATAATCGCCATCCAGACTTCATATAAGCAAACTGACAATGAATTAACAAATGATGCATTGTTTCCTTATCTTTTAAACACATCAGACAACAACTAACAAGAACATGATTTCTTCTTCGTAGGTTATTAATAGTATGAATTTTATGATGTTTCGCTACCCAACAAAAAGCGAGAACTCTAGGAGGCACTACAGAAAACCAAAAACTCTTCCATCCTTAAACTGTAAGATTCGTATTTACCAGAGCATTATACAAGACTTTATAGAAAACTGGCCTTTAGCTTCTAGCTTCCAAATTCTAACATTTGACTTTTTATTGGATGGATACACTTTTTCAAGCATTCTAAGCAACCTGGTAAAGTCTGACACTTCATTATCCCATAAGTCTATTCGGAAAGAGAAATCCCAAACAATATTTCTGCTCGCATAACAGAAATTCTCCTCAACAAATGTGTGTTGCCTCTAATCCAACAAGTACAAAGTGGGGAATTGATCAAGCAATCTCATCTATCCACACCACTCATCATGCCAAAACCTTATCCGCCGGACCGCCGCTCATCACTAACCCGAAAGCATATCTACAGATCAAAATAACCTTCATAGAAAGAACAGACTTCGAAAACCCAAAAGCTTTGTAGTGTTGAAGGGACACATTCCACCCATCATTAGCTAAATTATATTTACAAATTAAAATCCTCCTCTACAACCCCTGAATTGGTTCCCCCACCCTCCATAACCATTTACGAAGCAAAGCTTTATTTACCTTTTCAATGGATCAAATACCCAATCCACCTTAAGATAAAGGTTAGAAATAGAATCTGATGTCACCCAAGGTTTTAAAAGGCGGACTCCGGCTTGGTTGAGTCTAAGTCGGTTGGGACTTGACCTTAAAAAATGTTGAAAAATTACCAAAAATTGTAAAAATATAGAAAAATACCCGAAGGAGCCCCTCCCTTAACTCTGTTTATAGTTTTATGCAACGGCCAACAATAGATTGTGGATTGTGAAAATTGAAATCAAATGTGAAAGGAGTATGAAGTATGAATTATTAAATGAAATCAATTAAAATCAAACTGAACTCTCAAGTATGGAGTATCGAGTATTAACTAACAAGATTCAAGTACCAATTATCAACTATCAACTTTGAAATAACAAATGTCAAATAGCAAATATAGCAACATACCTTTAACACATTCTTCAGAGATTTTAATACCATGTTGAATGCCTTGCTGGTTGAATGTCGTCTTCATCATCATTGTCATGTTGTTGTTCACAATAGTATTGAGCGATATCAAAAATGAAGAATACTTATCCTCCTTGTCCTTGATAGCCTTGTTCATAACCATAAGGATAGTGAGTTGGTGGTATTACTTGTTGCATTGGTATCATAATGACTCCATAGTCCATACTACTCTTGCCCACCATACCCATGCAAAATACTGCCGTACACACCATACTGCCCATATGAGGGATCAAATTGTGATTGCCCATAGTCACTATACTGCTATCCTTCATATGGACTTTATTCTAGTTGATGTGGTTCTTCATGAAATTGTTCTAATCACTTTCTTCCTTGTCTACCAACGGGGTCAAGTTCGCCACTCATGGAATGGATAGTGATATTATTCTGAAATTCTTCATCATCACCACCGTCATCTCCTTGTTATTATAAAAACCTTGATCCCCTTATGGAGAGTTACTTTGGCTTAAAGATGATGTATTGCATTCTTCTTCTTCTTCATGACTGGTGAAACACTTGCTCACTTGACCCTTACCTTTTATCTTCCTCTTGTATTAGAGAGTTGAGTCTTTAAGCCATTGTTTGGCTTTCAAGAGGGTTGAACTACCACTTAAACCTAACTTATCCTTAGCCCCTTTAACACGTTCCAAACTAGAATGTGTCATCTCTAGCTCACATTGTGAGCCTTATGAGGGCCCGTCTACCACACTCTTGCCCTTTTCGTTTGAAATTTATATTAAAAGCATACTTTTATGTATTTGTCTTTAATCAATTTATTTATTAGTTAAGTTTGTCTTTTCATTTTAATGAGAATTTGGATGAGCAAATTGTTGCATTGTTATTTATTATGCATGGGTGTCTCTTTTATTCTAGAAAGTAGACAAATTGGTGTATAGAGTTATACTTACACACGGAAGAATTGTTTGTCGGTTCTTATAGAATATAAGTTGTTGTTCACAATTTAGATAAAGTTGGACATACCATCGGTACAATTGTAGCATGATGCTTTAGCAGGCTTGTCTTAGTTGTAGAAAACATTATAGTTTCAACTCATTGTGCTAGTACGCTTTGTGTGTATTGAACAGGACCGCTTTTGGGTTTACTGTCTTTATATTGACTATATAAAACGATTAACATTCAAATGGTTATTATGAGTGCTTGTACTCTTAATCCCAATATAAATAATGGGCACATACATTTAGTGTTTGGCATTTTGATTTACGAAGAAGTAAAACCTTTTATGAGTCAATAATATCAATAAATTGGAGGACTATACTACGTGTATGGTGGATTTTACTTTATTGACGGAATCCACGTTCCGTAATAGGGATTGATGATATCCCATTGATGAAGCTTATAGGTTTTGATTATGTTAAACATTGTAGGTGGACTTTGTGTCCGACATATCAAATAAGTTAAGTGTAAGGCCTTAAGGAATTATAAAGATATCGATTAAATATAGATGTTAGTAATTATTTAATCAATGGATATCTGAAATCTTAACATGGGAGATTAATAAGCATTTAATAACAAGAAGTTTGAAATATTATTTTGAGAATAAGGACAGGAGTGCAATTATAATTCTTTAGTAGACTGAATTGTAATTTATGGAACTAAGATTCTAATTTGGATTGAATTAGGGTTTCCTATTTCCATAAGAAATCTATTCCTTATTTCTCTATTGTAGCCTATAAATATGTGTTATTGTTCTCTAGGAGACATAACAAGAGAAATTTTGTTTTTTAGCACAAAGAGAATTAGCAGAAGAGGCCCACGCCCCGGTGCAAGTTCGAGCATAGAAGAATATGGTAGAAGGTCCTAAGATTTTTGAGTTGCTGTAAAACCGAAATCAAATTAGAGAGATCTCACAAGTATGGTACTTGAATCATCATCGTATGAAGATATTTCCGCAGTAATCTGTACTCAATATCTAGTGATCCTGGCTGCTACCCCCCAACGCTTTTCCCGTGTGGTAGCAAATCTACAAACGGGAGGTGGGGGTGGTAGTTCTGATTCATATTCTGGGGGCTTGGTTTCATTAGGATCATACGTGTATTCATTTAGAAAATCTGTATTTGGTAGAACTGCAGCCTCTTTTAACCAACCAGTCCTATAAAGGGCCATCTTCTTTGAATATATAATCCAAATTAATTAGATCACAGTCTCCGTTATCCCTTGTTTGGAGGTCTCTTGCCCTCAACCTCATGTTATAATGGACAAAGACTAACTTGTCCAACTTGTCCATGGCGAGGTGATTCCTAGTTTTTGTGTGGATCAAGTTAAATGTACTTCAATTTCATTATAGCCAGATGATGATACTATTTGGCTCAAAATTTTTCTTATAAAATCTCTAAGGTCAAGAGCGTCATCACTAAAGTTGTTTTACCATTCAGCTGCAATTAAAATTTAAATTAAGCCACACCCCCATCAAAATACTATTAAGTCTGTATTCATCCACTAAAGAATACCAAAAATGATAATAGAAAATAGGAATATAACAAACTTGGATCCATTCTTTTATGAGCCATTATACAAAGGTCATCTCCAAAACTTCCAAAAGTGCCTATATAATTCCTCAACTATAAAATTTTCAAGTTAAAATAAATAAATTAGCAAGTACTAATTTACTAGTATCTTGATGCAAACAATTTGTGATATTATGAAACCTTAGTTAAGAATGGCAATTTGCTTCCTATTGTCCATAACCATTATCTCTAATGTACTTTTAAAGCCTTGAAAAACTTCCTCATACTTGGAGAAGCCCTTGCTCTAGTAGCATGACGGGTTCAAAAAGTATGCTACATAATGTCATAAAGTAGTACATTGATTAAATTCTTTAAAAAAAATCCATGTTTGAAACTTCAAACATCAAATTTAGCAACGGCGTATATATCTTAATGTAATTGATTGTTCCATATTTGGTCAATAATTTTCCACAACATCTTAAAATAAGTCCCATACTTTTCTCTAGATCTTCCCTTAATAGTAAGCTTCGCTTGATCCATTGCATTATAGATATAGCCCATTGTAGGCTTTGTATCACCATCCACCATTTTCAACACTTTCACAAGGGGCTTGAGTAAATATGTAATTCTCTCCACCTTAGACGCAAAAACTTGTACCCAATGCAATTCGTTGCACAAGTTGTGACAAATTCTTTATTGAAAACAAAGAGTTTATATATGCTTCACTTATCCATATCTACATTATGTTTGCCTTATGACGATAAAGAGACTCCAAAGCCAGAAAATTGATAGCAAAACTTGTAATACCCGGCCTCAAAAGCTCACAACCATTATTGAATTATCTCATCATATCGGTCATAAATTGATGGTTATAAACAAAGCATGTAATGTTCTTTCCATCTTCCATTGTTTTATGGACATCTTCCAATTTACCAATGTCCTCCCACATAAGATCTATACAATGTGCCGCACATGGCACCCAAATAGTAAAGATGCTTGTCATGTAATATCTTCTCTACCACTTTAAAATTTTCTGCATGGTCTGTCACAACTTGGACAACATATTCATCCCATCCATCAATCATTGGTAGTATCAAATCAATTAAACTAAACAAATATTGGGCATCCAATTGTCCACGTGTATTTGTTGAGTGAATAAAACATGTTCCTGTTACACAATAAGTTATAAAATTAATTATGTGCTGCTTATTATTGCTTATCCATGCATCACACATAAGTGTGCACCTATATTCTTTCCATGTTTCAATATGGTCTTGCAAGTACCCCATATAATCTTTATGCTCTATATCAAGATATTTACTATTAATCTCATAAGTGGTAGGAGGTTTAACTCTAGGCCCTGCCTCAGCAATGGTATCCACCATTGCTCGATAGTATGGTAACCTAGCCACATTTGGAAGAATCCGATTATAATGGAAGAAGTTTGAAATTGCTTTACCTATTTTCAAAGCTATGGTGTTCATATCACCCATCATAAAATTAGAAATCTTGGGTTGCTTCATACTTTGAGTTCTATGTAAGAATGGATCTAAGGTACCTTTCCTTGCTGTATCCTCATAAGGGTTCAGAGGTACTTTTAAAGATCTGGCCCCACCTCATCGTTTTTCCATACAAGCAAGCTCAGCTTCATAAGCTTGACGGCTCTCATTCATTGCCCTCCTTATAGCCCTAGCCTCTTCATCCTCACCATCATCATCATCAGAAGAATAATCAATCCTCTCCATTTCAGCAACCCTCTCTTCAAATTTTTTCTTCTCTGCTTTTTCTGCCTTCTTTCCTAATACAATATCCCTCATTTCTTTCCTTACTTCAATGGGAACATTTGGATAACCTTTTGCATCTCCTGAAATATGTGCAAGATGCTATTTAAATATATGGATTTCACCACTCATGGTTTTCCTACACCATTTACATTTCATCCTATGATGGTCTCCACCAACCATCTCTCCATGAGCCCATCTAGGATCAACTTCCCTTTTTCTTCTGTGGTGCCATTCTATTTGTGACTTAAGTAACAAGTAATCTGTACAATTAGTCAATTTCAAATATATATTAATAAATGATGCTATTTATAAGTTAATAACTTAGCAAATATCATACCCATGATTTTTTGTCAACCATCTAATCTAACTCTAAAAAACATGTAAGAAAGTTACAACTTGGATGAGCACATGCATAGATTTATGTTTAGAAGCTTAGATCTATGTAGTACACAAACCATACATTCAGTTCATACAAAAAACATAACAAAATATTGAAAAAAAATCATTTTTTGTATATATTTTTTTATAAATCCGAGGCAAAAATTTTTAAAAATACATATTTCCAATAAGTTTTGAGTGAAAAATCCACCTACAAGCAAAACACATACCTTATCATCTTTTCTTAACTATATAAGCATGTAAAAATCAATAAATATAATTTTTTATTTATTTTAAATAAAAAAATATCATAAAAATTACAACTTTAGATCATACAATTACATACCCAAAAGAGTGAGATCCTACAAAAAAACAAAGCAAATCATGAAAAACATTGATTTTCCTATTTTTTTTAAAATCCAAGCTGAAAAATACAAATAATTGTATTTTCCATGAAAATCATGAGTGAAAATTTCAACCTCAGCCACATCAAACATGGTATGATCCTCTCTCATCCATATGAGCAAGAGAACGAAAATACATACCTCAAAATTAAGAAAAACAAATCCCTCTTTTGAATGAATAGTGCTCTTGATCTTTGGAAGTTTGAATCTCTCAAAAAAAAAAAAAAAAAGGGATTTGAGCCAAGATCTCAGTAGAAATAGTGTTCTCCAAGAAAGAAACAACATCTCCTCTCTTTTGAAACAAGAGAAATGACCTCTTGGAAGGTCTTTAGCGCATATCAATGTCAGCCGAGTCCGTCACTGTGAGGACTCGGCTAACTTGAGCAAGTCCCCACTCTATTGATCCCAAGTTGGCAAGACCCTACTCGGGGTAGGCCGAGTCCGAGTTGACTCGGATTCAACCGATTTTTTAATCCCTGATCTCACCGACTTGGTCGATTTTTTAATCCATTATCTCACCGGTTGATATTTGTGCTTATTAATTGAATTGTTCCAAAGGAAGTCACACTAATACTTCTCTATCTTTCGTAAAATGCTTTAGGACATTTAAAATAACAAAGATGGTAAATAGGGTGATTTGATAGAAATGACAAGATGAGAGTAACTCGACCATCCATAGATAAATACTTGTCTTTCCATGAGCTCAATTTTTTCTAAATCTACATCCCCTCTCAAAGTTAAATTTTAGGTTACCCCAGACATAAGGGGAGGCGCATATATTTCGAAGGCAAATTTCCTGCTTTGCAACAAAAAAAAATTTGCTAAGGATGCAACAACGCTCTCTTTCGTCCAGACACCAACGAACTCACATTTGCCAAAATTGATTTTCAACCCGAAAGCAATTCATACCATTTCAAAATCATTTTCAAAACATCAACTTGAATCAATGAAGCTTCACAAAATATAATGGTGCCATCTGCTAATTGTAAATGAGATACTTCAATAGCACCATTACCAATGTCAAATCCTTTAATTGAAGCCCTTTGAGTTGCTTTCCCCATTAACGCTTGCAAAGATTCTGCAACAATTGTAAAAAGCATAGGAGATAATGGGTCACCTTGCCGAATACCTCGAGAGCTTTTGAAATAGCCTTTAGAGGATCCGTTTACCAAAACTTTGAAATGAGCAAATGAAACAAAACTATGAATCCATTGGCACCACCGCTTACCAAAACCCATCCTACCCGTCGCATACTGGAGTAAACCCCAGTCCACTATATCATATGCTTTTTCAAAGTCCGCTTTGCAAATTAAGCTAAGACACTTATGCCGATATCTTGAATTTATACATTCATGAGCAATAAGCACACTATTAAGAATCTGACGCCCATCAACAAAAGCACCTTGATTTTTTTATGTTATCTTTGGGAGCACCTTCACTAGAATTTTGTAAGTACTCTCTATCAAATTGATAGGTCAAAGTCCTTAATTGAAATCGCACCATCCTTCTTAGGATTCAAAACAAGGAGAAAAGCACCCAACTCTCTTGTAATAATTCCATTCTCATGAAATTCATCAAGAAACACTGTAAATCATCTTCTATCAGCTCCTAATATTATTGAAAGAAGACTATAGGAAAGCCATCTGGACCCACAAAGAGGTTTGATTGTTAGAAAGGGGCAAAGATGCAGCCATGAGCCACAAAGAGGCCTGAGGCTTGTCCATGGGTTTATTTGTAAGCCCATTAAGCATAAGGGCATTCTAGTCCAATTTTATTTCTATCCAAACTCCAACGAGTCAAAGTATATTAACTGGTCTTGGAATTCTAGTTATTACATTAATTAGTAGTTTTAAAAGACTGAGAGTTGCATTAATACCTAGTCTAGACAGTCTAAGAGTTGCATAGCTAGGAAGTCTCATGTTAGTAAATTAATCGTCTTGGTCCTCTTGGAAGTTTAAGAGTTGCATACACAATTTCATGTTTGTAATTGTGAGTTATGTCCTTGGGGTATATACAAAGGAGTTCAAAATGTAAGTGGATGATCTGTCTTTTGTTATTATCCTTTTGTCAATGAAATATCCATGATTTGTACTTCTCTTTAGAGACTACTTATCATTCTATCCAAATTGTTAAGGATTACTAAATAGTTGTTACTAACCAAGTCATGGGTCATCTTCAAGCCAACAAGTTTTGCGTCAAGATGTCAGTTGCAAAATTATCGCTCAGTGTTTGGGATCTTGATACTCATTTATGGATAAGTCATTAATTTATTTTATTGTTCATATTACTAACTGATTTTATAATTTACGTTGCTCTCCAGAATCAGTTTTTTATATCAGGTCTTTCAGGAGATGATACAATACGGAATCGTGTTTTAGAAGCATTGTACAGGCGTATTATACGAGCAGATAAAGAAAACAAATGCTTCAGAGTTATTATAGTAATACCACTCCTACCTGGGTTTCAGGTGCTAATTCTTGATCACTTTTCCAGTAGTTTCTTTGGGATACAAAGAATGTTTTTTAAAAGTTTGATTTTGACAGGGAGGTTTGGATGATGCTGGTGCTGCATCAGTTAGAGCCATGATTCATTGGCAGTATCGAACCATTTGCAGGGGACCCAATTCAATATTACATAATCTTTATGATCTTCTTGGTCCAAGAACTCATGATTATATTTCCTTTTACGGCCTGAGAGCATATGGTAGACTTTGCGAAGGTGGTCCTGTGGCCACCACTCAGGTGAACTTCCTTTCTGGTATATGTATATCTTTACATTTATGCAATAGTTGTGGTGTTTGGGTGGGGGTGGGGGGGTGGGGTTTGGATGGGTTATATGCAACAACTAGATCTGATCCCACAATATTCTGAAATCATTTTTGTAATGGACTGCCATTTCCACTCTGTTGTGCTTCATTTCTTCTGAGTTGAAATTACTTTTTTTTTTTTTTTTTGGACAGGTGTATGTGCACAGTAAATTGATGATAATTGATGACCGCATGGCTTTGATTGGGTCAGCTAATATAAATGATAGGAGTTTGTTAGGGTCAAGAGACTCTGAGGTATCCTGTTTTATTTTTATTTTTCTGGTTTTTTAGTGTCTTCTGTGTTATATATACCAGGGGTTTCGGATATCAAGGTGCTTTTTAGTGTAGAAATAATGGATTGCCATTCCAAATAAAAAAAAAGAGTAATGATTCATGGAGATACTGGTTGTTTAATTGCATAGCTTCTGTTGCTAACACTGCATAGTTTAATCCTTATATTTAGTGTGCAAATTACCTGGAACAAATGTATGTATGTTTTAGATTGTCAAACTGGAACTAAGTATCCGTGTTCATGTTACTTGGTTGTCTGGTTGTCTTTCTATGTAAAAGAGGTTTGAGAAACTTGTTCATTATCATTGTTGTCATTGTTGTAATTCACCATCATCATCACAATCATAATCATCATCATCATCTCCTAGCTAATGGGCAATAGCTATATCTCATTAATCTGGGGTTTAAAAACTTTATTGTCACTTAGTCCGTCTGATATCCTTATTTTATAAGTCATAGTCGATCAAGTAGTGTTGAGTAGTCTTGTGAGATAAAATTGTCTCAACTCTCTAGTGCCCATCTCTTTTGTGCTGAGATCCACCCAATGTTGAAAAATGTGGGAATTGGATTGTAAATTGCACGGGAGCCAAATTGTGCCATATCATAAATCCTAATATTTCTGTACAGATTGTTGTAGAATACTTTGAAATAATTCCTCTGAAACCCATGAAAATAAACACATTAGATTTAGTTATCGAGGAACAGTGGCTTGATAGGCATTGGCGGCCTGCTAGTCAATTTTGAGTATGCTTCTCACTCTTGGAGATCTTCTCCTAGCTTCTTACTGTAGTTGCACACCTTCCCCCTTGAGCAGTAATATGCGAAATGTCCCATTTATTTATGACAATGGCATTGGACTTTAGTTAAGTCCTCCTTATCTTTTGCCAGAAATGCGCTATCATTACGTTCAAAAAAGTGTCGGACTTGTGAATATCCAGTAGAGCTTGAGACTTGCAATATTGTTCTTCACAAAGTGACTCTTGTAAACATGCATTCAATGATGAAATGAAAATCCAACTGATGATCAGGAAGATATAGAGGCTTTACTTTTTATCATCTTAAGGTTTTCTAGAAAACTTCCAAGACCTTTGGTACTTCCTCTCACATTTGTTTTTTTAGATGAAATGTAAAACGTTTTCGTTAAAAAGGAAAAGAAAGATATGTATGAATCAAATTTATTAGTCTTAGTTCCACCAAAATCACAACTTCCACATTGTGGTCAGAATTGTAAAGTCGTATGCCTCAAATTATAATTCATATAATTTGAATTGTGTACGTGAAACAATGCAGAGCAGAAGAATAGCCAACAGGCTAATCTCCAAGCCAAAACGCTTAAGGATAGGATGTCTAGGTGCCTCACCAGTGACAAACAATAACTCTCTCAACTGAGAACCAAACTCATAAGTTTATTGATATCAATATTGTGTGTCCCATGAAGAGGGATTACATCTTTATTTATAGCTAAGATACTTTCTAACTAAGGAAATAAACCAATTCAAATCAAATAAGGAATGCTAAACCAAATATAATATGAACTTCTAAAAATAAAAGAATCCTAATAAACTTAAAATCCTAGAAAACTAAAAATCTGATAATAATTGTAGTTGAAAATTTTTCACTGGCTCAGACCTAATGGGCTAGCCAATCATGGATCTAGCCTACATTAGTACGGTACCAATGTATGGTACAATTTATCCAAATGTATTTATTCAAGTTGTGAAATTACTTTATTTTGGATTATACAGTTCTAGACAAATTGATATAAATATCCATCTGTTTCTCTGGTTGTCTTTATCATGTTTTTGCATTCCTTTTCATTTTCTTTTTTGATCAGAGGTTGCACACACAACCAATGTATGACATGATAAATACTTTTAATTAGATGTAGATCTTGTACTAAACTTTGTGGAAGCTAAAACGTCCATATTTATTCCTTCTCATTTATAGCTTCAATAGTGTAGCGTCCTAGATAGATAATTTTATTGACTTGATTACTTACTTCGTTGATTAAGATATTGGTTCATTTCATCTGACTTTCTTTGCTATTCTACTTGTTAATTATTCTAAATTTATTCTTTGCCTCCTGTGTCTGCATCTCAAGTTTTATCATCGATTTCATGTTTCTGATCCAGATTGGTGTAGTCATTGAAGATAAAGACTTTGTTAACTCATTTATGGATGGAAGGCCATGGAAGGCTGGAAGGTTTGCTTATAGCCTTCGCCTCTCTTTATGGTCTGAACACCTAGGCCTTCATGCACGAGAGGTTAGTAGATATGAAGAAATTGTATAAAGTTCCATGAAGTAGTGTATTAGTTTCTAAATTACAATTAATTGCATGAAGTTGTGTATTAGTTTGCAATTTGCACTTCTGATACATTCAGTCACTTTCATGTTGTGCTAAGGATGACTGCCTCGCGACTGATTGCTTATAGTTAAAAGGTTTTAATTATTTTCTTGGAATGCCCCATTGCTTTTTTATTTCATATTTTTTCATTCTATGTACAATCGAAGTTTGTGGGTTTTTCTCATATTACCTTCCAAAACAAAGTTCTATTCCTTTTTGTTTTCTTTTGGAGGACACCCCCCTTAACGATTTACAATCCGAATTTATTTTTGCATGGAAGTTTATTTATTCCCCAACATGGCTGGGATAAGGCTTTGATGATGATGATGATGGAAGCTTATTTATTATTCTTTGAAGTTTTCTTTTTGAAGTAATGCTTCAAAACCCAGACCAGGTGGGCAGGTTGGTCCAGAGAAACCCACATGTCCATCTTTAAGCAGCCATCATCATCATCTCAACTTTGCCATCAATAGTTCTTTATTGTGGTCATCAATAGTTGCAGTTAAAACTGGTCCCAGGGGTGTGCTGTGTGTTTAAAATATTATTGTAAAGTGTATTAATCATTCATCAGAACCAGTGATCATAATCATCATCATCATCATCTGATAAGTTTACATTTTTTATTGTCAAAACACATTTGTAACAGCTCAAAGGTCGCTTTTCCCAAATTTTCTATATTTGAAGCAGATTAGATGTGTAAGATAATAGACAATTGTGGGTTGGCACAACTTTGCCATCAATAGTTCTTTGTTGTGGTCATCAATACTTGCAGTTAAAACTGGTCCCAGGGGTGTGCTTTGTGTTTAAAATATTATTGTAAAGTGTATTAATCGTTCATCAGAAGCAATGAGTGCCTTTTTTTAATTTTATTGCCTATCAAGAAGTAACTTCAACTAGGCTTTTGTGAACTCTGCTTCTTTTTGCTTGTGCATGATCAAGGCAATCCCATCTTTCTTTCCCTCTTTTTTACAGTCCGTATATTTGATCATAATTTTTCTGTCCTTTTGAAACTGACTCTAATAGCATTATGACTCATAGCTTGACTGTATTAACGGTTACATGTTCTTTGATTAAGTATTGCCCACCACAATTCTGCTGAATTGTCATTGCACACTTGCGCATTCTTTGGCTGCCTTATTGTCATCAATCTAATGCTCATACCAGTGTTGTCTAAGGCTGATGGTGATGTTAACAGTGGTTTTCCATAAGGAACATTAAGTTGATTATACATGAACCAGGTGTCACCTAAATAAACCCAGCCCACTTGGTTCTTTTGTGTGTGTGTATTTGAATATATGAGAGAGAGAAAGAAAGAGAGAGAGAGAGTGCACGAACATGGCTCATGATGGTGCAGTCACCTATGATGCAACGTAATAATTTTTGGGATGTTTTCATGGATTGTTAGTTTTGAAAGCTGTGCCTTCATTCCTTTACCCAAGGGCTCTACAGAAAAGAAAAGAGAGGGAGGGGGGCACAGCACGGTTTACCAAGGAATGGTTGATTACAAATTGATCTTGTGTGCGTGACTATTTGTTGAATAAAATTTGTTTGTCTGACTACTATTTCTCTTTTGATCCTTTCAGATCAGTCGAATCAGCGACCCTGTTGACAATGCAACATACAAGGATATTTGGATGGCAACTGCAAAGGTATAAAATGATTTGCCACTATAATATAATGCTCTCACTTCATAACATACATAGCCTCAGTTCGCCACAAAGTTTCCACCATTTTAATCTTAAGGCCTTTCCCATCTGGCATGTTACCATGTAGAGTTGTAGTGACAAAGATGCTGGTCAGCTTTCGACTTATGACTTATGACATGAACAATCAATATGAAAACAAAAAAGATTAATATAATGGATGGCTGGCTTCTAGTTTATGAGTTCTGCCTTATAGTGATAAATCTGCACATGGATAATGTTTAGGCCAAAGTTTCTCTTGAACATCACCAATGTTAAAAAGTCTGTGAGTGATTTTCCCTGCAGATGTTGTAGAAATCAGGCTTATCAAGATAGGGCCAAATCAGGTCAGGCTTATCAAGATAGGGCCAAATCAGGTCAGGCCCATCAAGATAGGCCCCAAACTAGGCCCATAAGATAACATTCATGTGGTATCCTGTAGAGATTTAGTATATAGAATGTCTCTGTGTACATACCAAATTTTTAGTCATTAGATCTTTACAAATTAATACTTAGGCTGTAATTAGATTATGATAGATTGTGATTGATTGTAATTACAGCCCTTAATTGGGCCATCAACATCTTATAAACGGTGAGCCTATCCCCACATTGGAGATACAACCAATTCTTCATTTCTCCCTCTCAGGGCTTATTCCCTACAGATGTTATTTCTTGTTTCAAGGTTTTGTTCATACTCCACTTGGAGCAAAATCCAAGGATTTCTTGACACTAGACTCATCTCATCTATCGAGGCTAGCTTTGCGAGTTTACTTTTTCCCTCATGATGCAGCCAAGGAAGCGAGTTCATTCTTATTTACCCAAACCTAAAAGTCCTCTATCAAACAGTAAATCCTATTCAAATAAGGAGAAAGCAGCAGATATGCTCACCCAAACGAAGATCAATCCGCTGAGTAGCCTTCAAATCAAAGGTGAAGAGACTGATCTGTGTAGCCAAAGGTTCCTAGGACTTCTGGGCCCATTGAGTCTCAGATTGGCTTGATGGGCTGATCCAAATGGACCAGTAGGGTACTGATTTAGTCCATCATTTAATTCAGCACATTTTACAATTTAATTTAGAATTTAAATTAGGCCCATTTAACCATCCATTTTTGAATCCACTGACTCTTCTTGATTGGCCCTTGGTAAGATAGATCGAGACCCCCATTTGATCAATCAAATCTATCTAAATATTTTAGGATTGGCTCTGAGGTTGGCTCCCCTACAGTATGGCCCTTTGCTCCTACATCACCTCATCCTTGTTTAGGCTAAGTTCTCTGTCAAATCCAATATATGTTGCTTCTATTAGTTCATTCAAATTCTTTATTGACCTCGTTCTCATGGTACCTTGTACGTGTGACACGTTGAGGAGTTGTTTTCACTCTTCTAAGCTCATTCCAAAGTCCAAACCATTCCCAACAATTTTTTCTTTTCTTTTCTTCGATCGGAGCCACCTGTAGAATTTCCTCTTAGCCTTTTGCTTCTTCCTAATGCTACGGTTATTACCCCGCACATTCATCTTAGAACATGCATCTCAGGCATGTACTTTTGTCTTTTTTTCCTGAAGCTCATATAAGTTATAGTTAACCAGGTCATGTCCACCATTCCAGGTACACAGAATTCTAGGCTCTTTGCTCTCTGTTTTCAGTTTTTTGGACAAATACTCATGTTTACTTGGTGTTCTCCTGCAATGTCCAAGGCTGTTCTTCAGTTCTTTAAGTTGTAGTTCAATACACAGAAGCATTGGACCTATTTATCTTGGAAAGAAGCTTGCCGGTGATCTGTTTCTGACACAATTGATTTGTGAGGGAGCAAGCCATTCCTTGATGACAGCATGATCCACACACTCGAACACTGTCATGTACCTTTTTCTCATTTTTTTCTTAACAGGAAGTTTATGAGATATGTATATGTGCGTCCATCCCTCACCATGTTATGGTGAGGGACAACATAGTAGGGCCCACTTTATGTTCCATCCAAACCATTCACATGCATGGGACCCCCTAAATTACATATTTAGTAATTTATATATATATATATACACATGTTGTATCCATATATTTTTGTCTGTAACTGTAGAAGGGCCCTGTCTTCTACAAAATCTTTTGTTTTTTCCCTTTTTGTTGGTGATCATCTTGTTTTCCATGGACTGTTCTCTCTGTTCATCGTTATTTATTGTTTAGAAATTGACTTGCTCAAAAATTCATAGATTTTTTGTCCTGAGAAACACATCAAGTGTTAAGCTAGCATATGTCAATCATATCATTCTCCCTTTTGCCCTGTACCTTCTCTTCTGTTTATGTTGCCTTGAAGTTGCTTTGTGGCAAATGTGTAAGATGCTTGCTTTGTCTTCCAGTGTATTCTTGTATATTTATTTTGACTTGGAACTCATTGCTATATACGAATTTAAATGCACTTTGATTGTGATTTGCACTTTGATTGTAATTTGTAATATATATCAAAGTTTACATGCCATCATCTCTCACCATCATAGCCTTCTTTGGTATGGGCCTAGCTAATTTACATATAAAAGTTTTCTATTATTTTTTGGCAGACAAATACAATGATCTACCAAGATGTCTTTGCGTGCATTCCTAATGATCTTATTCATTCCAGGTATGAAAATAGTGAAATTTGTTCTTTCCTTTTGTTTTTTAGTGCTTAATTTTCTGTAAGGAGAATCTCACTGCACGCATGTTACACATTGGCATTGCATGCAGAGCTGCAATCAGGCAAAGCATAGCCTATTGGAAGGAGAGACTTGGGCATACCACAAGTGATTTAGGGATTGCTCCAAACAAGCTTGAAACTTACGAAGATGGAGATATTAAAGCGTCTGATTCAGTGGAGAGACTAGAGTCAGTGAGGGGTCATCTTGTTTCTCTCCCCTTGGATTTCATGAACCAAGAAGATTTGAGACCAGTATTCAAGGAGAGTGAGTATTATGCATCTCCTCACGTCTTCCATTGAATTATTTTGTCAAGCAATGTATATCCATCATTGGATTCACTCCACTGTCATTGTATGTTGTATTTTGAATTCAGAGGTAACCAAAGCAATGAGAAGACAGATGGCTTTCATTGATGCCTTTGCATGTGTTCAATTTGTGAATCAATGGAAAATAAAGCATTAATGATACTGCTTGTGCTTCTTGCTACTAAGTGGAACAACTCTACTTTTCTCCTACTTGAATTTTCTTAATGACATCGATGGGAATAACTCCAGAACCAACAGGTTGGGGTTAAGGCACATGTTTCTCTGAAACAGGTTTAGCATCCATTCCACCAGGTTTAGTATCCATTCCACCCATGGACTTTCTTCAGATGTTCTCTTTTCCTGCCTGTGTTCTCAACGTTTCCACCCCTGGTCCATGGTGGTTATGTTACAAGTTATGCCTGAATTGGCAAGCTTTGATTATAATGGAAGGATTAAGTCCCATAGATCAGAATCCATTTTGGTTGGAGTTCTGATTTAAATAAAAACAATAATGAGCCGGTTCTTGACTCAAATAAATAATAAATATGCCCTTGCCAAAAATAGTTTAGCTGATTTTAAGGCTTGGGCACGAGTTTTCCTTAGTTGGAGATGACAAGAACAATAAATGAGTTGTTTGTTGACTCCTTTCTGAAATAAATAAATCCTCCTGAAAAGTTTCTTCAATGTTTTGAGCTTTTGGCTAAGACTCCTAACAGAGTTGTCTGCAACTTGACTGGTTTCTCCTGTAGTAAAACATCCTGTGAGATCCCTGTCCATGATTTATATTACCCCAAACGGAGCCTATTTTCCATTTATGATGGAAGCATGTTTATATGTTTACTAATAATTCAGCCTCTTCTTTTTATGTTGAAAGCATTTGCCGGCCATGGAAACTTATGCCGAAAACAAAATGAGAATCGGATGCATTAAACTCATTGCCAGTTAATGTAGGCACCAACAAGCCGAATAGAGTTAAAAGAGGTGGATGGTCAGTGGGTTCAACCCACCTATAATTGGCCCAAATTAGGCCTAGGCCTGGCTGAATTTATTAGAGATGTTGGTCCACTAGAAGAAAAAGAAAATAATGATGCAATAATAAGAGATGATTGGTCCACTAGGAGAAAAAAAAATAATGAGGCAATAACTTTCTTTCTTAATTCAGTTCTATAATTATTGGATTTGGATTGATTTCCTTCTCTTCAGTTATAGAGAGGTGGTTAGATTAACGATTGCTTTTCTCCATGTTATAGATATGATAGGTTATTCCTCAAAGAGTAGTAAATGCCCTAGTTGTGCTTTCTTTCTATATAAGATTCTAATTAATAGTGCTATAATTTAGAAAAGCAAAGTTGTTTTGGATTTTCAATATTATAAATAAGAAAAATAAGAATGTAAAGGGACAACTCAGTCTTGGAATATTTTGCGAAAATTAAAATTAATTACAGTTGCTTTGAGCACCTTTTTTATTATATATTTCTTCTCCTTGGTTGAGTTTCTCCTATTGGATCGAAGATTTTTATGGTGGATTTTGTGAGCACCTGTAAGCAAATCTCTACTTTGATCTCCTTGTTTGTGGATTTTGTATTAGATTGAAGATTGGGGTATCGTGGGTTCACCATCAGTTGGAATTACTGCTTTCTTGACTGCGTCAGTTCGTATTAGAGCAAATTGGTCTTTAGATTTGATTTGTTGTGAGTTCGTCTCCCTAAACATGCCTCCGCAAAGAGTGCGAGGTTGTATGCAATTGGTTGAAAGCGATGTGGTGAATGAACCCAACCCACATGATCTGGAAAATCCAGCATCTGCGTGAGCAAGCTAAGACATTGACTTGGCATTTGGACCAAATCAAACCCCGAGATCAGTTATTTGATGAGTCGGCTTATGAAGGTGACAACGATTTTTTCGGTTTACAGTGATAGATCAAAGGTTGACTATGGTAATTTTTAGGATCCGATTTATGCCAAACCGGAATATATACAAAGATGATGATGCTTTCCATGATCAGAACTCTAATATGTCTCAAAATCATGATTTTAATGATAAAACATTCTTTGATGAGTATCAAGATTATGAGGAAGAAATTCCACATGTCAATGATGAACAAATTAACCTTATGGATGGAGCAGATTCGGCTAATTTCACTTTGGGGAGCGGTACAGAGATAGTTAGTGTATTAGAGCGTGGGGATATGGTAGATCATATCTTGAAGAGTGCAAATGTGATTATTTATGCATTTGATTTACAAATATGAAATATGCCAACAACGTACTATGTTGATCCTTTTTGGGAAAGGATATAATGACGAGATCTACCACAGATCAAGTTGTGGGCCTAGATGGATAGCATAGTCATCCAAATCAAGTCATGATGGATCTCCATATTTTCAATTGCTACCAAAAGGATAGAAGTGAATGTTGAAATAAAAAAAGAAGAGGAAAAGAAAGTGCCAAATTTTGGGTGCAGGCTCCAGGGATAGTCTTTTTCTAGTGGAGGAGTATTGATGTAGGCACCAACAAGTCCAATGGACTTACTAAAAAGGGTTCGCAGGTCAGTGGGATTAACCCATCTAAAATTGATCTAAATCAAGCCTAGGCTTAGTTGAGTTTATAAGAGATGACTGATCCCACTAGTAGAAAAGAAACTAATAATGCAGTAACGTTCTTTTTAAATTCAGTTGCATAATTCTTATTTTTGAATTGGTTTTCTTCTATTTAGTCATAGAGAGGTTGCTAGATTAGTGAGTGATTTTCTCCTATGACAGTCCATTTCTTCAAAGAGTGACGAATGTCCTAGTTGTGCTTTCTTTCTATATAGGATTCTAATTAATGTAACTAATGGTGCTATAATTTAGCAATAATTTAGGAAAACAGAGTTGTTTTGGGTCGATATTATAAGAATGTAAAGGAACAACTCCGGCCATGTTGGAATATTTTATGAAAGTTAACTAAAGTTTCTTTGAGTACTTTTTTGTTTTTTTAATTTCTTCTTCTTGGTTTAGTTTCTCTCATTGGATCGAAGATCTCTATGGTGGCTGTTGTGATCCACAGTATGCAATTCTCTACTTTTATCTCCTTGTATGTGGATTTTGTGTTTGATTAAAGATCAGGGTGTCATAGGTTTACCAATAATTGGGATTACCGTTTCTCTTACACATTTCCATGTAATCCTAGAAGAGTGAAATGTGAAACAAACGTGCCCAGCTAAGTGCCCACTTAGCATCATGTTTGTGTTTGAAATGTTTTCGTCGTGAAAGTGGTTGTGTTGTGCTTAGAATGTTCTATTCTAATAACAAGTGAGGGCGAACTTGTTCACGGTGTTTTGTCGAAATTGTTTTGAATTAGCAAAGTTGGTGTAACGATGCTTGATAATATTTTTAATTGGAACGCTAGATATATTCACACATCACTGTTACATATTATGATTAATCATTAATATGTAATAAGTTTGTTTGTATGATAGTTTCTTAAATAGACAACCACCAATGTTAAGAATAATCTCATAGCGTCACGTTTTCTTGGTCGGATTTGCATCAGGTTTAGTCAGAATTCATGTTTTTAAGTGTAGATCTATACCTGGTTTTAGGCCTGATCATTCAGTTGTTTATGCCCAAAACATGGCCAGATATTGGTTTGCTTTGGCCACTGATTGTGTCATGCATATGGCTTCCTTGTAGAATGATATTGGGTCTGGGGAGCATCCGCCTAGGAAGAGGGGGTGGCGAAACTTTTATGAACTAAGTATGCAATGATGCATACCTCCCATGTTAAAAACATCAAGTCTTAATCCTGGATATATAAGTGTGGCCTAACCTTAAACCCACACAAGGCCTTTTAAAACTATGTGGCAAGATTGTGTTAAAATCACATAAGCCAAAGTGGATAATACCGTGTGGGTAGTGGGCCGGGTATATGAGTGTAGCCAAGCTTTAACTCCATAGATTGACTTAAAATCCCTTTTAAGCTAAAGTAGATAATATTATGTGGATAATGGGCCAGGTATTTAAGTGTGGCCGCTTCGACTCCATAGATTGACTTAAAATCCCTTTTAAGTTAAAGCAGACAATATCATGTTGGTAGAAACAAAAAGGAAGAGAAAAAGATAAAATTAGCATAGAATATAAAGTCACAGAACCATCTCAAATGATTTATATCCTTAAAACCCCAAATATGGATACATGTTTGTTACAACAAAATTGCACATTTTTTCCTTCCTAATATTGCATATTTATTGAGTGAAATCATATGAAATCTAGAACTTTCAGCAAGAGTGAGCTTGTAACATATCATCATCATTATCATTGTTGAAGCCTTATCTCATTTATCTACATTATATCAAGTTAGGGATGTCAATAAGGTTGGGGTCAGAGCCACCTCTAATCAAATGATTTAAGTGTTGTTTGGCAAGTGTTTTTTTTTTTTTTTTTTGTCTATATGACTTAAAGCAAATTCAAATAAACATTTAAGTGCTTTAGATTATTTAGAAATGGTATATACATTGAATTAAACTCAAAGGCCTTCTGTCTCATTTTCAAAATTTCAAAAAGGTAACAACAAGATAATTATTTGAACATAGAGTAACTGTTGAAAGAAATCTAATATTTTTAGATCTATTTGCGTTAAAATACATGTGAATAGAAATTCAATATGTAGAATTTGTTTAAGTGGTTAAAAATAAAGATTGAAAGGTTATTAGGTATTTACTTCTCATCTTGTTTTTATTTTAATTTTATTAGAAAAAAAGAGAATTTTTTGTATTGAAATTCTAGGTACTTTTTGGCAATGTGGGTTCATCCTAGAGTTTGGATTCTTTGAGGGTTTTATCCCAAGGTGACTAGAACTAGGCCTATTTGGGTCTGGCACGTCACTGCAGATAGACTGCCATGTACATAAGGTAGCAGCCCTAAAACAAGATCTACTCCACTGTTTGGTACTTTACTAGTAAAGTGAAGTAAGAAAAAACCTCAAATCAAAAGAGAATAAAATATGATAGAATTTAATCAAAATGTGATATTTTTTCTTATGGCTTTAACAGGAATCTTTTTGGCTTTTTGTGCAAAAGTAGCAGATTCTTTATCATTAGCCTATTTATTTGTGAGGTAGAGTAAAGTAAAGTAAAATAAAATATTTGAAATTCAAATTTCTCCCCTTCCTTTTCTTAAAAATTCAAATTTTACTCCTTTTTTTTCAAAAAAAGCCAAAAAGGGATTACTAAATTACAAAAAACTCTTTACTTTTTATATAAAAAGTAAAAAGATTCCATATCAAGCAACTATGAACAAAAAGTCATCAGAATCCCATCATATATTTTTCTTTCTTAATTTTGGGTTTAATCTACTTTCTTAATTTTGGGTTTAATCTACTCTACCTTACTTTACCTCACAAACAAACAGGCCTAGTGACTTGACAATGTTGTTTTTTGATTTTTTTTTAAGAATAGAATTTTTTTAAATTTTTGTACTTTTGATATACCCACACATCTTTTCATGTTTGGCTTGTTACAAAAGCTTTTGCGCGTGGTAAATTCACTTCACTAGTAAATTGAGGTGAAATGTCATTTCAAAAATAAACTAAACGGAGTCAAATCAAAAGTACCAACTTTTCAAAAAATTATCTATTTTTGCATTGAAAATGTCAAAATGTTACTTTTTCATGCCATTAAATGTTTAAAAAAATATCTAGAGGGTTTTACTGGAAAAATCCCATTAAAACTCACTATAGACAGAAAACGACCAAAAATATATGTTTCCAACATAATAGTCCCATGCGCCTTTTTTTTTTCTGTTTCTTTTTTTTTTTTTTTTTTTTTTGCTCTTTTGCTGAGCAGCAATATTCATGGTCACCCACATATAGAAGAAAGCATATCTCTGCTCGTTTTTTTCTTCTTTTTCACAGTTAAGTAGTGATATCGCCACCCAAGCCAAATTCAAGAAAAAGTTTTTTGTTCTTTTCAATGGTGGTTGTTGTGTGGTGGAAGCTAGATGGTATTGATCGGTGAAGTTGAAGATGATAGTAAAAGTAAAATGTGATAGATGGGTATTGGTCACAGGTAGGGGGTTCATTTAGTGTTGTGAATTAGATTGGTACGGAATGGGGATATAGAGAGAATGAAATGAGATGATGATAAGGTAAAGGTGGTTTGGAAATTGCAGTGTCATATAAGGAGATGAGAAAATAATACTGAGAAAGTTGAGTTGAAGAGAATAAGAATGAAAGGAGAATATAGAAAAAGAAGAAATAAAGAAAATAAACAAAAAAGAGAGAAAATGATGGGTTCAAGAGAGAGAGAGAGAGAGAATGTGAGTTTTGTGAGATGGGGGGGGGGGGTGAAGTTTAATTAGTTTGGTTGGAAGAAGACAAATTAATTCATATGAGTTTGTTTAGGATGTGGGAGAAAAAGAAAGTTGATAGATGAATGATTAGATGGGTATATACCATATTGGGGTGTTTTGGTAATAAGCTCCCACTTACACTTTTGTTCATGACTATTAAGGTCGTCACTATATAATGAAGAAAAAATTGTGTAGGTCGGGGGTTAGTTGGTAGAGGTGGAAGGAGTTAGAGGAGGAAGATGAGGAGGAAGGATAAGGAAGAAGAAGAAAAAACAAGTGGAAAATTCCCCCGCTTGTATATGTAAGTGAGCTGAGATATGGCCATGTGGCGAAAAAAAAAAAAAGAGATCTTAGGACTACTACAGTGGTAACATATCTAATATCTTTTTGGTCTTTTTTTGCCTTTTGGAAAATCTATAGGGTTTTTTTTTGTAAAATCTTCAAATATCTACTTTTAACAAAAAAAAAAAGTCAAAAAGTTATATTCTCTTTTAATTAAATGACAAAATGAAATTATCTTTTGATTTGACACATCTAATTTTTTTATTTCTTTTATTTTGACCCTTTGTGTAGGTCATATCAAAAGCATAGAAATTTAAAATTTCCCTCTTCTTTCTAAAAAAAAATAGTCAAAAAGTAATATTCTCAAACTATTAAATGACAAAAAACATATACCTTTTACACAAAAAGTTAAATAAATCTCTTTCCAAGGAACTAAAAACTAAAAGTCATTATATTTTGATTTGACCCAATTATATTTTATTCTCTTGATTTGAGGCTTCACCTTAGCAGATTTCACTACACCACATGTCCAAACATGCCATCCTATTTATTTGTGAAGTAGAGCAAAGTAGAGCACAATAAATCCAAAATCAATGAAGAATAAAATATGATTGGATTATGATAATTTTTTGTTTTTAGTTATTTGATAAGGAATTTTTTTGACTTTTATATCAAAAGTATATTTTTTAATTTTTTTTAAAGGAGGGAGAATTTGAATTTTTTTGAAAATGAAAGGTAGAATTTGGATTTCAAATATTTTACTTTTCTCCGAGTTACTCAACCTCACGGCCCCTAAAGTTACCGAATGGTAACATTTTTGTTGTTCCTCTCACTCGTTGGCTCCGGCGAATGTCCTTCCCTCGTTCGTTCGCTGCAAACCCAACACTCCGTTATCTCCACCAAACTCAGGTATGTCTTCTACCTCTTCTCCCTCTTTTCCCTCCGTCTTCTTCTTCTACTTCGTTCTCTCTCCATATCACTCTCTGTTTTTCTTCTTCTTCTTATTCCTTTCCCTTTCTCCCCTTTCTATCTCTCTGGATGGAATTTGAATTCCTAGGGATTCATGGTAAAGTGGATTCCGACAATGGAAGGAGAAAAGGGATGAAGGATATAAGATGATGACCTGGAATTCATTATCCATCTCTTACTATCATCATAAAGTAGATTTCAGTAAATCTAGGATTTTCATGAAATGCAGTTTGAGCGTCACCATACATATATGTAACTGTGTTGGATACTTGATTTGTGAGGATTTCTTCAAAACCCATAGCTTCATTTTACATCAGTACTGTTGCATGCGTTGATTTTTTTTTTATCCCTTTTTTCTTGTCTTGGGTCTTGGTTCATGGATGTGAAATGGTAACTGACTGTTTTCAAATGAGCCTTTTGATGTGTATAGATTAGTTTCACCTTGGCCCATACAAAATTGTATGTTTTAGCCGTTTATATAAATCATCGTTAATGAATTGTGAATTAGAATGTTATTCACATTGTCAGGTTAAGGTTAATGAATTGAGTCTTCCAAGTATATATATATATATATATTGCCAAAGTGGCCAATTGGATTGGCCTTTCTTTATAATGGATGAATTGGATTGTCCTATTCTCCATTTTTTTCCCATCAGTCCATTCAATTTTAAATGGTCTATGCATCCCCTGTAAACTTAATTTTTTAAATCAGACTGAAAAGTTAAATTGATCTTAAATAAGTACCCAGACCATATCTTTATGGGTCAAATCCAGATCGAAACGTCTAGAACTACATAGACTTAGACCTAGATCAATATATTTTTGGTTCCACTTTGGTATATCAAAACCCACAACTAAAAATATTAATTGGGTCCAAATTAATTAAATAAACCCTTTCTTATGGATTGAGCACGTGTTTAAAGTTTGAACTGATCCCACGCAATCCACTGTCCACAGATTTATAAGCACATGAAACTGAGAGCAAAAGTTAATAATCCATTTACACATGTAGTTAAAAGCCAATTTTGTAAAATGTATGAGAGTAGTGTTCTTAGATAAACATTGTAAAATGAATCACAAGTGTGAAACCTATAAGTAAAAGTTGCATACCCAAATTCAACTCACATATCCCATGTGTGGGGAAAAAAAAAGACAACTACAATAGAGTGAAATTTTTTTTACAGTAGACATACCCAAAAATGTACCTGGACTACATTTAGTTTTTTGCCCCAACCAAATATTGGTGCTGTTTATGATTTGGGTTACATGAAAGCTATTTATGTGATGCATGACCCATGGCACGTGGCACTCAATAGTCATGACAGTTTCACAGATACAGCAGCAACACACAATGTATATGGCAGTCGAAATGAACTTTACACATACAAAAGAAGAATTGCATACCTATTTTTTTGTAGCCAAATATCATTGCCTATGTCAAAAGTAGCATGCTGTCGTTGCCCATTATAATAGTTCTTGACATCCTCGTGGAACAATGACAGAAATTCTACCAATTTAAATGTTTTGTCATATTCTTACGCAGTGAAACTCATCCTTCTTATATGGTAGTTCATTTCTGCATGTTGGATTTAGCACTGTAAGATCTTGTCTATGTGCTGTTTGTGATCTCTTGACTCTGGAATAGCCTCTGGAATGGGATGCTTTGCTTGTTTTACGTGACTACCATTGATGCGTTTACTTTGTTCTGAAATATTATTATCTATTGTAGCTGCTTAATTTTGAAGTTTGAATTAGTCCGTAAGTCTCACAAATTTCTATGTGCCTAGTGAATTTAAGAGAGAATATTCAGTTTGCTTGATTTAGTTTCTGGTTAATAGGGTGGTTGTGTGGACTGTAAGGGATTCTTTATTTGTCTGATGCCTATAAAGTAAAAGGAGTACACCTTTTGAACCATGTCATTTGAAGTAAGAAAGTTATATGTCTCATTTATAATGAAATTGTGGTGTCCCAAATCAGAGGATATATTCTGAGTGTGATATAGATAGAAATTAACTGTCTAGCATGTGATACTGCAGTCTGTTTTGATGATGATCAATGAGAATGAGCTATTTTTAACTAATACATTGCTGATTCCTTTTAAACTTTCTCAAGATATGTTGCAATCTGAATTATCGAGGTTGCATGCATTTTTCTCATTCTACCCTTGACTGTATAACAAGGCCAAGGTGCAAACTAATTTCCCATTTTTATGTTTGGTCCAAGGCAATTTGCAAGCCACGGGTTGTTTTATGAGATGATATTGCTGGTCCAATGGCATTATCTGGAATAAAGCCAGGCATATTGGTATCTCTGCAGGAACTAGATTCTTCTTCGCCAGTTTTTAAGCAAGGAGCTTCACTAAGAGTCACTGGAAAGTAGGTAATAATGAACTGGTAATTTCATTTTTAAAAGAACAAACTTTAGATAATAAAGCACTGTTTTTAGTGACGGGCACAAACATTGTTATCAAAATCTTTTAGAAAGCTATCCAAATCTTATGCTTGAACCTCATTTTCTAAAAATCTTTAGGTTTCCTTATCTATCTTTTGGTTTGTAATTTGAATCTTGTAGTACTCTGCTACTTCACAACTCTGTGGGAAAGCAACATGATTTTTTAGAAAACTGTAACCAATGGAGATGACTTGTTTGTATATTCCTTTGAGTTTGTTTTCAAAATCTGTTTGGTTCCTTTTAATCCAAGCAATATTCTTTTGTTTATATATATGTATATATATATAGAGAGAGAGAGAGAGAGGAATGTTAGTATACAGCCATCCCTCAACCCGCTTACATGGCTTTCCTTATTTGTACATGAGCATTCCTCTTTTTCATATACCATTTTGTCTTTTCCACATGAATATTTTCAATTGTGCAAATGTCCCTCACCCTATGGTGAGTGAGGGATATGCACTAACATTCTCCATATATATACATACATTTTTTAAGGCTTTGTCTGATATCTCTAGGTTTCAAATTAAGGCAAAAGTTAAAAGGTGAGCTAACTGCATTCATAGGACACTAGTTTGTCATTTCTTTATGGAAGATTCTGTTGACAACCACTTACTTTAAAAGCTTAAGTTGACAGAGAATAGTGTAACTGTTCGGTTTATGTCTTGTATTTCGGGTTAATTGGATGGGTCCATTGGGTTAGCTAGATCTTGCAAGATAGAGCGTATTCTCTTACCTGTGGTATTCCCCACACCACATAAGAGAGACGATGAGAGAGTGAGAGTCTATATGCCTTTGCTTGTTTTAGTGAAGATATATCGTCTCTGTCCGTGGACGTAGCCCTTATTTGGGTGAACTACGTAAACCCTCTTTGTCTCTTCTTGTGTGTGGCATGATTGTTGATTGCAGGTTTCGTGCTTCCGCATGTGCAAAATAGTAACAATGTATATCAAGGTTACATCACTGCCCACCCCCACATGTGCGGGCTCTTTCATGGGATCACACCCTCCATGGGAGAATGAAGGGGCTCCACATGGGAATCACACCCTCTGTGGGAGAATACAAGGCACAATAGCCTCGGGATTTGAACACTCGACCTCTCGCTCTGATTCCATGTTGACAACCAGTTATTCTAAAAGTTTAAGTTGATAGAAAATGGTGTAATAATATATATCAAGCTTTTAACAAATACTTGGGTCCAATCTTGCATTAGAGCCTTTCTAACCTGGAGAGGGTGGAAATTTGAAGTTGGTGCCGATGAAAGATGTGCCATGAGATGTGATAAGGCTTCAATGATGCTGATAATGATGGAAGGCAATGATGTATATATAGCTTTAAAATTCCCATAGTTATGCAAGTTGTGGTTTACAAATCATGATTTTGCTATCTTATGATTTTACAATACAATTCAATTTAGAGAATCTTGGACACATACAAAAAGTATACCAATACCGTTCTCAACATGGTGACCAAAACATAGATGGCGTAGATGGGAATAGTGAGAAAATTACGGTGTGATTAACTGAAAATAGTCGCAAAATCAAAATGAGAAATTTTATAAAAGTAAAGAGTGGTTCACACAATTCAAAAAAGATAAAAGTTATCTTAATTAGGTTATAGTCAGGGCTCCCCTGGGGACTTTTGTAGTCTATGTTTTTTTATAAAGAGGTCATGTAATAAAACAAAAGCATGAACCCAAAACAGGGATTTAAGCAGAACTTTATTTCTGGGTAGAAATGGAGCATAATTTAGTCACTCAGAACTGGTTTCATGCTTTATTTACGAGTTCACTTTCTCCCTGAATTGCAAAATTATAGTCATCTGATAATCCAAACACGTCCTCTCACATGCACATCTCTTGAGACACTCAGTCTATCTCAGTGTTGTGGCAAATATTCACATTCTTGAATACTTCTCTCCCTTGCCTGTTTTTTTCTTTCTCCAATCTTCAGAAGTTGAAGCTCGATGTTGGACTACCAACCTATCAACCTCAACTGGAAAGTCATGACATGCCTTCTCCACGCATGCTAAGTTGCTAACTTGACCAAATGAATTCTCATAGTTTTTTATTAATTTATTAGATTAATTATATACAGTCACAAGTTAGGCGTCAAGAATTTTCCTTGTGACCCCAGATTGATGAGATTATGACAACTTTTTCTTAAACAATTTGGTAGTTATTAATACATTGTGCTACTTTTTTTTTGATAGGCAATGAAGAAAATATATTGAGGGAAGAAGAAGAATACAAAGAAGGCCCAGCCTACAAAGCAAAAGGGCATTATGGTATAAAAGCATTATACCACAAAAACAGATTACATAGTGAATGCGACGAAATTAGAACATCTATCAACCCCTTGCTTAGCTAAAGAGTCAGCAAAACCATTTGCTGTCCGCCTAACATGAAGAAAACTCACTAGAATTGAAGACGATAGAGCCCTAGTCTTATTAAAATAATATTGAAATTTGCAAGGAAACATAGCTGAAGAGGACACCCAAGATATAACATTAAGAGAATCACTCTCAACCACTGGTCTTGAATGAAAATTGGATGAAGTGAAAATCCGAATAGCTTCTAAAATAGCAAGAAACTCCGCCTCATTAGACTCCATGCATCTCACATGCTATGAAAACGAAGCCAAAGCAATACCTTCACTATTGCGAAGTTCCCCACTTATACCTGTTTTTCCTCTAGCTGGGGCACATTGAATTTAAGCACACCTTCAGTAGGGGGAGGCCAAGAAACAACCTTTTTTACTTTCTTAAGCCCACAAAATAAAGACGTTTCCCAATTGTGCAACGCGCCACCAACTCTTAGACTACCAAAATTGTAGTTGATAGCGAACCATTTGGCAATTCGAGCTACCACCAAACACATCAAATCCTCCCCTGATAACGAAGCCCTTCTAAACACCTTGTCATTCCTCTCTTTCCAAACAGACCATCAACTAGTAAAAGGTATAAGTCTCCAAAGAACTAACCCGTATCCAAAAAAATTAGATCACTTCCAAGCTTCGTTCATCCTTGCCAAAGTCCTTGAGCTACAACAGAGCACACCACATGGTAGAAGAAACCTACACCATAAGGTATGAGAAAACTCACAATGGATAAACAAGTGGTCTACCTTCTCCATCCGTTTCTTGCACAACACACATAAGTCTAAAATAGCTTCAGAAGTCAAGCCTCGTCTCCTAAGGTTATCCATTGTAGAAACCTTCCCTGAAATAGCAAGCCAAGCAAACGCCTCCACCCTAGGTGGAGCCAAACCTTGCCAAGCCAAGGAAAAAGAGGCTTTGGATTGTGATGAACCTTCCAACTCCCTCGTAAAGGACTTATATGAGAATTTTTCATAAGTGCTAGGTTTCCAAATACAAGAATCTACTACATCCTTGCAAATGAAAACATTCAAAAGAAGACTGACCATTGACTCAGGCTCCTCAAAAAGACGCAAGGTTCTTCTGAAAGAAACATTCCAAGACCCAACACCCCCAGCTCACACAATAGTCTTGAACCGAAGCCCACTTGTTGACCACAACCCTAAACAACCTAGGATAGGACAAGAACAAAGGTCCCACCCCCACCCAATCATCAGCTCAGAAACGGACTTGAGTTCCTGCCCCCACTTTAAAAACCCACCTCCTCTTGAACACTTCCCTCAACGGAAGATAAAACCCCAACCCTTAGGATATTGCTCCACACACCCAAAACATGAACCATATAAACTCTACTAGGCCCCCAACCCCACTCGTCCTCCCCATATCCAGCAACAATAATTCTTCTCCACAAAGCTTCCCTCTCCTCACCAAATCTCCACCACCACTTAGCCAAAAGGGCCCAATTCTTAAATTCCAAATTCCTTAAGCCTAAACCGCCCACCTCCTTGGGCTTAACAACATCCTTCCACTTGACAAGATGAAACTTTCTTTTGATACTCCTCTTTCCCTAAAGAAACTCCATTCTTAGCCAATCCAATTGCACCTTGACAACCATTAGAGACGAAGAGCGATTGCTGGGACGATATTGTCCTTCTCCTAATTTTTTCCACCACCCAGTCACCATCCCCATTTCCCTGCAACCCCTCGTCATTAACCAGCCCATTGAAACCCACCCATGCTGCCCAACCCAACCCTACGAAACCCTTGTCCCGAACAAAACCTACATTCCCCATTCAGCTTCCTTGAACAATAGAAACCCAACCCATCCTCTACCGACCCTTACCCACCGAACCCCAAAATCCATCTTCGTCGCCATCCTTGCCCTATTAACCTTCTCTGTCCCTACCCACTCCCGAAACCCAACCCAACCACAACCAACCCTCTTCCTCATCTCTCGATTTGCAGAAACCATTTACCTATCCCCCTCAACCAGGACCCAACTCTCAAATCCCTGAAGCAAACCCAAAACCCTTAGCCAAACCCCAAACCCCTAACCTGACTTCGAGACCCCTTCAAACCCAAATCACTGCAGCCCCAAACGCTCTAATAACCAATTCTGAAACCCCTAATTAACCCCAAATTGGTTCGCTATAGACCAAAAACCATTCTCAACTTATCCCTACTTACCTCTGAACCCTCTAAACCCTAAACCCAACCATCCAGGCCCAATTGTCAACCCCAACTAGACCTGTGCGACCCCAAAACCCCCTCGCACTTGTCATTAATCGACCCTAATGCCCCTCCCTTAAAACCCCATGAGAGAGCCCTAATTTTCTTCAAACCCTAAAAAAAGACCTATCCAATCCCTTCTGCAAGTCCCCCAACTGTGGGTAGACCCATTATTGCCCACCGGAACCCACCTCCGCACGCCCAAACCCTTTTTAGATCCCCTATCGTCACCATCGTCAACCCCGTCCACCAATAGCTACAGTAAAAAAAGAAAAAAGAGAAGCAGAAAGAGAGAGAGAGAGAGAGAGAGAGAGAGAGAGAGAGAGAGCAGCGTAGAGCAATAAAGGCGTACCTAAAGCGTCGTGGCCCTGCCATTGTCGCATCATCCGCCAGTGCAACGTCTCTTGCCTCTGTCGTCGTTGCACAGCAGCAAGAAGGCAACTCTCCTTGCTGTAGTGGCACTCGTCATCTTCCCTTCTCGTTTCCAACTTTAACAAAATAAGCCTCCCTCATTTTCTCTCTTTTATCTACACTGAACCTGAGACAAAGTGTAACAACTTAAGAATCTTGAGCTCTTTAGATTCTCAAGACGTACTCAATTTATAACAACACAACATAAATCAAATCCAATGAGCATAAGGTCTCAAAGGCACTGATATTCAATTTATACTTGAATCATTAAATGTATTAGAAGTCATAATAGAAAGATATTGAGTAAAGATAAGTCTCTAAATCAAGTAGAGAAAATTATCAAATGTTCGGGCTAATTCCCTCTAAGAATCTAGTCATTGTTCCTCGCGCTTTGGATCAGCTATGCATGCCAAAATCCACCAGCTGATCTTCGTCATTCCCCACAACCTCTATGAATGCATTACTTGAAATGGGGTGAACCACTGGTCAGTAACATTGGTGATCAGAAATTTCAAGTCAAGTAAACATTAATGTATAATATATTTGAATCATTCATATGAATACATATTGTTACAACCCAAATTCCGAAGCCCTGACAGAATCTGAGTTATAACGCATTGACATACCATTCACATACTTAAATCAAATGAACACATAAGGCATAAGCATCTTTAACTAAAATTATCTTTTTATTACTCAAACAATCTTAAATATCCAACTAATTACATCTCTAGTGTCTAAACAATTCCCATAATAAAGTTTATCAAAATAAATAAGTAATCAGTACTATCGATGTCCCTAAACTATTGAATATTGATGTAACGCTCTCCGCAGCCACACATGCCAAACACTACAGGTTAATCTTCGCCATTCTCCAGTCTAACCGTAAATCTGTTACCTAAAGGGGGCAACTCAACATCAATATAAACTGGTGAATGAATCCCTATTCTAACATACATCCACAATTAATATAATAGCATCGTTAAAAGCAATTAAATAATAAACAATAAATAATTCAATCAATAAATAAAACCCTTGTCATAACACTTCTCTGAACTACATTATCGCACCTAGTCTACATCATTATGCCATCTTAAGATGTCACAATTATCGAGATGCCACACTGCATCTCCTTATTCGGTGTCCCATAGGACCCACTGCCTCAGGACCTTAGCGTCCTATCATTTATATTCATGGGCAGCATACACAAATCTCAAGTTGAACCCAATGGTCCAAAATCTCACAACCATAACAGATCATACCGTGCCTGTAGTTCAAATCATATTTCCATTCCAAATCAAATCATACACAACAAAACTTATAGAAGCAGAATATTTTCTTGTTTATTATTTAATACATGCTCGGCCATGTATACTAGGATCATTGAGTTGTTACCTTCTATTTATCAATAAAAGTGTCTATATATTACTGGCCCTCTCGTTTTTATCACATTCCACATATTTCAAGGATTCTATAGCACAAGCTTATTCAAAACATAGTTAGTTTATCATTAGACATCTTTGATAATAAGCCTTATCCCAATTTAAATTAAATAAAATATGGGGGGACTCCTATGTAATTATGTTAACATTAGGCTTTTTTTTATAACTTCTAATGAGAAATCTACATAATAGCTATATATATTAAGAACAGTAGGATTCGTCAAGACCCAGTTTCGATGAAAATCTTCCTCATGCCAAGTCCTATTTAGATCATCAGATGCTAGGGCCCAATGGTCCAAACTGATTGAGACCACGACTCCCAGGTTCGCCCAAGGGTGCGCTACCAGATTTGTGGATCAGATTTGGCATCAGGTGGGTCATGTGGACTCATAACTCATGTCAACAGAAGAAGGTTTTTTACGGCTAGAAACTTGAGAATCCCTTGTTTGTTTTGAATCTCATCAATATCATCCCTCTTTGTTTATCTTCTTATTTTAGATCAGTTTATTATTTGTTCAGTCATCATCTTGCCCAAACAGGGGTTGTAAGACACAATTCTACCATGTCATGCTTCCTGAAAACCCCAATCTTGCAACTCAACTAGTTTGCTCCCCCACTGGACATGTCTACTGAGGTCGACCTAGGGTGCTCTTTCAGATCATCAGGTCTAATTGACTACCACGTGATCCATGTGTGGCCCACAGTCCAAATATAAACAACTCACAGGAACGACCTAGTTCTTAGCTCTTTCTTGGCATTGGGCTTTCTAGTTTATGTACAAATCACACCCAATCTTAAGGAATAGACATAGGAAAATCACTCACCTCTTGTAGACTTTTGTGATGTTGGCTATTTGATGCAGCATTGACCTCAATGGCCACATGTGTAGGGCCCTCTTGGTTTTTTAGGGATTTATTTTATGTCATTAACTTCTTTGTTTCCAGTTTATTTAGTTACTATTATTAGATTAGGTTTTCTTAGGCTTTAAGTTTGCTTTCTTATTTATATAGGCATTGTAGTAGATTATTTTTAGACTTAATCGGTTAATAGAATTGGGTTTTATCTCTGAGAGGTGCATCTTCGTGTGTGTTGAAGTCTTCTTGACGATTCGAAGTGTCATTGGACACGTGTTTTGGCACCCCTACTCAAGCCCTAACCCTACGGCTTGCAGCGCGTCTTCTTGATAATTCGAAGTGTCTTTGGACATGTGCTTTGGCACCCCTACGCAAGCCGTAACCCTACGGCCTGTATCAGTTTGGTAACAGAGCCGGCCCTTAGATAGATCTGCGTGTTACCCTCTATCCTCATCCCCACCTTCTCTCATCATCGTCATCCTCGACCGTCCTCATCACAGAAACCCGCATCCATTCGTTTAAACCCATCAACACCATCGTTAGAGCCTCACCCACTGCCCGAAAACACTCCCATCATAATCCTCCCACTGCCATCCTCTGCCTTCTATCCTTGGCCTTCTCGTTGACCTAACCATCCACCAAAAAAAAGAGGGGGGGGGGGGGGGGGGGGGGCGCCTAAATCCCCACTTCCAAAAACCTAGATCCATGAAATCCGTCCCATCCCATCCTCGTCCTGCCGGCCAGCCACACTACCCCTCCCGTCAAGTTGACTCTCCTTTGTCATTAATTCCCGACCTCGGTAGCAATAAAAAAAACATAAAAGAAAAGAGAAGCAGAGGAGGAGAAGAGCATACAAGAAGTGAGAAAGGCGTACCTGGTTTTTCATCTTTGACCACCAGCAGTCGCTGTTGTCGTCGGAAGTTTGTAGCCGCAAGCCATCGCTCATCGTCTTCACTCTCAGTCATCATCGTCGCCTCCAGGAAAGCAGACAATCGGTTGACGGGTTTGGCCCCTTTCTCTTCTGTTGCGAGATTGGAATTCAAATTAGGGCAAGAGAACCCTTACGTTCCCTTTTGTACGATTGATGCTTCAACTCCCAGCCTAGCCCAACAACTCCTAGCAGCCACTTGCGATCGCCGTCCATCTACTGAAGTGATCGTCGCCATCCTCTTTGGTGCAGATCCTTCTCATCTAGTTTGAAATGGCTAGTCCATCTCGTTTTACCTTGTTTTTGCACAATAATGTCGTGACAAAAGGAAAGGGAGGGAGGCGGCATTGGGATTTTCTTTCACAAGTGCCAGCGTGTCACTAGTGGGCCCAAGTAAGTTAGGGTTGAGTTCAAGTCAAGTGGTCTTGACCCACTTTACAACTAATATTTGCATCACATCAGCACAACACAAACAGTGGTATTGTTGGGTCATCCTTACTACAGTCGAGCAATCAAAGTACATATTGATCAAATCCAACAGCCAAAAATTATTTTTATGATTTCAAAAAAACCATTTGATGCTCGATTTCTGATCCGTCTTCACCTTTGTCCTTGTGGATAGCAGATCTACATATCAGGTTTGTCCATTTTTACTTCAAAATGAAATTTTGTGATACTACCATCTTCAACATACTTCAAAGATATAAATATGAAGAAAAATATGGCTTATGGTATTTTCAAAATCAAGTCTATTTTCGGTCATTTCTTAATTTGAAACAAGGAGATATGTCTGTTCTTGATTATGGTGATATGTTTTCATGGCTCCAAGACAAGTGTGGATTCGAAGATGAGGAAGAACATGACTTGATTAGTTTCATTAGAGGTTTGAGACTAGAAATAGTGGAGAAAATGAATGATTGCAAGAACATCCATGAAGCATATAGGGAAGCAATTTGTGTGGAACAGATGTTTAAAGGGTATCGTCTGGTGAAAGTTATGCCTTCGGAAGATGAGTCTCCACAAATAACGGTAAACTATGTTGATGGACCAGTGACTGCGGATATGCAAACCAAGCAGCCAAAGAAAGAAGCAAAAGTTTCCACCTTTACACTTAGCCTCGAAATTTCTCCTGAGTAAAAATGATCAAGAAGTGCAAGCACGAATGCAAAACGAACACATTGTTACTGTCCCCCACATAAATTCTCACATTGATTTTGTCTTTGGAGATCAACAATGCATGTTGGGAGATGAAGATCGACTAGTCAAAGATTGTGATCTAATTGTGCACTTGTCAAAGAGGAGGTCTCCAATGGTTCGATTGCGTATGCACATTCACTTTGTCTATCAAATCAGATGATGCGTCATGCTCAGAATTTTCCAGATGTGCGCACACGCTTAAGCTCAACCAACTAATCGAAAGTTTGTCCGAATGATCTTCGATCTAGGTGGATATATACCAAACCAAACTTGAGGTCGAGTTCTTTCCATGCCTGGGAGAATGATGCAGCATTGACCTCAATGGCCACGTGTAGGGCCCTCTTAGTTTTAGGAATTTATTTTATATCATTAACTTCTTTATTTCCAGTTTATTTAGTTACTATTATTAGATTAGGTTTTCTTAGGCTTTAAGTTTGTTTTCTTATTTATATGAGCATTGTAGTAGATTATTTTTAGACTAGATTAAGTAATAGAATTGGGTTTTATCCTCGAGAGGCGCGTCTTCTTGACGATTTGAAGTGTCTTTGGACACATGCTTCGGCACCCTTACACAAGCTGTAACCCTATGGCCTGCATCACTATCTAAGGTCGAAAGTAGGACATCAGCTGTTGCCTGATTGCCTGTCTTCTTCTTCTTTTTCTTCTTAGTTTTTTTCTTTCTCCTCTGGGTGCTCTTTCTTAGGTCTCTCTCTTTCTCCGATTCTCCCCTAAGATTTTAGAAAAAGTAAGGTGAGTTAAATAAGAGACTCTCTCTCTCTACATATATCCCATCCCCTCCTTTCCTAATAGAAGTCACGTACAAGACTCCCTCCCATCATAAGTCTTGTACAACAAGGCTTCCTTTCCCTCCAAAGTCCCTTTTCTTTTGGAAAGGAAGTGTCGAGCAATGCTAGAATCCTTTCCATCTCCAAACTGTCATATTTTATACTAGGATATTTCCTCAAGAGGTCTCAATCTAGTAAACATAGGACACATAGGACCCACCAATCTAAATCGTCTAAATTAGGACCCTAAGATAGGCCTAGAATATCTTAATTATGAACCTAATTACATCAAAGGGTCTGTTAAGGCCTTGGGTATGACACATAATATAAAATAATGATGTTGAGACAATACTTTAATTAATTCTTTCTTGAGTACCTTCCCACCGCAAGTAATGAATAGTTCCGATACCCCACATGGGTGTATCTACATTTCCATCAACAACATGGCTTGTCGTCCACCATGATTGTTGAGCCTGTTCCAACATCTTCACACAAGGGTGTCTATATTTCTGTCAACAACCTGGCTTGTCCTACCATCATGACTGTTGTACCTACTTCCCTCAACCAATATCCACGAGAGAAATTCTTTTCTTAGTGCTAGCAGTTGTTGTTACCCCAATTCAAACATCAAATTCAAGTTCAAATCAGTTAAGCTTATTAGGGTTTCATCTCCATCATATAGGTAATTTTATCTTACTCTTTCCTTGGTCAGTACCACATAACATTGGGTTAGTTCTCGCCCCACCCCAAATCGGAATTAGTACTAGGTTGTGGCATTGCCCAGATCATATTGAGGAAACTGATTATTTATTGTAAATTTAACCACAAGAACTAAGTCATAAGTAATAAATTTAGATTGAATCATATTCAAATATATTTGAATATTTTGTGAAGATTCCATATTAATTTGCACCACACACAAGGTTGCATAATGTATGTGATTATTTCAATTAAAAAGAATCAATGGTTATTATTAATTATAATAATAATAATAACAAATATTAGTCCTTAAGGTAAGCATGAGCCAATTTCTAATGACCCTCTTTGCATGTTAATCAGGGAAGAAGTCTTTAAAGGAGCTAACTGAATTAATTTATATATGGACATGGACATGGGCTTTTCCGAAATTTCCATAAAGTTTCTAAAGATGTCTTCATTAATAGGAGCCCAAAAATCCCAGAACTCACTCTCGTCAGGAACAACATTCGTCAGACCTGTTAAATAGTGTTTGGATGGTGGACCCCCAATGGTCCAATTGACATGGGACCACCAGACTAGTGGTTGCCCAATAGTCTAATATTGGATCTCTGGTTTAGATTTGGGATCAGATTGTAAATTATAGGAAACAATCCATCAAGAGTTAGTATTTACCCATGTCTTATCATATAATGGAGGAGGCCAGATTTGTAAGGCAAAAACCATGAGATTAGGACCCTTCACCATTAAATTAAGAATTTCGACTCGCCTTGTATGATAGTTCGTTGCTCGAGCAGCGATCGGTCTCACGCTAGACATCCGCTATGCGTCCCGTTGTCGATCTTACCTGTCCCCTTCTCGATCCTCTCTTTCCGCTGTAAAAATCCCACGGTAGAGCTCTCTCTCTCTCTCTCTCTCTCTCAATTATGTGATTATGTGAAGAGAAAAGAAGAGCAAGATCCCTTATATATACTAGTGTTTGGACAGTCCTACAGTAGGAGTCCTGTTTAGGCACTACTAAGGGAGTTCCACTGGGAATGTATTCTTGAGAGAGTCCTGTTTGGGATTCTCATACTCATAATGACCTTGATCTAGCCTACTATAGACTCACTAAGAGTCCTGATCCTTCTGAAATAACATGTAGATATTTTGATCAAATTAAGAGTTCCACTGAGACCAAAAAGTCTTGATAAGGATATTACACAAAGAGGAGAATATTTCTTTCTCTTTTTTTTCATTACACAGTTGGGCTTATAAAATTAGAGATGAGAATGCTTGGTGAATGTGTGGTAAAACTAGAAAAAATAAAATTAGAAATGATCGAGAGCATTTAAGGATAGCACCAATAGGGGATACAATTCGAAAAATCCATTTAAGATGGTTTAGGCATGTTGAGCGCAGGTCAATAATAGCACCGGTGAGAAAATATTTGACTATACAGGTGGATGGCCCATGAAGAGGTAGGGGTAGGCCAAAGAAAACATTGATGGAGGTCAGTTTTGAAGAAATTTAATTTATCTAAGGATTTGGCTCAAAATAGAACGGAATGGAGAAACAGAATTCATGTAGCCGACCCAAACATGGTTGGGATAAGGCTTTGATGATGATGATGACACAATTGGGCCTATCTTGTTGGAACTGATCTGAACCAAGTCTAGTTTTAGCCCAGTCCAGTAGGACTTGCAAGTTTGGGTCTGACCTGACCGATGTTCGAACCCACAACAGTTAAAAAAAAAAAACCCCTATTAGAATTGTCCGATTTTTTAAAATTGCCCTTGCATCCAACACCATCATGAAGATTTTTGGAACCTTTAATGCAATTCAAGCAATTTTGTATAAATTTACCTATGGCGATTGGTATTTTGATAATGAGGTCTATTTTAAGCAATTTCTTAATTTGAAGCAAGATACCTTGTCAGTTGATGAATATACCCACTAATTTTGGGAGTTGTATGAGATATGTGCATTAGAGGAGGATAATATACATGATTTGGCCCCATTATATTAGAGGATTGTGACCAGACATCTTGGAATATATGAATTATTGCAAAAGTAGTCATGAGGCATACTTAGAAGCCTTTCGTGTTGAGTGTATGCTTAGATGATTTCGCATGCAACAAAGATCATGGGCTCTGTTGTGGAAAGACTTTTTGTCGGAGAAGATAATCCCATGATTGTCATTCGTTGCCTTCTCAATTTCAATGAGAACAAAGAAGAAGAATGAAGACAGTCTAAAAATTTCCATACGCGGGTATGAGTCAAAGACAGAGTCATTAATTTGATTGTTGAAAATGGTAGTGCAATCAATTTTGTCGCACAAGAGGTTATTGATAAGCTTCAGTTGCCCATTGAGCCCCTTCGTAAGCCTCCCAAGTCACATGGTCAAATAGTTATGTCATTCCAGTTACTCACAAATGCTTGGTATCATTCAAGATTGGCAATTATGAAGACAAAATTTGGTGTGATGTGATTCATATGAATATTGCTCATATTATTTTTGGAAAACCATGGCTTTTTTATCGGAAAGTGCACAATGATAAAGAGATGACCTCCTATACAATTGTGTGGGAAGGAAAACGGATTACGCTTGTTCCATTACCATCAACAGCCATATCTTCATCTACATCATCACCTTCAGTTGAAGAACCACAGTAAGAGCACAAAGAAGTAAAAGAAATGATTGCACCAAAAGCGCAGAAATAAGACATCAAGGATGACATCGAAGAGCAAGTTAATGGAAACAATGATTTCGTGAGTATAGATACTATTGATCAAGGCAATGTCAACCATGAACCTCAAAGCGTTGAGAAGGAACACGGACAAGCACACATTGAAGGCTTTGCTCAAGTTAGCTAGGACATTGAACATCCAAGTGGTTGGATTCCAACACCACTTTCAAGAACTTTAATTGGGTCATTGACAATTAAATCAATTGCTCCAGTGGTTTTGCAAGCAGCTCAAATTGTTGAAGTACCCCATACTAACCTTATCTTCAAGGATCAAACATGGATATTTGAGAGCCAACATTTGAAGCATCTATAGATCTGATCACACATCCGAGCTAAACTCATTCCTCAGATGAAGACACACTTCCAACGTACTTTTACATGGAGCAAAAGACTACGTCAAGCTTCCAAGTCATGTCATGCAACTGTGGATCAAAAGAAAAGATTGAAGTTTGTAAGACAGATTTTCGACCCTGGAGGAAGTTTTCCTCATCTTGTTATCGAATTCCTCCTGGTATTCTCAAGTTGGCAAACTCGTTGGAGTAGAGTTTTCCAAGCAGGAAGAGTTGATGAAGGTCAGACTATAGGTCGGCCAACCCGTTAAGGCCTAGTCCATCAGCCCAATTGGATATCTAGTTATTTATAAATATTATTAGTAGTTTGATTGCATTAGGGTTAATATTAATGAGTTCCCTATTTTATTTAGGCTTATTCTAATATTAGTAAGTTTTGTTTCTTAGGAATTAAATCAACTCCTCTATATAAAGGATGTTAGGTCTCATTGTTATGCATGCTCAGTTTTCAATTAATAAAGTTCTTTTTTAGATTTGAGATATTCTCTCTTATGGTGTTTGCTCCTCTTGTGAGGATGCCTTGGAAGCTGCATCCATTTTTGGATTCGATTAATCCTTCGTGAGATTGATCTATTTTTATTAATTTTGGATCGTGGCTACATCACACTGGCATTCTGAAAATGGATGTATAATAGACTAGTACATTAGATAGAGAGGATTTGATTAGGGTAATTCTTCTACCCAAAGAGAGATAATTCCTTTTCCATGTCGACAACTTCCTTTTAAAATTTGCCACCACAAGATTTCACATCTTGTTAGATCTCACTTTGCACCCAATAGGCAGACCTAAGTACAAAAATGGCAAATTACCAGATTTGCAAAGAAGCTACAAAGCTAGCAACGGAACTTGATCATTGGAGGTTCCTATCCCCACCATCATGCTTTTGGACAAATTTATCCTTAGGCTAGAGGAGAGCTCAAAGCAACTTAGAATTCTTTTTAGGGCAACAATCTCCTCCTACCTCAAAGAACTAAAAAGGATGGTATCATTTGCAAACTGAAGATGCGTGATTACTTCTGCTCCTCTACCAACTTCATATCCTTCTGTGAGACCGCAATTCTTAGTGTTTAGAAATAGTGCACTGAGAGCCTCTAGCACAATGGCAAGCAAGAAAGGAGAGAGAGAGGATCCCCTTGTCTAAGCCAAGTGGGAAGGAGAACCATTCACCAAAACTGAAAAGGACGTCGACGAAATACATTCTCGTGTCCAAGAGCACCACCTTTCCCCAAAGCCAAATCGCCTCAACATATAATCCACAAAACTCCATTTAACATGGTCATGTGTCTTTTCCAGATTTATTTTAAAAGTAACTGCTGGTTTCTTTTAATGTTTTCTGGCATCAATGAGTTCATTAGCAATAAGAATTCCATCAAGAATTTGTTATTGTGCACAAAAGCTCCCTGATAAGGACCGTTAATTGATGCCAGAACCTTCTTCATCCTGTTGACGAGGATTTTAGATAGCAACTTATGTATACAACCCACTAAGCTGATAGGTCTGTACTCTTTAAGATCCACTGCATTAGGAACTTTAGGAATGAGAGTAAAAAAAGTATTATTAATTTCCTTACTCAGCCTACCGCTCCTCTGAAATTCTATCAGCATGTTGCAAAGATCTCTTTTTACAATGTCCCAAGCTGCCTTGATAAAATAGAAATTGAAACCATCTGGCCTCGGCGCCTTACCTCCCCCACATTCCGACAAAGCCTCTCTAACCTCCTTATCCTCAAAATCCCTCTCGAACCACACTCTATCACCATCAGAGATAAAAGGGAAAGACAAGCCCTCGAACGTAGGCCTTGGGATGACATCTCTTGTATTCGACTTCCCAAAGTATGAAGCAATTTTTTTCTTTAACCTCCTCTGGCACACTAGTGAACCCGTTGCTCTTATGAATTTTGCCAATATAGTTAATCCTTTTTCTGGCATTCACCACATGGTGGAAAAATTTCGTGTTCCTATACATTGTGCTACTGTATAGTTTACTTGAGAGAACTGATTCAAATGTCGATGTTGCCAACAGTACTCCAAACTTGGGTATTGTTGAGATTATAGGACTGGAATCGTATTCCTGGACTGAATTATGTATAAAAGCAAATGAATATCCAATTTCCATAATTAACTTCCTGCCAGCAAGCAGGTGCTGATATTCTGTGCACGCCTCAAAATCAAGTTCTTAGGTTATGTAATATTTGCTTATCCCAGATATAGGTGGGATAAGGCTTTGATGAATGCTAATGATTTTGATTATCTATAAGCCAACTATGGTCATGATAATTTGCAATTGATTCTTGTCCTGATTATCTTTTAAACACTGGAGAAAAGGGATGCAATCTTTAGTTTGACACAGGAATACTCCATGCAGGCTACAAGGATATGATGCAGATACTGCCATTGCCATAATTATTGATGGTAGTGTCAGCCTGAAGATTGATACCCAGCACTTGAGAGGCATCAACTTCCGCATAGGATCCATCTACCAGTTCATAGGCGAACTCCTGATTCAGTCGGATAGCAATGTAAGTTGTAGATGTTCTCTTCATCCCTGAGACAATATCTCACCATTGTGTTTGCCTAAAAGCCTACTTGACAATGAACTCGTTACGCTACAACCTCATCAGGCCCTCCTTCAGGCTCGTGTTGGGAGGAATGTGGACGGTATTGACCTCAACCTCTACCACCAGTCACTCCAGCTCCGCCGGCAGTTTGAAGCTGAACACATGAGCTTTAGAACAATCTAATTTGGCATACTGATGCGGGAGGCAGTCAGGAGTCCCTGTGGGTGTGAATTCTTTTGCAGAAGAGAGGCGTCAAAAGTAGATTCCTGTTTCTTTTTTTCATTTATTTGTCTAAACCGTGGCTAGTCTTCATAAATGATGAGTGAGTAAAACTTTGGTTCTCAATGTTTCGCTGTTCAGTGAGCAGTGGCCACGGAATTGCCTGTGTCTTCATCAGGCATGGCGCCACATTGGACCATTTGATTAAGATTGGTGTGACCATTTCAGAAAGCAAAAGATCCGCACTACGTATATTTTTAGTCTTGTAGAAATTTGAAGGGCCCGTCTGATTGCACGCATTTCCTGAATATTTCAAATGCCTATGTTGTGTCTGGGTGTTGAAATTTGAAAGTGCAACCTTGTGGTTGATTTCACAGGTCTGTATCATGGTCACATCAATTGATAAGAAATACAGATAAGGGCCAACTTGAGCTGAACCAGGAACCTATTATCAATTGGCCCAAAAATGTCCTTTTCCAGAGTTTTCAGGCTGGGACCTTAAACCTGGGTCAATAATTCTAGTTACAACTGTCCTATGTGGTAGTTTTCCTTTCCCTCATTATCGGTTGTGAGATGAGTTGTGAGATGGGGAGTGTGGCTGTCATTATTGTGAGCCTCCCTTGATTAGTGCATTTCCATTTCACACTTACTATGCATTTGATTAGGCATCAAGCGCAATTTGACACTCTTTTACTGGCTTTTACTCGGTGATTGGCTACTTCTCAAAAGAATTAATTTATAGTTAAAACACTGTTAAACCGTGGCTAATCAAGGGAGGCTCAAGAGGGTCCCGTAGTGCTTAATGTGAGAAAATTCCTCTCCAAAGCACCACATGCCAGCTTAGCAACTCCATTTAGGGGCCCAGATAGCAGTAATCCAAGGGATGCATTGTCAGATCAATAGAAGTGGGTTCGACATCAAGATTGACTTCATTGAAAACGTGGCTATCATTTATGTAACATAGCTGCTGATAGCACTAATCATTCTTCCATTGTGTGCTCAATGAATAGTGAGACCCTCCATGACAAAAAATGGATGAGGACAGATGTCAAAACTTGGATGGCAAGTCTGAATATAAATCCATCCTCTCAACCCTGATGTAAAATGAGGCATTTATCTTAATCTCCATTGACAAACGATCTAGTCCATTCGTCAATTGAGGCCAGTTTGTTTTCCAACTTATATCGCTATTAGCGGGATGGTTTCTTTTTATTTTATTTTATTTTATTTTATTTTATTTATGGAGTGTTTGAAAACTTTCAAATTGAAATTCAGATTTCGCTCAATGAGACACATTTCATGACTTTTGGGCAATTAATCTCTGACTTGGGCAATTATGTAGATCCCTGTAACGTTCTGAAATCCTAGGATGTAATTAGCCTAGTTAATCGCTTGTTAGACAATTACATGCGTTTACAAGCTAGGTAAGTCTGAATTATTGTCAGAATCGTGTGAGCGAAGCCGTGCTGGGCTTTGACTTCGTTTGAGTTTAATAGCGGGTAGTTTGCAATTTTAGATAGTCTAGAAGCCCTTTTTTTGTAGTTTTTCGAATTGTAAGGTTCTAGGTTCATTGGGTGCCTCTCCCAATCCAAGATCATCTTTCTATACTTTGACCAAAATTGGACCCATCTTGGCTACCAAATATCTTATTTTTCAAAAATTAAGCCTTTTATGAAAAATATCCAAAAATCCATTAAAATAGGCTAAAATTTCTCTTCCTAGAAATCATGCCAGAGGTATAGGCATTGGAAAGCTTATTTTATTTCATGAATGGTGGCACTTACGGTGACTCAATCCGACCTATGGTTTACAAGTTATGGCCAAAATAAATTTTTTGCCAAGTTATTAAATGATGGCAATTTTGTAAATTTCCCTAAAACCCAACCCATTTCCCATTTTTCCCCTCACGCTCACTCCACCGTTTCCCCCCACCCAGCCAGCGCCAACTCACACACACTCTCTCCTCTCTTATTCCTTTTGAGTACTGCTATTTCAACACGCTTGTACTCAATTTAGACACATTTTTTCTATAGATATATGATTAAGTTAGTCACATTAATTTTTTTCTCTTTACAGTCACATATTTTTCCAACATATCCCCACCTATCCAAACATATTCTTTCCCTAAACATTTTTTCTTAACAGCCACCCATCCACCTATCTTTCTTTCTACAGACACAAAGAACTCATCTTTCTCTCTTCTTCCTCCATTATCGAAAGCTTGGTCTCCTTTCTCTATTATCAAATACATGTTTGGATTATATTAGATGAATGTGTTTGCATCATGATCTTTTTTGTGAATCTTTTGAATGAAAAAAAAATATGATTTTGTGAAATTTTTCATGAAAAAATATGAAAAAATATAAGTTTTCTCAACTCCTGGAAAACATCTTGTTCAACCTTATTTAGCCTCGCAGGGCCGAACATGATGTTCTCCAGGAACGTCTTGGAGTTGAAAAAACTCATGTTTCTTTCATGAAAAATATTCACAAAATTATGTTTTTTCATGCTAAATATTCACAAAAGAGAGATTGATGCAGACACATTAAAAAAAAAGTCAAGTTTGATTGGACAAAGAACAAGAAGAATGGAAGAAGATGGTCACCAAGGAGAATAAAAGAATATGGCCACTTGCACAGTTTGGAAGAAATGGATGATGGTAAGAGGGAAGGAGACGATGAGTAGATGTGTATGAAAAGAAATTAGGGATTTAAGTTTCATAGCACAAAGGCCTTTTCGGTCCTTTCATATAAGGGAAAGATTGTAAAATAAAAATTTTAAAATTCATGTTTATACTGAGTTAAAACTGGTGTTGAAATAGCAATTCCTTTTCTTTTTCTTTTTTTTTCCTTTTTTTTTTCTTTTTCTTTCTTTCTTTGCCATTCCCTTTTCTGTCGCGGTCTCTCTACCTGTCTTCTTTCTTTCTCTCATTTCTTCACCTCACCATCCCAACCACCACCAGAGATGCCACCAGAGGATCCGGACTCTCCCCAAGTCACCACCGGAGTTTCATCTTCACCATCCACTCCGGTCCTCTTTTTCCTCGTGCTCTCCTCTTTCCAAAGACACCATCTTCAAGCTTTCTTCTCTGCTCTCCACCTCTAGGTAAGCCACTTCCTCTCCGTAGGTTAGCTCTTTTGCTTTTGTAAATTAGAAATGGTATTAGGCAGTCTTTTAGAATCTCCGCTTTTGATTTGTAGGTGTGGTGTGTTCGTGGGTTTTAATTTGTATAAGTTGGAGCTTCAATTAGGTTTATTGGTGAGCTAGGGCTTTCTCCCCATTTTCTATTTCTTCATCAAGGAAAGTGGATGGCATTTTTCGTTGTTGATATGTTGATTTAAATCTTGATCCTAGCATTTTCAGCATTTATGGATTTGGTTTTGCCCATTTTGAATGAAAATGGAGTTAATGCTAGAATTAGGAAATGGATGAATTGTATGGTTTATATGCATGCATTGTGAATGGAATGGAGGGGCTAAACCCTATTTGACTAGGGATTGATTGTGGGACCCTCCATTGAACCCGTATGACTTGGACTACCCTTATTATACTAAGTAAGAGTGGTTTTGAGCAAATGCACTCTTGCAGGATGTGTGGTTCGAGTACGGTGCACAACCTACATAGAACTTAGTGATGTGGAGATTGAACCTATGCACCTGTGTTTGTTTGATAGGATGTTCAACTTCACATCACCCATGGTTCTAATAGAATTGTTAGGTGCTCAAATTGCTGTTATAGATTAGGAGGTTGGTTTGTAAATCCTCCTTGGCCTTCGGGCATGCATTGTTGGCATTGTGTGTGTGTTTTTTAAAGGTTGTACCCTTTTGTATTGTTTGGGCTGTGTTGTAGTTTGGTGAGCATTGTGATGCTCTAAGAGGACTACTCGGTGTGTGTGTACCCAGTTTGGAACCAAAGGATGAACATGAGTAGTTTCCTTAATGATTAGACCGTTTGTACAGAGATGCCAACCCTTCACTTGACTTATGATTTATTGTGTGTTGAACACCACTAATGCTGTTAGTCCAGCATAGAAGGGGCACCTCTATGTAGGGCCTGTGTGCATGTGGGTGTGGGATCAGGGTCTATTGGACGATTGCAGATCGGTATTGGACACGAAGTTGTACACCATGATATAGTGGACAGGATATGTATCATTTGAAGACGGATTGACCACCCGTATTGGACGGAGCCTTGGCTCTATGAAACATTGGACAGAATGTGTAACATTTGAAAATGGTTGATCCACCGTATTCTGGACAGGATGTGTATCATCCGAAGAAGGGGGAACTCGTGTATTGGACGAGTGTATACTTGGAGTTCTGCTAGTGTTGGTGTTTAACACTGTAGAGGTGCTTAGGGTGTTTCCTTTTTTTTTTAATTGTTATTGTTTCTCCTTACATTCATTTAATGTCTCCTTATTGGTGTTGAACATTGTAGACTATTCAATAAGTTACTTGTGACAAAGAAAATGCTGGATGAATGGAAAAGAAGTGTTGTAGTACCTATATATAAGAATAAGGAAGATATACAAAATTGTACCAACTATTGAGGGATTAAATTTATAAGTCATACAATGAAGTTATGAGAGAGAATAATGGTACAAAGATTAAGACGGAAGACCAAGATCTCTGAAAATCAATTTGTTTTTATGCCAGAGAGATCAACTATGGAATCTATCTTTTCACTTAGGCAATTAATGAAAAAATATCGAGTAAAGAGGAAAAATCTACACATAGTCTTTATCGATTTAGAAAAAGCCTATGATAGGGTACTGAGGAATTTAATTTGGTGGGTTTTAAAGAAAATGAATGTCCCTAGAGGTTACATTGAGAATTTTAAGGATATGTATGAAGGAGCAATAACAAATGTGAGAACCACATTTGGAGAAATAGGTGGATTCCTCATGACTATAAGTTTACATCAGGGATCAACCTTAAGCCCTTATCTCTTTGTATTAATTATGGATTAGTTAACTGTGCATATTCAAGAAGAAGTACCATGGTGTATGTTCTTTGCAGATGATATAGTATTGGTGGATGAATCAAGAGATGATGTAAATGCAAAACTTGAGAGATGACGGGAGGCATTAGAATCTAGAGGTTTTAAAATAAGTCGTACAAAGACAGAATATATGGATTACAACTTCAGCAGACATATACAAAGTGTTGAAACCACTGTCAAAATTGAAATCCATGAGATATCACGTAGAGATTCTTTTCGGTACTTAGGCTCGATGATTAGTAAGGATGGGGAGATTTATGAAGATGTGGAGCATAGGATAAAACTTGGATGGCTGAAGTGGAGACTAGCTTCTGGAGTGCTTTGTGACAGACGAATGCCAATGAAATGGAAGGACAAATTTTACAGAACAATGGTTAGACCAGCTATGACATATAGAGCAGAATGTTGGCTAATTAAGAAGACACATATTCATAAGATGGATATAGTGGAAATGAGAATGCTTAGGTGGATATGTGGTAAAACTAGGAAAGATAAAATTAGAAATGAGTGCTTTTGAGAGCATTTAAGGGTAGCACCAATAGGGGATAAGATTAGAGAAATCTGTTTAAGATGGTTTGGGTATGTTGAGCGTAGGCCGGTAATGGCACTGGTGAGAAAAAGTTTGGCTATACAGATGGATGGCCCATCAAGAGGTAGGGGTAGGCTGAAGAAAACATTGATGAAGGTTATTGATTCAGATTTGAAAAAGTTTAACTTATCAAAGGATTTAGTTCAAAATAGAACAGAATGGAGAAACAGAATTCATGTAGCCGACCCCAACATGGTTGGGATAAGGCTTTGATGATGATGATATGATTGTTTCTCCTTACATCATTTATTGTACTCTTCACATGATCATTCCTGTCCTTACTTGCTTACTATATCGCATGTTTATTATGGATGATGCTTACTTAATTGCTATGACTTTTGTAGTTTGATGTTGCTGTCCTTGGTGTATAGGTATTGAGTATGCTTACCTTAGATGTTTCACAGGGGATTTATCAGGTGGCTGAGCCTAATGTTGTCCAGTACGAGTGATGTGCCGATGGTATCTCCATTCCATTACATCCTGCACACGAGTGACTTTATATTGTTAAAGCACTTGTTTATATTTATGTTGGCCTAGGTTTTAGTTGTGGCCATTTAATTAACATATCCTTTTTAATTATTCACTTTAACTTTAGAAATGGATTTACATGCTTCCTCTAAAATGTTTACTGTACCCTCTGTATTGATCAAGTCTTCTGCTATATTGATTGGTGAAGTAATCAATATTGAGACTCACCGTGGGCTAGATCCAAGACGAAACCATGATTGGGGGCCACGTGTCATTTTAAACATGAATGGTTTGTTGTTTGTTATTGAGAAAATATTAAATTGGCCCTTAATGTCACGTAACCTCGGTTTATGAAGTGAGGGCATGATATAAGGTATCAGAGCTAGGATGTTTATAGGAAATAAAATACACCATGAATATTAGGACGTCTGTGAGGATTTTGATACTTTAAAGGGATTTTTACATGCATGATGTAAATCCTATAATGTTGTATGCTTAGTGTATAGCTAGTGCGAGTAGTATTTTCATTGTAGGCTTCCGTTTCCTCTTAGTGTGGGAGTGCATTTAATATCTCATTACCCATTGTGATAAGTCTTAGTACCTACAGTTGTGTTAGCATAGGTTTTCCTAGAGCTAGTAGAACTTGTTTGCAGGTTTGCTCGCTAGTTTTCCTTTCATTTTGGGCCTCTTCCAGTTCTCTGTAGTGTATTTGGCAGCAAATCTTGTTAGCAGCTAGAGTTGTTGTTGTGGTTAGTGGCTCGAATTAGTGTCAGATGTTAGTGGTTTTCTTTAGAGTGCAAGCAACATAGGAGTTGTGATATTTGTAGATGCTTCAGGAGTTGGTTTGAGCTGTGTATTGATGGAGGGTGGGAAGGATAGTAGGCTATGAGTTCGGTCAGGTAGAGTGTGTGAGGTAGCACATGGAGAGTCAGATGGGCACAATTTTAACATTGAGAGCAGAAAATCTTCTGAGGATTGGTTGTGAAGGATTTTGGTGTTTACCATGGAGGATAAATAGTCCTAGCGGTGGAGGATATACCAATGTTTGCGAATTCTCGGATGTCTTTCCGGAGGAGATTTTAGGTTTGCTATCGATCAAAGAGATGGATTTTGCGATGTTTATGCTTGAAGCGTTAGTTCTTGCATTAAAAATGTGGATATATTTGTTGCTCGATACAAAGTTTAAGGTCCATTTAAATCATAAGAGCCTGTAGTGGTCGTTCTCGCAGTAGTAGCCTTTCAGAGTTAAGCCATTTTTCCACAAAGTGATGATAGTTTTCATGTCATGAGCCAGATAATTGAGAAAAATAAATGATAGCCATCATGTTTCTTTTGGAAACTTGAGATTTTGGGTAAGATTAAGAGCAATCATGTAGAGGATTTAGTGTTGGTTAGAGTGATTAAGCAGATCACGATTAAGTCAGAATTCAGATTATTGGATGGTGTGTAGTATTTCAACGTCATATTGTATGTGTCTTCTGTGTAAAATTTGAAGAATGAGATTAGGTTAGAGGCACTCTGTTTGAGCTATGTTGTTTATCCCGATGGAAATCTCCAGAGTCATTTCTGGAAAAGCAACATGAAGAGAGTTAGTGGGGTTTGTGCCAAAATATTTGGTTAGTTAGCATACTAATTTAGAGTTAGTAAGATTCATTAGGCAGGGTGCAAGCATTTCAGAGTTCAAATTGCATGAGTAGATACAGATGGTAGGATTTGTTTTAGAATATTTAAGTTATCAGCAGGCTAAAGCAGAGCAGTTTCAGAATGTTTAAGTTGTCAGCATACTAAGGCAGAGCAGTTTCAGAATGTTTGAGTTGTCAGCATACTAAGGTAGAGCAGTGTCAGAAATTGTGGTCAATGTTAGAGTGTTTAGTTGGTCGGTAAGTGAAGGCAGTGTTAGATGTTTGTTGGTCAATGAGTTAAGTTAGAGCAAAAAGATTAAAGAGGTTGTCAGATTGTTCATCATGTCAGTTTCTTTTCCATCAGCTAGGATTGTGATGTTTGTAGTTAGAATTTGGGCACAGTTATCAAAAGCATTGGGTTTAGAGTAAGTTTTAGCAATGCTAGTCACGATCCATCAAGCATGTTGCAAGTTCTCAGAGGTTGCCAATAGAGTTGTGCAGAATTCTGTACTTGAGCTTTTATAGATCTTGGAGATAGATTTAGGCATTTGGAAGACCAAATGTTCTAAAGGAGGAGGAATGTAACATTCTGAAATCCCAAGATGTAATTAGCCTAGTTAATTGGTTGTTAGACAATTAAATGCTTTTAGAAACTAAGTAAGTCTGAATTATTGTTAGAATCATGTGTGCGAAGCCGTGTTGGGTGTTGAGCTCGTTTGAGTTTAGTAAGGGTAGTTTGCAATTTTAGGAAGTCTAGAAGCCCTTTTTTGTAGTTTTTTGAATTGTAAGGTTTTGAGTTCATCGGCTACCCCTCCCAATCCAAGATCACCTTTCTATACCTAGACCAAAATTGGATCCATCTTGGCCACCGAATACCTTATTTTCCAAAAATTAAGCCTTTTATGGAAAAATACCCAAAAACCCATTAAAATAGGCCAAAATTGTCATTGGAAAGGTTATTTTATTTTATGAACGGTGGCGCTTACAGTGACTCAATCCGACCTATGGTTTACAAGTTATGGCCAAAACAAGTTTTTAGCCAAGTTATTAAATGGATGGCAATTTTGTAAATTTCCCCAAAACCCAACCCATTTCCCATGTTTCCCTCACCTTCACTCCACCTGTTTCCCCCACCCAGCTAGCACCAACTCTCACACACACACACACACACACACACACACACTCTCTCTCTCTCTCTCTCTCTCTCTCTCTCACTCTCTTTTTCTCCTCTCTTATTTTTTTTCTTTCTTTCCCTTTTCTTTCTTTCTTTCCCCCCATTCCTTTCTCTCCCCATTCCCTTCTCTATCTTGGTCTCTCTCCTTGTTTCCTTTCTTCCTCTCATTTCTTCACCTCATTGTCCTAGCCACCACCAGAGATGCCACCAAAGGATCTGGACTCTATCTTGGTCTCTCTCCCTGTTTCCTTTCTTGCTCTCATTTCTTCACCTCACTATCCTAGCCACCACCAGAGATGCCACCAAAGGATCCGGACTCTCCCCAAGTCGCCGCCAGAGTTTCATCTTCACCATCCACTCTGGTCATCTTGTTCCTCATGCTCTCCTCTTTTAAAAAACACCATCTTCAAGCTTTCTCCTTTTCTCTCCACCTCTAGGTAAGCCACTTCCTCTCCGTAGGTTAGGTCTTTTGCTTTTGTAAATTAGAAATGGTATTAAGCAGTCCCTTAGACTCTCTTCTTTCGATTTATAGGTGCGGTGTGTTGATGGGTTTTGATTTGTACGAGTTGGAGCTTCTATTAGGTTTATTGGCGAGCTAGGGCTTTCTCCCCATTTTCCATTTCTTCATCAAGGCAAGTGGATGGCATTTTCGTTTTTGATATGTTGAGTTAAATCTTGATTCTAGTATGTTGACTCATAAAAAATCACAAATGTTATAGTCAAGACATAACAAGCAAATTCCAAGTCAAAGGGTACATGACCCTAGGATTATGGAATGCCAGGTCAAGAACTACATTCAAATGTTCAGAACTGATGCAATCTACTCAGAAGACTTCAGCTGAACTCGGAGTGCAACGGTTCAAATTTCTAAGTTAATGAACTTCATTTTAGTTCGAACTCAAGCTTTAGTGACTATCTGTTAGCTCCTTGGGGGTCACTGTGGAAATCGACACTTCTACATGTCAAGATAAGCTGAAACTTGGGGGAATGCAATCAAATACATTCAAAGACTATCTTCCAAAGTTTTAGATCATTTGGACATTTTTTGGACTCAAACTCAACTCTGGTGACTGTCTACCAAGCTCTTTGAGGTCATTGACCAAAGTCCTACTTCCAGATGCCCAAAATTGATGAAAGTTGGACACGAGGCTTCAATCGTGTTCAAAAATAATTCTGCATATTTTCAAATCAAGAGGACTTCGTCTGATCCTACTTCAACATGTTAGTTAGGGTAAGTGACCCCCAAGTCATTGGGGTCAATGATCAAAATCCTACTTTTAAGAGCCCAAAGCTGATAAAATTTAGATCAGAGACTCAAAATATGTTCAAAGTCAATTCCCCAAAGTTTCAAATCAATTAAGTATCATTCAGGTAGAAACCAAGCTAACTACCTACAACAGAAGAGAACATTGACTTAGGACATATAATAAATGGGCCACTGTTTGAAATCATGCTTTTACAAATCCAAACCACATGAAATTTGGATGGATACTTTAAGGTGCTTTTGACATCAATTCTTCCAAGTTTCAAATCAATCTAAGGTCATTTGGGCTTTAAACAGCTGAAATAAGGGGCCATTTTCATGAAAAGTCAATCGGAAGGGTTGGGTTTGACTAACTTAAGATCATCAAAACGAGCTAAAACTTCTATGACACACTCAAAATAGTGTCAGAAAGTATTTCTGCAAGTTTCATGAAGATCATACATTATTCAAGCCCCAAACAGGTGAAAACGGGTCACATGTGCAAAAAGTCCAAAATGGGACTTATCAGTGGCCGCGGCCACTGACACTTGTGGAGCAGATTTCAGCGGTTTTTAGTATTTTACTCCACTTCCTTTCAAACCTCAACTTCCCATAACTCCCTAAAGCACTTCTTAAGTCTATAAAAGGGAGGTTTAGCACTTAGGAAGGGGTTCCACGCACCAGTTTCAAAGTCCCAGAGACAAACTCCAATGTTCCAAACAACTTCAAAGAGTTCTGAGAAAGATCAAGTAAGGGCTTGTTTGGTAGGTCTAATCTTATTTTTCTAGACAATTCAAAATAGAGCCATTAAAAAAAGAGCTAAAAAAAAGAGGCTAGAATTAAAATATGTGTTTGGCAATGGAAGCATCTATTTTAAATAGACCATTTTGAATAAATAGTTAAAAGCTTTTCACAAATATATAAAGATCTACTAGGTATCGAGCCTTGAAGTTCTACTTCATAACCATGTTTGGCCTCCCAGAGAGATCTAATGGTTTGGATCTTGTGTTTGAGGCCCCTAATTTTTTTAAAAAATATTTAATAATTCACGTTTTTACATAAATATCTCAAGTTTGGTGATAATCCAACGGCTGAAATTTGGTCTCACAATGGTCATTGACCTTCTACACATTTTCAATGGTTTGGATTGTTATTTATTATCCTAGAAATAATAAAAAAAATAAAAAAGGGGCTGCTTATGGACTAGTTACAAATTCAGCATATTAAATTCAATGGTTGAAAGTTTTTCACAAATATCTTGAGATCCATAAGGAATCAATCCTTGAAAATTGACCCCATAGCCGTTTTTAGTTTTCCCAACATTTCCAATGGTTTGGATCTTGTGTTTGGCCCCACAGAATTCAAAAACTAATATCCAATGGCTCACGCTTTCTTGCACATATCTCGAGATTCAGGATAAATTAACGGCTGAAATTTGGATGGGTGGCCGTAATTGATCATGTGAACATTTTCAACGGTTTAGCTGTAGATTTAGGGGCTCGGATTTCGAGAAAAATCGAAAAAACATGTTGGGCGTGATCCATGAAAACACTGTAGTTGGGCGCCTCTTTTTTTTCCCTCTTACTTGGAAATGCATCACATGGCCTCCTCTTCAAAATAGAGCTTTTACCTCTTATTGTCTAAATTAAATAGAGCTAAATATACATGCCAAACGCCTCTATTTTTTCAACTCTATAAATTTTAGACATTTAGATAATAAGAGCCTAAAAATTAGACATGCCAAACATGCACTAAGTCACAAGGCACTCCAAGTACTCCCAGCCTACTTCTTCTTCTCTTTCTTACTAACTTATGGTGAGAAATGGTTTAGAGAAGGAGAAGGAGCATGTGCATTGTTTAAAGAAGACGATGTTCAAGTTTCACCAAGCATACAAAGGATGAAGTCAATTCCTTTGTTTTTCTCACTTGGGAGGGCTTTGGAGTCATCTCGAGAGTTGTGAACAAGCCTCCTTAGGCTTTATTTTATTCCTTGAAAATCATAGGTTTAGAATGAAACAACTTTGGCTCCATTTTGCTTGCATAAACACCCTTTTCGGATTTGTACAAACATAGTCCGTAACCAAAAGTGATTATCACCAAAGGTTTTGATCGATTCCACGGCCAAACCAAGTCCTTTTGATGGTCATTCAACACTCCAAAGACTAGAAAAAATAAGTTTTAGCACTCTGGAAACATCACAAAAGTGAAACAAAAGGAAAAAAGAGGCAAATGGTGGCCATTTCGGCCACTATCTACCAGTAGCCGTGAGCCACGTCAGGCTAGTGACCGTGGGTCACAGTGACTGCCTCCTGCACTTTCTTTTTTGAGCGTTTTTTTCCTTGTCCATGATTTTTCTTGGATTTTCCATTTTATATCACATACGGGACTAGAGGGAGGGGTTGTAACTTTTCAAAACTTGTAAACAACCTGCATCCTCGTGTTTAGAGCATTTGAACCCATGTTAATAAAGGGAAAATAATGATGAATTGTAGTTATTTTTCATTCTTTTTAACACTTGAAGTATGTGAATGTTGGACTCGAACCAGTTGCATTTCACATCACATTTCGAGAGCAATTAGAAGATTGGCGCCGTCTGTGGGAATAAATTTTCGCTCTAAGTTGTGATCAAATTTGGCCAAAAGACATAAAAATTGGTTAAAATACATGAAAAGTGTTGAAAAAAGTACTGAAATGTGTTGCTGTGAGCCAGTGGCTGTGGGATGTTATGTAAAATAGCCTGTGGTCGCGGGATATTGTGTAAAATGATTGTAACTGTGGGAGTCTATGTTAAAAATGCTGTGACCGCCGAAGGTAGTGGAAAATAGGCAATGACTGCGGACCTCCTGTTTTGTTTCTAAATTGACTTGTTTGACTTCTGAAGACACCCATGCAAGGCCTTAATGTCTATGATGGGTTTGGGAGCTTAAATGAAGGAACTTTACAGCTCGAAATGCATCCTTATATCATTTAAATAAAGGCATTAAGCACCTTGAATTGCATACTTTTGCGATTTATTTAAAGGAACTTTGCACCTCGATGTGCAAGGATCAAATCAACATCCTTTTATGCAATAGAAGAGTGGTGATTCAGTCCAAAAGGCTTCGACCCAAATAAATATTTTTATCAGATCGGTGATAAGACCAACGACATTGTAGTCATGCACTATCTGGCGTCATGCACTGATAGATCTTGTGTGATCATTGTGGTAGTGGTGCGGCTTGATCTTGCAGGCCCTATTCCCGTGATGAGATCCAACCCTTTCTTACTTATAAGTCTGACATAAATAACCCTGAAATGTTGCCAAAATTTTAGTAACCGCGTCTAGTTAGCCTAGCATGCTTTTAAGCTTGACTATATGGTCCTAAAATGCTGCAGAAATTCTGACAGTTAGGATAGTGATCATAACATAAAGAGATGGGTTTTATGCTTATTTTTTATCCTTTCGGTTCAAAAACATGTTGGTTCATATGGCATTCATAAACCATTTCGGCTAGCCCAAGAGGCGGCCATGTTGGTTGTTACACTAATATAGTCCTTTGGGCTTACTTTTTTGCAGAAATATCATGGGTTCTTTAATAATCATCACTTTTGATGAGGCCAAGGAGAGGCTCTTCAAAATCTTCATGACCTAAAACAAACCATCCACAAGAGCACTGAAGAGGCTCGAACTGACTCTGCTACCCCTGCATCGAGAGTCTTAGTCTTCTAAAGACTCTCAGCTCCTCTGGGCTTCTTGACTTCAACTGATATGAATGGGTCATTAGTAACCCCAAAATCCATCAATAAGACCGAGACTCCCAATCTTGGGTTTCCAAATATACCTAAAATCCATTTGGGGTTTTCAATAAGGTTCAAGAGGAACCTAAATACAAAGTAACGTCAGGAGGCAACGGCTTTCATATCATCAAGCCTTGTCTGGGGCAAGGTAGGTCCCGTTCACGGATCACAAGTTAATACCATTTGGCAAGTCACATTCAGTGGCTACCTAATGCTTAAGATCATCATTTACTCGGCCTAACCAATGGGTCGTTAACAAACAAGCACCAGAGAACCTCCGGCAACTCCTAACTGGCAAGAAGGCCCAGAAGCATGTGTCCATTCCTGAATGCAACACGTGGTCACCACAACCACGCATTTCCTTGATTTCAACTGATATGAATGGGTCATCAGTAGCCACTAAATCCATCAATAAGATCGAGACTCCCAAACCCTAGGTTTCCAAATATACCCCAAATCCGTTTGGGGTTTTCAAGAATGTTTAGGAGGAACCTAAACACAAACTGAAGTCAAGAGGCAGCAGCCTTCATATTATCAAGCCTCGTTTGGGGGTAAGGCAGGTCCCGTTTATTGATCACAAGTCAATACCATTTGGCAAGTCACATTTAGTGGCTGCCCAATGCTCAAGATCATCATCTACTTGGCCCAAATAATGGGTTGTTAACAAGCAAGCACTAGAGGACCTTTGGTAACTCCTAACGCGTAAGAAGCCCAGAAGCATGTGTCCATTCCCAGATGTAACAAGTGGTCACTGCAACCATGCATTTCAAAATCCAACAAGGCTTAAAATAAACTCTTGGTCTCATTTGAAGATAATACTTTCTATTTTTTTTTACTCAGAAAGAGGGACAAAGGATTGGCAGGAGCCATTTACGCTCTATCATTGTGTCACCAACCTTGCCACGTTCATCCCAGCGTCTATCCCATGGTGCTAAAGACAAAAAGAAAGTAGAACGATTGGTCATTAATAATTCAATTGATCTCACTCGTTTCAAGGATTCGCTCCAACAAAAAAAGAAGCAGAAGAACAAGAGCAAGAGAGGTGTTGTTGACATCCTTTCGCTTCCCACTTCTGATTCCATGGATTGGGAATGAGTTGCCAGTACTTCTAGGCCACTGCAGGTTCAAAGGTCAAACCTTGATAGTAAGACTGGCTAATTAGATAAAGAAAAAAGCTCTGGCTCGCTATAGGGATCAAACCTAAAAGCTGTCACAGTACACAATCACTAAAAAATGGGTGATTAAAGAAGACGATATGGACTTGGCCTCATCATGCATGGTTGGACTAGGCTCAGCTCGGAGAGTTACTAAGAGTATGGCTCAGACTCAATCACAAGAGTCTGACTCTAATTCCCATCCAAGCAAGACTTCTGAAGGTAATGTTAAAATAGACTTCGATAAGGATCCCATCACTATCTTGATATAGATGATAGTCAATCCACTCCTCCACCATTAACATCCTCCTACCCCCATCAGGACACTGTGTTCATGGCTGAAGGGAGTGGAACTAGCAAGGATGGAAATGATAATGATAGTGGAAGTAAAGACTCCGACGAGGAAGATGCTGGTGAAAATAAAAAAGACAACATCAGTGATGTTGTTAAACAACAAGGAGCTAAAATTGATCACTTCATTACCCAGTTGAAAATCTTGGCAGATAAGTTCGGTGGTCTAGTTGAAGCTCCAGTCAATCCTCTGTTTGCTGACAGGAGAGAATAGGCAATGATCAGGAGAAATTGTTACAACCTGAGCCCAAGAGATCGGGGCTCAAGTTTAAACCGAACCGGTGACACATGTACTCCCGTGTATATACACTAAGACCTTGTCTAAATGCACATGCACAAGGGAAAGTTCACATGTGTTAATACATGTACATGGAAGCTGTAGGTATCAAACCATAACAAAAGAAGACATACGGAAACAATAGAATATCTATATATATACAAGATTACATGATGTTCAAAGTTATACAAAAGGGGTCAGAATACAAATCATAGAGATTTCTAACCAAACAAAAAAATGGATCCCAACCAAAAGACCTCTCTGCATTATGCCAATGCCGCGCTCCGGCGGAGTGATTATAGCCACTCCTCTAGCCCTGATGGGGCATCTGGGGTCTCCCTTGGAGTCTGGTTAACTAACGAGGGATCGGTCGAGGGATCTGAGCCTGCAACACCCCAGGACAACTCATGAATACAACGAGTCAGCAAAGTATAAGCAACAATAAGTTAATGCATGTTGTATCTAACAGAATAAATAACAACTGATCAATCATAGAGTTTCAATTTCGTATACTAGGCAGTTGTGCTTTCAAATGAAACATGCTATTAAAATCACTGTGTACATGATACATACATAACTAGGTGGCTATTACATTTGCCATATGCTCCCAAAAAGAGATCTTACATATATACTGAGAACACTATCGACCTGGCCAGTGTACAAATGAGTCTCGGGTTTGTGGGGTCCGGAAGCCCAAAGATATAAACTCACTACAGCGGTGCCATACATACTACGCCAAATTCAACTCCATCGGGTATCCTAAGGCTGAGGTTGAGTAGTGCCTGACCATATGGAGTCAATGATATATTAGAACTTAAGTAAAACATATATATCATATCGAGCATAGATCATACGTGCATATGGTCAATTCATACCTACATAGAATACTCAAGTTACTGGAAATATATCGAACAAATCAAACAAAATGAACTTACCATATCCAAACCACACAGAAGAGTGGAGGTCAATAATCGTCCATACAAGATTGTCATGAAACTCACTTACTCGAATCAAGATCATTTACTAGCCAACCCTAATTTAGCTATCCAGCGTTTCTAACCGTGCATGATGATGTAGTTTTAAGGTAACCGATACACAGTTGTCTAGTGTTGCATTGTAATTAGGAAAGTGTATCGAAGTCCCTTAAAGCAACACCCAAGGGGAGGTGCTTAATAGCTGGATAACGTACATGAATGAGTCATAGCTCTCGAGATCATTCATGCAATTTTGTCATATTCCATTGGGTAAGTCAAGGTCACCTACGTTTTAACTCAAAGGTCTTACAAGGTTTCTTCAACACCTAACTTTCTTCAGTTTCACTGGTTTTACGGCTCAGCCGTGGGTGACCTACGGCTTAGCCGTAGACATCTTATGGCTTAGCAGTATTATGTACTACGGTGCAGCTGTGGCTTCCCAGACTATTCCTCTGCATTTACGGTGAGCCAAGGTTGAACCATGTGTTCTTTTACGGCATCATCATACTTGTTCTATGGCTCAGCCTCGGCTGGTCACGGCTTAACTGTGGCTGGACCGTAGAAGGTCTTCTTCCTTTTCTGCTCTCTGGAAGTCAAGCCGTAACTTGACTTATGGTTGGGTTACGGCTGACCTACGGCTTAGCTGTAGTGCCGGATACGGCTTAGCCGTTGTCACAACCCGAGCCCAGAAATCGGGGTTTAGAGAAAACCTAACCAATGACACACGTACTCCCGTGCATGAACACCTAAACCTCGCCCAAATGTACACACACAAGGGATCAATCACAGGTGCAAACAAAGTATCAAGGCATACCACAAGATAATAAAAGACACAATGATTACAAAAGATTAGACTGATTACAACCATTTACAACAAAATAGAGGGACTAGTCCACAAAATTAAAATACAGCTATAAATCAGACCCAAAATACAATCTACAGAAAAATCCTCAAATAAGCTCAGACACAATGGAGGGGAGAACAAAATGATGCAAACCGCTCTCAGAAGAATGGATCAAGTCCACTCCTCTAGGCCGGAGGGGGCCTTGCGAGCCTCTCCTGGAGTCGGGTTGACCGACGCAGGATCGGAAGAGGGATTCGAGCCTGCAACACCAAGAACAACTCATAAATACAACGACCTAGCAAAATATAAGCCACAAGAAGATAACACGAATTGTATTTATCAATGAGCAAAAGTAGTACTGCAAAGATCCATAGTGAGCATGTTTGTATACTAGGCAATCGTGCATAGGAATAAGTATGCTGTCAGAATCATCAATAGAGATACACAATCAAGCTGGCTACTACATTTGCCATGTTCTCCCTTTCGAGAGCAATCAATAGGAGAATACCATCGATCGGGCCAGGGTACGAATGGGTCTCTAATTCCCAGGGTCCGGAAGCCCAAGACAAGAGCACTTTGTAGAGGCAATCACACACACTAAGCCAAAGTTAACCCCGTTAGGTATCCTGAGGCTGAGGTTAAGTAGTGCCATATATAGACAATCTCAATCAAATCAGATGATGCATATCAAACAAAATCACATACAGATCTCATATCACAATCTATCACAATAAACGAACAATAGTAGTGCATCACACACTGATAAGCAATACGACTCATACTGATAAGCAATACGAATAACAATACGAATAACGAATGCGAATAAGCACTGACGAATGAGTACAAATAACAAATAATCACTGAACTCAAGTACTCCACATGAACAATAACAAATACACAGTAGTGGATTGTGCCTGCCCGGGCTTCGCTTTGGGGATCCTGCTATATTTCCCACAGACTCGAGAGGTCCAGCGCAGAACACATGAGGGCAAAACCGAAATCAATATGCAGTGCAAATCAGATTTATTATGACGAATCAAGGTTGTTTACCAATCCTAATCTAGTTGTCCAGTGTCCAGTGTTTCTAACCGTGCATGCTGATGTAGTTTTAAAGTATTCGATACACAGTTGTTCCATCAAGGAGTGTTGCATCTTCTAACGAAAGTGTACCAAAGTCCCTTAAGTTAACACCCATGGCAAGGTGCTAAACAATTGTATAACATACATGAATGAGACGCAGCCTCGAGATCATTCATATCATTCGGACATTCCATTGGGCATGATCGGGTTGTCTACATTCTAGCATGGGGGTCATATCATGTCTCTTCCTTAATCCTAGTCTTTTTATTCATTTCTTAGGGTCGTACGGTGTAGCCGTAGGTGAACATACGGCTTAGCCATAGGCATCTTACGGCGTAGCCATAATCTGCACTGCGGCGGAGCCGAGGTTCCCCAAACTATTCATCCGTATTTACAGCTCAACCTTAATTTGCTCTACGGCTCAGCCGTATCTTGTTCCACGGCTTAGCCGTAGCACAACGGACGGCTTAGATCTGGCTGGGCCATAGAAGAGCAGCAAATTTGCCAAGTCTCAGTTGTTTCAGATGTCACCCTGTATTGATCTACGGTTAATGTCACGGCTGGGTCACGGTTTAGCCGTAAGACATTTCACGGCTCAGTCGTAGCACAATTCACGGTTTAGCCGTAAGTGCACTGAGTTAGTTTTCTGAAATAGTTACAGAGTTACAGAAATGGCTAACTCTCGACTGAAGATAGAATGATAATAACAAAACTTACTCAATAGGGCTGTCTAACCATGATTCATATAAGAAGAGTAAAATACACACACAATCAAAGCATTACCAATAAGTGTTCAAGCTACTTGTGCCTATACTTGCCTCAGAAGTGGAAATCACACACACACCAATCGTTGTCTTGGCTCAATCCGCTAGAGTCACACGAAGATCACGACACACTGCTCCCTTCCTCATGTAAACAAGACAGAAATAAAAGAAAGAGAAAGAGAGCTGAACGAGAGAGAGAGAGATTGTTGAAGAAAAGAGAGAGAAACGGTGGTAGGTAGGATATTCATAAGATAAAAGAAGTCAAATTTGCAAACAAGTCCACCATTTGCCTTTATTTACAGTTCGAGTCAATTAACGATCCAACGGAAACAAACAAAGTCGTTTGAATCCGAAACAGTTACGAAGATTAACAAGCTCAACGAAATACACGTGTTGACATCGAAATGACGCAAAACTGAAAGGTCCAACAGAAGCAGAAATTACGAAAAAGGGCTCGAACTACCTAAACCAGGTCAAACTTAACCAAACTACCTATCCATTGCTCAAAACCAAAGAAAAGCAAAACTAAAACACTTTTAGCAACAAGATTGCACTTAATTAACCACTAATTCGGCTTAAGTTGGGTCGGAGTGTTACAGCCGTAGCCTAACCGTAGAGTAAACGTTGATTTTGTAGGTCTCTGGAAAGTTAGCCGTAGGCAGTTACGGCTTAGCCGTAAATTACACAGGGTCATTTTCTGAACCTGTTACAGAACCAACTGAATGTGCACGAAACTAAAATAGCAAGCTCAATAAGATATAAATGGACACAATTGGGCCATAAAACATCATTCACATGCAAGATAAATGAGTTAATCACAATCAATCATATACCAACATGTGTTTCTCCAAATCATACTTATATTTGCCTCAAATGGTTTCTAACACGTGAATCGTTGTCCCTTGGCTCAAATTCAACGTTGACCCACTGTTCTAACACCCATGCATGCAAAAGAAGAAGAAAGGGGTTGAGCACATGCAGAAACAGACGAGGAGAAGAAAGAGAAGACGAAGATCAAGAACACAAAGCTTACCGTAGAATGCACAAGAGATGAATCAAGGGCTTGAGTGCAAAGGCTTCTTCTCCCTTTCTCTCTCCTAGTTGAATCGGGGAAGAAAAGAAATAGAAAGGAAGAAACGAGAATCAGAGAAGAAGAAACTGACATTGAGATGAAGAATGAGAGAGTCGGTGCATGCACTTGACTTATATAAGATAAGGATTAAACAAATTACAAGAAAGTCCAAAAGATTACACTAATTACAGCTTGAGTCAGAGGACAGTCCAATGGAAACAAATGACGTCTACTACATACGAGGTAGTTACGGAAATTAACGAGCTTGACAAAAGACACGTGTTGACGTCAAGATGATGCATGAATGATAACATTTTACAAACTCTGAAATTACAAAAAAGGGCTCTTGCCTACCTAATCCAGGTTAAACTCAACCCAACTATCTATTCATGACCCAGAATGAAACCAAAACAAAGTCAAAACACAATTAACAACTAATTTGTCATTACTTTGTCGCTAAACCTGATTAAGTTAGGTTGGAGTGTTACAGAAATGCCATTAAAGTTGACCTGCTCACTGATGAGTCTTTAAAAATGCATATTTTCGTATACATTTTGACCCATTTTAAGGATTTATTAAGCCAAAAGAGCCTTATTTAGTGTGATCTAGTGGTTTCAAGCATTTTAAATTCATTTTAGTATATTTCTACAAAATTTGTTTAAAAATCACACTTTTTGCATACATTCATGAAACCTACCAGTTTTGGAAAATTTATGTTTGGAAAGTTTTGTGAATATTTAGTTTTCTCATGAAATAAATTAATTTTAATCATCATTAGTTCATTCACATAAAATTATGAAAAATGGTGTGCATTTTTATTGTCATTTAATGAGAGATGGGCACACAGTTATGCATTTATGATCTTAGGATCAAAATTATCTTTTCATATGAATTTACATTTGTTTTATAGGAAATTGTTGATATGGGTCTCATTTCAAAGAATTAAGGCAAAGAAATGATTTTCAAAAGAAAGCAGTGAAGAATTGATGAGAAAAAGAAGAAAAAAAGAAAAATTTGTAAAGTTGACTTCGTGGTCCCACACTCATATTCACATGTGTGGAGATACACTTGTGGAATATTCAAGAAAGGGGTCCCACTCTCCAATTGTTGCAAGAATTCAAAATAAATGTAAGAAAAGAAAGCCAAGGTGGAGAGAATTCAAGGAAACGAAAGTCAAAGAAGAAGAATTCAAAAATAGAAAGTCAATCCTATTTTACTTTGGACAGTATTTATTAAAATGGTCATAACTCTCAAACCGTAAGTTGGATTTAGACAACCTATCTATCATTGGAAAGCTATTTTCGAGTAGATATCTGTAGGATCCAATTTTTGCCAATCAAAGTTAAAACGACAGAGATATAACCTTAGGAAGTTTACCATATATTTTTAGGCGGGATTGAGATTGTTTCATCAAAGGTAGACCCCATCATTTGGCAAGTGTTAGCTAAGAAAGATGGACACACTTAGAATTCCAGTAAAAGAAGGAATCTTATCTCATCTCAAATTTGAAAGACTTGTTGGCCAAGAAGAGGACTTACCTAAAGAGGAAAGCTAAATATGAGACCTTCTTTGAAAATGAGTAGAAGAAAAAAAGTATAAATAGAGCACCCCTTTGGTAGTTTAAGGCATGAAAGAAGAGACCTCCTCTCTCTAGCTCTCTCCTTTCACTTTCTCCATATCTTTCTACTCCATAATTTCTTTATTCAAGAAAGCTCTCTCCAACTTGAAGCTTCCACTAGAAGAGGATCTTTCATCCTAGGTCATGTAATGTTTTTTTTCTTTATTCTCTATCTTTATGTAAAAACATTCATATCTAGTAAAAGTGTGCATTTTCATTTCCTTTACTTACTTCTTTTTATTTCTTTGATAATGAATGCTTGATGCTTGTTTTTAACCTTGTTGCTCTTGTATTGATAACCCAAAGAAGCCTAAGAACATGATTTGAGCAAACATAATTTAGGATAAAAGAAGAATTCAGGAAAATAAAAAAAATCATACACTGCCACACATTTAAATTCCTTGTTATTCCACACATTTAAATTCCTTGTTATTCCATACATTCAATTTTCTTGTTATTCCATACATTTAATTTCTAGCAATTTATTTATTTCTTGCACTTTTCTTTTATATTCTGCACTTTTGTTATTTTTCTTGTTATGTTCATGTTGATTTTAAGGTTTGCTTTTTCATAGTTTGATGGTTGGATTGGAATTCATTGTATGTATTTTCATATCATATGATTTTTGTGCATATTTAAGTTGCTAAAAATTAAGCTTTCAAGATCTGAATCTAATGAAAAAAATTCAAACTTAATATACTAACAACATAACTTAACATATTTTCAACAAACTGCATAAATAGTTTTTTGCAAAAAGTTCAAAGTGGGTAGACCAGTCAAATCATAAATTCTCTTTGAAACTTGGGAAAATGAAAGTTAAGGATGTAGTCTTTCATTCTTCAAAATTTTAGATCAAAATAATTTTGGAAGATTTGTGAACCAGAGGATAAACTTTGCCAATCAGTTAACTCGGATTATAATTTTTGCATAGAATTTTGCAAAGTTGTTATGTTCATTGTACTCATAACTTTTTTGTTTTAGATCCGTTTTCCCTTTTATTTTTTTGTTAGTTTCTTGTATTAGTAGAGCATGATTTCCAACCATTAAACATAGATTTAGGATGCATTATAATAGTTCAAATCATGCATAGAATTTGTATCAGCATATTAGTTTTCCAGACTTAAAATTTTTTCAGCAACTCATGGCATGCATTGCATTGCTAACTTAATTAACTTTCTAATTTTAATTTTGTTTCTAGTTTTATGTTTTTTATTTTTTAGATAATTTCCAGAACTAAAATATCTTTCTAAATTTGTTTTATTTGAAGATTTTGAATTGAAAAGGTTTCTAGTTTTGGAAATTCTAACTTAGGAAAGTCTTTAACTTTAGGATTCTAATTTTAAAAAGTAGGCTTGTTTTATAACTTTGATTGTTTGTTACTAACTTTTCTTGATTGTTTTTTACTAATTTTAGATTGTTTCTAATTTAATTTAATTTAATTTGTACTTTAGTTGTTAATTTTATCTTTAGTAACTTTCTACTTTTGGAAGTTCTAACTTGTGTTTTAGTTTTACAGCAACTTTAGTTTTATTTTAGGAAATTTTAGGTTTAGGTTTTTAGTTTTAGGAAAGTTTCATTTTATTTGGATTGCAATTGTTTAATGTTTATTTTTACAAATTAGGAATGGTTGTATTTGTTAGTTTTTAAATTAGGCTAGTTTTAGATTTTTATTTAGGTTAGGTACAAGTTGAAAAAGAACCTTAAAACACATTGCTTCTTATGGATCAACTTAGTCTCACCAGTTTTATTACTATGTCGCAACTTTATACTTTGAGCTCACTATCACTCACAGCTCAAATTAAGTCCCTGACAGATAAGGTGATAGCTGCAAGTTCTTCTGGTGGTGATCATTGATCAACCCTTGGTCTTCATGTAGATTTTGAAAACAATGTAACCTTCAAAGAAGCTGAAAAGATACTAACAAAATCAAAAGTGGAGACTATGATGAAAAAGAAGGGTATTGCACCTAAGTATCCTCTGGAATTTGATCTGATTCCATTTCCACCAAATTATAAACTTCCGACTTTCCAACCATACCTTGGGAAGGGGTCAGCATATTAGCATATTGTGCATTTCAAGTCACTCCTCGAAAGCCTGCTAGAGTTAGATGCACTAAAAATATGGCTGTTCATTAGCACATTGAAGGGAGATACCTTCTCCAAGAACTCTTAAAGAACTTAAGGGATTGCAGGGCAGACTTGCCTACATTTGCCAGTTCATCTCAAACTTATCTGGAAAGTGCAAAATGTTCTCCAAACTGATGAAGAAAGGAGTAGACTTTGTGTGGGATAAACTTGCAAGGATGTCTTTTATGATATCAAACGGTATCTCACAAATCCACCAGCTCTTTGATCATGAGTTCCAAGTGCAAAACCAAGATGTAGTAATAAACTGGGGAGCCCAAGTCGATCCACATGGAGCTATGTTTAAAGAAAATTTCAACTTGTAACCTATCCTAAATAAAATCTAAAACTAGCCTAATTTAAAAACTAACAAATACAAACATTCCTAAAAAAAATAATTACAATCATAATTCAAATAAAGAAAGTAAATCCTAAATCTAAAAGTTCTTAAAAATAAAATTAAATTTATTGCAAAACAAAACACACATTAGACATTCCAATAAAACAATAACTAAAATTAGAAATTTACTAAAAATAAAAACTAAACAAAGTTAGAAACAAATTAAACTAAATTAAAAGAAAACAAAAACTTTCTTAAATTAAAAGTTAAGTTAAGAATCTACACTTTCTAAAAACAATACAATGCAACTAAACAAAATAACTTTCTAAATTAAGAATGAATTTATCCTAAACTATCATGCATGAGAATCTTTCTAAAAATAAAAACAAAAATTTGAAACTAAACTTTCCTAAATTAATCTATGATGTATGGCATTCTAAAAAAAAAAATTACAAGATGAATGAAACATGTGAATTAGACTAATGCAAAGAATGCTTTAATGCATGAATGAATGAGGCATGTATGAAACGATGCATGAGAATGATGTGTGATGCCGATAAACATAAATAATGCAGAAATTTAAAATAAAAATGAAAGAAATAAAAAGAAAAGTGCAAGAAAATAAAGAAAAAGTGCAGGAAGTCAAATGCGGTAAGTAACTGAAGTCAAAGGCTGTAATAACAGAAAGTCAGAGGCGGTATATTCACTCAATATTCTCCCTTAATCTAGGCCAATAACAAAGTGGAGCAAAATGAAATTTTCATTGATATGCATTTGGAATTTAATACAAAAATGAAGTCAGTATATATATGGGCCCCAGGGCTAATAAAAAAAAAAGAAGTCAGATAGGAACTGCAGTAGAGAATTCTAGTCAAGGAATTTCTCCAGTTGCTTCCTCACATTCAATACACCTTCTATAAGGGCGCCTCCTTTGTAGCTTGCATAAGCAGGTACGGCAGTATTGATGTCAATCTCATCCAGTTTGATATTCAGTTCACTCTCGAGAAACTGAACAAAATCATCCATAGCCGTGCACTTCGCCTTTGCACGCACGAGAAGGTCATCCCTATGCTGACTGCCCTCTGAAATGGACCTCTTTAAGTCCTTAATGTTATTTTCCAATGAAGATAATTGTTGTTACAACACGGTGATCTGCTGCTGTGTATTCTTACGCTCGGTCATATGCACAGCTATCTCCTGTGTTGTATTGGCCTACATTGCATTCACCACCGGTATCTCTTCTTCAGTGCTCTCAATCTTTGCGCCAGTTAAACTTTATGCCTCATCACTTCATCCTGAGAAGCTTTGGCATGATCAACACTTTTATCCCATATATCCTTTTCTTTAAGATTGTTGAAAAAGAGGACAAAAGCATCATGAAGACCACTTAAATAAGTTTTAGCACCGGAAGATATCAACATATTGGCTAATGCTTTGGCACATTGGATCTTCTCGGAAGTAAGATCTCCTTGGAAGAGTGTGGCCAAAATGCTATGAATGGCCATTTTCATGGCAAAGTTCATTGCAGATTGGGGCTTTCGAGCATCGCCAAACAAACTAGACTCCTTAGGGATAGAAAGATTTGACTCTTGCTCTTGCAAATTTGATTGAGTTTGAGAGCTTGAGTGGTCATCTCCTTCTTTCTCAATATTTGCACCCTCACCCCCATGAGCAGCCAATGCTTCTTCATGCATAAAAGGTGAATCATACGACTCTTGCGAAAACAAAGTGGCTGAAGGATCCCTATTTGTATGCGGTGTTACCATAACATTCAATAATGCTTTCTGGGATCCTCCACCTTAAGCAGCAGAAGCTTCATCTAATATCTTTTCCATAGCGGGGTCTTCAATAATCTTCATAGGCAATGACTGATCGGCCCTAAAATGAACTCTTGGAGGTGTCGTGGCCTTGGGAGGTGTGAAGCTACTAGTAACTAGAAGCAGGCCACTAGTAACTTGCGTTGTAGGAGTACCATCTTCCATGGGATCTGCAGCTTTATTTTCTAGAACTAACTTCCTTTAAGCAAGAGGACCAATTTTGGCTATGATCGGTTCTGTTATGACAGCTTCCTCAGCTGGGATCATCTCAATATCAGCTTCCTTTTCTACTACGCCAATGGGTTTAACGCTTAGTTATGTCTAAACATCCAAAGCTTCGTCAACCCTTGGTACTTTATTAGCCCTTAGCATATCAACAGCTGCAAAGGGTTCACTCCCATGAGATCCTGAATCCGAACCTAAATTCACCAAGAGAACCACACCCGGTATGAATGTAGGCTTAATGTTGATGGGGGTACAATGAGTGCCCATGATAACTATGGATCATTGTTGCCACTTACAGTTGGCGAATCAAAGGAGAAGCCTCCCACGAACCATTGCAAATCACTTTTTAAGGTGTTGTTCGAAGACACCTTAAAATATTCACTATGATGGAGATATTGTCTAAATCAATCGAAGCTTCAAGACTCTTTCTTCCTGCTGGCCCCTCAATTAGTAGCCAAAAGACTTTCATACTGAAGTGGGAGGTACAACGGGAGCGTTTTCCTCCACTTAGGTACCTAAAAAAAGGAATAAATTAGATTAAATTACAATGTTGGAATAAAAATTTTAGTTTCCAAAGAATCAAGTCAAAAGTTACCTTCAGGAGTTGGATCTGTCGAAAGTCCTTCGGCAGCACTAGGGATTTCTCCCTCTTCCATTGAGACTTCAGCTGTTGGTCCCTCAAAAATCTCAGAAGGAATCTGTTGCTGCTTGGTTTAAGGGACAGCATCTCTTAGCTCCATGGGTACATCACTGCAGGTTGCTTTATCGACAGTAGCAGCATCACCCACATCATTGCCGGATTTCTCCACAACAATGGACTCGGCCGACATATCTGCTATAGCTTTTCTCCCAAACTTAGGGGTCATTACTTGGTCAAACATATCTTTCTCAAAATCAAACTCGATATTGATGTCATTATCGGTTCGTTCCTCGGTGGTAGGAGTGTCAAAGCTACTATCTCTCTCATTGCTTTTGTCTAAGGCATAGTCTTCAACAATCTCAGCCACCCATTTCGCGACCCCTCCAGCACTTGAAATTTAAGCTGATAAGGTTGCAAGGAAAAGTGTAAGCATCAAAACAAGAGTAAAAGAAAATCAAAATAATAGTGTCATACAAAGAAATAAAGAAGTGTTACCAGCTTTTAGCCTTTGGGAATGACGAGCTCCAAGGCTTTCAGCCTTTCTCTTCTTTGGAGAAGCTCCTTTGCTGACAGGGGATCTGGTTACATGTTTTGAGTGTATAGCCTTAAGCTTCTTGTGCAGAACCGGACCTGCTAGACGTTTTGTTGGCATTGTAACTGGTGGTTTCGATATGGTAGTTGCTTTGGTTGACTGAACTACCTCTATTAGACTTGGAACTGCATGTGCCTTTGTTGGCACTAGTGCAGCAGTAGTAGGCTTCGACAAATTTTAGTGAGCAGGGCTTGCCTCAGCGATTGCACTCTTGATGGCCTACTTTTCTTCAAATTTCCTTGTTTGCTCTCCAATCGAAACTTTGGTTCTAATATAGCAAGAAGCAGATCCAAAATCCAGCACAGGTCTGCCAACTTGCCCAATCTCAGTGAGATTCTCACTCTTTTGCAAGTTCTTATCCATAGCCCACTGCATCCTCACTACAGTCACATCCAGTGGAAGCAAGAATCTCTCATTTTCCTCACCTCTTAAGGAACGGTGAGCTTTACAGATATCAGATCCAGCCACCAAGCCAATTCACCATTTATTTCCATCATACAGCCAATTTTCAAAGTTAACTGGGATGAAACAATCTTTCTCCACCTTTTCTCCTTTTTTGAAAGCAGCCAAAGGGCAACATTTGACGTGGGGGTTGCTCGTATATATTTCTACAATGGTAGCATTTCCTTTGGGATACCATTTTGTGAAACCACTCATGTATCTAGGGTTTGGGAGGTAAGGGTGGCCAAACGAGCCCCAATGGCAAGCGCTTGATAGAATTTTCAAGCATTTCGAGTGTCTTGGAAAGAACTAGTAGTGCTTCGAATTCAGCTAGGTGCTCCCACAACGGCTTGACGAAAGTTGAATTGTCTGTAAAACCTCGCAGGTATATAAGGTTGGATGTTGATATATGAATTCTTTCGATATACCAGATTTACAGGTCTCAAGCTCAAGAACTAACTCTTCTCTTGATCTGACAAGCTAACATCTTGACCATCCTCTTCGATTTTGTTAATTGGTGGTTTTACGGCATTTCTCATGTGAGTTGGAACTTCAATATTGGACACGGTGTCGCAAGAAGCAACATAATTGTTAAAATTATACAAATGTTGGCGAAAGTTAGTCATGGAATAGGTGTTGATCAGACAACTACCTCTTACTACACCCTCCATGTAGATACTTCTTAGTGCACCGCTATGTGAATGAAGCCCATTGCAATGGTATGTGAATCGGGTGTACAACAAATACTCAGCATAATACCGGTTGAAAGGTTTCCCCTCTCTGAAGGTAAAACTTGACAGCTTTAGCTTGGTTATCATACATGCTATGAAAGTAGGGCCCAAGGCAAGACTATGTCTGAAGGCCATTTTGAGAGCTAGATATATGCAGTCAGGTCTGAGGTCGCCTTGGAACTCGAAAAAAGAGTATCAAACAACCATACCGTAAAAAATGTGGCAAGCCAGCATTTTCTCTTCAAGTTCAGATAGTTGGCAAAACTATACGGCAGGAAGTCCGGATCCTCATGATAAATGACTGTTAACTCCTTTTTGTGGTCCTTACAAAGGATAACCTCTTTCCACTTAAAATATCTGCCCTTATTTACGAAGAAAGGGCTGGTGATACTCTTTCACATGACTCATCCATTGGGCAACTTTGTCTTGAGTATGGCTGGTCGTTTCAATCAAATCTTGAAGGGCAAAAAGGAGATAATATGCAGTTTGAAATTCGTCGTCCATGGTAGCTAATTCTTCACTAGGCAAAATGGTTTCATCATAAATTTCACCATATGGTGTTAAACCAAAAATTTTCTTTACTTACCATAAAGAAAACCCCAGTTCCATGTTCAGAGTAATGAAGGTATCGGTCGCTGGGCAGAACAATTCCAAAATAGCCTTGCATATGTTCTTGTTTTCGCAAGTTACTTTCCGTGTGGTGGCATTTATAGCGTCAAAAATTTTGATCGCTTTCAAATCCTCTGTATAATAATGCTTGATCAGAGTCACATAGCCTTGCCAGTCTCCTTCGGCATAGTTAAATCATCTGCTAGACTAGTGTCTTTCGTTAAGCTAGGCACCTCCATCTCCAGTGTAGATACCAAGCCCAATTGTCCTTAATTGTGAAATCACTGTACCCACTTCAAGATTTAGAGTGCATGACTCTATTGCCTCTATTTCTGACCTTAGGAACTCCATGAAGTAAAATGGAGGTTGACGCATGAACTTACCAGTTCTGAAATGGATGTGATGCTTTATCAATGGAAATGGATCATTCCTTGCTGGGATAGTTGGAGCCATAGACATTATCGTTGGATACTGCCGACAGACCAAACAGTGGTCAATTCATGAGAAACTTCCGCTGAGTCTACATAGCGATACTGTACACTGTTAGCAGGATGCTTCAAGTTCTCCTTCATGGCATCTTCAAATATATAACATGGTTTGTTAAAGCTCACTTTATCATTATTCTCCCAATCAGTGTTATTCACCAAACACCAGTATGTGTACCAATTCCTCCTTGATAGGGCTTTGGTTCTTTGACTTTACAAAGTAGCATAAATACTTCATTTGGATCTTTCGGATTGGGGTCACTCGCGGTCTTACCCTTTGCACGACTCTTTGATGCTCTAGTAATTGAAATCATAGGCGCTTTGCCCTTTTTGTTTGCAAAACAAACAAATGAGAAGAAAATATCAGTAACAGCAAAGCTGACAAAGGCATAGAATTCTATCGAAATTTCAACAGCATCTCCCCTTAGTAGGAAGCGAAAAGGAGAAAATAATACTCAGTTCTGAGATCATGAATTGCCATCAAGGCACACTTAAGTCCCAGAGCTAAGGCTTCCAGTCCAAACAGGTGTTCGAGCACCTTAAGACCTATTAGGGGGTAATTAGATTCATGTTTGAGCACGAAAATTGTAGTATCCAATGCAATAAATGCATGCACAATACAAGCAAAACATGATAGTAGCTCTATACGGCACAAAGTATAAACAAGCTTAAACATGTATGAAAGTACAACGTTTGAAAGTATATGGCATGCTTTCAACATAGTCACCAAAGAGCAAACTCAATTTTAAAGCATTGAAAACAAAAGTAAGTGCTATCAGTCTATTGGTAACCACTTTCGGTCAGCCCCCGTGGTTTCATTAGACTTACTTGTAAGTATTGGAGATTGTTTTGCTTTCCACACTCTAATTCAAGGCTAGCTAAAGGATTTCCACATCCACGAGATGGCATCTTTAACAAATTCAGCAAACAAAGTCCCGAATGGTGGTTTGCTATGATGGGACCATTAGAGATTCTTGTGGGAGGCCGAAAATGCACTATTTTCAGTTTATATAGAGCTAATGAAGGAAATATTGCTTTACAATGTTAATTTCAAAACAATATCATCAACTATCATTAATGATCAGAAGGTTATATTGTATCCATTAGCTTCCCACAAAGATGATTGACATCGGAAACGACAAGGGTGAATTAGCCTTGGAAGTTGTAGTTGAGAAAGACAATGTAAAACAACTCGTTCAAAGTTACATCTAACCGCTCCACTAGAGGTTCATCCTAATTTCATCAGTTTCTCTAACCAGCTGCCCATATCCGGGTGATTTATACTTCTTATGTTTACTGAGATTTAAGGGGAGTCACTTTCTCATCAAAAACAAAAAGAAGTGTGTCGTAGGCTTACTCAGTTTTGATGACCATGAATGAACTCCCACAAAAGTCATGGCGGTCAAGTCCATTTTTGCATCATGTTAGTGAATGGGCAAATTACTACAAACCAATCCCCTGTAATTTCCATGGGGGCTATGGTGACTCAACCTGTCCATTGCACTAGGAATCAAGCAACCTGTCATTTCTCTGCCTCCTACACTTCCCACAATTTGCAAAAGCCAGATGTGTTCTCAGTCTGTGTCAGTGTTCAAGCAGAACATATGGATGTGCCTTCATTAAGCCCAACAGTGAAAGAGTGAAGCCTAATGCTCTATTAAAGGCATACATTCCCTAGACAGAACTTATGCACTTCAAATATGGTAAAGAATGGATATCCAACACCCTTTACAAGTTCAAGACCTCATGGGCTACCCTAGATGGTGACCATGGGTCTCCCCAGACATTATTGCCTGTGACAAGGAATTAGCCTAGACAGAGCCTTAACTTGGTCAAAATCCATAAAATTTTGCCCGGCGTCATTCCATGAGTTCAGAATGATGTCCAAAGGCAACATAACTTTGCATGAAGATTACTGTTCGAACCAAACCCTATGAGTACAGAAAGTGGATTCACATGTTGTGACTGTGGCTATTCGTGCCCATGAATGTGCCCAAATAGTGTCTCAAAGAGTCATAGGTTAAGAAATTTAACCTGCAGTCATGATGAGAAATTGAGATACCCTCTATCAACAACAAGAACAAATAAAAAAAAAAAAAGAAGAAGAAGAGAATGAGGAAGGAAATTATGGCCTGTGACCATGGGATTGGCCAAGGCAGGCAGTGGTCGTGACCATGGATTTTGCCAAGACAGCAATGGTGGTGATCAGAAGTAGTGCCCAAATCTGAGAAAACAACATTACATCAAAGCACAGAAGAAACAAAAAAAAAAAAAAAAAAAGAAAGAAAGAAAGAAAAAGGTATGTCACAAGATGGCAGTGACTGTGGTCCTCCATGACCACTATTGGCAGTGACAGTGGACTTGCAAAGTGATATTGTAACATGGAATACTTCCATAAATTTGCAACCTCAGCCTATGTTGTTCACTATGAATAGAGCTCAAGCAGAACCCTCAAGAAGCAAGTTAGGAACATGAAAAAAAGGAGAAGAAGAAGAAGAAAAGAAGATGAGAAAATTCAGTCACCATGCAAGCCGTGACCGTGGGCTGCTGCAGTGGTGGCATTGGCAGCAAACTTGTTCACTGTTCAAACATGGTATGAACTTCACCAGAGAGTGAAGCTCAGAGCATCATCATCATGATGCGTCAAAAGGGATTCATCAAATCAAGCATCAAACTAAAAAAAGAAAAAAAAGAAAGAAAACACATGCAGTGGCCATGACTATGAGTCTGTCACCGTGGGATTAGTCAAGGCAGCAATGGTTATGACCAAGGCATGTATTCGGGTAGTGCCCATATCTGAGCAAACAGCACTACATCAAAAGGCCCGAAGCAAATTCATTCAAAAAAAAAAAAATTTTTTTTTTTTGTTTCAGGCATTGCGTCAAGCACGTGGTGACCGTGACTCATGGAAAGTACAGACCATGGTTTTGACTTGTTTGAAAGATGCTCAATTCGAGCATGTCACTACAGAAGAAGCCCAGGTAACATTCTCGCAACCAAAAAGAAAAAGAGTGGAGAAGAAGAAGAAAGAGCAGGGAGGAGCTTTCATCCTACTGTGCCCTGAGCCACGTCTCATCTCATTGTGGATTGAGGCCCTAAATCGATAGCCATCTTGGAAACCAGTTGTATGAGGGCTGATACAAACTCTCACGTAAAACAGAGAATAGGGTGTCGACTGTGCAGTGCATCAAACAAAATAAACAAAAAGGAACGAAGAACAAACAAGATCCATTCAGCCATGATGAAATTGGGGGATGATGTAGTGCCAGGACTCATCAGCCATGGTGCTTGTAGATGACGGTGAAATTCGCAAATTGGGAGAAGGGAAAACAAATAGGAGTGCTTTGAGTTTCGGGAGATTTGGCCCTTCTTGTAGTCAATCCAAATAGCAAAGCAGAATAAAAAAAGAGGGAATGAAGAAGCTCTGTTTTATAGCTCGCGTCCAGACATGAGACTTCCTTACGGTGACTGCTGCTCCACTGTTTGACTCACGGTCATTGTGATTTTGAGCAGTGGGACCCACTACTTAGTGGCCCATTCTCTTAAATGTGATCATTCAAATTCCCACAGCATATGGTGGACCCACTTTGGGTATTTTACCTAAAGCAAGAAAAGAATGTTTTCCCATAATAGAGTGAACCCACTTCAAGGTGTCTCTTTTCAAAAAAAATTTTTGGCCAGAAAGGTAAAAGAAAAAAAAAATGGGTTCTCTTTCAGAACCAATCTAAATTTCAAATTTATATTGGGTCATACATAATCTTGAGCCATCATCTCAAATTGTTTCGAAATCGAAAAACCACAAAGCCAATCTTTGCAAAATTCCACTCATTTTAACTCATGTCAAGTCAAGTCAAACCTATATTTTGATTTTTTGAAAATAAACAAAAAATCCATGAAAAATCCAAACCCAAATCCATTTCAAATCCAAATTTTGATTTTTCTTAAAGCCTCAAGTATTCTTTTTGTGGGTGTTCCCCATAGTCCCCACAGAGATGCCACTTCGGATATCTGTGATAAATAGGTCAAAGAAAATCAAATGCATTTCCAAATTCCAAACCAAATTCATAAACTTCTAAATTTTCAAATACCTTAGGGATTCTTTTTGTAGGTGTTCCCACAATCTCTACAGAGATGTTATTTTTTATATCTATGAAAATAGGGCAAAGAAAATCAAATTCTTTACTTTTTTTTCTCAAATTCCATCTCCAAATCCTTCATGGTTTTTTTAATCAAAATTTTAAATATAGGCCTACAACCTACCTTGACAAAACTACATTTTCATCAAGCCATTCATCATTCCTACAGATTGGCTATTTTCGCGGCACAATGGTTGTCATACTATAATCATTGTACCTCAAGGGGGTACTTGTTGACCTATAAAAAATTCCAAATGTTGTAGTGAAGACATTACAAGCAAATTCCAAGTCAAAGGGAATATGAACCCTAGGATTGTGGAATGCCAGGTTAAGCACTGCATTTAGATGTTCAAAACTAATGCAATCTACTCAGAAGACTTTAGGTGAGCTTGGAGTGTAACGGTTCAAATTTCAGAGTTAATGGACCTCATTTCAGCTTAAACTCAGGCTTCAGTGACTGTCTGTTAGCTCCTTGGGGTTCACTATGAAAATTGACACTTCTACAGGGCAAAACAAGCTGAAACTTGGGGGAATGCAATTAAATACGTTAAAAAAGTATCTTCCAAAGTTTTAGATTTTTTGGACAACATTTGGGCTCAAACTCAGTTTAGGTGACTGTCTACAAAGCTCTTTGAGGTCACTGAAGGTCATTGATTAAAATCCGACTTTCAGGAGCCCAAAGCTGACAAAATTTGGATAAGAGACTCAAAATATGTTCAAAGTCAATTCCTCAAAGTTTCAAATCAATTGAACATCATTTAGGTATAAAGCAAGCTAACTACCTGTAACACAAGGGAATATTCACTTAGAACATGCAATAAATAGGCTACTATTCGAAATCATTCTTTCACAATTCCAAACCACAAGAAATTTGGATGAATACTTCACGGTGCTTTTGACATTGATTCCTCCAAGTTTCAAATCAATCCGAGGTTATTTGGTCCTCAGACAGTTGAAACAAGGGGCCATTTTCATGAAAAGTCAATGGGGAGTTGACCAACTTTAGATCATTAAAATGAGCTGAAATTTATATGACAGACTCAAAATAGTGTCAAAAACCATCCCTCCAAGTTTTATGAATATCGAACACTATTTAGGCCCCAAACAGGCAAAAAAAGATCACATGTGAAAAAGTCCAAAATAGGACTTGTTAGTGGCCGTGGCCCTGTGGAGCAGTTCTTTGCTATTTTAAATGGTTCCCTCCACTTTCTTTCAGACCGAAACTTCTCATAACTCCCTAAAGCACTTCTGAAGTCTATAAAAGGGAGGTTTGACACTTGGGAAGGGGTTCCACACACCAGTTCCAAAGTCCTAAAGACAAAATCCAAGGTTCCAAACAACTTCAAAAAGTTCTAAGCAAGATCAAGTAAGTCACATGGCACTCCAAGTGCTCCCAGCCCACTTCTTCTTCTCTTTCTCACTAACTTAAGGTGAGAAATGGTTCAGAGAAGGAGAAGGAGCATGTGTATTGTTTAAAAAAGATGTTCAAGTTTCATCAAGCATACAAAAGATGAAATTAATTCCTTTGTTTTTCTCACTTGGGAGGGTTTTAGGGTCATCTCGGAAGTTGCGAACAAGCCTCCTTAGGCTTCATTCTATCTCTTGAAAATTATAGGTTCAGAATGAAAACTTTGGCTCCAATTTACTTTCACGCAACACTCTGTTCGAATTTGTACAAAAATAGTCTATAACCAAAAGTGACGATCACCAAAGGCTTTGATCGATTCCACGGCCAAACTATGCCCTCTCAGAAAAAATAAGTTTTAGTACATTAGAAGCATCATAAAAGTGAAATAGAAGGAAAAAAGGAGGCAAATAGTGGCCATTTCAACCACTGTCTGCCAATGGCCATGAGCCACGATCATTGGCAGGGGCTAGTGACTATGGTTCACGGTCACTACCTCCTGCACCTCCTTTTTTGTTCATTTTTTTCTTTTTTGATGCTTTTTCTTGTATTTTCCATTTTAGATCAAATCTGAGACTAAAGGGAAGGATTGTAAACTTTTCAAAACTTGTACACAACCTGCATCCCCATGATTAGAGCATTTCAACGCATGTTAACAAAGAAAAACTAATGATGAACTGTAGTTATTTCCCATTATTCTTAACGCTTGAAGTGTGTGAATGTTGGACTTAAATCCATTGCATTTCACATCACGTTTCGAGAGTAATCATAGCATTTTCATCATTTATGGATTTGGTTATGCTCATTTTGAATGAAAATGGAATTAATGCTAGAATTAAGAAATGGATGAACCTTATGGCTTATGTGGATGTATTGTGGATAGAATAGAGGGGCTAAACCCGATTTGACTAGGGATTGATTGTGGGACCCTTCATTGGACCTGTATGACTTGGACTACCTTTATTACACTAAATAACAGTGGTTTTGGGCAAACACACTCTTACGGGATGCGCAGTTTGAGTACGGTGTACAACCTACATGGAATCCGGTGATGTGGAGATTGAACCTGTACACCTATGTTTGTTTGATAGGACGTTCGACTTCACATCACCCATGGTTCCAATCGAATTGTTGGGTGCTCAAATTGCCATCATAGATTAGGATGTTGGTTTGTAAATCCTCCTTGGCCTTCGGGCATGCATTGTTGGCATCATGTGTGTGTGTTCGTAGATGTTGAACCCTCTTGTATTTTTTGGACCATGTTGTGGTTTGGCGAGCATTATGATGCTCCAAGAGGACTGCTCAGTGTATATGTACCCAATTTGGAACCGAAGGATGAACATGAGTAGTTTCCTCAATGATTGGACTGTTTGTACAGAAATGCCAACCCTTCACTTGACTTAGGATTTATTGTGTGTCGAACACCATTAATGCTGTAAGTCCAGCACAGGAGGGGCACCTTTGTCTAAGGGATGTGTGTGGGGGGGGTTGGATTAGGGTCTATTGGATGACTGCCGATTGGTATTGGACATGGAGTTGAACACCATGGAATATTAGATAGGATGCGTATCATCCAAAGATAGACTGACCACCCGTATTGGATGGCACCTTGGCTCTATGAAACATTGGACAGGATGTGAAACATTTGAAGATGGTTGATTCACCGCATTCTGGACAAGATGTGTATCATTCGAAGATGGGGGAACCCCTATATTGCATAGGTGTATACTTGGAGTTTAGCTAGCACGGGTGTTCAATGCTGTAGAGGTGGTTAGGGTGTTTCTTTCCTTCTTTATTGTTATTGTTTCTCCTTACATCATTTGGTGTACTTTTCACATGATCATTCCTGTCCTTCCTCGCTTACTATATCTCATGTTTATTAAGCATGATGTTTACCAACTTGCCATGACTTTTGTAGTTTGACGTTATTGTCCTTGGTGCACAGGTATCGAGTATGCTTACCTTAGATGTTTTGCAGGAGACATATCAGGCGGTTGAGCCTAATGCTATTGAGTGCAGATGATGTGCCTGTTGACCCATAAAAAATTATAAATGTTGCAGTGAAGACTTTGAAGACTTTACAAGAAAATTCCAAACCAAGGGCACATAAACTCTAGGATTGTGGAATGGTAAGTCAAGTACTACATTCTAGATGTTCAAAGCTGATGCAATGCACTCAGAAGGCTTCAGATGAGCTCAGAGTGCAGCAATTTCAATTTTAGAGTTAGTGAACTTGATTTGGTGATTTGGTCACTTAACTCACCAAACTTCAAATTTAAGGCTCATTGGTTTAAAGTCTAAAGGTCATTGAACACTCTCAAGCTTTGAGGTTACTAAAGTAACTTCAAAAACATGCTTGGGAATGATGTTTCAAAGATTCAAAGCATTTGGACTTCATCTCAACCCAAATTACGCTTTAGTGACGGCCTGCCAGCCTCTTGGGGGTCAGTGTGGAAATTGACACTTCTACATGTCGAAACAAGCTGAAATTTAGAGGGATGATTCAAATATATTCAAAGACTATCCTATAAGATTTCAGAGCATTTGGACATCATTTGGACCCAAACTCAATTCAGATGGTCATCTACTAAGCTTTGTGGGGTTACTATGTAAAGTGACACCTCATGAAGATCAAATCAATTAAGACTCATGGAGGAAGCTTAAATTATACTCAAGGGAGGCTTTGCAAAATTTCAGGTTAAACGGACATCTTTTGACCCAAAGTCTACAAACATGACTACTTTGGGTCAATGACCCCCGAGTCATGGTGTCACTGACCAAAGTCCTACTTTGCGACACCTAAAATTAATGAAATTTGGGCACAAAGCTTCAGTCATGCTCAAAGGAGATTTTGCAAGTTTTCAAGTCAAAAGGATTTTGTTTGAGCTTACTTCAACGACATGTTAACGAGGAGTCTGTGACTTCTGAGCTGTGGGGGTCATTGTCTAAAGTCTTATTTTTAGGAGACCAAAACTAATGAAATTTGGATTGGAAACTCAAAATATGTTCAAATTCAATTCCCCAAAGTTTCAATTCAATTGAGCATCATTTAGGTAGAGCACGAGTTAACTACTTGCAACACAAGAGAATATTGACTTAGAACATACAATAAATGGGCCACTATTTAAAATCATATTTCCACGAATCCAAACTGTATGAAATTTGGATGGACACTTGAAGATACCCCTGACATCAGTCTCGCCAAGTTTCAAACCAAACTGAGGTCATTCGGGCCGCAAACAGCTGAAATAAGGGCCCATTTTCATGAAAAGTCAATGGGGGAGTTGACCAACTTTAGAAGGTCAAAACAGGCTGAAATTTCTATGATACACTCAAAATATGTCAAAAAGCATCCCTCCAAGTTTCAAACTAAACCAAGGTCATTTGGGCCTCAAACAGTTGAACAAGGGCTCATTTTCATGAAAAGTCAACGGGGGAGTTAACCAACTTCAGAAGGCCAAAATGAGTTGAAATTTCTATGAAACACTTAAAATAGTGTCAAAAAGCATCCCTTCAAGTTTCAGGAAGATCGGACATCATTTGTGCCCAAAAGGCAAAAACGAGTCACATGTGCAAGAAGTCCAAAATCGGACCTACCAATGACCACAGCTGCTGTCATTAACACCTATGGAGCAGTTTTCTGTTATTTTCAATGGTTCCCTTCATTTCCTTTTGAACCTCAAATTCCCATAACTCTCTAAACCACTTCTAAAATCTATAAAAAGGAGGTTTGACACTTGGGAAGACTTCCACACACCAATTCCAAAGGCCCAGAGACAAAATACAATGTTCCAAACAATTTCAAGGAGTTCTAAGCATGATCAAGCAAGTCACAAGGCACTGTAAGTACTCCCGGCCCACTTCTTCTTCTCCTTCGCACTAACTTAAGCTGAGAAACAGTTCAAAGAAGGAGAAGGAGCATGTGTATTGTTTAGAGAAGATGATGTTCAAGTTTCATCAATCATACAAAGGATGAAATTAATTGCTTTGTTTTTCTCACTTGGGAGGGTTTTGGTGTCAACCCGGAAGTTGTGAACAAGCCTCTTTAGGCTTCATTCTGTCCTTGAAAATTATAGGTTCAAAATGATACAACTTTAGCTCCATTTTGCTTGCACACAGCACTCTTTTCGGATTTGTACAAAAACAGTCCGTAACCAAAAGTGATGATCACCAAAGGTTTTAATCGATTCCACGGCCAAACCAAGCACTCTTGATAGTCATTCAACACTCCAAATATTAGAAAAAACAAGTTCCATCACCCTAGAAGCATCACAGAAGTGAAACAGAGTGAAAAAGGGAGTAAACAATAGCCTTTTAGGGCACTGTTTGCTAGTGGCTGTGAGCCACGGTCACTGCTAAGGAGATAGTGACTATGGCTCACGGTCACTGTTTTCCCTTTTTTGTATTTTTTTTTCATTTTTCATTTATTTTCTTGTAAATTCAAGATTTAGATTACATCTGAGACTAGAAGGAGGGGTTGTAAATTTTTCAAAACTTATAAATAACCTGCATCCCAGTGGTCAGAGTATTTGAACCCATGTAAACAAAGGGAGAAAAATGATGAATTGTAGTTATTTTCCATTCTTCTTAACGCTTGAAGTGTGTGAATGTTGGACTTAAATCCATTGTATTTCACATCACGTTTTTTAGTGTGACCAGAAGATTGGCGTCGTCTGTGAAAAGACTATTTTGACTCTAATTTGTAATCAAATTTGGCCAAAAGACATGAAAGTTGGCTAAAATGAATTAAAAGTGCTGAAATGTCCTGCTGTGAGCTAGTGACCACGGGATGCTGTGTAAAATAGCCTGTAACTGCAGGAGACTATTCAAAAAGTGTTGTGACTAAGGGAGACAATGGAAAATAGGCAGTGACCGTGGGCTTGCGGTCATTGACTTGTTTTGTCTCCAAATTGACTTGTTTGGCTTCTAAAAACACCCATGGAAGACCTTGATATTTATGATGGGTTTGGGAACTTAAATGAAGGAACTTTGTACCTCAAAGTGCATCCTTTTATCATTTAAATGAAGGTATTCGGCACCTTGAAGTGCATATTTTTGCCATTTAATTAAAGAAAATTTACACCCCAATGTGCATGGACCAAATCAACACCCTTCTATGTAATAGAAGAGTGGTGATTCAGTCCAAAAAGCTTTGATCTAAACAAACATTTATATCGAATTAGTGATAAGACTAACGACATTGTAGTCATGCATTGTCCAACGTCATGCACTAATGGATCCCGTTGATCATTGTGGTAGTGGTGCAGGTTGATCTTGTGGGCCTCCTATCCCTTCGATTAGTCCAACGCTCTGTTGCTTATAAGTCTGACACATATAGCCCTAAAACGCTGCCAAAATTTTGATAGCCAAGTCTAGTTAGCTTAACATGCTTTTAAGCCTAACTATATGGTCTCGAAATGCTGTAGAAATTCTGATAGCTAGGACAGTCAACATAGCATAATGAGATGGGGTTTATGCCTATTTTTGACCATTCTGGCTCAAAACCATGTTAGTTCAGATGGCATTCATAAACCATTTTAGCTAGCCTAAGAGGCAGCTATGTTGTTTATGACACTAATATAGTCCTTTGGGCTTAATTTTTTGCAAAGATATCATGGGTTCCTTAATCACCACTTTCGATGAGGCCAAGGAGATGCTTTTAAAATCTCCATGACCTAAAACAAACCATCTACAAGAGCATCAAAGAGGGCTTGAACTGACTTTGTTGTCCTTGCGTCGAGAGTTTCAGTTTTCCAAAGACTCTCTACTCTTGTGGGCTTCATGACTTCAACTAATATAAATGGGTCATCAGTAGCCCCAAAATCCATCAAAAAGACCAAGACTCCCAAACCCTGGGTTTCCAAATATGCCCAAAATTTGTTTAGGGTTTTCAACAAGGTTCAGGAGGAACCTAAACACAAACTAAACTCAGAAGGCAGTAGCCTTCACATCATCAAGCCTCGTTTAGGGGCAAGGCAAGTCCCGTTTGCAGATCACAAGTCAACACCATTTGGCAAGTCGCATTCAATGGCTGCCTAATGCTCAAGATCATCATCTACTAGGCTTAAACAACTGGTTGTTAACAAGCAAGCACCAGAAGACCTTCGGCAACTCATAACTCGCAAGAAGGCCCAAAAGCGTATATCCATTCCAGGATGCAGCACATGGTCATCGCAACCACGCATTTCAAAATCCAACAAGGTTGAGAACAAACTCTTGGCTTCACTTGAAGCTAATACCTTCCATTCTTTGACTCAAAAAGAGGGATGGAGGTTTGGTAGGAGGCGTCTACCCTCTATCATTGCAGTACTAACCCCACCATTTTCACCCTAGTGTTTATCACATGGCGCTAAAGACAAAAAGAAAGCTGAGCGATTGGTCATCAATAATTCGACTGATCTTGCTCATTTTAAGGATTCGCTCTACTAAAAGAAGGAGCAAAAGAAAAAGAACAAGATAGGTGCTATTGAGATCATTTCACTTCCCACTTTCGATTCCATGGATTGGGATGCTAGTACTTCTAGGCCACCGGTCGCCAGGTTCAAAGATCAAACCTTGGTAGCCAGACTGGCTAATCAGATAGAAAAAAAAAAAGCTTTAGCTTGTTACAAGGATCAAACCTAGAAGCTGTCCCTACACACAATCACTAAAAAATGGGTGATTAAAGAAGATGATTTGGACCTGACCTCATCATGCATAGTTGGACTAGGCTCAACCCAGAGAGTTACCTAGAGTATGGCTCGGACTTAATCACAAAAGTCTAACTCCAATTCCCATTCAAATAGGACTTTTGAAGGTCATGTTGAAATAGACTCCGATGAGGATCCCATCACTATCTTAGATACTGAAGATAGTCAATCCACTTTTCCTACATTAATATCCTCCTATCCCTGTTATTACATTGTATTCATGGCTGAAGGGAGTGGAACTAACAAGGATGGAAATGATGATGCTAGTAGAAGTAAAGATGCTGGCGAGGAGGATGCTAGTGAAAATCAGGAAAACGACATCAGTGATGTCATTAAGTAACAAGGAGCTAAGATTGATCACTTGACTACCTAATTGAAAATCTTGGCAGAAAAGTTAGGTGGTCTAGCTGAAGCTCCAGTCAATCCTCTGTTTGATGACAGAAGAGAATAGGCAATGATTAGGAAAATGCCACTAAAATTGACCTACTCATAGCTCAAATCAAGTCCCTTATAGACAAGGTGATAGCTGCAGGTTCTTCTGGTGGTGATCATTCGTCAATCCTTGGTCTTAATGCAGAACCTGAAAATTATGTAACCTTTAAAGAAGTTGAAGCGATATTGACACAATCAAAAGTGGAGACCAGGATGAAAAAGAAGGGTATTACACCCAAGTTTCCTCCAGAATTTGATATAGTTCCATTTCCACCAGATTATAAACTTCCAACTTTCCAACCATACCTTGGGAAGGGGTCAGCATATTAGCATATTGTGCTTTTCAAGTCACTCTTCGGAAGCTTGCCAGAGTTAGATGAACTAAAAATAAGGCTGTTTGTTAGAACATTGAAAGGAGTTGCCTTTGATTAGTATAAGCAGTTACCAGAGCTCACGTTCATGACATGGCTTATTGTAGAAGAGAAATTTTTATTTCATTTCCAGGAAGAGGATCAAACAGTCACCTTCACTATGCTCAGCAGTACAAGGCAAGGAGACAATGAAACTACACAGTCCTTTATGAACAAGTGGAGAGTATTGTCTTACAGATGCTTGGAACAACCATCTTAAAAGGTAGCCATTGAAATGTGCAAAACCAATTTATGACTAGAGGTCAAGGCTATCATACTTAGTCATAAAACTATGTTTTTGGCTCGATTGGTTAAAGCAGCTACTGATGCAGAGCTGACTCTCAAGGAGATCAGTCAAAAGAAGCAAGTTCCTGAAAAGTGGAGCCGTCTTCATCTTTGCTCCAAAACTAAAGAAGACATAAAAGGTCTTTAATGTGCAAACCTCCAAACCTCCTCAAAAGCCTCAAAATGCCAAAATTGATCAAACCAAGAAGAAGGAGCATGAAAAGAGGAAGAAAACTAAATATCCTTTTCACAGGGATATTAAAGTAATTTTTCTATCATTGATGGAAAACAATAAAATTTAACTTCCAACAATGAAGAAGCCTGAATAAGCAGGTCATGTCAATGACTCAAATTACTATACATACCACCGGATGGTGTCTCATCCAACTACTTCATTTTGAAAGAAAAAGTCAAGGAGATGTCGAAAAATGGAGTGATAACTTTCGATTGGAAATATGATCCTGCTCCAGTCAACATGAATCTTCTTTGGACAGTTCGCACTTGTAGCAGTATCTGCTCCACCAAAATCAATGACCATTGAATTCTAAGTCGTTAATGCAGTACATGATGAATAAGGATTGATATCGGTGAAAAGCTTTTTAGGAGAAGAAATGTGGGTTCACCCAGACCTAGTAAATGATGAAGATTGGGAGAAAGTTAAAACCAAACCCACACCTGTATAAAGAAGGAAGGTTAAAATGAAACTTAAAAATCTTCAGAGAGCTGCTCAGAATCGCTTGGCCAAACAAGAGAAACAAGTTAAATAGAAGAAAGAAACGGTGGTCAAAGCTTTAGTTTTAGAAGAACCTCCCAAACCGGTCAGAAGTCACTTTACGTTGGCTGACTTTATCATTCCAATTCTAAGGGATAAGAAAGAGTGTAAGGTCCCGACCCAACTTAATTGTAATTTATATTAATTAAACATGATTTTCCTTTAATTAATGCATTTTAGTCTTTATTTGTCTTATTTTCATTTTATCGGGTCATGGATAGGTAGTTGGGTTTGAACCTTACTTAGGCAGTTAAGACCTTTTCTATTTTAGAATTTCATGGTTTTGCATCATATTGGCATCATATTAATTGCATTAAGTGTGTGTCATGTGGGTCATTATTTATGTTTGGCCCAACTTAATTCGGATTCATCTCGGCCCGATTTAAGCCCAATAGACTCAAATTGGAAAATTTAGAAATCAGTGGCCTTGTTTGCAATTTCCAGAAACTCACCCTTTTAAAAACCAAGAGCCCATCTTTGTTCCCTTCATTTTCCCTCATTTCTGCTGGAGCTACAGAATTTCCTCTATTCTCCCATGCTCTCTCCCTCATCTTGACTTCATTTGGGCATTATAAGCTTTGTATGCAAAGGATTTGAGCATCTTCTTCTTCCTCTTTACCCTCTTGTTCATCATCTTCCTTGGAATCTCACAAATCGGTCTCATCTTCTTCTCTACAGCTTCCTAGGGTAAGAGCTTCATCACCATTCCATTTTTTTGAGTTTCATAGAGACAAAGAGACTCAATCTTGTTGTATGCAACCCATCTCATCCCCATTTCATCCATTTTCATGTAGGGTTTTATTTATAGTTAGAGATTGTGTTTTCTCCACCATCAACCAAAGGAAGAGCTAGATTTGGGTAAAACACTGAGTTAAGGCAAGAATAGTTGCATATAATCACTGCATGTATGTTAAATAGGTTGATTCTTGATGAACTCTTTATGTATGCCATTTTATAGCTAATTCCCTCTTTGATTTAGATTATTAAGTTTTAATGATTAATGAGAATGTAATTTAAATTAATGACGTGGGTTGGTGTTAAGGAGTAATTCGAAGATTTATTTGATGAATGGGAGTGGAAGAAGCCAAGAAGAAAAAAGAAAAATCAGTTTGAAATTGATTTTACCCGCAGCAGAGTGCTTAAGGGCTGACCAGTCGGTCCTGAATCTTGATCAGTCGGATTTTCGTTCTGCGAGGTGTCCAACCTACCTGATCGGGTTGGGAAACTGAAATTCCGGGTTGAAATATTTATTAAAGGATTGGGTCAAATAACTTACCAAGGACCTTCCATAGTCTACCTTGGTATATAAGGAGAGGCTACACCTTTGATCTTGGGTAGATCTGAGGTATCTAAAATTTATTATTAGATTATCTAAATTTTCTACAACTATAATAATATATAAAATTATCAAAACATGGGGCCTTACCGAAGCTCTAGTAAGTACTCGTATGAATGGAAATATGGTAATACTTTTGAATACTTTATTGGATATAAAATGATAAACCATAAACATTGACCTTTTTTTTTAATATTTTAGAGCCCAAATTTTTCTACGGAACTCACTCACGATGTTTCGTGAGGCAAGCTCCATATGAGTACAATTATTTTATGAAAATAAGAGTTATTTTATGGAAATATTTTGGGGGAAACATATACACACATTAGGAATATTCTAGGACTATTTATGAAAGTTATTGGGGAGCAAATGTACCCCCAGTTTTAATAAAACTTTATTCTATTTCTTTAAAATGGAAATTAATTGGGAGTTGTTCCAACCTTATTTTGAGACCTTAGAGATATAAAATAAGCCACCCTTACCCTTAGGACATTAAGTTTAATTAAAAACCATGTAGGGCCTTAGAAATGATACCCTTACCTCCAACAAATTAGCCCAATGGTAATCAAATACTAAGAAGGAAGAGTGTTGAGCTGTCACTTATTCCTTCTTGATTTTCTGGTCAGTTTCCAATGTCATGTCATAGATGTTGGCATAAGAAGAGGTGTCCTTTGTATACACAATGTAACACCGAGATTTTGGTAACACAACAACACTGGATGTTTAATGAATACATCGTATTGAATGACCTTGGAAACTCGGATTATCTGACATATGGTTAGCTACTAATTATCCTTGATAATTAATCAATCTAATTGCATTCATATTGTTACGTAACCTTGCCCTCAACATGATCTAATCATGTACCATTCTTCCTAGCGAACCTTGAGGCGAAATCAGTGTTGGAGCTTCTATTGAGTATGGCCTATAGCCAAAATGGGTGTGGCTAAGGTTGAGAGGGTTCGAGCTCCATTAGCTCATTTAAGTATGCATTGTTGATTATTAATTATTGTTAATTCCAAAATTTATGATTGAATATGTTCTCAAGACCGAAAATCTCTTATGTATGATATGTCGATAAGTATAAATGATTACGCACGATCAATGATAAGTATGTACGTTATGAATTCGGACGGTCTTGATAAGTTGAGTTGGCACCACTTCGCTTGTACCCTTTTAGGTTCGACGGGACCAATTTGGGTATTTCTTATGTTCCTACTGCAGTAGTTTATGGAGGAGTTGGTTGACGCTCCTCGGGAAGCTAGACTGATGCCCTAGTGTAATTCCCATACGTACATTATACGCTCTCCCTAGATGATGCTCTCTCTTTGGGGAGAATATAGCTTTGTGGATGCCAACTAGTTATTTAGATATCCTATTTATGATTCGTTACTCATGCTTATTCGTGCACAACATGCCTAGCTTATGACTCTTGCTCTCTTTTAATTATTATGTCTCTAATTCATATGATACAACATGACAGTTCTATATGCACTTATATTTGCTTAACCGTCGTGTTAATAGTGCTACTCTTCGTGTTACAGGTACTGAATCTCAGGGACTAGGTGAGTGTATGCAGACGTCTTTTGTTAGTCATCCTATGAAGAGCGATATGGAATCTTTGTTGTGTGTTTATGATTGATGCGCATATGTACACTTTTAACTCTTAATTATGTTTAAGTAAGTGTTGTTATATAAATGGAATGTTTAAGTACATACTTCTTTATGAAATGGATGATGTTTCTATTGTCATTGGTTATGATCATTAGAGATGCATTACGCAGGCTTCCGCTTATTATTGAATGTAATTTATGTGTTTGAGAAACTTCTCTATACGTTCTTGTGGAATCTCCCTTGTAGTGATTTGTGTGTGTTGTTCTTGAGTTCCAAGTGCAGAACCGCGATGTAGTAATAAAACTGGTGAGACTAGATCGATCCTCGGGGACCTATGTATTTTAAGGTTCATTTTTTAACTTGTACATTCCCTAAATGAAAATCTAGAACTAGCCTAATTTAAAATCTAACAAATACAAACATCCTACTTGCTAAAATTAAATTAAATACAAACATCAAATTTGTGAAAGGCTGCAATGCCAAATTCATCAGAGGAATCTGAATCATAGAAATGATTTATATAAAAGGGCGTAGATTCCTCTTTAATGAAGTGGAATGGCTAGTACTGAGGAAAAGTGGGGCACACAGGCTCATGTGATTCATCAATTGGTTCATGCATCATACCATCATCCATGTTCTCATGTTCACCGTTGGATATCCACTGTGTGTTTGTAGGATCCATATCTGCGAGATTTTCAATGAATGTAGGATCATCTTTAATTCCAAGAGTGGCATTTTGTTTTCTCATTTCAAGCCCTATTTGATTAATCAAATCCATTAGGCTTTTCATGCGTTTTTCATTTTTTTGTATGGTTTGCATGGTATTTTGCGTGAACTCAACCAATGTGGTTGAAGTATCCTCCAAAGAATTCTTCAGAGGTGGTGGTGGTTCATATGACCATTCAAGCGGTATGGAATTATGACCTGCATATGCCCAGGGAGAAGAAGGGGGTACATATGATGTATCCTGTGAGGGATAGTCATACGGCCCGTCCTGAGTAAATTCTTGGGGATAAGAGATAGGATCCATATCGGGCCCATTTCGCCAATTGTCTAGTGGTTGATCATCCCAATTTGGACCACACATGTTACCCATTTCATTGTAGTAATGCCGTTGATTTGATTCAGCCCGCCATGGAAATCCCACATCCATGTCAGAGTGAGTGAATAATTGTGTGGGGTGTGGGTAATCATGCGGGACCCTTATTGGTTGATTATCTGAACTAATCATTCCATTAAACTATTCCACAAATTCTTCATTGTAACAATGATCATAGCGATTGGCCCATTCCCATTCATAAGATCCAGCTGAACAATTTCTTTGATGTAACTTTGCAATTCTTTCTTGTTTACACAAGGCACGCCAAGACTTTGGTGGGCCATCAGTATTGATTCCATTCACATTAGTTTGCCCTTTATTAAGTCTCCTCATGTTTGTGGATTCCCACCAATCCAATTTTTTTAATCACTTGTTTTTTTTTTTTTTTGGATTTTTGAAAAATGATAAAAACCTAAGTTATACAAAAAACATCTAAGTAACTCCTTAAGGTTGAAAAGTTTTCTCTAGTTCTCCAATCTGGCTCTATGAAACCAACTTGGCCAGGTTAGCCACCAGGAAGTGGTAGAGTCACAAATGGACCTATTTGAAGGACAAGTTTCCTGAACAGACAAGCTGTCGCGCATTACAAGGGCAAAAGCTTTCTTAGACACCGAGAAGATTAAGGACAGATATTAGATCACTTTTGGTATACTTTCTTCCAAAAGAAGTTATGACAAGTTGAAAATAGTAATTTTTCCCAATTTTAGAAGGTTTCTAAAAATAAGAGTCATGTGAACTTTTTACCATTCCATGCACTTTCCTATTCCAAATTAGGGCGGTTCATCATTCCATGCATGTCGTCCAATTTCTAGAAAGATGCCAAAATTAAATCACACCCACAAAGAAATGTAAATTAGGAAAGTTTGAGAAGTTACCTTAACTGGCGCTCCCCGGCAACGGCGCCAAAAACTTGTTCGTGAGTTCCAAGTGCAGAACCGCGATGTAGTAATAAAACTGGTGAGATTGGGTCAATCCTTAGGGAGCTATGTATTTTAAGGTTCTTTTTTTAACTTGTACCTTCCCTAAATGAAAATCTAAAACTAGCCTAATTTAAAATCTAACAAATACAAACATCCTACTTGCCAAAATTAAATTAATTACAACCAATGAAAAGAAAAAAAAACTTTCCTAAATTTAGAAAACCTAAATCTAAAAATTCCTAAAATAAAACTAAATTTGCCGCAAAACTAAAACACAAGTTAGAACTTCCAAAATAACAAATAAAATTAGAAACTAACTAAACTAAACAATATTAGAAACAAAATAAACAAAAGTTAAAAACATTTTTATGTTAGAATTTTCAAACCTAGAAAACTTTCCAATTTAAAATCTTCAATTAAAACAAGTTTAGAAAGATATTTTAATTCTGAAAATTATCTAAAACAATAAATAACATAAAACTAGAAACAAATTTAAAATTAGAAAGTTAGTAAAATTAGTAATGCAATGCATGCCATGAGATGCTGAAAAATTTTAAGTATTAAAAACTAGTACACTCATGCAAATTTTATGCATGATTTAAATTATTCTAATGCGTCCTAAATCTAAATTTAATGGCTGGAATTTATGCTCTACTGATGCAAGAAACTAACAAAAAAAAATGGAAGTAAAAAAGGATCTAAAATGAAAAAGTTATGAATGCATGAACATGACAACTTTGTAAAATTTTGTGCAGAAATTATGATTCGGGTTGACTGATTGGCAAAGTTTAAGCCTCTGGTTCACAAGCCTTTTGAAATTATTTTGATTTGAAATTCTGGGGAATGAAAGACCACATCTTAAACTTTAATTTTACCAAGTTTCAAAGAAAAATATTATAATTTGACTGGTCTACCCACTTCGAACTTTTTGCCAAAAACTGTTTCTGAAGTTTGCTGAAACTGTGTTAAGTTATGCTATTTATATATTGAGTCCGAATTTTATCATTATATTCAGATCTAAATACTTAATTTTCATCAACTTAAATATGTACAAAATCTTATGACATAAAAATAGATGCAATGATTCCTAATCCAATCATCAAACTATGTAAAAACAGAACTTAACATTAACATGAACATAATAAGAAAAATAACAAAAGTGCAAAAAAAATAAAATAAAAGTGTAGGAAGTCAAAGGCGGTAATAACAGGAAGTCAAAAGCGGTGAACAGTGGAAGTCAAAGGCGGTAAACAATTGAAGTCAAAGGTGGTAGATTGCTCCTTTCAATTCCTTATCTTAATTTAGGCTCAAAAAGATTAGAAGTATTGTTCTAAGGCTTTATTCTTCATCTTAGGTCGTCAATCTAAGTGAGAATAACAAATTTCCATTTCATGCAGAAATAAATTTCAGAATTGGCCTCTAATATTTTTCCACTCAAACCTCTTTAACTCCATCTTGCATTGCCTCCAAACATACAATGTATCCAAAGAGACAAAGTATATTGAAAAGGTTACTAAGATGGGTTACTAGTTGTGATTCCAATTCTATCCCAATATTTAAACAAGAATGAAAATTAGCCCAATCACAAACAAGAATAAAATTATGAATACCACAAAATCAAAGACAAGAACAATTGAAAAGAAACAAATTTTACTCGTATGAAATTGTTTTACAAAAATTGAAGATAAAAAGTAAACAATTACATACTAGGATGGATGAGAATTCCTCCTTCTAGTTGACACTTCAAGGTTGGTGGTGTGGCTTTAGGGCTAAACTTCTTTGATGACTTAAGATGGAGAGACAAGAGAGGGAGAGATGGAGTGTAGAAATCTAGAGGTGCGAGGTGGATAATTCTTCCATGAAGGATATGAGAGAAGGGTGCCCTGTTTATACTTTTTCAAGTCCTACTCCTTCTCAAACTATAAAATCTTAAAAATAATAAAAAACATGAAAGAAAAAGGGCTCCAAACAATGCTTTGGATGTGCAATATCTTTTGGGATTTTTTTTCTTTTTATTTTTCTCTTCTTTCTTTGCTTACTTTGATTGGAAGTCCTTCTTGGATGCTTTTTTCCTTTTTTGTCTTTGCCACCTTGCATTAAGATCTTTTGAGAGATAATTTAGGGATAGGAATCCTCTCTTAAAATCAAACTTGGCCCACATGAGGTGTAGAACTTCCCCTTTTATCTCTTTGCATCATCAACTTTCCTTTTTTGGAAAGTTATCCTTGTTGGCTTTAAACTTGAAGAGCTCTTTAAAGATAACCCTCTTGATTTTTTTTCCCATTTCTTTTTTAACCAAAATTTGATCCAAAATCTCTTTTGGATGTGGAATAGTTTGCTTGGATTTTTTTTATTTTTTTTCAATTAAATCTTCTCCTTCTCCAAAAAGAACTCCTATGTGGCTTTCTTTGTCCATCTTTGATGATATATTCTTCAAATTCTCTTTAAAATCTCTTTAAAATGTGTAACAAATAAATGGACCCCGTCTTGGATGTTTTACAAGTATGCCCCACACATGTGCATGTGTGTGTGGGACCTTGAAGCCGACTTTTTATAATTTTCTTCCAATTTCTTTTTCTCTTCAATTTTTCTCTCATTTCTCTTGAAAATCAATTCCTTGTCGCAATTCTTTATAAATGAGACCCATATCATGAATTTCTTACAAAAAAAATGTGAATTCATGTGAAAAGATATTTTTACCCTTAAGATCACTAATGCATGAATGTGGGCCCATTTCTCATGAAATGACAATGACAGTGCACACCATTCTTCATGATTTTATATGAATGAACTAATGATGATGAAAATTCAATTTATTTCATGAGAAAAATTATTTTCATAAAACTTTTCAAAAATAGACTTTCCAAAAATAGCAGGTTTCATGAATGGATGCAAAAAGTTTGATTTTTAAACAAATTATGCAAGAATGCACTACAATGAATTTAAAATGCATGAAAGTACTAAATTACACTAAAAAATGCACTACAATGAATTTAAAATGCATGAAACTACTAAATCGCACTAAATGAGGCTCTTTCAAGTTAATAAGTCCATAAAATAATTCAAAATGTGTACGAAAATATGCATTTTTAGAAACTCATCATGTGTGTCACATGCATAGATTACTATGGGATTATGTATGCACACCCCGTGGGGCCTATTCTAACTTCAAATTCTCGGGATTGGGGCATGATAGAGAGCCACCAATATCTAGTTGCAATAGGATATCATAGGATGGCACACCTCCTATTTCAGATGATGAGGAAGATTGGTTAGACTATTCTGATTTCGAAGATGATCAGTGGATTAATGACTACTTTGCTGATGAATAAATACCCTTTTGACAAGGATGAGAGTTTTGAATAAACTTTCGATCCTGAAATGCATATGCTTAATATCAAGCACGGTCTCAATACACTGTCAGTAGCTCTTTATGACATACACAGATTGAGCACAAGTAGTTGGTCGAATGATCCTCCCCCTTTTCCACTACCTCCAAAAATTCATCCAGACCCTTTTCCATTGGTTGAATCTGATGAAGCGTAGTAACAACAACCGTCGCTTTCTTGTTTGCATGTAGTAATCTCTATGCCAGATGTTTCTCCTGAACCAACTGTTAAGTCAACCCTTTTGAATGTAGATTTTGAACTAAGCACTTAGCTTATTGTTCTTGACCTAACTGATGAGCTTGAGTTGCTAGAAAAGCATAATGACCTCAGCATTGGTAGTCCTACTATACCTCAGGAAATCTTCTAAGTGCAAGATAACCACTCTGACTTAGAAGAAGAGATGCCATTGGATCCTGCTCTGGTGATTCTTAGCACCTTTGCTGGTAAACCTCAAACATCTAAAGCCACACATAACAATGCAGATCAAGAAGTAGGCTTGGAAGAAGTCGTCAACCTTTTGCTGAACCTGAAGAAGTCAATGTAATAAAAGAGATACTCATCCAAAAGTTGACTAAAATAACATAGTCAACGACGGCACTTGTTCCGGTTGTAATTATAGAGTCAACTATGATAGACCCTCTTCTTCATCTTCTTCTTATGTAAATCCTTCGAGGAATAACATAGATATAAATGTAACTTCTTCAGATCCAAATGCTAATGCAAGGCCACTAGAGCCATTCATGTATGATGTTGTTAAATACTTCAAGCACATAACTGCACGACTTCACATTTTTGATATTTTGCATATGTCTGAGGAGACTCGTAACAACTTCATATGAGCTCTATAGGCTTTGAATACAAACAATCAAACTCATGTAGCACAAGTTCATCAAATAGAGAAGAACTATCTAAAAGTAAAGTCCAAGAAGCCTCAGAAATAACGTATAATATGTCTTTTTTATTCACAATGCTTCCAAAGCCGCCATTTCCTTCGCCAAAGATGATCTCCTCTTAGGCGACATGAAGCATATAAGGCCGCTCTATTTCATGGCCTAAATTAAAAACATACCTGTTCTGAGAGTTTAGGTTAACTTAGGATTAGCTTTGAACCTTATCACAATTATAGTTGTTTAGAAACTTGGTATCCCTGTGAGCACGCTATCCACTACAAAAACCTCAATCCAAAGCTATGATGGGGAAGTCCAAGTTCTGATTGGCAATATTTGGATTCGATTTAAGTTGGGTGATATAACCTTAGAAGCCACTTTGCACGTGGTTAAGACACGTGCTTGCTACAACATCCTCGTGGAAAGGTGATGGCTTCATGATTACTCCATAGTACCTTCTACTCTCCATCAATGTCTCAAGTATGTTGATGATAAGGGTAAGGTACAATGAGTTTTTACAGATGAAAAGCCATTTAAAGAGAAGGAGGTCTACTTCACTGATGCAGCCATGTATCAGGAAAAGCCTATAAAGTCTAAGCCAGATACAAATAGCTCTCTAGTGGATGATAATCCCATAAAACTTATTACTAACTCAGTAGAAAGAAAAACCTATCCGGGGTTCGACAAAAAAGTTAATCCCATTAGAAAGTTGTAATCCACAAAAAAGTCTACAGTCAAGTTTTTGGATACCAAAGCTCCTTTGGTGATTAAAGTTAAATCCGAAATCAAATAATCAGATTAACCTTTGGTCATATCCATGAAACCATCAAGGACAAAGCAAATAGGCATTGTTGTCAACATAGGCAAGACATGTAGCCCGGCTATCTATATAACACCTGTTCAGAATGGTAAACCACTTGCTGCAAGACATCAAAAGCTCTTATATTCAACAAATGTGATTTCCTTGGTTGGTAACTTAGATTCTGATCAAGAAAGCAATGATGTACCTCCTCCTACTAGGGGAATGTCACTTATGAGGCTTGATTCTCCTGTCACTTTCGGTCAGCTCATGTTAACAACACAATGAAGGGGTGAACTGTATTACAGATACATTGATAGATGGTTTCACTTGGCTAAAGGATATTAAAATCCTCCATACTACTCAGCATGGATTCATCTGTGCTGGATAGGTTTTTAGCTAACCCTCCGTAGCTTGACAATGGCAATGGAGTTTGAAACCTTTGATGAGATGTTTCAAATTGTTTCATCTCTAAAAGTGGCTCTCTATCGTCTACATGGGAGGTCTAAATGGACATGCCAGTGCATGTCGTCTCAATGATGAGAGATTTAGATTCTTAGTCGGTTTTGAGGATGTTGAAAGATGGACACTTCTATGCACTCTATAGCAGATTGGGACCCTCCACTTTTGCCATGGCCCACTCCATCCCAAATTTATGATTTTGGAGGTTCTTGCTTCTTCGTACCTCCATCCAAACAACATAATCATCTGATAGTTTTCCATCGAGCCGAAGATGCTTCTACTTAATGTCCTATCAACAAGATCACCAACGATGGGAGAATAAGGCTTGACATCTACAATCTTGTGGTCTGCAACATGATGAAGAACATGGGATACAATCTTAAGAAGTCCACAGGCCTTGAATTGAGTATGAATGGGGTTAAGATTCCTCTTGATGTCTTCACTCCAGAAATAAAAGATCTCAAAAAGGGATGTAGAATTGAATAGCTGCGGCATTGCATAGGGTACTTTCCTTACTGCAACGTTCCTAAGTTAAAACAAAATTTCAGAACAAGATCTGTAGTTTTCACCAAATGGTATGACATGGATGACTCTCATGAAACTGTTGTCTTCCAAGATACTGGTGATTAGGCTACTTTTCAGTATCCTGAGGGGGCAAGTGATGACGAGGACACCATCTCACAAATCACTAAATATTGGCCACCTAAACTCAATGAAGAAATAGATCCATCTCAACACATTTTTTGGGAATGTTTAGCTCTTGATATGAATGCTAAAGAGCCTAAAAAATGAATCCATGGAAAAGGATCAGGCCTTCACTTAAACCCCCAAATGAAACCCTAGAAAGTTTTGCGAAGTTGGAAACTTCTGAAAATGCCGTGGAAGAACCTCCTCCTAAGCTCCCAACTGAGGACCAAATACAAGAAATAAACTTGGGAACCCCAGAAAATCCTCGTCTTACCTTTGTAAGTTCTCAAATCAAAGGAAAAGGACTTGATGTGTATGTAAGTTTCTTGTATGGATTGCTTTACATGGACATACACAGAAATGTTGGGTCTAGATCCAGAAGTTTTTGTGCATGGATTAAACATAACAGATGATGCTAAACCCTTAAAGCAAGATCAAAGAAGGACAAAACCATAAATCATTGATAAAATAGAAAAAAAAGTCCAAAAACTCAGAGATGTTCACTTCATCCGTGAAGAACAACACCCTGATTGGTTCGCTAACATAATGCTAGTCACCAAAAAAAAAGGGCAAATCAGAGTTTGCGTCGACTTCAGAGATTTTAACAAAGCTTGTCTTAAAGATGATTTTCCATTACCCATACTAGAAATCATGATTTACAATACTTTTAGATTTGAAAGGATGTCGTTCATAGATGGGTTTTTGAGATACAATCAAATCAAGCTATACACGGAGGATGAGAAACACACATCCTTCATAACCCCCTTTGGCATATATTGCTACACCGTCATTCTTTTTGGTCTTAAGAATGTTGAAGCCACATACCGAAGGGCAATGATGAAAAATTTCAAAGTCATGCACATAAGTTTGTCGAATGCTATGTCGACGACTTGATAGTCAAGAGCAAACAAAAATTAGACCATCTAGCTGATCTTTGCACAGTTTTTGAGAGGTTGCAAAAATTTAACTTTCGAATGAATCTTTTGAATTGTTTCTTTGAAGTCTCTTCTGGGAAATTTCTAGGATTTGTGGTTTGAAAAGGTGTTATCGAACTAGATCCAGTCAAAGTCAAAAATATATTAGAGATGCCTTTTTCAAAGACTTTCAAAGAACTTAAAGGATTACAGGGTAAACTTGCCTACATTCACCAGTTCATCTCAAACCTATCCGAAAAGTGTAGAGCATTCTCCAAACTAATGAAGAAAGGAGTAACTTTGTATGGGATAAAGCTTGCAAAGATGCCTTTCAAGATATCAAGCGGTATCTGAAAACCTAGAGGTTCTTTTAGCTCCAATTCCAGGGAAACCTTTCATCCTCTATATATTAGCTCTTGATCACTCTCTCGGGGCATTATTAGTTCAAAAGAATGACAAAGGTAAGGAGGTGGCTCTTTATTATTTGTTAAGGATGCTAGTTGGTGCTAAACACAATTATCATCGGTGGAAAAAGAATGTCTTGCACTGATGTTCGTAATACAAAAACTACGCCACTACATCCACTCCATTGTGGTGTACTTGGTTTCCAACATCAACTCCTTGAAGACACTTATGATAAAAGCTGGAGCACTAGGTGATCATCTAGCCAAATGGTCTATTCTTTTTTCTCAGTACAACATTGATATACCCTTGCAAAGGCAGTAAAAGGATAGGCTCTTACTGATTTTCTAGCAGAACATCCATTCTTAAAAGATTCTGAATTCATGACAATCTCCTTGATGAGCCAATCTTCTTCACTGAATAATTATGGAAACCCACCATTGATCCAGACTTACATTGGATCATGAATTTTGATAGAGTTTCCAGAACTAATGAGCTGGGAGATCCAATTTCAGGAGTTGGAATCATTTTCTATAGCACAGAAAAAATCTATGTTCCTCACTCTTTCTTATTAATCAAGCCACATTCAAACAATGTGACATAACACATAGCATTGATTATGGGTCTCGAACTAGCCTTGGAATTAGGCATTCATATGCTTGGAGTCTATAGAGATTTGCAACTTATGATCAAACAAACGAATCTTGAGTATGAAGTGAAGAAACCAAACTTGATTCCCTTCTTCAACAAAGCTTGTAAACTCAAGGAAAGGTTTATGCTAATTGAATTTCATCACATTCCAAGACATCAAAAAGTAAAAGTAGATGCATTGGCAGGTTTGGTAGCCTTAATGTTGATCCCTGAAAATGACAAAATGGTGTTGTAAGTAGTCGAAAGAAGACTTCTACCTTCACTTGATACCCATAAAATAGTAGCAAATTGCTTCGATGTGATCAAGAATTGGACTTCATCTTTCCAAAATTTGTTCAGAGATTGGAAAGACCCTTTTATTGATTTCATTCTTCATATAGTGCTACTAGAGAATACTAAAGACAAGAATAGTATTCAAAGATGAGCTCTGAAACTTCACTTCAATTTGCCTTAAAAGATTCTTTATTGTAAATCATATGATGGAGTTCTTCTCTGTTGCTTGTCATCAAAAGAAGTGGATCAAGTATTCAAAGAAGTTCATTCTAGCCTATGTGTGCTGACGAGGCTGGACCAAAGCTTCACGATCAAATTCGAAAGTTAGGCTACTATTGGCCTACCATAGTATTTAATGCCATCAAGTGTGCCAAAAGATATAATGAATGCCAAATTCACAGTAATTACATTCATCAACCACTTGAATATCTACATCCTACATCCACCTCTAGGCCGTTCGAGCCTTAGGGAATGGACATAGTTGGGAAAATCAATCCACCATGAGAACATGGTCATCAGTTCATTTTGGCCGCAACGGATTACTTATCTAAATGGGCAGAAGCAGTGCCTCTTACAGAAGTCAAAATAGATACAATCCTTAGTTTCTTGAAAACTTATATCATCTGTCGTTCTAGGGTACCTAAACATTTGCATCATGAAAATGGTCTTCAGTTTAACAATGACAAATTCTACAGATTCTGTGACGAGTATGGAATCCAATGCCGTCCTCCCACGGCATATAACTTTGCACCTAATGGACTTGTTGAAGCTTTTAACAAGACTATTTGCAAAATTCTAAAGGAAATGGTCACTGACAATAGAAGGAGTTGGAGTACTAAACTTTTTGAAGCATTGTGGGCCTACAGAACCATAGTTCGAGGTCCAACAAAATCAACACCATATTCCTTGGTTTATGGCTATGAAGCTATGATACGCTTGGAAATTCAACTGCATTCTCTTTGGGTAGCTGTGATAAACAAATACGAATACCAAGCTCAGACTTCTAGAGTTGGAAAGCCTTCATGAAAAGTGGCTTGTTGCTCGGCAAAGCATTAAATTATATCAAGCTCGTATGGCTGGGTCGTTTAATGAAAAGGTCAAGTATAGAATTTATAAGAAAGGAGACTTAGTCCTTGCAGTTAAGAGACCCATATTCTCCACACACTTGTCAAAAGGCAAGGTTGAATCCAAGTGGGAGGGACCTTTCGTCTTCGACAAGGTCTACTCCAACGGCGCCTGTGCACTTCTCACCCTTGAAGGAGGCAGATGCATGATGCCTATTTATAGAAAGCTTTTTAAGAAATACTACACTTAAATGTCATTGGCATGCCTAAGCCATGTACAGTGCACATTCTCATTCCTAATACCTTTGGTTTTGAGCCTTACAACCTATGACTCATAACCAAAATCCCTCACACTTGTACAAAACGACTATGACGACAAGGCCCATTGGCCTTTTTAGGCAACTTTTGTTACTTGGATAATGTCCCTATAAGACCCCTTATAACATTTTGCTGTATAGACCAAGTCCTTTTGGGAATCTTATATAGCCAAATTTAGCCGCATAGAATGAGATTTTTTGCAGACCCTATATAGCTACCCTCTATTATATGGAATAAGTCTTTTTGCAGGCCCTATAGAACCAAACAGAAACAAACCTCAAAACCAAACTTTTGTCCAAAAGGATCAAGTCATGGACCCAGGTGAAAGCCTCTCACATGGGCACCGGATAAAGTCTAGCTATATGACTCTTTTTCTTTGTTGATTTGTAAATCCAAAAGATTGCAAGTCACATCCCATACAAGTTTGAGAAAACAAAAACAAAACAAACCTTCCAAACCATACACACATCTAAAACATCTATACAAAGTTAAACCAAACATTCCATACCAACGACAAAGTAGAGCAAAATGAAATTTTCATTGATATTCATTTGGAGTTTAATACAAAAAATGAAGTCAATGTATACATGGGCCCTAGAGCTAATAAAAAAAAAGAGAGAAGTCAAATAAGAGCTATAGTAGAGAGTTCTAGTCAAGGAATTTCTCTAGCTGCTTCATCACATTCAGTACACCTTCCATACGGGCACGCCCTTTGTAGCTTGCATAAGCAGGTATGGTAGTATTGATGTTAATCTCATCCAGTTTGATATTCGGTTCACTCTCCAGAGATTGAACAAAATCATCTAAAGTCATACGATTCACCTCTGCACGCACGAGAAGGTCATCTCTATGTTGACTGCCCTATGAAATGAACCTCTTCAAGTCCTCAATGTTATTTTCCAAGGAAGACAATTGTTGCTGTAATACAGTGATTTGCTGCTGTACATTCTCACACTTGATCATATGTGCAGTTATCTCTTATGTTATCTTGGCCTGCACTGCATTCACCACCCATATCTCTTCTTTGGTGCTCTCAATCTTTATGACCAGCTAAACTTTATGCCTCAACACTTTATCCTGAAAAGCTTTTTCCTGATCAACGCCTCTGTCCCAGATTTCCTTTTCTTCAAGCTTGGTAAAAAGACGACAAAAGCATCGCGGAGAACACTCAAATCAGTTTTGGCACCAGAAGATATCAACATATCGGCTAATGCTTTGGCATACTAGATCTTCTCGGGCATAAGATCTCCTTGGCAGAGTGTGGTCAAAATGCTATGAACGGCTATCTTCATGGCAAAGTTCACAGTAGATTGGGATTTTGAGCATCTCTAAACAAATTGGACTCCTTAAGGACAGAAAGATTTGACTCTCGCTCTTGCAAATTTAGCTAAGTCTAAGAGCTTGAGTGGTCATCTCCTTCTTTCTCAACATTTGCACCCCCACCCCCATGAGTATCCAATGCTTCTTCACAGATAGAAGGTGAATCAAGTGACCCTTGCAAATACAAAGTTACCGAAGGATCCCTATTTGCATGCGGTGTTACCATAATATTCAATAATGCTTTCCGGAATCCCCCACCTTTAACAATAGAAGCTTCATCTAATATCTTTTGCATAGCAGTGTCTTCAATAATCTTCATAGAGGATGACTGATTAACCCTGAAATGAACTCTTGAAGGTGTTGTGGCCTTGGGAGATGTGAAGTTGCCAGTAATTGGAAGCAGGCCACTAGTAACTGACGTTGTAGGAGTATCATCTTCCATGGGATCTGCAATTTTATCTTCTAAAATCAGCTTTAGTTTTGTTACAGCAGCCTCATCAGCTGGGACCATCTCAATGTCAGCCACTTTTCTATTACGCCAATGGGTTCAACGTTTGGTTTAGGCTGGACATCTAAAGTTTCACCGGCCCTTAGTACATCATCAATTCTTGCTATATCAGTAGCTACGAAGGGTTCACTCACATGAGATCCTAAATTTGAATCTAAATTCACCAAGGGAATTACGACTGGTATGAATGCAGGCTTAATGCTGATAGGCGGTACAATGAGTGCCGATGATAACTCTGGATCATTATCGACACTTTTGGTTGGTGAATCTAAGGAGAAGCCTTCCATGAACCATTGCAAATCACTTTTTAAGGTGTTGTTCGGAGAGTCCTTAAAATATCCACGATGAATCGAGATATTGTCTAAATCAATTGAAGCTTCAAGACTCTTTTTCCCTATTGGCTCCTCAATTAGTGACCCAAAAGGTTTTCTCACTGAAGTGAGAGGTACAACAGGAGCGCTCTCCTCTACTCGAGTACCTAAAAAGGGAATAAATGGTATCAAATCACAATGTTGGAATAAAATTTTTAATTTCCAAATAAACAAGTCAAAAGTTATCCCTTCGGCAGTACTGGGGATTTCTCCCTTTTCCATTGAGACTTCGGCCGTTAGTCCCTTAGAAATCTTAGGAGGAATCTTTGCTACTAGGTTTAAGGGGCAACATCTCTTGGCTCCATGGGTACATCACTACAGGTTACTTTATCGATGGTGGCAACATCACCCACATCATTGCCAGATTTCTCCACAGTAATGGACTCTGTCAGCATATCCACTACAGCTTTTCTCCTAGACTCAGGCGTCATCGCCTAGTTAAATATATCTTTTTAAAATCGAACTCGATATTGGTGTCACTATCTATTTGTTCCTCTATAGTAGGAGTGTCAAAACCACTATCTCTTTCATCTCCTTCAATTGAGGCATAGTCTTCAACAATCTTAACCACCTTTCTCGCGACCCCTCCAGTAGTTGAAATTTGAGTGGATAAGGTTGCAAGGAAAAGTGTAAACATCAAAACAAGGGTAAAAGAAAATCAAAATAATAGTGTCATACAAAGAAATAAAGAAGTGTTACCAGCTTTTAACCTTTGGGAATGAGTTCTAGGGCTTTTAGTCTTTCTCTTCTTTGAAGAAGCTCCTTTGTTGACAGGTGATCTTGTTACATGTTTTGAGTGTATAACTTTAAGCTTCTTATGTAGAATTGAACCTGCTGGAGGTTTTGTTGGCATTGTAATCGGTGGTCTCGATCCTATAGTTGCTTCGGTTAACTAAACTACCTCTGCTGGACTTGGAACTGCATGTGCCTTTGTCGGCTCTATAGTAGTAGTAGTAACCTTTGACAAATTTTGGCGAGCAATGTTTGCCTTGGTGGCTGCACACATGATGGCCTACTCTCCTTCAAATTTCTTTGTCTGCTCTCCAATCGAAACTTTGGTTCTAAAAGAGTGAGAAACAGATTCAAAATCCAGCATAGCTCTACCAACCCTCCCAATCTCAGTGAGATTCTTGCTCCCTTGCAAGTTCTCATCCATAGCCCACTACATCCTCACTGCAGTCACATTAGGAGGAGGCAAGAATCTCTTATCTTCCTCACCTCTTAAGGAACAGTGAGCTTTGCAAACATCAGATCCAGCCACCAAGCCAATTCGCCATTTATCTCCATCATACAACTATTTCTCAAAAGTAACTGAGATGAAATGTTCTTTCTCTGCCTTTTCTCCTTTTTAAAAGCAGCCAAAAGGTGACATTTGATGCGAGGGTTGCTCGCATATGTTTCTATAATCACAGTGGTACTTTTGTTATACCATTGTGCAAAACCACTCGTGTATCCAGGATTTGGGAGGCAAGGGTAGCCAAAATGAGCCCTAGTGCTAAGCGCTTGATAGAATTTTCGAGCATTTCGAGCATCTTGCAAAGAAACATTAATGCCTCAAATCCGGCCAGGTGCCCCCACAAAGGCTTGATGAAAGTCGAATAGTCTGCAAGACCTAGTGGGTATATAAGGTTGGATGTTGATATATGAATTCTTCCTATGTTCCAGATCTGCGGGTTTCAAGCTCAAGAACCAACTCTTCTCTTCATCTGAAGCCAAATCTCAACCACCCTCTTCGATTTTGTCAATTGGGGGTTCTGCAACGTTTCTCATGCGAGTTGGAACTTTAATATTGGGCATAGTGTCGTGAGAAGCAATATAATTGTCAAAACTACGTAAATGTTGGCGCAAGTCAGTCATGGAATAGGTGTTGATCAAATAGCTGCCGCCTACAACACCCTCAATGAAGATACTTCCTGGTGCACCGCTATGTGAATGAAACCCATTGCAATGGTATGTAAACCATATGTAAACCAGGTGTACAATAAATACTTAGCATAATACCAGTTAAAAGGCTTCCCCTCTCTAATAGTAAAACCTAACAGCTTCAGCTCAGTAAGCATATATGCTACGAAAGCAAGGCCCAAGGCAAGACTATGTCTGAAGACCATTCTAAGCACAAGATATATATAGCCAGGCCTGAGGTCACCTCCAAAACTCAAAAAAAGAATATCAGACAACCATGCAGTCAAAAATGTGGTAAGCCAACACTTCCTCTTCAAGTCCGAATACATAGCAAAAATATATGGCGGGAAGTCTAGATCTTCATGATAAATGATTGTTGGCTCCTTCTTGAGTCCTTGCTAGGGATAACCTCTTTCTACTTAAAATATATGCCCTCATTTACGAAGAAAGGGCTGGTTATACTCTTCACCTGACTCATCCATTAGGCAACTTTGCCTTAACTATGGCTAGTTGTTTAGATTGAATCTTCAAGAGCAAAGAGGAGATAATATGCGGCCTGAAATTCTCTGTCCATGGTAGCCAATTCTTCATTAGCTATAATGGTTTCATCATAAATTTCACTATATAGCGCTAAACCAAAAATTTTCTTTACCTCCTATAAAGATGACACCAGTTCCATGTTCAGAGTAATAAAGGTACTAGTCGCTAGGCAGAACAATTCCAGAATAGCCCTACATACGTTCTTGTTCTCCAAGGGACTTTTTATGTGGTGGCATTTATAGCATTGAAGATTCTAATCACTTTCAAATCCTCTGTATAATAATGCTTGATCAGAGTCATCCAGCCTTGCTAGTCTCCTGCGCAGTTAAACCATCCATAAGACTAGTGTCTTTTGCCAAGCCGGCCAGGCACTCACATCTCCAGTGTGGATACCAAGCCCAACTGTCCTTAATTGTGAAATCACTGTGCCCACTTTAAGATTTAGAGTGCATAGTGCTATTGCCTCTATTTTAGACCTTGTGAACTCCTTGAAGTAATATGGAGGCTAGCGCATGAACTTACCAGTTTTAAAATGGATGTGATGCTTTATCCATGGAAATGGATCATTCCATGCTGGAATAGTTGGAGCCATCAACATTATTGTTGGATACCACCTGACAAACCAAACAATGGTCAATTCATGAGAAACTCTCGTTGAGTCTACATAGCGATACTGTACGCTATCAGCAGGATGTTTTAAGTTCTCATGCGAGGCATCTCCAAATATATAACGTGGCTTGTTAAAGCTCACTTTATCATTAGTCTCCCAATCAATGTTATTAGCCAGACACCAGTATGTATATTAATTCCTCCTTGATAGGGCTTTGGTTTTCTGATTTTGCAAGTTAGCAGCAAATACTTCATTTGAAACTTTTGGATTGGGGTCACTTGTAGTCTTACCCTTTGCACGGCTCTTTGATGCTGCGGTAGTTGAAGTCATAGGTGCTTTGCCTTTTCTATCTACAAAACAAAAGAAAAATGAGAAGAAAATATCATTAACAGCAAAGATGACTAAGGCATGGAATTTTACCAAAATTTCAATAATATCTCCCATTAGCAAAAAGCCAAAAGGAAAAAATAATACTCAATTCTGAGACCAAGAATTGGCATCAAGGCACACTTAAATCCCAAAACTGAGGCTCCCAGTCCAAACGGGTGTTGAGCACCTTAAGACCTTTTAGGAGGTAATTGGATTCGTGTTCAAGCACGAAAATTGTAATATCCAAGGCAAGAAATGCATGCATAGTGCATGGAAAGCTTGACGTAGCTATATATAGCACAAAGCATAAACTAGCTCAAACAAGTGTGAAAATACAACATACAACCTGCTTTCAACAAAGTCAACAAAGAGCAACATCAAATTTAAAGCATTGGTTTCATCAGATTTATCTGCAACTATTGAAAATTGTTTTACTCTCTACACTCAAACTTGAAACTGACTAAAGGATTTCCACATTCCTGAGATGGCATCTTTAACGAATTTCAACAAACAAAGTCCCAAGTAGGGATTTGCTATGATGGGACCATTAAACATTCTTATGGGAGATTGAAAATGCACTATTTTTAGTTTTTTTAGAGCTAATGAAGGAAATATTGCTTTGCAAAATCAAATTCAAAATAAAGATTATCAACTATCATCAATGATCGGAAGGTGATCTCATATCTATTAGTTTTCCACAAAGACGGTCGGCATCACTTAAAGTGACTTGGATGATACATCTTGGGTTAACATCGGAAAAGGCAAGGAAGGGTGAATTAGCTTTGGAAGTTGTAGTTGAGAAAGACAATGTAAAACGACTCATTCCAAGCTACATCCAATGACTCGACCGGAGGTTCACCTTATTTTTGTTGATTTCTTTCGTCGGTCGTCGATTTCTTTATCTGGCCACTCATATCTGGGTGATTTATACTTCTCCTGTTTATTGAGATTTAAGGGGAGTAACCTTCTCATCAAAATCAAGAAAAAGTATGATGTAGACAATCTTAGTTTTGATGACCATGAATGAATTCCCACAGAAGTCACAATGGTCAAGTCCGTGTTCACATCATGCTTGTGACTAGACAAACTACTATAAATCAATTCCCTCTAATTCCCATAGAGATTGTGGTGAACTAACCTGTGTGGTGAACTAACTTGAACCCTACATTATGTCAAGATTCAAGTGGATATCATTTCTCAACTCCCTTATACTTCCCATAGTCTGACAAAGCCAGGTGTTTTCTCAGATTGTGTCAGTGTTCGAGCAAAATAGGTGGGTGTAATTCACTAAGTTCAACAATGAAGTGGAGAGACCTAATGTTCAATCAAAACCTTACATTCCCCCAGACAAAACTTGTTCATTACAGGTTTGTTGAAGGATGACTTCTTTGCAAATCCTTTTGAAGTTCAAAGTCTAATGGTTACCCTGAGGACACCCGTGACCATGAATTTGCTCAACTTGGAAATTTTGATCTTAAGCTACCATGGGGAAAGTTCAAATGAGGTTTCCACCTCATGGAAAGTGAGAATTTTGGGAGAAAATCAAATGGAGAGGGTTAAACCCAAAATTTGGTTCGTCACATGCAAAACCACTCAAAACTATGGGCATCCATTAAGAATTTGGGGTGTGTTTCAGATTCATGAATGGTGGTTAGACAGAACCTTCATACTAAAAGGCAAACTAGGAGCATGAAAAAAACAAAACAAAACAAAACAAAAAAAGAGAGAGAGAGAGAGAAAAGAGAAGAGCATAGTTCCCCTGACTGTATCATCAAACGGGTTGTGACTGTGGGTGCCTTGTCACACCCCCAAAACTGGGCCGGATCCAAACCCGGTTCCAGGGGTGTGAGAATTGGGGCCAATTAAAATTTTCAAAACATAAACAACACGGGCCCCAATTCCGGGTGGATCGAAGTCCTTCGTGAGGCTATGCTTGGTGATCAAGCAACCATAACCACACGCGAAACTAAAATCCATGCTCATCGCAGACGGATATTACATCACAATAAGATAATCAATCTCATTAATAATAAGACCAGAGTCAAGTGCTTCGAAGCATCACAATTAGAGTTAAAATTTCAAAGCAACCAAACTTAAATTAATAAATTAATGGCCCAGACATGGCCTTATTACATAATCTAAAGTTTTCGAACTCAGCACCGCACTAGGACATCTCAGATGATATCATCAGTGCTCCACTCAACAACTCCGCCATCTGGCGGAATTTCTTGCGTCGCCTGACCCTCCGGTTCGGCACCGGCAATGGAACCTAGACACCCAAAAGTAGTGGGTCAGATTGACATAATCTGGCAAGAGGGTAAGCTGCAACAATGGATTAATCAACTAAATTAAATTTTATATTCATTATGAACCAAAATAAATCAGACACAAACCCCAATGGCATGAATGCACAGAAACGGGTATTCCCGCCGATAAATATACAGAAACGGGTAAATCCCGCATACAGATAACAGAAACGGATAGTCCTGCAGATACTAACAGAAACAGGTAATCTCGCAGATAATAACAGAAATGGGTAATCCCGCAGATAATAACAGAAACGGGTAATCCCGCAGATAATAACAGAAGGCACAGCTGTATACTACAGTACACGCTGACCCGATGGCGTACGTCCACCTCCGAACTGCAGTCGGTCAGATATATATATACAAATATACATATTTATGAATACATACATATACCGATGCAAAATGAACCATAATATGAAACCCATAATCCCAATATTCAATCTAATATCATTGTGAGTATTTAGAGTACTTAAATTTGAAAGTGTATTATGAACGTGTGTCAATTCAAATTCTTTGAGGGTAAGCACTAATCCGCCAACGGTCAAAATTAGATAAATATGCATACGAGAACTAACTCTTTATCGCAATGGAAATATGAGTCCACGATGCCGATATACTACTTTTGATGCCTATCATGTGGTGCATCCCGAACCTCACATTCCCATTCTGCATTTAGTCTAATTCTCATGTGAACATTCAACTAACATTCCTAAAAGACATAATTCATCTAATTATTTTATACATAATTAGTGTATTTTACAAATTAGGTAAAAGATGTTCAACTTCTGAATCCAAAGTTAAATCAAGTCATGATCAAAAAAGGGGGAGGAAATAATTAATTCCTTAATATCATTGTTGTGTACAAATACACCTTATCGTTTTATACAAAACAAAAGGTACAAATTTCGGATCCCAATTTGAAATCTAACTCAATTAAGAATCCAAATTAAAATTATAAATACATTCTCTTTACGGTTTAATCGCTACCAAATACCTTTTTAGTTTATTTCAAATCAACCTAAATGAACATTAGTCAAAATTTCATAATTCCCAATTAAGTTTATAAATAATCCAAGATACATTTCTAATAACATCAAATTAAAATTAATTTAATAAAACCTAATCTCCATTAAAATACTAAACCATTAATCAAAATATAACCTTTTAATTCTTTATAAGAATATCCTAACCTAATTATTTATTTAGTAATATTGTGTATAAATATATATATTAATAATATATATTTTTTTTGAGAAGAAAATGGGCTGATGGGCCCAGACCCGCACCCGGGCTTAGGCCAGCCAGGCCGGGCCCAGACCAACCAGGCCGGGCCCAGCCAGTCAGGCGGGCCCAACCCGCCTGGCCTGCTGCCCAGCAGCAGCTGCTGCCAGGCGACAGCGGCTGCACCGAATAATTTTTTATTTTTTTTAAACAAACATCAATATCCTTATAATTTTGGTAGAAAATCAAATCACACTATTACCCTCTAAAAGCCATTAACCCAACAAGAAGAAGTCATGCACAAAGTGTGTAAATCAACAAACAACTAAAACATATTGCAAGAACCAAAAATCATTGTTTTAGCTATCCACTTGCCTGGATCTTGAAGCCAAAGTAGATCTGAATATCAAAGCTTGGAAGAGCCCACCTTGGTTTCCCCCTTAGAGAGCCTCTAGGATTTTGGTTGAAGAAGAAAAGAAGAGGGTTGGAGAATGGGGAAAAAACCCAAAGAGTAGAGTTTATATAAAAGAGGGGGGTTTTTCTAAATTACAAGGAAGGGCCCCCTGCTTTTTAGTGGGTTTTAAGAAATTTTAAAAAGAGTCCTCTTGCCCAAAAAGGGTCCATTAACTCAGGCCCCACTTGTGTTAAATCAATTTATCTGACCCTCTTAACCCAACTCAAACCCGACAAACGGTGTGACCCAATATAAAAAAAAATTCGGGACATGACATCTCACCCCCCTTAAAGGCCATTTGGTCCTCCAAATGACTAACATACCTCAGGAAAAAGGTGAGGATACTGACATTGCACTTCGTCTCTAAGCTCCCACGTTGCTTCCTCTTGGTGATGATAACTCCATTGAACCTTCACCCAGTGGATGACACGGTTTCTCAACACCTGCTCCTTGGTATCGACAATCCCTACCGGCTGCTCAGTGTAAGTTATATCATCCTGCACTTGCAATGGCTCATATTGTAGCACGTGTGAAGGATCTGCTATATATTTCCTCAAAATAGAAACATGGAAGACGTTATGAACACCCGACAACTCTGGTGGCAGTGCTAACCGATAAGCTACGTCATTAATCTTGCTGATAATCTGGAACGGTCCCACATATCTTCGGGAAAGCTTCCCTTTCTGCCCAAACCGCAATGTACCACGCGTAGGTGATACCTTCAAAAATACATGGTCACCAACCTCAAACTTCAACTCTCTCCTCTTTTTATCAGCATAACTCTTTTGACGACTGCGGGCAACCTTCAACCTTTCCCGAATCTGTCTTATCTTGTCACTGGACTCTCCAACCACAGACGGTCCATGAAAACCACGAGCTCCAAAATTCGACCAACATGTAGGGGTTCGACATCTCCTTCCGTACAAAGCTTCAAAAGGCGCCATGCCAATGCTAGAGTAGTAACTGTTGTTGTACGCGAATTCACATAGAGCCAAACTTTCATCCCAACTAGTCTTGAAATCCAAGACACATGCCCTTAGTATATCCTCCAATGTTTGGTTTGTCCGCTCTGTTTGTCCATCTGTTTGGGGATGATAGGCTATACTAAAACTCAGTTTGGTTCCTAAGGCTTCCTGCAGTGATACCCAGAACCGAGATACAAACTTACTATCCCGATCGGAGACAATAGAAACCGGTGCTCCATGCAATCTTACCACTTCCTTAATATACAAATCTGCCATTTTCTCCATTCCTTGACCAGTCTTGAATGGTACAAAGTGGGCTGACTTAGTCAAACGGTCCATTATCACCCAAATAGCATCAAATCCCTTTCTAGTATGAGGCAATCCAGACACAAAGTCCATAGTAACGTGCTCCCACTTCCACTGAGGAATCTCCAACTGATGCAAAAGACCCGGGGGTCTCCTATAATCTGCTTTAATCTACTGGCAGACCAAACATTTTCCAACAAATTTTGCAATATCCTTTTTCATATTCTTCCACCAATAGTGATCCTTCAGATCGTGATACATCTTGGTACTGCCTGGATGAATAGTATACCGAGTATAGTGTGCCTCGACCATGATTTCATCCTTCAATTCTGGAAAATCGGGCACACAAATTCTGCCTTTATAATGTAAAATATTATCTTCCAACTTAAAATCGGGCCTCTCCTCCATATGGTCTTTGATTCTTGTAATCTCGGGGTCTAGTAGCTGGTATTCTCTAATCCTCGGGAGTAATTCGGGTTCCCACGAGAATATACTAGCTAATACTGCTTGCTCACTGATAGGCTGAAAGTAAACATCCATATCTTCCAAACATCGAATCTAGAAGTATTCTGCAATTAATCCCCCAGTGAACGCTGCTTTTCTACTTAAAGCATCTGCCACCACATTAGCCTTCCCATGATGGTACTTCAACCCAAAATCATAATCCTTAATATACTCCATCCATCTCCTCTGTCTCATATTCAAATCACCCTGTGTAAAGAGATACTGAAGGCTTTTATGGTCTGAATGTACTTCAAAAGTGGCTCCGTAAAGGTAATGTCTCCACATTTTCAAAGCAAAGACCACTGCAGCAAGTTCTAAGTCATGGGTTACATACTTTCGTTCATAATCTTTCAACTGTCTAGACCCATAAGCCACCACCTTCCCATGTTGCATGAGAACACAACCAAGTCCAACTCCAGATGCATCAGTGTAAATCACAAAACCATCATCACCAGCAAGTAAGGTCAAAATAGTGGCTGTGATCAACCTTCTTTTCAACTCCTGAAAACTTTGTTCACAATCCTCATTCCACACAAAAGGAACTCCCTTACGAGTCAATCTCGATAATGGGGCTGCTATTGAGGAAAATCCTTCCACGAATCTACGATAATAACCTGCGAGGCCTAGGAAACTTCGGATCTCCGACACTGTTTTTGGTCTATCCCACTTTACAACTGCTTCAATCTTCGCTGGGTCCACTGCTAAACCTTCCTTAGAGATGATGTGACCAAGAAATCCTACCTGTTCCAACCAAAATTCACATTTACTTGACTTGGCATACAATTGGTGTTCCCTCAATAACTGCAATGAAGTACGAAGATGCTGAGCATGCTCTTCTCGACTCTTCGAATATACAAGTACATCATCAACAAACACCACCACAAACTTATCCAAGTACTGTGCAAAAACCCTATTCATCATAGCCATAAAAGCTGCTGGCGCATTTGTCAACCCAAACGACATCACCAAAAATTCGTAGTGACCATATCTAGTTCTGAATGCAGTTTTTGGAATATCTTGATCTCGTACCCTCAACTAGTGATATCCTGACCTTAGATCAATTTTAGAAAAATATTGAGCACCTTGCAATTGATCAAACAATTCATCGATTTGCGGTAAAGGATACTTATTCTTGATGGTCACTTGATTTAGTTGTTTATAATCAATGCACATTCTCATAGAACCATCCTTTTTCTTCGCAGACAATACTGGAGCCCCCCAATGAGAGACACTCGGTCTAATAAGACCCTTGTTCAAGAGCTCTTACAATTGCTCCTTGAGTTCTCTCAACTCCGCTGGGGCCATTCTATAAAGGGCTTTTGAGATCGAAGCTGTGCCTGGAACAAGCTCAATTGAAAAATCAATTTCACGGACCAGCTGTAATTCAGGAATATTATCGGGAAAAACATCCAGAAACTGAGATACCACTGGTATCTCCTCCACCACTTTAGTTCGTTTATCCTCCGTGATAAATGCTATATACCCCTCATAACCTTTCCTCAACAACTTTATAGTCTTAATAACTGAAATCGTACGAATAACAACCTTCTTCTTTGATCTCACAATTGCACCTTGTGTCATCATCAACTATAACTTAATTGTTTTCTGTCTCCAACACTTAGTTGTAGGGTGATTATTGCCACAAATGCCACAAGACTCCCTCTTTTGCTTATTAAATTGGTACTGTGAAACCGAAGACGGAGTAACTTTCTGCTTGACTTGGCTTGTAGGGGCCATGCGTGCAATCACCTCCTTGGCCCAATCTGCCTTATCCGAAAAATGCCTGGTAAGTATTTAGAACTTGTGACTTGGCATGAAGCAGTATATCTGGTCGAAGGCCATCGAGAAATCGTCGAATCCTCTTGTTTTCTAGAGTGATGAAGGTTGGTGTGAAACGAGAGAGACGAATAAACTGCAGCTCATACTCCCAAATAGATGGATTCCCTTGCTTCAATCTATCAAACTCTATTCACTTCTAAATGCGAACATGCTCCGGTATGTACTTTTTGGGAAACAGATTACGAAAAGTAGTCTAGGCCACTTTTTTGGTAATCCCCTATATATTAGCGACTAAACAACCAAAAATGCGGAAAGTAACGAACTCCTATAACTTATAAACATTTGCCAAAGTTCGAATACGATTATGAATGCCAAAAACCCCCAACATTCCCACTTAACGTTTTTAATCCTCACATCGGACCTACATTCTAGCATCTTTTAGAACTTCTAGAACTTGACCGTCTTTGATACTATCTGTCACGCCCCCAAAACTGGGCCGGATCCAAACCCGGTTCCAGGGGTGTGAGAATTGGGGCCAATTAAAATTTTTCTAAACATAAACAGCACGGGCCCCATTCCGGGTGGATCGAAGTCCTTCGTGAGGGTATGCTTGGTGATCAAGCAACCACAATCACACGCGGAACTAAAATCCATGCTCATCGCAGACGGATATTACATCACAATAAGATAATCAATCTCATTAATAATAAGACCAGAGTCAAGTGCTTCGAAGCATCACAATTAGAGTTAAAATTTCAAAACAACCAAACTTAAATTAATAAACTAATGGCCCAGACATGGCCTTATTACATAATCTAAAGTTTTCGAACTCAGCACCGCACTAGGACACCTGAAATGATGTCATCGGTGCTCCACTCAACAACTCCGCCATCTGGCGGAATTTCCTGCGTCACCTGACCCTCCGGTTCGACACCGACAACGGAACCTAGACACCCAAAAGTAGTGGGTCAGATTGACATAATCTGGCAAGAGGGTAAGCTGCAACAATGGATTAATCAACTGAATTAAATTATTTATTCATTATGAACCAAAATAAATCAGATGCAAACCCCAATGGCATGAATGCACGGAAATGGGTATTCCCGCGGATAAATATACAGAAACGGGTAAATCCCGCATACAGATAACAGAAACGGGTAGTCCCGCAGATAATAACATAAACGGGTAATCCCGCAGATAATAACAGAAACGGGTAATCCCGCAGATAATAATAGAAGGCACAGTCGTATACTATTATCGACAGTACACGCTGACCCGATGGCATACGTCCACCTCCGAATTGCAGTCGGTCAGATATATATATATACAAATATACATATTTACAAATACATAAGTATACCGATGCAAAATGAACCATAATATGAAACCCTTAATCCTAATATTTGATCTAATATCATTGTGAGTATTTAGAGTACTTAAATTTGAAAGTGTATTATGAACGTGTGTCAATTCAAATTCTTTGAGGGTAAGCACTAATCCACCAACGGTCAAAGTTAGATAAATATGCATATGAGAACTAACTCTTTATCACAATGGGAATATGAGTCCACGATGCCGATATACTACTTTTGGTGCCTATCATGTGGTGCATCCCGAACCTCACATTCCCATTCTGCATTTAGTCTAATTCTCATGTGAACATTCAACTAACATTCCTAAAAAACATAATTCATCTAATTATTTTATACATAATTAGTGTATTTTACAAATTAGGTAAAAGATGTTCAACTTCTGAATCCAAAGTTAAATCAAGTCATGATCAAAAAAGGGGGAAATAATTAATTCCTTAATATCATTGTTGTGTACAAATACACCTTATCGTTTTATACAAAATAAAAGGTACAAATTTCGGATTCCAATTTGAAATCTAACTCAATTAAGAATCCAAATTAAAATTATAAATACATTCTATTTACGGTTTAATCGCTACCAAATACCTTTTTAGTTTATTTCAAATCAACCTAAATGAACATTAGTCAAAATTTCATAATTCTCAATTAAGTTTATAAATAATCCAAGATACATTTCTAATAACATCAAATTAAAATTAATTTAATAAAACCTAATCTCAATTAAAATACTAAACCATTAATCAAAATATAACCTTTTAATTCTTTATAAGAATATCTTAACCTAATTATTTATTTAGTAATATTGTGTATAAATATATATATATATTAATAATATATTTTTTTTTAGAAAAGAAAATGGGCTGACGGGCCCAGACCCGCACCCGGGCCTAGGCCAGCCAGGCCGGGCCCAGCCAGTCAGGTGGGCCCAACCCGCCTGGCCTGCTACCCAGCAGCAGCTGCTGCCAGGGTAGCGCTGCTGCTGCCTAGCGGCAGTTGCTGCCAGGCGGCAGCGGCTGCACCGAATAATTTTTTTTTTTTTAAACAAACATCAATTTCCCTTATAATTTTAGAAGAAAATCAAATCACACTATTACCCTCTAAAAGCCATTAACCCAACAAGAAGAAGTCATGCACAAAGTGTGTAAATCAACGAACAACTAAAACATATTGTAAGAACCAAAAATCATTATTTTAGCTATCCACTTCACTGGATCTTGAAGCCAAAGTAGATCTGAAGATCAAAACTTGGAAGAGCCCACCTTGGTTTCCTCCTTAGAGAGCCTCTTGGGTTTTGGTTGAAGAAGAAAAGAAGAGGGTTGGAGAATGGGAAAAAAACCCAAAGAGTAGAGTTTATATAAAAGAGGGGGGTTTTTCTAAATTACAAGGAAGGGCCCCCTGCTTTTTAGTGGGTTTTAAGAAATTTCAAAAAGAGTCCTCTGGCCCAAAAAGGGTCCATTAACTCAGGCCCCACTTGTGTTAAATCAATTTATCTGACCCTCTTAACCCAACTCAAACTCGACAAACGGTGTGACCCAATATAAAAAAAATTCAGGACATGACATGTCTCACAAACCATGACTGCGGCATTTGCTCAGTCAATGCCCAACATGGAGAAAACCCTCACAATAGGTTACTCAAGCATGAATCCCGTGTCAACAGCAAACCATAAGTACAAGAGAGAGAGAGAGAGAGAAAAGAAACAAAGAAAACAGAATTCTGCTTCTCTCTCAAACATTTTTTTCAAATGGGTTGTGACTGTGGTTCTTCTTAGGGACTGCATGAGTCGTAATTGTGACACTGGCATGGGCAGCAATCAAACTAAGGAAAACAAGCTAAGCCATGCATAGCGCTTCCATCATCAAGGAAAAAAAAGAAGAAAAAAAAAAGAGAAGAGAAGGGCAGGGAAGTGGCGAACTCTAGTCCCCAACTTGTCATCCATGGAAAACCCAAACCGTGGGCAACTCTTGGCATTTTGGGTGCATGTTTGTCTAAAATCCATGGGGGGAGCAAATAACAGCGCATGAAGCATGATTTGCACCACCCAAACGTGAAGAACATCAGAGAAACCAAAGAGGTGTTACAAAATTTTAAAGACATACGTTCGGCCATTACAAACTTCATAAAAAAATAAGAAGAGAGAGAGAGAGAGAGAGATAAAGTTCAGTGAACTTACCAGCCATTGGAGAAGCTTGAGGGGGAAGAGGATCTTGGATTTCATTCAAAATTGAAGAATGAGAAGCTTGAATCCTCTTTTTGTTTTCCTTTCTCTCTTGCGTTGCTCTGCTCTTTGAAACGTTAGAGAAGAAAGAAGAACAAAACTACAGTTTTCATATAAACTATGTCTGGACCCTTCCCTCCCCATAATCACAACATGACTGGTGCTCACTATCACTATTGTTTTGAAGAGTAGGGTCCACAATGTGATTCTTTCTCAAGCCTATGGTCACTTCATAGATGAATAGTGGAGTCCATGGCGTGCTGCCCCTCTTTCACTCACAGTGATTGCTTTTCCTTTTCTCACGGACACTGTTATATCGAGTAGAGGGGTCCATGGTTTGCCAATCCTTTCCCACGTACTTAGTATGGTTGGGCAGTAGGTTCCACAACTTCTTGGCTCAAGCTCCCTTGACCCTTGACCTGATGCTCCACACTCTTCACCCACGAACACTGTGTAACTAATGAATGGGGTCCACAGTTGGTGGTCGATTCAAAATTGGGATTCCCTCTTGGCCGCTGCCTTCCTCTTTCCCATAGACACAAGATGTCTTAATAGTAGGACCCATGCCTTGGCCAACTTCCCACAGCAATATGGTGGACCCACTTTGGGTATTCTACAAAAGAAATGACTTTCCCACAACAAAGTGAAACTATTTTGGGGAAATTATTCAAAAAAGGGGGGTTTTCTTTCAAAAAACCAACCAGAATTTCAAATTTATTATGGGTCAAACTAGATTTTGAACCATCATCTCAAATTGTTCTAATCAAAACCCACTAAAAACCAATCTTTTTCAAAAATTCATCTCATGTTAACTCATGTCAAGCCAAGTCAAAGCCTTTAACTTTGATTTTTAAAAATAAACCAAAAATCCATGAAAAACCAAACCCAAATCTATTTTAAACCAAACCTTTGATTTTCTTATAACCACGGAGATTCGTTTTGTGGGTGTTCCCCACAATCCCCACAGAGATGCCACTCTGGATATTCGTGACAAATAGGCTAAAAAAGATTAAATCCTTCTCCAAAATCCAAAATCCAAAACCAAATTCATAAATTTCTGAATTCTCTTAAATACCTTGGGGATTTCTTTTTGTGGGTGTTCCCCACAATTCCCACAAAGATGCTACTTTTGATATCTGTAAAAATAGGGCAAAAAAATTTGAATTTCTTATGTTTTTACCAAATTCCATCATCGAACCCTTCAAGGTTTTTTTTATTAAAAATTTCAAGATCCCAAGTTTAGGCCTACAACCTATCTTGACAAACTGTATTTTCATCAAGCCATTCATCATTCCATAGATTGGCTATTTCAAGGCACAATGATTGTCACCTATAATCATTGCACCATGAGGGGGCACTTGTTGACCCTTAAAAAATTACAGATGTTGCAATTAAGACTTTGAAGACTTTACAAGCAGATTCCAAACAAGGGGCAAATAAACCTTGGCATTGTGGAATGGTGAGTCAAGTACTATATCCAGATGCTCAGAGCTAATGCATTACACTCAAAAGACTTTAGATGAGCACAGAGTGTAGCAATTCCAATTTCAGAGTTAGTGAACTTCATCTGGTCACTTGACTCACCAAACTTCAAATTTAAGGCTCATTGGCTCAAAGTCTAAACGTCATTGAACATAGTCAAGCTTTGACGTTACCAAAGCAACTTCAAAAACATGCTTGGGAATGATGTTTTAAAGATTCAAAGCATTTAGACGTCATCTTAGCCCAAGCTACGCTTCAGGGACTGTTTGCCAGCCCTTTGGGGGTTACTATGGAAATTGACACTTTTACATGTCAAAACAAGCTCAAATTTAGAGGGATATATTCAAATATATTCAAAAACTATCCTTTAAGATTCCAGAGCATTTGGACATGATTTGGACCTAAACTCAGTTTAGATTGTCATCTATTAAGCTCTATGGGGTCACTTTGAAAAGTGATACCTCATAAGGATTAAATCAGCTGAAACTTATGGAGGAAGCTTAAATTATACTCAAGGGAGGCTCTAAAAAATTTTAGATCAAATAGACATCATTTGACCTAAATCTACAAACATGACAACTTTGGGTTAGTGACCCCGAGTCATAGGGTCACTAACCAAAGTCCTACTTTCCGATGCCCAAAATTAATAAAATTTGTGTACAAAGCTTCAGTCATGCTCAAAAGAGATTTTGCAAATTTTCAAGTCAAAAAGATTTCGTTTGAGCCTACCTCAACAACATGTCAGCTAGGAGCCAGTGACTTCCGAGTTATGGGGGTCACTGACTAAAGTCCTATTTTCAGGAGCCCAAAATTAATGAAAATTCGATCAGAGACCTAAAATATATTCAAAGTCAATTCTCCAAAGTTTCAAATCAATTGAGCATCATAAAGGTAGAAAACAAGCTAACTACCTGCAACATAAGGGAATATTGACTTAAAGCATGTAATAAATGGGCCACTACTCGAAACTATGTTTCCACAAATCCAAATTGCATGAAATTTGGATGGACACTCCAAGATGCCCTGACATCAGTCCCTCCAAGTTTCAAACCAAACCGGAGTCATTTGGGCCTCAAACAACTAAAACAAGGGCCCATTTTCATGAAAAGTCAATGGGGGAGTTGACTAACTTTAAAAGGCCAAAATGTGCTGAAATTTCTATGAAACACTCAAAATAGTGTCCAAAAGCATCCCTCTAGCTTTCATAAAGATCGGATATCATTCGGGCCCCAAACAAGCTAAAACGAGTGACATGTACAAAAAGTACAAAAACTTGATTGTGAGTTCCAGGTGGAGAACCGTGATGTAGTAATAAACTGGTGAGACCAGGTCGATCCTCATGGGGCAATGTATTTAAAGGTTCTTTTTCAACTTGTACTTGCCCTGAATAAAAATATAAAACTAGCCTAATTTAAAAAATAACAAATACAAGCATCCTACTTGCCAAAATTAAATTAATTACAAACCAATGAAAAGAAAAGAAACTTTCCTAAATATAGAAAATCTAAATTTAAAATTTCCTAAAATAAAACTAAAGTCTCTACAAAACTAAAGCACAAGTTACAACTTCCAAAAATAAAAAGTTACTAAAAATAAAACTAAGAACTAAATTAGAAACTAAACTAAACTAAATTAGAAATAAACCAAATTTAGTAAAAACCAATCAAGCAAAGCTAGTAATAAACAACCAAAGTTAGAAGACAAAACCACTTTCTAAAATTAGAATCCTAAAATTAAAAACCTTCTTAAGTTAGAGTTTCTAAAACTAGAAAACTTTCCAATTTAGAATTTTCAATTAAAACAAGTTTAGAAAAATATTTTAATTCTAGAAATTATCAAAAACAATCAAAAACATAAAACTAGAAATTAAAAGATATTTTATGCGGCTTTTAGTGGTTCCATCCACTTCCATTCGAACCTCAACTTCCCATAACTCCCTAAACCACTTCTAAAATCTATAAAAGGGAGGTTTGACACTTGGAAAGAGTTCCAGACACCAATTCCAAAGTCCCAGAGACAAAAAAACAAGGTTCCAAACAATTTTAAAGAGTTCTAAGCCAGATCAAGCAAGTCACAAGGCACTCCAAGTACTCCCTGCACACTTCTTCTTCTCCTTCTCAGTAATTGAAGGTGAGAAGCAGTTCAGAGAAGGAGAAAGAGCATGTGTATTGTTCAGAGAAGACGATGTTCAAATTTTATTAATCATACGAATGATGAAATCAATTCCGTTGTTTTTTTCATCTAAGAGGGTTTTGGGGTCAACCTAGAAGTTGTGAACACGCCTCCTTAGGCTTCATGTCTGTCCTTTGAAAATCATAGGTTTAGAATGACACAACTTGGACTCCATTTTGCTTGCACATAATACCCTTTTTGGATTTGTACAAAAACAGTCTGTAACCAAAAGTGATGATTATCAAAGGTTTTAATTGATTCCACAACCAAACCAAGCCCTCTTGATGGTCATTCAATGCTCCAAAGATTGGAAAAAACAAGTTCTAGCACCTTTGAAGCATCATAAAAGCAAACTAGAGCAAAAAAGGAGCCAAACAGTGGACTTTTAAGCCATTGTCTACAAATGGCCATGAGCCATGGTCACTAGCAGGAAGCTAGTGACCGTGGCTCATGGTCACTCTCCATTGTTTTCCCCTCTTTTGTGTTTTCTTCTATTTTTCATGTATTTTCTTGTAAATTCCAGATTTAGATGCTGCCAATTCCAGATTTAGAACACATCTGAGACTAAAGGAAGGGGTTGTAAAATTTTCAAAACTTATAAACAACCTACATCCCCGCAGTCAAAGCATTTGAGCCCATGTAAACAACGGAAGAATAATGATGAGCTGTAGTTATTTCCTATTCTTCTTAACGTTTGAAGTGTGTGAATGCTGGACTTGAATCCATTGCATTTCAGATCACGTTTTTTAGCGCAACCAGTGCCAATGACATCTTCAATCTATTGCGTCCTGCACATGAGTGACTTTATATTGTTAAAAGTAGTTGTTTATATTTATATTGGCCTAGGTTTTTAGTTGTGCCCATTTAATTAACATATCCTTTTTAATTCTTCACTTTAACTTTAGAAATGACTTTACATGCTTACTTTAAAATGTTTACTGTACCCTCCATATCGATGAAGTCTTCTGCTATATTGATTGGTGAAGTAACCAATACTGAGACTCATTGTGGACTATGATCCATGATGGGACCATGATTGAGGGCCATGTGTTGTTTTAAACATGAATGGTTTGTTGTTTATTATTGAGAAAAATTTTAAAATTGGCCCCTACTCTCATGTAACCCTAGTTTATGAATTAGGGGCGTGAGACTTCTGGTGGGAGTTTTTAGCCTAAAGGTTACAAGATGGATTGATGGTTAATAAGACAAAGGATCCAAATACTACCTTTTATCTAGTTGCATTTGATTGGCTCTACAAATATACCATGTGGCTTTTTATGCATCAGTGTGGTCTATCTTGGGTCCTAGCTTCCTTCCGGGGTAAAAGAAAAATGGGAATTCGGTCATAGGTTTCTATGTATTTTTTAGAATATCATAGATTCAGTGAAATAATGCTTGCTACATTAAGTCCGTAAGTTAAAAAAGCCAATGTAAATTGACAAAACTGACCCCTAGCTGATTAAGTCCCCCACTTGAAACTCGGTGTTTTAAAACCATGCTTTTTCTTTCTCCACAACTTGTGTCACCAGACCACGAGGATCTCCTCACCACCAGCCAGCTGCTTAACATCCATAACCACCAAATCCAGTAACCTGGAGTACAAATTCGAGCATCTTCTTTAACTTCATTGTCCATAGATTACATTATTAGGTACATAATCGTCCGTAGATTGCAGTATCAAGTACATGAATAACTAGTCAAAGCTAGGGTTTGCGTCTATTTGAAACTCAATGATTTGACGATAATGAACAATTCAAATGATTCGATGAATGCATTAGTTATACCTACTGAAGATAATAGACGATTTCTACTTTAAAAATTGTAGAAAACGCATACTTATTTTTCTACAATTGAAATTATCTATTTCTTTCTATTATTTTCCAACTTTATCTATTAGAAATTTGTTCTCTCTTCCTTTTTTTTCAACTTTATCTTTTATTTATGAATTTCATATATTTTGTTATCAATTTTATCTATTGTTGTTTATCTGTTATCAAAACAAACTATAATCTAATCTGTTTCCAATTTTATCTATTAATTTTTTTGTATTTATCTTTTTTTTCTACTATTTTCCAATTTTATCTGTTAGAAGTTTGTTCTTTGTTTCTCTTTTTTTCAACTTCAACTTTTGTTTATAAATTTCATATATTTTGTTATCAATTTTATCTGTTATCGTTTACCTATTATAAAAACAAAGCATAATCTTATCTGTTTTTAATTTTATCTGTTAAGTATTTTGTAATTATTTGTTTATTTATACCATTTTCTAATTTTATCTGTTAGATATTTGTTCTTTATTTCTTTTCTTTTTTTAACTGTATCTTTTTTCTATGGATTTTATATATTTTTTTATCAATTATATTTTTTTCTAATTATCTGTTATCAAAACAAAGCATAATCTTATCTATTTGCACATGATTTTATCTGTTTTATACAAAGTTACAAGGATGACCAAGAGTAGTGAAAAACAGAAAGCCAAGGCATACAAATTGCGTGGTAGAAATAAAAAAGCTGTCAAATGGGGTACCAGTCCAAGATCCAACAACAACAAAGTGGTGCAAAAATAACAAATGTCAATTTAAGTTAAATCTCTGGGGAATATTGAGGTTATTTAAAGAAATAAAAATAACAAGACCTTTTACCAGTGAATATATATAAGGTCTCGACCCAACTTAATTGTAATTTATACTAATTAAACTTGATTTCTTATTAATTAATGTATTTTAGTCTTAATTTATCTTGTTTTTAGTTTTATCGGGTCATCGATAGGTAGTTGGGTTGGAATTTGCCAAACCTAGGTAGTCAAAGGCCTTTTCTTTATTTTAGAATTTCATGGTTTTGTATTGTTAAGGCATCATATTGGTTGCATCTTGTGTGTTTCATCATGTGGGCCATTATTCATGTTTGGCCCGACTCGATTCAGATCCATCTCGGCCCATTTGAAGCCCAACTGACTCAAACTGGAAATATAGAAAACCAGTGAACCTGTTTCTAATTTCCAGAAACCTAGCCATTTAAAACCACCAAACCCATTGTTTCCCCTTCATTTTCCCTCATTTCTGCTCGAGCTACAGAGTTTCCTCCTTTTTCCATACTCTCTCCTTCACCTTGTCTCCATTTTTAGGCAGTGGAAGGCTTTGCACGTGAGAGTTTGAGAATCTTCTCCTTCCTTTTCACTCTTCTTGTTCTCCTTCTTGGAATCTAAAGCCTCTTTTCCTCCCTTGTGATTGTAGAAAACTTGAGGTAAGGAAATCCTATCACTATTCCATTTTCTTGAGTTCCATAGAGTCAATGAGACTCAATCCCGTTGCATGCAACCCATTTCATCCTCATTTCATCCATTTTGATGTAGGGTCTTTTTTATGGTTAGAGATTGTGTTTTCTCCATCATTCAACCAAGGAAGAGCTTGATTTGGGTAAAGCACTGAGTTAAGGCAAGTATAGATGCATATAATCACTGCATGTTTGTTAAGTAGATTGATTCTTGATGTACTCTCTATGTATGCTCATTACAGCTCTTTTCCACTTTCATTTTGATGACCTAATGTTGATGATTAATGGGTTTATATTTAGATTAATGGTGGGATTGGATGAAGGTGAGCCCACATGGGATGTGGGTTGGCATTAGGAGTGATTCATAGGTTTATTTGATGATTGGGAGTTGGGAAGATCCAATAAGAAGGAAGAAAGATAAGTTGGAACAATCCTGCACGGAGCAGAGTACTTCAGGGCCGACCGGTCGGTCCTGAAGCCCGACCGGACGAATTCCCCCTCTGGGTAGTCCGACCGGTCGGTCACTCTGCCCGATCAGTCAAATTACCTTTCTGGGTGGTCCGACTGGTCGGTCACCCTATCCGACCGGTCGGGTGAGTAAAACCTTTAGGTTATAGAAAAGTGTTTTAAAAATGAATTCTATGTTTGACTATGGACTTTCTATAGTCTATGTAGTATCCTAATACTGAGTTACACCCTTTAGCCCTAGAAAAAGACCAAGGTATCCATCCACCCTTACTATAGGTTGCAGGTTTAATCCAAGACCATTTATGACCATAGAAGTGGATCCTTTGCAATACCAAACCATCCCAACGGTAACTAAACATGGAGAAGGAGGGGTGTTGAGCTGTCACTCCTTCCCTCTTGATTCTCCGGTTAGTTTTTAATGTCACGTCATGGGTGTTGACATAAGATGAAGTGTCCTTTCCATATATAATGTAACACCGAGAATGATAACACAATGACACCGAACGTCTTATGAATACACCGTATTGAATGACCTTGGAAACCTGGATTATCTAGCATAGGGTTGGCTAGTAAATATCCTTGATAACCTCTCAATTTAATTGCATTCATATTGATAGAAAACCTTGACCTCAACATGATAGTTCATATCAGTATGCATTATTGATGATCAGTATTCTACTTAGTTGTGACTCTATGATTGGTATTTTCATCAAGGCTTAAATATGTTTCTGTATGAGTATAAATAGATTAGTATACGATGAGTATGGGCTCCAGATTAATTCCGATATACTTGGAGCCGGCATCACTTAGCTTATACCCCATAGAAGGTTCGACGGGACCAAATGTGAGTATTTTATCAGTTGTCTACTGCAGTAGTTATCAAAAGAGTGAGTCGACGCTCTTAGGGTAGCTAGTCGGTTCTGGCCCGATCATTAGTGATTTCCCACAGATCAGTTTACTCTTTTATTAGAGAGGAGATAGCGGATGTGGTTGCCATTTTGGTATGATGTGTTCTTTATTCATGATTCCTTATTCATGCTTATTCATGCACAACTTGCCTAGACTACAATCTTTGCTCTCTTTTAATTAACATGTCTCTAATTCATTTGATACAGCATGATAGCTTTTATATGCGCTTATATTTGCTTAACCGTTGTGTTAACAGTGTTGCCCTTGGTGTTACAATGGGTGTAGGTCTTGATTCCACCCTAGGCGTACTCGAAGAGGAGTTTGAAGAGACTTCCCAGGGTACAGTATAGTAGAGTGGACTTGACAAGATTCTCCCGTTGTCTACTTCGCAGAGGGTCCTGGGTATCTTTTGGGACATGTTAGGATAAGCCATTGGTATGGCTATGGTTATGCATCATGCCATCATATCATATTGTCGTTATGTTATTTTATTTAATGGACATGTGTTCTTTTTATTCGAATTGTATTCAAATCCTATGTATTTAGTTATACCATGCACGCTGATCTTAGATCATTCATGTAGACATTCGGATCCTTGATCATGTAGATTTATGCATGGGGTTGTGTTTTATATATAAAGGACTCTTTTATCTGTGGCTTATAATATTCAATCTAATGGACACAGATTATGCTTAGTACCATACCACAATATTTGAATTATACGGGATGATGTTAAGCACAGGGTAAAAATACCCAAGCTTCCGCAATATTTGCTATAAAATGGACATGCAATTCCATATTTTTCCCTTGTGGTGATTTGTATGTGCCTTAGTACCACACGGATTACCATGGGATTACGTGTGCCGCACTTCGGGAGTCGCCCTAATCGTAAAACTTCGGGCTTTGGGTGTGACATACGTAAGTAATGGTATCAGAGCATGAACCCTGAAAAATATGCAAGTAAGGTATGGTGTTGTTGCATAAATAAGTCCGAAATAAAAGACTTAGAAACTTAGGGAACGTGATGAGGATACGATAGGTGCTTTGAGATATGGGTTGTATAGGATGTTTGAGTTTAACTGACGTTTTGTTTTGAAATAATAGCGATTTATTACAGGCAATGGCCCTTACTCCAAGAGCTAAGAATACTCGTCACGGTTCCTCGAGCAATGTGAAAAATGATGATGTTCCAGTTGAGAACCTTAATCGCGTGCCACCACTTCCTCCAACTATAGATAATCAGTTCCTTTTGATGATGCAAAGCATGATGATGATGACGATGGAGCAAGTAACAAAGATCAATGAGACTCAAGCTGTAATGCAAGTACAGATAGCAACAATAATAGAAAGGCAAGCTTAGCTGCAACAGAACTAAACCATAGTGGAGGAGAGGTTACAGGATGTTCTGAAGGAGAAATCTAAGAGGAACACACCATCTTCTAAGGAGAACCTTAGACAGTGGAAGAAACAGAAGATCAAGGCTCGTAGTTCTGGGAGACCAGTGTGTGATTTATGTGGCAAGGGCTATGAGACAACGAAATGCTGGAGAAAGACTGGAGCCTACTTTCATTGTGGTTCGATGGAGCATCGGCGAGCAAAATGTCCAGGGAAGAAAAACGTCAACGATGCCCTATTGTGTCAGCAGCAGCAATCAGTTCAGCAACCTCATCAGAATCAAGCTGCAAGCAGCGTCAGCAAGGGTGATCTCTTTAGCGATTATTTTCATTCTCTGTTATTCTTTTACTTGTAGACGTCATAGTAGTTATGTGATTGCTATTTGAGACAGTTTTCTGGGATTCTAGTTGAGCCTAATTTTTGAAGCGAGATTCCTAATTTATTTTCCTTAGTAATCCTAAGCCGATATTGGTGTCGTTGTTGTGATTCAGTTGGCACCCATCAGATGTGTAATAATATAAGCAATTTAACCTGGTGGTCATCGAGTATAAGTAATTACTGCTTTATATTGATGAATTGTTCAATTAGCTTTAGGGTGCGGGTTAACTTTCAAAAGTTTGACTTGAGGATGGATTATTTCAATCTCAAGCTTGAGGGTAAAAAGGTTTGACAATCAACTCTTAAGATTAAACTTGGATGTTAGGAGTTCTTGATGAATTATTAGATTGATGAGTGTTTCAAATATATTTGTGATTTGAGGAATAGAATCTTTACTCCGTACATAGACCGATTTGTGGTAATATTTATTCTTGATATTTTCATGTATCCCAATCTGTTAGTACTCATGATAAACCTATGGGGACTTTTCTTCATCTTTTGAGGATTAACTGATTTTACTTATTGAAGAGACATTAATTTTAGTTTGACAAGTTGTAGTCTTAAGTCTTATTATATGTTGGGTCAGTTACCCAGACTTGGAGCTCCTTGTGGTTTTACAAGATGTTATCATAGAATTGTAAAGAATAATTCTGAAATTGCTGCTTCATTTACTAATTGATTTGGGGGAAATGATCCTTTTGTGTGGACAGATCAATGTAAGCACAACTTCTAAGTTTTGTGAAATTCCTTGATTTTTGAGAGCCAGTAGAGTTGTGTGAAGATGCAAATAATGGAACTGATCCAACAGATATAATCAGATAGTTGAGTATCCAAATTTGATTAGAAGTTCTTAATCGTATAATGGATGAGATTATAATCTAGCCTAATTTCTTGAAGGTTTATTGAGAGCATATTTTAATGAGGACCCTAAGTTTCTTGCTTAGTAAATTGTGGGAAGTTTGATGTTAATTGACAGCAAGGTAATTGCATTGTTCGGAGGCATATGGAGCAAAGGTAACTGAGTTATGTGATTAGTAAGAACAATCATTTAATGACAATATTGATGAATTGCTCAATCAAATTAGTGTGCAAAGGGTATTATTGAAATTGAATTGAAGTTCAGTTTATACCAATTTAGCATCTAAAGTTATGTGATATGAAGCTAAATCTTAATCAGAAAGGAGCATGATAAATTCTTGGTGGTTAGTTAATAGAATGCTTGTATGTCATCTTTTCTGGGTGTCTTGTTGTCTTCCCTATACCTAGTACCCGACATTTGCTTCTCCTAGTGTGACATTCATGTTCGTCACTTCTGTGACTCTTCCATTTAAGTTTCATTCAACTTCCGTTCTCTCTTCAGGGATTTTGTCCTGTTTTTTTTTTTTTTTTTTTTTTGAGACATCTGTGAGTCAAATGATTGATGCTCTTCTTTTTCTGTGACACTTGATCTCCTTTTTTTGTCTCTCTCTAGTTGAATCTCATTTCCTAGGTCTACTCTAATGGGGATCTAAGTTTACTTAATCTCCCATTCTGCTTGACTTGTTCCTCCCTACTTGTGTTGCTTATCTGTAATGTTTCACTTCTTTGATGCAGGTATTTGAACTCTAGTGTCTCCTATTTCTAATCATGACACTCTTCATGTGACTCGTTTCTCTGCTCATTGTCATCCACCATGATCTGCATATCCTTCGGGATTCCAGACTTACACCTACAGTGTTCACCACTCCTTGGGTTGGGACTCTCTCTTTTCCAAGCTACGCTATCATTCTATGAGTACATGCGCTCTACTCACGACCTCAACTACGCCCATCAACTTTGTCATCATCATATCTCGAATTGCAGAATATTTTGTTGATCTTTTCTAGTATCTTGAGTATCTAAAATGATGGACCATATACCAACATTTGTTTGTAAATCCATATTCTTCGAGCTTTTCTTGGTTTCCTCTACTTTGCTCTGGTCAACAGCTTGTTTCTCTTCAGATAGCTGCGACCTTCCTTTTGACCGAGGAAATGCTTCTAGATCCAGAGCTTCCCTTCTCCATTCTCTTGACCTCCTCGTTTCCTTCTTTATCTTATTGTGATTGGACTTGTTTCCTTATTCTTCGTGAAATGTCGATTCTCACATTTCAAATATGAGATGAATTCCCTTCCTTCTTGTATTAGTATGTCTTCTCTTTTCAACATGTTCCTTTTCTTTTAATGATAGTTTTCTCAATCTTTCTTTGACCCACGTACATTCTTATTGTCAAGTTGTCTCCACGTATATTCATCTTGATTCTTTACTCATGAATGTTCATGATGCAGTTGTTTCGGTTGAGTAAATTTTCTAGGTTTAGTGCTGCTATCTTGGTGAGACACCTTGTTTGTTTGTATCCTGATGGCCAAGAATTACTCTAACAGTTGATAACATCGATAGGTAAGCTCAAGGAAGGTGGGAAGTTTCACTTGCTTTACGGAGTCCTACTAACTCTCCTTGTGAAGAGTGCCAGCTCAATCTTAACAAACCAAAGAATGTTGTTCCAAGCAAAGGCGCTTCACCAACGATCATAGAATGTCTTCGAATTTCTGATTGATGACAGAGTAAATCCCAAGGTCTTGTTGAGGGAAGCAACCCACTCGAGCAAAAAGCATCGATGTCTTCTGCTTGTCGAAGCCCACAAGCTTATTTCAGTTGTGCCAAGAGTAGCAAAGTGCCAAAGAATCCAAGTGAAGCTAGAGACTATGTACGTGAAGCGGTTTCTTCGTATCACTTACAAATGCTGAGGTTCGATAAGTATACCCAATTGTTTATTATTTTGTATTATGAGTTTATTTCATTCGAAGGACCGAATGATTTTAAGTGGGGTGAGATGTAAGGTTTGGACCAAACTTAATTGTAATTTATACTAAGTAAACTTGATTTCTTATTAATTAATGTATTTTAGTCTTAATTTATCTTGTTTTTAGTTTTATCGGGTCATGGATAGGTAGTTGGGTTGGAATTTGCTAAACCTAGGTAGTCAAAGGCCTTTTCTTTATTTTAGAATTTCATGGTTTTGTATTGTAAGGCATCATATTGGTTGCATCTTGTGTGTTTCATCATGTGGGTCATTATTCATGTTTGGCCCAAATCGATTCGGATCCATCTCGGCCCATTTCAAGCCCAACTGACTCAAACTGGAAATATAGAAAACCAGTGAACCTGTCTGTAATTTCCAGAAACCCAGCCATTTAAAACCACCAAACCCATCGTTTCCCCTTCATTTTCCCTCATTTCTGCTCGAGCTACAGAGTTTCCTCCTTCTTCCATACTCTCTCCTTCACCTTGTCTCCATTTTTTTTAGGCAGTGGAAGGCTTTGCACGTAAGAGTCTGAGAATCTTCTCCTTCCTTTTCACTCTTCTTGTTCTCCTTCTTGGAATCTAAAGCCTCTTTTCCTCCCTTGTGATTGTAGAAAACTTGAGGTAAGGAAATCCTATCATTATTCCATTTTCTTGAGTTCCATAGAGTCAATGAGACTCAATCCCGTTGCATGCAACCCATCTCATCCTCATTTCATCCATTTTCATGTAGGGTTTTATTTATGGTTAGAGATTGTGTTTTCTCCATCATTCAACCAAGGAAGAGCTTGATTTGGGTAAAGCACTGAGTTAAGGCAAGTATAGATGCATATAATCACTGTATGTTTGTTAAGTAGATTGATTCTTGATGTACTCTCTATGTATGCTCATTACAGCTCTTTTCCCCTTTCATTTTGATGACCTCATCTTGATGATAAATGTGTTTATATTTAGATTAATAGTGGGATTGGATGAAGGTGAGCCCACATGGGATGTGGGTTGGCATTAGGAGTGATTCATAGGTTTATTTGATGATTGGGAGTGGGGAAGATCCAATAAGAAGGAAGAAAGATAAGTTGGAACAATCCTGCACGGAGCAGAGTGCTTCAGGGCCGACCGGTCGGTCCTGAAGCCCGACCGGATGAATTCCCCCTCTGGGTAGTCCGACCGGTCGGTCATTCTACTCGATCGGTCGAATTACCTTTCTGGGTGGTCCGACTGGTCGGTCACCCTATCCGACCAGTTGTGTGAGTAAAACCTTTAGGTTATAGAAAAGTGTTTTAAAAATGAATTCTATGTTTGACTATGAACTTTCTATAGTCTATGGAGTATCCTAATACTGAGTTACACCCTTTAACCCTAGAAAAAGACCAAGGTATCCATCCACCCTTACTATAGGTTGATGGTTTAATCCGAGACCATTTATGACCATAGAAGTGGATCCTTTGCAATACCAAACCATCCCAACGGTAACTAAACATGGAGAAGGAGGGGTGTTGAGCTGTCACTCCTTCCCTCTTGATTCTCCGGTTAGTTTTTAATGTCACGTCATGGGTGTTGACATAAGATGAAGTGTCCTTTCCATATATAATGTAACACCGAGAATGATAACACAATGACACCGAACGTCTTATGAATACACCGTATTGAATGACCTTGGAAACCTAGATTATCTAGCATAGGGTTGGCTAGTAAATATCCTTGATAACCTCTCAAGTTAATTGCATTCATATTGATAGAAAACCTTGACCTCAACATGATAGTTCATATTGTTGGAAGTAGGTGGGTCTCGTGGATAGATTTTCAAAACTTTTGATCCACTTGACACAGGGATCAACTATCCATAAGACCAAAACACAATCCAGGATGCGTTACCCTCAATCTCGTGACCATGTACAGTAAAATTATACCAGCACTAAACATCCAAAATAACCTACGACATGCAAGAAGTAGATCATACCTTTGGAGACCCGCAGTGCTCTAATGGACTTCTTCAAGACCTCTTAGCCTTCCACGCTATGACCCCCGAATTGGATTTCTTTTCTCAAGAAGAACGGTGGAATCTTCAGGAGAAAATCCCAACTCGAGACTCCAAGGAACTAGAAGAAAGGAGAGGAGAGTAACTCGCGCAACTCTTGCACGAAAGGGTTTTGGGCGTGAGAGGAACTCTTTTGGACGTCCAAGGATATTTTATAGACTTCCAAATCTCTCCCTTGTCTAATTGAAGTAGAAGTCTTACTTCCAAAGCAATTAGCAACTTTCTCCTTTCCAAACTCTTATTTCTAGAGTCCAAGTCGGATTAGTGTTTTCCAATATCTTGGGCTAGCGTGGGGACCACTAGGGATTCCTTAGAAAGCTGGCTCCAACTGGAACACCGCGACCCCACATCTCATGTGCAATCCGGGCCCACAGTTAATTGCAAATAACACCACTATATAAATGTAATTGCACTCCAGTCTTAGGAATAAATTACAATGAAGACCCTAAACTTCCCAATTACCACAAGTAGGCCCCTCTATCAATATCCGTGGATCAATTGGAATAAATCCGTCTCTTCCAATCTAAGTTCCACATCTTATTATCCTTGAGCCCCAATTAATCACAGTAATCATCAGTACCATCCAATTAACTCTTAATTGAGATGGGTGCACACTTACTAATGACAAATCCATTAATTGGCACAAGGGGATAATAGAGATAGATTCCATCTTGATCATTCAACGTTCCCACAGTTCTACTACCATATACCCAAGACACCAAGGTGTTAACCTATAGTCGGCCTCACTCATTAGTGACTCAAAGCAAATGAATAGATAGAAACTTGAGTTCGTCAATGTCTCAGGATTGAGAGCCTATTGCTAGGGAATTATGAGAGCATACCTTATTATTGAGATGGAATACCATAAGGTGCATCTCATGGTCCTTCAATACATCCAATGTACCGGCACTATTGATCCAGAATCTTATATTCTGATGATCGAGACAAATCACACTATCTCATAGTGATCAAAGTGTTGCAACCTTATCAAATGAGATGCCCAGTCTCATTACTGGTTGTGAAGCTATTTAAGTATAAGATTTGTGACATATATCTCCCGCGTGTGGATCTCATCCATGCACATATATCACATCTAATATACTTATGGGACCCGGTTCAACTTATGAACCATTATGTCATACGTATTGGTCATGTGCATAAAGTAGTAAAATAACATTCATCTCATGAAAGTAAAGCATGATTTTATTGATAAATAAAGAAATTAATCAATTTATTACATCAACTGATGGATTGAGTCCACAAAAACTAACACATATCAGTATGCATTATTGATGATCAGTATTCTACTTAGTTGTGACTCTATGATTGGTATTTTCATCAAGGCTTAAATATGTTTTCATATGAGTATAAACAGATCAGTATACAATGAGTATGGGCTCCAGATTAATTCCAATATACTTGGAGTTGGCACCACTTAGCTTATACCCCATAGAAGGTTCAACAGGACCGAATGGGAGTATTTTATCAGTTGTCTACCGCAGTAGTTATTAGAAGAGTGAGTCGACACTCTTAGGGTAGCTAATCGGTCATGGCTCGATCATTAATGATTTCCCACAGATCAACGTACTCTCTTATTAGAGAGGAGATAGCGGATGTAGTTGCCATTTTGGTATGATGTGTTCTTTATTCATGATTACTTGTTCATGCTTATTCATGCACAACCTGCCTAGACTACAATCTTTGCTCTCTTTTAATTAACATGTCTCTAATTCATTTGATACAGCATGATAGCTTTATATGCACTTATATTTGCTTAACCATTGTGTTAACAGTGCTACCCTTGGTGTTACAACAAGTGTAGGTATTGATTCCACCCCAGGCATACTCAAAGAGGAGTTTGAAGAGACTTCCTAGGGTATAGTATAGTGGAGTGGACTTGACAAGATTCTCCCGTTGTCTACTTCACAGAGCGTCCTGGGTATCTTTTGGGACATGTTAGGATAAGCCATTGGTATGGCTATGGTTATGCATCATGGTATCATGTTGGCTATGGTTATGCATCATGGTATCATGTCATATTGTCATTATGTTATTTGATTTGATGGACATGTGTTCCTTTTATTCGAATTGTATTCAAATCCTATGTATTTAGTTATACCATGTACTCTTATCTTAGATCATTCATGTAGACATTTGGATCCTTGATCATATAGAATTATGCATGAGGTTGTGTTTTATATATAAATGACTCTCTTATCTTTGGCTTATAATATTCAATCTAATGGACACATATTATGCTTAGTACCATACCACAATATTTGAATTGTATAGGATGATGTTAAGCACAAGGTAAAAATACCCAAGCTTCCGCAATATTTGCTATAAAATGGACATGCAATTTCATATTTGTCCTTTGTGGTGATTTGTATGTTTCTTAGTACCACACGGATTACCACGGGATTACGTGTGCCGTGCCTTGAGAGTCACCCTAATTGTAAAACTTTGGGCTTGGGGCGTGACAATATATTATTCACCTAAAAAAGACACCATTCTGGAACATGATTGATGCCATAATTGATGAAAAAGTTGATATAAAAGCAAGCAGGAAAAATGATAATAATGTGGTGGCAATCATTCTTAGATACAACCACAAAAGAGAAGCCTTCAAACTTGGAAACAAATTTATTAATAAGTAATGATATCTCAATTATTTTTGGAATTCGATATGATGATATTGAGATGGCGATTGGTTATCAGAAGAAACCATAAATAAGATTTACCACAAAATGCTTTCAAAAAGAAGAAGGATTGAAAACAAAGATTATCAGAGATAAGTTGTTGAATGTAATAAGAGAGAATACAAATGAAGACATAGCTGACGTTGCAAGACTCATCACATTTTATCTATGTGCTGCCCTTTTCTTTTCAAAGACAATAGATACACTTGCTTTAGTGTTTGTAATATTTGTTGACAACCTTGCAAAGATAAAGAAGTATAATTGCTTGAAGGTTATAAGTGATAATTTAATAAACATGATAGCCAAGAAATATACAAATCCACCTACAGTCATAGGCTGTGCTATAGCACTACCGATGAGCACATAGTTATATATGTTTCAAAACAAATGGCATGTATACATGTAATGTGATCACATATTAAATATATAAATTTATGCAAGATTCTATATGCTTTGTAACAGTATTGATTATGTGAGCATGTAATCCTAGTGCCCATGAATGCAAAGAATAACTTCCTAAGATTCTTGAAATAGAACCTTAAAGATTTACACAAAGTACTTGACAACAAATCAAAAGAATGGATATCACTAGACAAGTTGGAAGATCAAAAGGTATCATATTTTGCGAAAAACGATGCAATTTATCTGTGTAGCAAAAAAGATAATATCCATTTATTTATCAAGCACATAAATTCATCTGTTTGCTATAACTACCAAGTAGATGAAATCTATCTATGTAGCAAAACAGATAATATCTATTTCTTTACCAAGAACATAAATTCATCTCTTTGTTATAGCAATCAAATAGATGAAATCTATATGTGTAGCAAAATAGATAATTTCTATTTTGTTTACCAAAAAAATAATTTCATCTATTTAGTATACAAATTGCATCCAACAAATAATGTAATCTGTAAACAAATATGTTATTTGTTATCTTACCTTTACTACAACAAATTAACTCAAACTGATAAACTTTTGATACCATACACTAGTACACATTCAATTTAAGTGTTATATTAAAAACAATTTATCTGTTTGCATAAAAAGATAAAATTAAGTATATGATATCTGTTTGTTTCAAAAAACAGTGCAAGTTAAGGGTGAAAATTTTGGAAAAACCTTAATAGAAGAGAAGTGCATTCCACCTAGAAGACTTATTCAGAAGGAGCAAAAAGGAAAACAAAAGGTGATGGAACAGGATGTGACTTTTAGATAGATGAAGAAGAAAGTCCAGGAAAGATAAAGCCAAACTAAAAGTAAAAGATGAAGAACAAAGCAAAAAAAGTGAGCAGAGAAAGCCAAAAAAAAAAAAAAAAAAAGGAAGCAGAACATTCAAGTGCAATTATGGAATACAAGAACAAGGATAAAATTGAAGAAAAACAAAAAAAGGGAGGGAAAGTTACACACAATGAAATATTAAAAGTAAGACAACAATACGAGGAGACAACTGCTGAGGTTGGTAGTATGTGTAATGATCTTGCATTGACTATTATTGGCACATAGCCTGAAAGGCAAGAACAATTGAACATTTTGGTAGATACTATTGCTAGATTTTGTGGACTCAATCCATCAGTTGATGTAATAAATTGATTAATTTCTTTATTTATCAATAAAATCATGCTTTACTTTCATGAGATGAATGTTATTTTACTAATTCATGTATATGACCAATACATATGACATAATGGTTCATGAGTTGAACCGGGTCCCATTAGTATATTAGATGTGATATATGTGCATGGATGAGATCCACACGCGGGAGATATATGTCACAAATCTTATACTTAAATAGCTTCACAACCAATAATGAGATTGGGCATCTCATTTGATAAGGTTGCAGCACTTTGATCACTATAAAATAGTGTGATTTGTCTCGATCATCAGAATGTAAGATTCTGGATCACGGTGCTGGTACATTGGATGTATTGAAGGACCATGAGATACACCTTATGGAATTTCGTCTCAATAATAAGGTATGCTCTCATAATTCCCTAGCAATAGGCTCTTAATCCTGAGACATTGATGAACTCAAGTTTCTATCTATTCATTTGCTTTGAGTCACCAATGAGTGAGGCCGACTGTAGGTTAACACCTCGGTGTCTTGGGTATGTGGTAGTAGAGCTGTGGGAACGTTGAATGATCAAGATGGAATCTATCTCTATTATCCCCTTGTGCCAATTAATGGATTTGTCATTAGTAAGTGCGCACCCATCTTAATTAAGAGTTAATTGGATGGTACTAATGATTACTGTGATTAATTAGGGCTCAAGGATAATAAAATGTGGAACTTGGATTGGAATAGACGGATTTATTCCAATTGATCCACGGATATTGATAGAGGAGCCTACTTGTGGTAATTGGGAAGTTTAGGGTCTTCACTGTAATTTATTCCTAAGACTGGAGTACAATTGCATTTATATAGTGGTGTTATTTGCAATTAACTGAGGGCCCGGATTGCACATGAGATGTGGGGTCGCGGTGTTCCAGTTGGAGCCAGCTTTCTAAGGAATCCCTAGTGGTCCCCACGCTAGCCCAAGTTATTGGAAAATACTAATCCGACTCGAACTCTAAAAAGAAGGGATAAGAAAGGAGAAAGTTGCTAATTGCTTTGGAAATAAGACTTTTATTTCAATTAGGCAAGGACGAGATTTGAAAGTTTATAAAATCTCCTTGGACGTCCAAAAGAGTCTCTCTAACGCCCAAAACACTTTCGTGCAAGAGTTGCACAAGTTACTCTCTCCTTCTTTCTTCTAGTTCCTTGGAGTTTCGAGTTGGGATTTCTCCTAAAGATTCCACCATTCTTCTTGAGAAAAGAAACCCAATTCGGGTCATAGCGTGGAAGGCTAAGAGGTGTTGAAGAAATCCATTAGAGCACTGCGGATCTCCAAAGGTATGATCTGCTTCTTGCATATCATAGATTATTATGGATGATTAGTGCTGGTAGAATATTTACTGTACATGGTCACGAGATTGAGAATAATGCATCCTGGATTGGGTTTTGGTCTTATGGATAGTTGATCCCTGTGTCAAGTGGGTCAAAAGTTTTGAAAATCTATCCACGAGACCCACCTACTTCCAACAATTGGTATCAGAGCCATACCTCATCTCTAATCATGTTAGATCAGTAATCTTGTTCTAATCTTTGCGTGAGATGTGAAGAGGAATGAGCAAAGGCTATGATAGGATCAGTGTTTATTGGGTTTGCTTGCTTTTGTAGTATATACATGTTTGGAAAGTCACAAAAGGTTTTAATCATGATAGGAGGATGATAAGATGCCATTAAAAGCATACTGAGATCATTAGAGGTGACTGGGTACAGCAGGAGCCGAATCTGAAAAAGAACCCAAATTTCTGGGTTCATCAGGTCGGTTAGTCAAATGGACCACTATGGCTGTAGAGGTCTGTTGGCTAACCATAGGGACCAGATCAGCTAGCCAAACCTAGGCAGAATCATGTTAAATCAGCTCGACCCCCGCCGGGGGCGCTGTCCCCGGACCCCCGCTGCGTAGGGGATCTTGTATCGTGGTAGCAAAAATTTGGCATCTTGTTTTTCCATTGTGGTTTGGCAACCTGGTTTTGTGAGATGCTTTGTTGTATGAGATACTAACTTGCAGATGATAATGTCCTCTCCATATGGCCTGCATGTTTTTCTTTCCTTTTAATTATTGGTTTATTTGTGGCTAAGTGTAAAGGGCATCATGGTCTCCTTGGTTTCCCGTGAAAGGGCAAGGCATGGTGAATTTCCCTATAGCCCTTTTATTTCCATGTTTAGACTACCATGTAAGTCTCATTATAGAGACATAGGAATTTATGTATTTTTAAAATTTGTAAATTCTGGATATGTCCGAAACTAAGAAGGAAAGAGAAGTTGGACTCCTAATCAAAGAGTTTGAAGATTATCAAAAGGTGTTTTGCACATGCCCAAAGAGTTTGAGGAATCCCAAAGTTTTGGAAAGTCTAGAAGTCCAAGAAGTCTTTTCCGCCTGGGTCATGTGGAGGAGAGGACTAGTCTTTTGTTATAGCACTTTCTATTTATGGATGAATGCTTATTTTAGAGTTTTTCCATATCTGAACCAAACATAGCAAATTCCAAAATTGGTCAAATCAAATTAATTTTTGAAAAGAGTTCTAATTAAAGTTGGTGGGCCCATGAGATAGATCTATTGGTAACACTAATTTTAGAAACTGGACTTTCCTTAAAATAACTTGACTTGGAACCAATCATTGGTCTTATCATGAGATGAATATATACCTATATTTGATGGACCCATACACCTATAAGGAAATCCTCAACTCTAAAATATTAAGTGGGAGCAGGGCATTTCTATATATATAAAAATCCCCATGGTTTTCCACCATAGGTCCATGTTAGTGTCATTGTAAGAGTGTGTTGTCAATTACGTGACCAAAGTGTAGTTCGATTCAAGAACGATGTAGTTCACCTCGGAAGTTCATTGAAGATCAAGTCAAGTTCAAAGAAGTTCAAGCTAGTTCAAGACCATTCAAGGAAAACCTATCAATGAAGACTAAGCAAAGAAATTCTACATCAAAGAAGATCATCTGTGAGTGCCAAGGGATAAGGTTTCTGTGATCCCTAAGTGTCCTTGAAAACAGACTAGGAAATCAGGGTTTTCAAACACCCTGTTTTGTTCTACGGCTTGGACCACGGCTAAGCCGTAGATCCTACGGCTCACTTTCCAGAGAGTGTATTTTGGAGCCTTTTTGTTCTACGGCTGACCCTACGGCTACACCGAGAAATGTTACGGCTAAGCCGTAGTGGGTTTCACGGCTAAGCCGTAAAATCTACGGGCCACAATCCAGAGAGTGTACTTGGCCAAATTATGCTTACGGTTGACCTTACGGCCAAGCCGAAAGGCCTTCACGGCTAAGCCGTAAGGTTATTCACGGCTAAGCCGTAAAGATTACGGGCCACTCTCCAGAGAGTTGTTTCTGGGAAATTTGAGCTTACGGCTGACCCACGGCTAGGCCGAAAGGTGCTCACGGCTAAGCCGTAGAAGGATTTACGGCTAAGCCGTAGGCCTAACCGTAAGAAGGAATGTGTGCTGAATCTGGTCAAACTAGCCGTTGGATGTTGTCAGAACTTACGGCTAAGCCGTAGACCATTCTGTTCTAAGCCGTAGAACTGTCCGTTGGAGCTCATCTGTATTTAAAGAGGACCTCTCACTTGCTCCAACCACTGAATTTATTGCTGAGAAAAACACTAGTATTGCTGAGCCTTTGCACCTCCATTAAAACCATCTTCAAAGCTCCCACAACCACCTACTCTCCAACATAAAAGAGTGCCATTATTGTTGCAATTAGAGTAGTTGGTGACTTAGGAAAGGCTTCTTCAAATCTGAGAGAATACCTTAGCCTTCCAAACCCTCTTGGAACCTCTTCCCTTGGTTGAGCTCACATCTAAAGATCTTCATCTCCAAGGAGCAAGAACAAGAGGCCAAAGCTTGGAGGTAGTCTTCAAGCTTCAAGAGCACCACTCAAAACCAAGGTATTCAATTCCTTGTTTAGGTGTTCTTAATATTTCAATTCATATTGCAGTATTTGGTGGAAGACAAACCACCGCATCAAAAAGTGTTGTAATTGGTGGACTAGATCGAGGATCAACCACCTGATCAAAAACTCTAATTGGTGGAAGACAAACCACCGCATCAAAAATTGTTGCAAGAGGTGTATGTTATGTGAGTACCTCTTATTTAGTGGAACCAAGAGAGATTGCTCTTGAGAGTGGATGTAGGTCTAGGACCGAACCACTATAAATCATTGTGCTTATTGTTTGTTGTGTGTGGATGTTGCCTTGCTTTCTTGTCACTTGAGTTGATGATCTTTTATATGTTACATCTCTATTGCTCTAGTTACATTTCTAGACACTCACAACTCTGATTATCTCTCTCAATTTTAATAATCTTTCAGATTGTTCTTTAAAAACATCTAAGTTTTGAAAAGAAATTTTTAATAGTCCTATTCACCCCCCTCTAGGACTTGGTGAGATCTAGTTATTGCACTTTCAATTGGTATCAGAGAGGGTTATTTCGTAAAGGTGTAATAACCTGAAGTAGATCCATCTTTTGCTAGATTCACCATGAATCCTGAAGGAAGTTCTATCACCCGTCCACCTTTCTTCGATGGGACAAATTATGCCTTTTGGAAAGCCCGGATGACAGCATTCTTAAAATCCATGGACTGGGCTGTTTGGGAGGCTATAGAGAATGGTTGGACGGAACCCACTGAAGATGTGTCTACAAACGGTGTCACAACCACTAAACCATTAGATCCAGCCAAATGGTCTCAAGCTCAGCTAAATCTTAGACAAAATAATGCTAGAGCGTACAATGCTATAGTGTGTGCCATGAATCAAGAAGAGTTTAAAAAGATCATGACAACCACTAATGCAAAACAGGCATGGAGAATCCTTGAAGTAACTTATGAGGGTACCTCAGTTGTCAAAAGATCTAAACTCCAGATGCTCACAAGTCAGTTCGAAAACATTCGCATGGAAGAAAATGAAATGTTTACTGACTTTCATACTAAGCTCATGAAAATTGTAAATGAAATGTGGGCTCTTGGGGAAACTCTTCCGGAAGGTAAAATTTGTAGTAAAATCTTGAGATCACTTCCGGAAAGATTCCATCCTAAGGTAACCTCTATAGAAGAACACAAGGATTCGGAACAAATGAAAATTGAAGATTTAGTGGGATCCCTCCAGACCTTTGAACTCAAATTCAATAATGACAAAAAGAAATCTATCGCTCTTATCACCTCTCATAACACATCTTCCTCTAAAGATGACTTAGGAGTAACTAGTAATGATGAGGATGAAAATGTGGCCCTTTTGGCTAAAAAATTTTTGAAACAATTTAAGAAAAAGAGGGTGAAAGAGTATAAAAATGAACTCACAAATGATAAATACAAAGGTCGGTCAAGTTCCCTCTCTAGAAGTAAACATAAGGAACCTATGTGTTACAGATGCAAGAAAATTGGACACATATCCACCGATTGTCCTCAAAAAGGTAAATACAAAAAGAAGAATCTTGTAGCCACTTGGGACGATTCATCTGAATCAGATTCTGACTCAGATGAATCACATCAAAATGAATCAGACAAATATACAGTTCTGATGGCTACCACTGCCACCTTCAATCTTTCCGAGGAAATGATTAAAATATCAAATGAAGAAGCCTCAGGCAGTGAGTCAGAGAGTGAGTATGAAAATTCAGAGGATGAGGATAATGACAACACCACGGATTCCTATGAACTACTCTATGAGGGAACCTGTAGGCTCGTTGAAACTGTAAGCAATCAACAAAAGAAGATTAAGAATTTAAAGGATAAGGTTGATAGTATTAGTACTGAAAAGGAACAATTGATCAAAGAACTCGAAAGTGTAAAAATCCAATTATCAACAGAAAAAGAAAATGTACTCAAATTAAGAGAAAATGAAAAATCCCTTTTAAAAATAAAAGATGAAAATATTGCTCTCCACAATGAAGTGATTATTTTGAAACGGTATAAAGAAAAGTATGAGTACAGATTTACTCAAAATGATGAGAAATACATTAGACTATTCAAAATTGGGAAAGCTTATAAAGACATGACTGGTCTTGGATATGACAAAAATGCTAATCAGCCTCCAAGTTCCGGAACTGTTTTTGTCAAAAGTGCCTTAAAAAATGAAGATACTAGTATTCAAAACATTGTGGATAAGGCATCTACTAGTACTCATACTGTTTCATCAAATGTCTTCTGTCATTATTGTGGTAAGAGAGGTCATTTCAAAATGGAGTGCAAATTAAGAAAAATTCACTGTAACATCAGTCAGAAAATTGAGAAAAACACCACGAAGAAAGTGGAACCTGAAAACAAAAAACAAAAGTCTCAGATAAACACATTTCCCTTCAACCAAAAGATGAATAATTTATTAAAAGAAGTCCATAAGTTAAGAAAACAATTTGAAATATACAAAAAGAATGGAGCAAACGTTCCTATTCCCCAACATAAAACTTTTCAAGTGAAACACCAAAAATCAACTGTGATCCCCACTACTAGTACACTTAAATGGATACCTAAAAACAAGAATCTAGTAGTCCACACAGCTTTTAAAGCTGCAGAACAATCAAGATGGTATCTGGATAGTGGATGCTCAAAACATATGACTGGTGATAAATCTTGTTTGTCTAAAATGATTAAATTCGATGGAGGCACAGTTACTTTTGGTGATGGCAGTACTGCGAAAATTATTGGGAAAGGAACTTTAAATGTTCCAAACTTACCACCTTTTGAGAATGTTTTGTGCGTTGATGGGTTAAAACATAATTTACTTAGCATATCTCAAATCTGTGATAAAGATTATGCCGTAAACTTTAGTAGTCATAGCTGTGAGATCTCAAGGAATGGAAAGATAATATTGAGAGGTCTTAGAACTTCTGATAACTGTTATGTGGTGGGAAAAACAAATGCTTCATCGTCTGCTTCTTGCCTACTAACTAGTATTGATGAAGCTAAGTTGTGGCATCAAAGACTTGGGCATGTAAACTACAGAGACTTATCCCATCTAAACAAATATGTTGAAGGACTGCCCAAGATCAGTAGTCAAGAAAAGATGATCTGTGGAGAGTGCCTTCAAGGAAAACAAATTAGAAGTGCCCATAAAATGGTGAATGCTATGAAAACTACTCGACCTCTAGAACTTATTCATATGGACTTGGTTGGACCAACTAAAAAGGAGAGTCGAGGTAAGAAAAGGTACTTTCTTGTTATGGTAGATGATTTCTCTAGATTCACTTGGGTGGCATTCTTGAGAGAAAAATCTGAAGCCTTTGGAGAATTCAAAAGGATTGCAAAACAAATTCAGACTGAAAAAGGTACTTCATTAGCCCGAATCAGAAGTGATCATGGTGGAGAATTTGAGAATGATCAATTTGACAAATTTTGTGAGAAATATGGGATTCATCATGAATACTCAGCACCCAAAACTCCACAACAAAATGGGGTGGCTGAAAGGAAAAATAGAGTTCTCCAAGACATGGCCACAGTCATGCTTCATAGTAAGAATCTTCCTAGAGACTTGTGGGCCGAAGCTGTTAATACTAGTTGCTACATCATCAACCGAGTCTATCTTAGGACTGGTACAAATCAGACAGCTTATGAATTGTGGCATGGGAAGAAACCAAATGTAAAATATTTTAAGGTCTTTGGAAGCAAATGTTACATCTTGAAGGATAGGGAACAACTGAGTAAATTTGACTCAAAAAGTGATGAAGGTATATTCTTAGGCTATTCAACACGGAGTCGAGCCTATCGTGTTCTAAATATGAGAACCGGAGTCATTCAAGAATCAATAAATGTCATTATAGATGATGAATCCACAATGTCTGACAATGTTGATGAAGTGGAAGTGCCATCACTGATTGAACCCACACAATCCACAATAAAAACTGAGGCACCTATCGCTACTGAAAATTTGGTGAATGTCAAAGACCATCCTATAGATCAGATTATTGGTGACCCCCTAACAGGTGTAAAAACTAGGAAACAATTGGAGAACATTATGAGTCACTTGTGCTTTACTTCTGTTTTAGAACCTACCAGCGTTGATGAAGCCTTTTCAGACAATGATTGGATAAAAGCTATGCAAGAAGAATTGAATCAGTTCACAAGAAGTGATGTTTGGTACCTAGTTCCAAGACCAAAGGATAAAAATGTGATAGGCACTAAATGGATCTTCAAAAATAAACTTGATGAAAATGGAGTTATTGTTAGGAACAAAGCTAGGTTGGTAGCGCAGGGATATTCCCAAATTGAAGGTATTGACTTTGACGAGACCTTTGCTCCAGTGGCTCGTTTAGAATCAATTAGAATTTTGCTATCTATAGCCTGTTTTCTAAAATTCAAATTGTTTCAAATGGATGTTAAGAGTGCTTTTCTAAATGGAATTTTGAATGAGGAAGTATATGTTGAACAACCTAAAGGTTTTATAGATTCAAAATTTCCTGACCATGTGTTTAGACTGAAGAAAGCTTTGTATGGTCTTAAGCAAGCACCACGTGCGTGGTATGAAAGGTTGACAAAATTCTTGTTAGACAATGATTTTCAAAGAGGAAGTGTTGATAAAACCCTCTTTATTCAAAAGACAAGAAAGTCAGTGTTAATAGCGCAAATATATGTAGATGATATCATCTTTGGTTCCACATCTAATGACTTGTCTACTCAGTTCGCTAATCTAATGCAATCTGAATTCGAAATGAGTATGGTTGGCGAATTAAATTTCTTCTTAGGCCTACAAGTCAAACAATTACGTGATGGCATCTTCATTTCCCAGTCCAAGTATGCTAAAGAACTGGTGAAACGATTTGGTCTAATGACTGGGAAACATGTCAAAACCCCCATGAGTACAACCATCAAGCTTACTAAAGATGCAAATGGGAAAGGGGTTGACTCTAGTCTATATAGAAGTATGATTGGTAGCCTGTTGTACCTTACTGCAAGTAGGCCAGACATAGCTTTTAGCGTGGGAGCATGTGCTCGATATCAAGCGGATCCCAAAGAATCTCATCTAACTGCTGTGAAAAGAATCATTAAGTACATTGCCGATACAACTGAATATGGTCTGTGGTATCCTCATGACTCCTCATCCTCCATTGCTGGATACTCAGATGCTGATTGGGCAGGAAACTTAGATGATAGAAAATCCACAAGTGGCGGCTGTTTTTATGTTGGAAATTGTCTAGTAGCTTGGCATAGTAAAAAGCAAAATTCGATATCTCTCTCCACTGCCGAAGCTGAATACATAGCTGCCGGAAGCTGCTGTTCTCAACTCTTGTGGATGAAGCAGATGCTTATGGACTATGGCATTACACAAGGAATAATGAGCTTGTATTGTGATAACACGAGTGCCATACACATTTCTAAAAATCCGGTCCAGCACTCTCGCACCAAACACATTGATATTCGACATCATTTCATTAGAGAATTGGTTGAAGAAGGAATCATTGAGCTCGAATATATTCAGACTGAAAAACAACTTGCAGACATCTTAACTAAACCTCTTGATGTGTTAAAATTTGAAAATTTACGGAAATCTATTGGTGTTTGCTGTTTGGATTCACTTGTGTTTTTGCCCAGGGTCTACGGCTAAGCCGTACACCAATTTACGGCTAAGCCGTACGCATTTACGGCTGAGCCGTAAAACACTCTACGGCTAAGCCTACGGTCCCTCATTCTGCGCGCCGAGATCTTTTTATTCCGTCTGTTCTTCTTCTTCTTTTTTCTTTCACGCTGCTCGCCCACCTGTTCTTCCTCTGACCTCGCTTCCTCTCTCGGTTTCCCTCCTCCTCCGGCGTGCCTCCTTCTTCCTCCTCCGGCGTGCCTCTTCTCCGGCCCCCCCTTCTCCGGAGCGCTTTCCTCCTCCGGCCTTCCTCCTCCCGTGGCCTCCTCTCCCTTTCTTTCTCTGTCTTCCTCGTCTGCACGGCCGCACCGCCCACCTCCGCAGCCACGTCCTCGGCCTCCACGCCTGGATCCGGCGTTCTCCTTTTCTCTGTTTGTTTTTTTTCTCTCTTTTTCCTCACTGTTACATTCGGTTACTGTGCTCTGTTTCTTTCCATCCCTGTGTGCATTTTTTTTTCTCTCCTGTCTGTGGTGTGTGCCCTTCTCTCTGTGACTCACTATGCCTCCGCGCTCCAAGAATGCATACCCTCCGGGTAAGAGGCCTCGTGCCTCCGGTAGCTCCTCCCGGGCTCGACCGCCCTCTCCCCCCTCTCCCCGAGTCTTGGTTCCACGGGAACCCACTAGTGCTCGGTCCTTCTTTTCGAGACCCATCACCGTGGAGCGGGATGTTAACATCCTCGCTGTTGAGGCCTACGGCGAACACACACTTCTCACTCATGTTGGGTGGGAAAACATTCTGAAGTGGGGTGGTCCTGGCTTCCCCTCCATTGTGCGTACCCTGTATGCATCTATCTCCCATGCCTCGATAGACACCATGTCCTTTGACATTGGGTTCAGTGATGGCACGAACACCATTACACCTGCCCTCATCTCCTCTCTGTTATGTGTGCCTCTCTCTGATTCTCCCTCGGTCATCTCGGATACTCTAACCGAAGAGGAGAGACACACTGCCACTTTCGCCCTATGTGGCGCCTCCATACCATGGAAGGCCAAGGGGTTCCTTCCCGCCGTCTCCTTGCTTCCTCACTACCGGATCCTTCATGCCATCTTCACCTATAACCTTTATCCTGGGAGGGGGAATTTCTCCTACCTCACTCCATTCATGGTGAATGTCCTCTACCACGTCCACATGGGTATCCGGGTGTGTCTTCCCTCACTCATCTGTACCACCATTATTCGCTTTTGGCAGTGCCCAGGCCGAGGCACCAATGCATGTATATTTGGGTATCTCCTGACTCGGCTCGCCTCTCATTGTGGCATCCCTTTACCTACCGATGAGACTCCTGAGTCTCACCCCACCTTTGGGACCGTTAACATCCAGAACATGCGGTTCTCCAAACAGCCGGCAGCCGGTCCCCACCTTCCTGACTCCGGCGACGAAGAAGATTCCCCGGTTGCGTCTCCTTCTGCAGCACCCTTGGCCACTTCACCGGTTCCGGTTCCTCCCGCGGCTTCTTCCTCTTCTTCGTTTGAAGCTCGGTTGGCCGCTCTCGAACAAAGGCAAACTAAGATGGAGAAGCTCTTGAAGAAATCATTTCAGTACTTGTCTAAGATCTCCAAGAGCTGCCGGCGCGACGATGTGGCGATTCCTTCCCCTTCTCCTCCTTCGGATTGATGCTTATTCTTGTTGTTTTGTTTGTATTTTGGAGAAATGATTGTACCTCACCTGTTAATCTTAATTGTTATCTCCTGTATGCTTATGGGTGCTGTACTGTTTTGCTCTGGCTATACTTCAGTTCTACATCTAATATAGCCATTGTTTCTCTTTGTGTGCATTTCTGTTCTCAATTATGCTTTATATCTTTGTCAATCTTGTGCCAAAAAGGGGGAGACTTGTATGCATGTGTTTAGGGGGAGCTTTCTAACCTCCCACCTTTCTAGTAGATTGTGTTGCAGCCTTGTTTGCAGGTTAAGCATCGTCAAAGGGGGAGTTTCAAAGTGTTGTGTATGTAGATGTGGGTGCTTAAGGTGTATTCACCGATGTAATACTTTGTGTATCTCAATTGCTAAGTTTAAATGTTGTATCCTCTTCACATTATGTAATTTTGTCACGAAATTGACAAAGGGGGAGATTGTTAGTGTCATTATAAGAGTGTGTTGTCAATTACGTGACCAAAGTGTAGTTCGATTCAAGAACGATGTAGTTCACCTCGGAAGTTCATTGAAGATCAAGTCAAGTTCAAAGAAGTTCAAGCTAGTTCAAGACCATTCAAGGAAAACCTATCAATGAAGACTAAGCAAAGAAATTCTACATCAAAGAAGATCATCTGTGAGTGCCAAGGGATAAGGTTTCTGTGATCCCTAAGTGTCCTTGAAAACAGACTAGGAAATCAGGGTTTTCAAACACCCTGTTTTGTTCTACGGCTTGGACCACGGCTAAGCCGTAGATCCTACGGCTCACTTTCCAGAGAGTGTATTTTGGAGCCTTTTTGTTCTACGGCTGACCCTACGGCTACACCGAGAAATGTTACGGCTAAGCCGTAGTGGGTTTCACGGCTAAGCCGTAAAATCTACGGGCCACAATCCAGAGAGTGTACTTGGCCAAATTATGCTTACGGTTGACCTTACGGCCAAGCCGAAAGGCCTTCACGGCTAAGCCGTAAGGTTATTCACGGCTAAGCCGTAAAGATTACGGGCCACTCTCCAGAGAGTTGTTTCTGGGAAATTTGAGCTTACGGCTGACCCACGGCTAGGCCGAAAGGTGCTCACGGCTAAGCCGTAGAAGGATTTACGGCTAAGCCGTAGGCCTAACCGTAAGAAGGAATGTGTGCTGAATCTGGTCAAACTAGCCGTTGGATGTTGTCAGAACTTACGGCTAAGCCGTAGACCATTCTGTTCTAAGCCGTAAAACTGTCCGTTGGAGCTCATCTGTATTTAAAGAGGACCTCTCACTTGCTCCAACCACTGAATTTATTGCTGAGAAAAACACTAGTATTGCTGAGCCTTTGCACCTCCATTAAAACCATCTTCAAAGCTCCCACAACCACCTACTCTCCAACATAAAAGAGTGCCATTATTGTTGCAATTAGAGTAGTTGGTGACTTAGGAAAGGCTTCTTCAAATCTGAGAGAATACCTTAGCCTTCCAAACCCTCTTGGAACCTCTTCCCTTGGTTGAGCTCACATCTGAAGATCTTCATCTCCAAGGAGCAAGAACAAGAGGCCAAAGCTTGGAGGTAGTTTTCAAGCTTCAAGAGCACCACTCAAAACCAAGGTATTCAATTCCTTGTTTAGGTGTTCTTAATATTTCAATTCATATTGCAGTATTTGGTGGAAGACAAACCACCGCATCAAAAAGTGTTGTAATTGGTGGACTAGATCAAGGATCAACCACCTGATCAAAAACTCTAATTGGTGGAAGACAAACCACCGCATCAAAAATTGTTGCAAGAGGTGTATGTTATGTGAGTACCTCTTATTTAGTGGAACCAAGAGAGATTGCTCTTGAGAGTGGATGTAGGTCTAGGACCGAACCACTATAAATCATTGTGCTTATTGTTTGTTGTGTGTGGATGTTGCCTTGCTTTCTTGTCACTTGAGTTGATGATCTTTTATATGTTACATCTCTATTGCTCTAGTTACATTTCTAGACACTCACAACTCTGATTATCTCTCTCAATTTTAATAATCTTTCAGATTGTTCTTTAAAAACATCTAAGTTTTGAAAAGAAATTTTTAATAGTCCTATTCACCCCCCTCTAGGACTTGGTGAGATCTAGTTATTGCACTTTCAGTCCATTGTAAGGAAAGTATTAGCCTTGCGCCATTTTGAGAATGGCCATTCCCCACGGAGGGCTTGTATTTATCTAGATACTGGATATGGATCTCCTATGGATAGTGTTGATGAGACGGGGTGGGAGCCCACTCCCCAAGGAGGAGCTACCCGCAATGGTTGTTATGCAATGCTAGTTGGTGGGTCACACTTAACTAAAATAATAATGTAGTATCCCCAAGGATTTGCCTCATGTATTTTAGAAACCGAAGCTAATCGGGAGTCATACATTATTTGGTATGAGATACCTAGATTGTAATGAATGAAGGGGATCATGGATAGTTAGTCTTAATCCCAATTTTGACCAACTTTGACCCGCACTAGTCTAGGAGGTATTTGCACTCCCCAAGGAGGCATACCCCACAGGATTGGGATTCCGATGTATTCTGAATTTTGTGGTTATGAGGATTCCCACATAAATTTGGTAGAATACTAAACCCTAATGTCATTTAAATTCATTAATTGAATGTATGGTTATGCGCTACAGTATTACAAGCATGAATTCGAATACTTTCAATCCACTTGCGACCATCCTCAACCAGAATAAGTTAGTGGGATCAACTATGTAGACTGGAAACGGAATCTGGATATTGTCCTGACAACTTCAGGATATAAATATGTCTTACCAAAAACCCCCTTGAAGAGCTTGACCCAGATGCATCAGAAGCAGAAAAGGACCTTTACACCAAATGGGCCAAAGACGATGAGATGGCCCGATGTTACATTCTGGCATCCATGTCTAGTGTGCTGCAACATCAACATCAATCTTATAAGACTGCATATGATATGATATTGAATTTAAAGGAGATGTTTGCAGAACAAGGCAGACCTGCTATACAGGCAGCCATGAGGCTGCTCATTAGCACCAAGATGGCTGAAGGTACATCAGTACAGGAACACATGTTGAAGATGATGGACTCATTAAATGAGTTAGATGTACTGGGAGCTGCGATTGATGCAGAATCGCAGATTGACATAATCCTTGAGTCACTACCAGAGTCATTCAATAATTTCAAGGTCAATTATAATATGAATAAAATGAATCTGACTCTGGCTGAGCTATCTAGTCAGTTGGTAGCAATTGAAAGGATTATGAAGAAAAAACCAACTGCTTTAATGACAGAAAAGTCAGATGCCAAGTCCAAGCCGAAAGGCAAAGGGTGGAAAGGCAAAAAGAAATCAGTTCCAAAAGGTCCTAAGGTGGAGAATGGTCCAACTGGTGGCGTGGCTAAAGCTAAGGGTTCAGGGACAAAAGGAAAGTGTTTCCATTTTGGTAAGACAGGACATTGGAAGAGGAATTGTCCAGAATATCTATCTAAGAAAAAGACCCCAGGTATGATTGAGTCACTTATATCTGAAGTTAGTTTTGCAACTGGTACTTCAGAATCCTGGTGTGTGGATTCCGGGGCAACTAATCACATATGTAATACGTTGCAGGGGTTCAGGGAAACCAGGAGGCTAAGTGATGGAGAAATCATTGTCAACCTAGGATCTGACGCTAAGGCGGAGGTTGTTTCAGTGGGAGTCATTACTTTATGTTTTTCAAATAATAAATTGGTTTTGTCAGAAACATTATATGTACCGTCTTTAAGGCGGAATTTAATTTCAGTTTCTAGTTTGGTGAATAAAGGTTATTCTATTACTTTTGGTACTGAAGTTGTCATAAAGATGAATGGTACTTTCATATGTTCTGGCAAGGTAACCAATGGACTTTATTTGTTAACTTCCATGATGTATAAGATACATGATACTGAAACAATTAATAGATCATCATTAAAGAGAAAGTCACCTTCATCTAATCCAACAAAACTTTGGCACCTGAGGCTAGGTCATATAAACCTTAACAGGATTGAGAGGCTAGTGAAAGATGGTATCTTACATTCATTGGTGGTAGAACCAATGCCTGTCTGTGAGTCCTGTTTGGAAGGTAAAATGACCAAAAGACCCTTTTCAGCTAAGGGTAATAGGGCCAAAGATTTATTGGAATTAGTGCATACTGATGTCTACGGACCCATTAATGTCAGGGCCAGAGGAGGATATGAGTACTTCATCACTTTCACTGATGATTACTCAAGATATGGTTACATATACCTTATGCACCGCAAGTCTGAAGGTTTTGAAAAGTTCAAAGAATTTCGAGCGGAAGCGGAAAAGCAATTAGGTAAGAGTATCAAGACTCTTCGATCAGATCGAGGAGGGGAATCTCTCTGCTGATTTTATGGGTTACTTATCAGAAAATGGGATTCTATCCCAGTTGTCTGCTCCTGGTATGCCTCAACAGAATGGAGTAGCAGAAAGAAGGAACCGGACCCTTTTAGATATGATTAGGTCTATGCTGAGTTTCTCAAGATTACCTATATCCTTTTGGGGATACGCTTTGGATACTGCAATGTACATACTAAACCTCGTACCATCTAAGTCTATACTTAATACTCCCCGGGAATTGTGGTCTGGGCGAAAGCCTAGTCTACAACATTTACACATTTGGGGTTGTCTAGCACACGTGCTCAAGGTTAAGACGGATAAGTTGGAAGCAAAGTCGGAAGTATGCACATTTGTAGGATATCCTAAAAGAACTAAAGGTTGGTTATTCTATAATCCTAGAGAGTAGAAAGTGCTGGTCAGCACCAATGCGGTTTTTCTGGAGGAAGATTATATGATGGACCGGAAATTTTTAGAAAAGGTGATCTTGAAAGAGATTCAGGAGCAATCAATTCCAAATCCAAGTATGACCGGACTTGAGGAAGAACCGCCCTTACCAAACCCAGTAGTTACACTAGTACCTCGTCGTAGTGGGAGGATTGTCAGACCCCCAAACAGGTTCTCATTCTTGGGAGAGTCTTATGAAGCAATCCCAAAAGAGCCGGAACAAGATCCCTCTAACTATGATGAAGTAATCAATGACTTAGACTCGGGACGCTGGCAAGATGCTATGAAAGCTGAGATGGAGTCTATGTACTCAAATCAGGTCTGGACACTTGTGGACTTGCCTGTCAATATTAAACCTGTTGGGTGCAAGTGGGTCTACTAGAGAAAAAGAGGACCAGATGGAAGAGTGGAGACCTATAAGGCTAGGCTTGTTGCGAAAGGATATACTCAAAAAGAGGGGATCGATTATGAGGAAACCTTCTCGCCAGTAGCCATACTCAAATCCATCCGGATACTCTTATCCATTGCGGCTCATCTCGATTACGAGATTTGGCAAGTGGATGTCAAGACGGCTTTTCTCAATGGCCATCTTGAGGAAGACATCTATATGGTGCAGCCAGACGGTTTTGTAGCTAAAAACCAGGAGCAAAAAGTTTGCAAGCTGCAGAAGTCTATTATGGACTGAAGCAGGCATCCCGAAGCTGGAATATCCGTTTTGACCAGGCAATCAAGTCATTTGGTTTTTGTCAAAATCCAGATGAGTCATGTGTATACATGAAAAGTGAAGGTGACAGGGTAGTTTTTCTGGTTTTATATGTCGATGACATCCTTCTCCTCGGGAAAGACATAGGAATGTTGTCAACGGTAAAAGTTTGGTTGGCCAAGACTTTTGATATGAAGGACTTGGGAGAAGCTAGTTACATCCTAGGGATCAAACTCTATCGAGACCGGAAAAATAGGATGATTGGCCTATCCCAAGCTGCATACATAGATAAGGTGCTAGTACGGTTTGCAATGCAAGACTCCAAGAAGGGTATCGCACCTTTCAGGCATGGAGTGCACCTTTCCAAGGATCAATGTCCTAAGACACCCGAGGAAAAGGAGCAAATGAGGTCGATACCATATGCTTCGGCTGTTGGTAGCCTCATGTATGCTATGTTATGTACTAGACCGGATATTTGTTATGTAGTGGGCCTAGTCAGTAGATATCAATCTAATCCAGGACCTGAACATTGGACTGCTGTAAAATGTATTCTCAAATACTTGAGAAGGACTAGAGATTACATGTTTATTTATAGCAGTGATGAGTTGATTCCAGTCGGATACACAGATTATGACTTTATGTCAGATAAGGATTCTAGGAAATCCACCTCTGGTTATGTATTTATGCTTGGAGGCGGAGCTATCAGCTGGAGGAGTATAAAACAAGAATGTACCGCTGATTCAACCTTGGAAGCTGAATATGTAGCAGCTTGTGAAGCAGCTAAGGAAGCAATATGGCTTAAAAGATTCCTTTTGGAACTTGGGGTGGTACCTTTGGTACGACAGCCACTCACAGTTTACTGTGACAGCAACGGGGCAGTCGCTCAGTCAAAGGAACCCAGAAGCCATAAAAGCCAAAAGCATGTATAGAGGAAGTATCACTTAGTCAGAGAGATTGTGCAGAGAGGTGATATTGCTATTACCAAGATAGCCTCTACGGACAATTTGGCAGATCCCTTTACTAAGCCTTTGACTACCAAAGTCTTTGAGCAGCATGTAGAAGGGATGGGCATGAGATGCAACCCTGACTGGCATTGAGCCCAAGTGGGAGATTGTTAGATTTTGTGGACTCAATCCATCAGTTGATTTAATAAATTGATTAATTTCTTTATTTATCAATAAAATCATACTTTCCTTCCATGAGATGAATGTTATTTTACTAATTCATGCACATGACCAATACATATGACATAATGGTTCATGAGTTGAACCGGGTCCCATTAGTATATTAGATGTGATATATGTGCATGGATGAGATCCACACGCGGGAGATATATGTCACAAATCTTATACTTAAATAGCTTCACAACCAGTAATGAGATTGGGCATCTCATTTGATAAGGTTGCAGCACTTTGATCACTATGAAATAGTGTGATTTGTCTCGATCATCAGAATGTAAGATTCTGGATCACGGTGCTGGTACATTGGATGTATTGAAGGACCATGAGATACACCTTATGGAATTTCGTCTCAATAATAAGGTATGCTCTCATAATTCCCTAGCAATAGGCTCTTAATCCTGAGACATTGATGAACTCAAGTTTCTATCTATTCATTTGCTTTGAGTCACCAATGAGTGAGGCCGACTGTAGGTTAACACCTCGGTGTCTTGGGTATGTAGTAGTAGAGCTGTGGGAACGTTGAATGATCAAGATGGAATCTATCTCTATTATCCCCTTGTGCCAATTAATGGATTTGTCATTAGTAAGTGCGCACCCATCTTAATTAAGAGTTAATTGGATGGTACTGATGATTACTGTGATTAATTAGGGCTCAAAGATAATAAAATGTGGAACTTGGATTGGAAGAGACGGATTTATTCCAATTGATCCACGGATATTGATAGAGGAGCCTACTTGTGGTAATTAGGAAGTTTAGGGTCTTCATTGTAATTTATTCCTAAGACTGGAGTACAATTGCATTTATATAGTGGTGTTATTTGCAATTAACTGAGGGCCCGGATTGCACATGAGATGTGGGGTCGCGGTGTTCCAGTTGGAGCCAGCTTTCTAAGGAATCCCTAGTGGTCCCCACCCTAGCCCAAGTTATTGGAAAATACTAATTCGACTCGAACTCTAAAAAGAAGGGATAAGAAAGGAGAAAGTTGCTAATTGCTTTGGAAGTAAGACTTCTATTTCAATTAGGCAAGGACAAGATTTGAAAGTTTATAAAATCTCCTTGGACGTCCAAAAGAGTCTCTCTAACGCCCAAAACCCTTTCGTACAAGAGTTGCACGAGTTACTCTCTCCTTCTTTCTTCTAGTTCCTTGGAGTTTCGAGTTGGGATTTCTCCTGAAGATTCCACCATTCTTCTTGAGAAAAGAAATCCAATTCGGGTCATAGCGTGGAAGGCTAAGAGGTGTTGAAGAAATCCATTAAAGCACTGCGGATCTCCAAAGGTATGATCTACTTCTTGCATGTCGTAGATTATTATGGATGATTAGTGCTGGTAGAATATTTACTGTACATGGACACGAGATTGAGGATAATGCATCCTAGATTGGGTTTTGGTCTTATGGATAGTTGATCCCTATGTCAAGTGGGTCAAAAGTTTTGAAAATCTATCCACGAGACCCACCTACTTCCAACAACTATCACTCCAAAACAAATAGGATTGAAAGATCTAGATTTTGTCGATCCATTAATGACTAGAAATGTGGAATTTCCAAAAATAACAAGGATTTAGACTAATCAACACAATGAAAAGTTTGATCAGTTAGTGGTAGAAAAGGAAGAGGTTATCAGGCTCTACGCCAAACTGAAAGACCAAATCTACAAACAGTGATGAAGATACAAAAATTGAATAATAGAAAAATGAGACTGAAACAAAAAAAAAAGAGCAAAAAAGAGAAAATAATGGAACTAGAAGAAAAGATGAAAGCATTCATAGAAGAGCAAAAAGCACATACTGACTCAGTAAAAATGACATTACATGAAAAGGATGCTGAAATCAAGAAGCTAAAGAACAAGGTTGGAATGCTTAAGTTTGAAGAGGCAATTCTCATTGAAAGGTTGACAAAGCTCACAATTCAAAATGCAAAATTAAGATTCCAACTTAAGATCTCTCTCCTTCACATAAGAACAGGAGCATCAGGTGTGATAACAGATAAAATTAACAACAAACTATTGGAAAAATGGTTTTCCGAGTCAACTTTGAACCACAATAGGTGTGGGTCCCACATGTCTTTTGAGGCAGGTCTAAGTGCTATGTGTTCTCTTCCCTGAGGGGATTAAACTCAAACCATTGTTCATTAAAAACCATTAAATATGAATGAGAAATTGATCCCCAAAGTGACTACTTGAAGTTGCTTGTATATGCTGACAAAGAAGGGAAGAAGGGAATCCCACATTGCTTGTATACTAAGTGTGTGTGTTTACATACACTAAGTGTGGAGATATAGTTTGGGCCCCAAGGGGCACCCATATTTATACCGAAGGGAGGACCTACATCACACCACAACCAATACAAGCGCACGTGCCACCGCTGTTCGTCCAACCGGCTAGAGGGTAGGCAGGTCAAGTTGGGTTGGGTCATGGGCCTCCATGTAGATGGCTTCCTAATTATAACTTTTTTGGAGAAATTATTTTTACCAACAGTAGTGTATCCTCCACTGATCGGTGCTATATAATTCTTATTTCATAAAACTGAACAGAAACATCTACACTTGGTGTCTGTTGATTATTCAGAATAGTCACCAGTTCATCTATTTAAAGCCATTTCATCTCCATATTTGTGTATCGAATTTTCAAATTAATTCTTTAGCATTCACTATTTGTTTGAGAGAGTAAGAACATAGTTCTATTCGCCAGGTAACATAGATTGAAGTGTTGCTTCTGTGTCACTTTGATCATTGTAACTAGGGAGACAAACATCCATATACCGTGAGCACTGCAACTGAGACGAATTTTGTCTTAAGGACATAGTGTTAAACACTAGCCTTGATCGTCAAAATAATCTATTCTAACTACACTTTTTGTAAGTTCAAATTCATAATTTGTACTTGTACTACTGCGGTTTTCATCTGTATTCGAAACAAGAACTGCAATCACAAAAGGACTCTAGATCCATTACACAAACTGGGGTGCATGAAAACATGCCGGAGCTAAAGCTTCATACATCCATAACACAAATACCAAATTCCATGATAAAAAAACTTGAAGAGAAAGGATAGAAAGATAAAAAAAAAAAAGGGACCCAAACTATGAAGAAGAAACAAAAAATCAAAAGAAAAAGAGGTTACAAAAATAGATAGAAATGCCAACTCAAATATATGAAATCATTGATGTACCATTAAATGAAGACCTAGAGAAAATAAAGAGAGAAACTCCAGAACATCTTCTCGAAAAATCTCCTGTTTATGAGTTTTCAAGGAAAAAAGACATCAATTTATTAAGATAGATATTTAAATTGGGAGGAGAAGGGTAACTAATATAACTAAGCAACACAAAACCAAAGAAAAATCTTTTTTTTCAAAAGCATTGTTTTCATGGTGTGATGTGTAGAGCATTGGTATGGCAATTAGATGAATTAAGCACTGCAACAATGGAAGACATCAAAGAGATGCTAAAGAAAGCAGAGATCTCAAGGAATGTAAGAACTTATAACAACACAATTTAATTTGTTCATATTTCCAACAAATCAAAAGTAACTCTTAAATATATTATTAGGATGTACACAAAAAAACAAATCAAATCCTAACTAAAAAAGTTATTAAGTCTGACTTTATCTATTATATATTATGATTAAAATAATATGAATCCATACAAGTGATTGATTCATATGGTGAAATACTATTTTCAGATCAAGTAAGAAGAGAAAGGAATTTTCTGGAGAAAATCAACAACTAATGGATAAATAATTGTTCATAACAAGCCTTACTTGGGTAAGTATGCATCTTATGTAACATTCATAAAATAATATTCATCTTCCAACCTATAATTAACAACACTAGTTTATTATCATCTGTATCTTTTATTATTTTTTTTATAGACATGAGTGAGGGAGGAAAAAGAATCAAATTTGGACAAATATGTATTCCATCGCCTAACAGATGAAATCATGAAGAACTATGATATATTCTTTTTCCAATGAATAACACCAAGCCGTAAACCAACATTCCATTTCATTGGACATTACTTGTGCTTGATATCGAGGATGGGGTTTGGAGACACTATAACTCGATGCTGCTAAGGAAAAAAGGGCGACATAGACCATTATTTCAATGATGCCAAAAAAAATGGTAAGAAACATCCATTCAAGAACAAAAATAAAAAGTATTCAACTAATAAATTGCAATATTTTGTTGCAAAAAGAGCATATAGAAAATCACTTTCATAGAATATACTAAAAATTAATGGAAAAGAAAACAGAAAAAGAACTAAGATCCTACTGAATGATTAGAAATCCTTTCAACTCAAGATTTTAAATATGAACTGCAACGAACGGAAAACTATCCACAACAGCCACCTTCATCGTAAGTAAAGAAAAAACTAGATAAATTAGCAATTACATATCACATACAATTCTAACTATTAAAGAAAAGAAAACAGGGACCTTCAATACTATTTTTATTTTAAATCTACATTACAGGGTTGATTACAGGGTTCTTCTATGTTATACAATGCAACAAATCTTCGAGGGGAAGCCAATAACAAACAAGTTGCATGATAAACAGAGGTATCAAGTTTGTGGCTCAAAGACACAGAGGTTACTGCATGACAAAGGGAAATCGTGGATAGAAGAAAATTACAATGAGAGGGAGAAACTATTGAAGTAAGGATACGTAACTTGACTTTTAAGGGCTAAGAGTTTGATGAAACAACTAAATCTTGAACAGATAGACTTATTTGTTATTATAATACAATATAATGTAACATGATTAGATGAAATTAACTCTTAAATGTACAAATACAAGTTTTAGAATGAATATTTTTGTATTGTTCATATAATACATTATATAAATCCTCATCTTTTGCTCATGGTAATTCCTTTCTTGTCAAGTCCATTATTTTTATATTTGGCTAAGTTAGTTGATGCTAGTGGCCACTACATCTGTGGTTATTCTTTTACAATAGTTTGTGGTGTGCCATGATCAAGATGAAAAGATTGTAATGGTTACATTATTCATGCACAAGGGCTACACTTGATATTTTATAATCCACTCTATGTAAAACAGATGAAATATACTTGTGTAGCAAAATAGATAATATCTATTTTGTTTATCAAGCACATAAATTCATCTATTTAGTATACAACTTAAAGATAGATAAATTCACGCAAAGGCAACAGATGAAATTTATCTCTCTGATCAAAATAAGCAAAACCACATGAATCATGATAGTTACATAGATAAATTTCATCTACTGGGTAGATTTTATCTTGAGATTAAGGGAGAAAATTGGCTTTGGAGGGAGAATGGAGAAACCATAGTAGTGAAATGACTTGGCATAGACTACAATATTTTAAACAAATTGAGTTTTGTAATGCATGACAATGGTATTGGCTTTCCCATTCAATAGCTCAACTGCTCAAGTGTATGAACGATGATATGGATTGCACAAATCAAACTCCCTACCATGCAAAGGATGAGAATGTACTAATTTTAAGATTATTTGATCCATTTCCATGAATAAAGAATTATGACTGTTTTTATGCATATGTTATGGAGTTCAACAGTTGAAGGCTATTCAGAAAAATGTTTTATATGAAGGCAACATGTTTCATATCATTCTCAATATGGCCTTTTCATCAAGGAAGTTTTTTTTCCCCCGAATTGGCGGAGGGACATGGTTTTCCAATGACAAGATTGTAATGGTTACATTATTCATAGACAAGAGGCTATCCTTGATATTTTATAATCCATTCTATATAAAACAGATGAAATCTATCTATGTAGCAAAACAAATAATATCTATTTTGTTTACCAAGTACATAAATTCATCTATTTAGAATACAAGTTAATGACAGATAAAATCACCCAAACGCAACTGATGAAATTAATCTCTAATCAAAATAAGCAAGCATCACATGAATCAAGATAGTTACATAAATAAATTTTCATCTGCCGAGTAGATTTAATTTGTTGGTTAAGTGAGAAAAATAGAATTCAAAAAAACCTAACGGATACAATTTTCAAACAAATGTAGTCCAAACATTCTGCTATCAATTTCATATGTAAAACAAATAAAATGTTTATGTTTAGCAAACATAGAAAATCTATCTATTTTGCAAAAAAGAAAAATTCATCTATATGCTTTAGCCACTAATAAAACTACAACATGCATGCAACATATCAAATTATTTTGTTCAATAAAACCTTATTTAAATATGTAGAATATCTATCAAATGTCATTCTACCACAACTAAGAATTCAAAACATATCAAAGAATATATATATATTTTTCAGTTAATGGCAACCTTACATGATCCGCGATTATGGTTTCCTAAAAAACCACATCAACCATACTTTATTTTTCTAATATTCTCTTCTTCTTTAAAAGGTTTTCTCTTCTTCTTTGGTCAGCTAAGTGGTTTCCTAAAAAAGAATGAAGACTTTGAACATCTATTGGGCTAAATTCAGGTTTCCTAACTATAGCAATAAAGAATATAGCCTCAGATTATGACTCCATGAAAACACCAACATGAAAGTATCTATTCACAAATCAAATTCAAATCATTCCCACTCTTCTGAATAGCTGTAGCAGTGTGCAAGCATAAGAATCCATTAAGCTGCCATTGGAAACAATAATATGTCCATTTATGAAGATTGATAAAAACAGATGAAAAAGAATGAACCTCATATACAAGATTTGTTGAGCGGCTAACATAACATGCTCTAGCTAAAAACAACATTATAGATAAAATTGTATTATTTAATGAAAACATAAAGATAAAGATGAATTTAATTTACTGCATGAAAAAAAGAAAACTTTGTATACCTAATTTAATCCAACAGATTAAATTATTGAAACAAATAAAACTAAAAATACAAATAAAATTAAACAAATAAATTTACTTTGGTTTCTAGTTTTAGCTGTTGCAGAAAGAAGGTTTCCCCTAAAACACCCTTTTAGGAAGGGATCATCGATAAACAACAATCGACGGTAATAAATAAACTTAAGTATACATGCATTGAAGGCAACAAATAATCTCTTGAAGCATCTACTGTCCTCCTTAACATCAAGTACAAATATAGAACCAGGGTTCACATCCAAAGCAGCTTTAATGTACCACCTCAGTTGGTTAAAGGAAGCCGTATAGCCCTTTTTAACTTTCTCAACCCTCAACATGCATGATGGTTACTAATGGTCAACTCATAATTCTTAAGAAACTTTTTTTGCACATCAATGAAGGTAGTCAAAGGGCTTCTCATGATTATCATTAAGTATAAGATGTGAAACCAAAGATGAAGACATCCTTTGATGCTTCAAAGTGAGGACCATACATCCACAAAAATGTTTATTATTTAAAACTTTTATGTAAAAAAAAACCATTTGAAGCTTGTTTTGATGTATGAACACGCCACATACATCCCTTGGGATACTTCATTACACATTTAGCGGTAACCCTTAATGAATCATTCTAGACATAATTGTACTTAAATCTAAGCTCAATTGAATACTTCTAAAGAGTTAGATGAGACTTTTCCACACCACCTTTGAATTTTTGTCATACATTACTAATACATTGAGCTTACAAGACAGACATCAAAATCATCTCTGTATGCGTTGAAAATATAGGAAGCAAATCAGTTTCAACGTCACACTTCGTCCCTCTTTCCAACAATAAAACCCCTGACTAACAAGACCTAAAACTGGATGAGCTACAAGCAACATGTCTCTCAGAAACAATGACATCAATACAATCAATACCTAGAGGTAGAATTAAGGCCAACATACATTGAAAATCCAAATCATTGTCCAACAAACACATAGGGTGTCCATGCATAGAATAGGTTAAAAAAACTTCAGTAGTAAGATTCTTCCACTTATTACAAATGATATGAACCAAATCAACAAACCAAAAGACTTCAACAACCTGATGACAAATGTTGAAATGCTATATTTTCATAGTAAAAACACTTGGACTATCCATTAATCCAAATGAAGTACAACACTTTAATAGGTCTTGTACAAAATGAATTTTATCTGTGAATTTAAACAAAATAGCTAGTCCATCAACAAATGAAATTATCTGTCTCCATATATAATTTTATCTGTTGACACAAACAAATAGATAAATTCATGTTACAACAAAAGAATTTATCTATTGAAATTAAAGGATGTTAAAAAAACAGATGTTTAGCTCTTATTTTCACCATCTTTAGATCTAACATACATGCACACAGATAAAAATACAAAAAATAGATTTGACACATCATTCATGATCACAAAAAAATAAAAAAATATAAAACAGAGCATGAATGATTTAACTTAGATTTATCAAATATTAATAGATAAATTCATGTACAACACAAGAATTTATCTATTGAAATTAAAGGATGTTCAAAAATAGATGTTCAATTTCATATTTGCACCATCTATAGATCCATACATCTAAACAAATAAAATTGATAGACAATAGATCTAAAACAACATTCTTTACATTTATAAAAAACTAACAGATAAATTTATGTTACAACACAAGAATTTATTTGGTGAAATTAAAGGATGTTCAAAAAAAGAAGTTTAGTTTGTTGGAAATTTATACTAAAAGCATACTTTTATATATTTATCTTTGACTGATTTATTTATTAATAAAGTTTATCTTTTCATCTTAATGAGAATTTATATGGGCAAGTAGTTGCATTGTTATATATTATGCATGTGTGTGTCTTTTATTTTATAACGTAGACAAGTTGATGTGTAAAGTTCAGCTTACACACAAAAGACTTGTTTATCGGTTCTTTTAAAATATAAGTTATTGTTGTTCATAATCTAGATGGAGTTGGACACACTATCGGTACGATTAAAGTATGATGTTTTAGCAGACTTGTCTTAGCTGTGGGAAATGGTATAGTTTCGACTTGTTATGCTAGTAAGCTTTGTGTATTGAGCAAGACCACTTTTGGGTTTATTGTCTTTATACTGACTATATAAAATGATTAATATATAAATGGTTATTATGAGTGCTTGTACTCTTAATCTCGATATAAGTTATAGACACATATATTTAGTTTTGACATTTTGATTTACAAATGAGTGAGACCTTTTATAGGTCAATAATCTCATTAAATTGGATGACTAACTGCATGTTTGGTGGATATTAGTTTATTAAAAGAATCCACGCTCCTAATAGGGATTGATGATATCCCCATGATGAAACTTCTAAGTTTTGATTATGTCAAACCCTGCAAGTAAGCTTTGTGTCTGACATATCAAATAAGTTAAGTGTAAGGTCTCAAGGAATTATAAAGATATCAACTAAACATAGATATCAATAATTATTTAATCAACGGATATTTGAAATCTTAACATGAGGAGATTAATAAACATTAAATAATAATAAACTTGAAATATTATTTTAAGAATAAGGATAAGAGTGTAATTATAATTTTTTAGTGGACTGAATTATAATTTTTGAAACTATGTAACTAATTTGGGTCGAATTAGAGTTCCCAATTTTCATAAGAATCCTATTCATTATTTCTTTCTTAAGGTCGCTATTGTAGCATATAAATATGCATTATTGTTCTCTAGGAAACAACACAAGAGAAATCCCATATTTTAGAGCAAAGAGAATTTGCACAAAAGACCCACATGCCAGTGCAAGTTCAAGCATAGAAGAATACAATAGGATGTTTTGAGCTTTTCAGGTTGTTATAACACCGGGATCTGATTAGAGAGATCTTGCAGGTATATTCTTGAATCATTATCATCTAAAGTTATTTCCGCAATAATCTGTATGCAATATCTAGGGATCCTGGTGGTTGCCTCCAACACAGCTTGATCCCCACGGGGGGACGCCCCCAAACTCTATTTGCAAAGTGCACGTTTTGAAGAAGTGGAAATCAAGAAGATAAAAGATCTTAGTTAACGATGATAACTAGGATTCTTTTGATGGCTTTTTTCTTTTTTTCTTTTTTTGTTTTTTGTGCTTGGATGTCCATTATTATCATAACCTACTAAATATGATATTAGACTTATTTAATAATGTTTGGAATAATGAAGTAGGTTAAATTCATATGATTTGCAAAATAAAATTGAACTTTATTTTTTTGTGGGTTCTTAAAATTTTATTGATCACATCAATGCTATGATGCAAAAAGATTGAGTAACCTAGACATCTTAGTAATGTATTACTTCAAGACTCTAAATTAGCCTTAATTAAACTATTTTTCAAGAACCCTCACTATTAAATAACTAAGTTGGACAGGGAACCTTTTAGTTCCCATATCTCCATCATTGTTTGGTAGGAGATGTAATTGATTTATGTGATAACCTTGGAGTTTTCCCTTAAATTAAATGATGGTGTACACTTAGCGATAAATAACAGTATGTTCTCTATTTGAGTCGCTACTTTATTCATAAGATTAAAGTCATGGTAGTTGTTTGGTTTTATTAAGCACGGTTTGTTGCTTTGACCGTAAAACTAATAGGTTATGTCCTATTTGAACAAAATAAGTATGGTATAAGTCCTCACATTGAAGCATTCTATGCATTGGTGTTTTAGATGCTGTCGGATTCATTTATTAATTAGAAAAGCGAGCCATTTTCCTTCTATTTGAATCCAAAGTTTATTTGCCCATCATAATTTGTTGATTATGTAATTCTCAAGATTTAAGATGAGTTCTTTTAATTTACTTGCTGTTATTCTCAAAGAACACAAATTCACTGGAACTAGTTACTTTGATTGGAAAAGAAACTTATATATTGTGCTAATTGCTGAAGAGTATAAATATGTGCTCATTGAGGTGTGCCCAGAGAAACTTGTGGATAGTTATACCGATGGGGTGGTCGTCCAAGCATACAAAAAATGAATCAAGGCTGATAAGATGGCGCGATGCTACATGTTGGCATCTATGTCAAATGTTTTGCAACATCAACATCAGTCTTCGCTTCTGCCTATAACATCCTATATAGTCTCAATAAGATGTTTGGTGATCAGAATCAGACTGCTAAGCAAGTTGCTATGAAAGAACAGTTTAACAGTAATATGGCTAAAGGTACCTCCGTGAGGAACCATGTTCTGAAAATGATGGGACACTTGAATGAACTAAGAGTCCTTGGAGCTGAAATTGATAGGGAAACCCAAATCGATATTATTCTCCAATCCTTAACTGATTCCTTTGAAAATTTTCTCCTAAATTAAAACATGAAAAAGCTTAGCTTTTCCTTAACAGAATTACTTAAAGAACTTCCAGCTGCCAAAGGCTTCTGAAAAAGCCAGCTAGTATTCACATTGTTGAAAAATGTTCTATTTCTAAGCTGAAAGACAAGAAGAAACTAAAAAAGTAGAATCGTAATACAGTTCTTTAAGGGGGCAATGTACCTCAAAGAGGAGTGAAAAAGCCCAAGAGCAAGTGGTTTCATTGCAAGCAAGCAGGGCATTGAAAAAAACAATGTCTAACTTATCTTAGCAAAGTAAACAATAAAGGTAAATTTCATTCATCAATTTTTGAATCATGTTTGGCGGCTATATCTACTGGTATCTGGTGTGTAGATATGGGAGCCACTAATTATATTTGCAATTCTTTATAAAGGTTCCAGGAAACTAGGCAGTGAAGTGATAGAGAGATTTATTTGCTTATGGGCGATGCTACAAGAGTGACAACAGTTGCAGTGGGAGATGTTTGTCTAAGTTTTAGTAGAGATAGGACTTTAATTTTAAAAGACTGTCTTTATGTTTCCTTCATCAAGAGGAATCTAATTTCTGTTTCCAAGTTGGTTAAAGACGGATATTCCTTTTATTTTAATAAATTTGTGGTTATTAAGTACAATAAGCGTTTTATCTGTTCTTGTTCAGTGGTAGATGATCTTTATAATTTTGATCCTATCTCTCCTAAATTGCAACTGACTAAATCGAAAAACACAATTACCTTGCCATGTAAGAAAAAGAAACCTTCACAATTGAACCAAACGTATCTTTGGCATTTACACCTGGGTCATATTAATCTAAACCAGATTTTAAGACTAGTTGCAAATAGACGTTTAGATTCATTAGAACAGGAGGCACTTCCAGTTTGTGAATTTTGTTTAGAGGGGAAAATGGCCAAGCACCCTTCTTCAGCAAAAGGCTATAGGGCCAAAGAACCATTGAAATTAGTTCACTTTGACTTGTGTGGACCCATGACTGTCTAGGCAAGAAGTGATTTTGAGTATTTTATCACTTTTATCGATGGCTATTCAAGATATTGGTACATTTACTTAATGCGTTGTAAATCTGAATACTTTGAAAATTCAAGGACTATAGGGCGAAAACAGATAAATGTCTACGAATATCAGGACACTACGATCTGATTGTGGTGAAGAGTACCTCTTTGAAGAATTTAGGGATTACTTAGCACAAGAGGGAATTACATTCAAATTATCTGCACTAGGTACCCCTCAACAAAATGGTATAGTAGAAAGAAAGAATAGAACTCTTATGGATATAGTGAGGTCAATGATGAGTTATTCAAATTTGCCTAATTCATTGTGGGGACATGCTCTAGAAATAACAACATGCATTCCAAACTTAGTTCCATTTAAGTTAGTACATATTACACCCACAGAACTATGGACTGGACACAAACCTAGTTTAAAGCATGCTTAGATTTGGGGTAATCCAGCACACGTGCTGAAAGGGAATATAGATATGTTGGAACCAAAAATGGAAGTTTACATTTTTGTTAGATATCCCAGAAGAACAGAAGAACAAAAGGTGGTTTGTTTTATAATCCTAAAGATCGGAAGGTCATTGTTAGCAGAAATGTCTGATTCATAGAAGAAGACAATATAATGAACTATAAACTCAAAAGTTGAATTGTTCAAAAGGAATTGAGAGGAGAGAGACCTACCCAAGCTTTTCCATTATCAATAGCATATGAAAAAATATAATGAACTATAAACTCAAAAGTTGAATTGTTCAAAAGGAATTGAGAGGAGAGAGACCTACCCAAGCTTTTCCATTATCAATAGCATATGAAAAGACATCGCATGATGGAGAATTCGACGTTCCATTACCTCGTTGTAGTGGGAGGATAGCCGAGTCTCAAGCTATTGATACTCCAAGTGATCCCACCAACATGCTAGGTGATGAGCCGAATCAGCATTATAGATAATGGCATACCAAGATTAGTTTTAGCACAACATAACACTACTCATACATAGACACATGATGTGCCTCGTCATAGTGGGAAGGTTGTTTGTCAACCTATGCAGTATATGTTCTTGAGAAGTCATTCGACAAAGTCCCTGATGAGCTAGATACCAAACCTTATAACTATAATAAAGCACTCTAAGACAAAGATGTAGATCTATAGCAAAAAGCTATGAAATCAGAAATGGAGTCTATGTACTCTAATCAAGTTTGGGATCTTGTATAACCACAAGAGGATTTAAAACTTATTAGCTGTAAGCGGGTCTACAAGAAGAAAAGAGGGGTGGATGGAAAGATTGAAACCTTCAAAGCTAGGCTTGTTATGAAAGGATTTACTTAGAAAGAAGGAATCGATTATGAGGAGACCTTCCACCAATAGCCATATTGAAATCCATCTGAATTCTTTTATTCATTATGGCTCATTTCGATTATGAAATTTGGCAAATGGATGTCAAGACAACTTTTCTTAATAGAAATCTTAACTAGTGCATCTATATGGTGCAATCAGAGGAATTCGTAGCTGCAGGCTATGAGCACATGTTGTACAAGCTTAAGAGGTTCATTTATAGACTTAAGCAGTTGTTTAGATCCTGGAATATTTGTTTTGATCAATCTATTAAATCTTATGGTTTCAAGCAGAATCCTGATGAATCCTGTGTGCATAAGAAATGCAATAGTAATGTGGTGGTTTTCTTAATACTTTATGTAGATGACATCCTACTCATTGGAAACGATGTTAGGGTGTTGTCTTCAGTTAAAGTATGGCCAAACAGTCAATTTTATATGAAGGATGTAGGAGAAGCCAGTCATATTTTAAGGATCAAGCTCCTACGAGATCGAAAATAAAGAATGTTGGACTTATCTTAAGTAGTTTAAATTGATGGGATTCTTGTTCGTTTTAACATGTAAGATTCCAAAAAAGGATTTCTTGATTTCAGGTATAAAATTACTTTATCTAAGGATCAGTGTCGTAAGACACCTGCTAAGATAAAAAAAAATGAAGGAAATACTTTATGCTTCGGTGGCCGAAAATCTCATGAATGCAATGCTATGCACTAGACCCAATATTTGTTTTGCCATTGGCATGGTGAATAGATACCAGTCTAATACATAAAAAGAACATTGGACTACAGTAAAGCATATACTTAAGTACATTAAGAAGACTAGAAATTATATGATGATTTACAAGGCCAAGCGTTTAGTACCCATTGGGTACACAAACTCGGACTTCCAGTCAGATAATGATGTCAGAAAGTCAACCTCATGATTTATATTTACCTTGGGAGGTGGAGCCATAAGTTAAAGAAGTGTTAGGCAATCATGCATTGCTGACTCTACCATAGAAGCCGAATATGTGGCAGTTTCTAAAGCAACCAAGGAGGTAGTTTGGCTCAGAAACTTCTTAATGGATCTAGAAGTGGTACCTTCAGTAAAATCACCGATAATACTTTATTGTGATAATATCGATGCGGTTGCTAATGTAAAGGAACCCAAGATGCATTAGAAGGCTAAGTACATCTAGAATTAGTATCATCTCATACGAAAGTCATACAGAGGGCTGATATAATTGTGACCAAGATTGCATTGGCAGACAACCTAGAAGATTCTTTTCCTAAGAGCTTAACAAAAAAAGGCTTTGATAGTCATATGGAGAGAATGGGGTTAAAGTACATGTCAGCATGGTTTTGAGTCTAAGTGGGAGATTGTCGGAAATTCATACTAAAAGCATACTTTTATGTATTCATGCTTGACTAATTTATTTATTAGTAAAGTCTGTGTTTTCATCTTAATAAAAATTTTTATGGGCAAATGGCTGCAATTTTTTTTTATTATGTATGTGTGTCTTTTATTATATAAAATAAACAAGTTGGTGTATAGAGTTTTGTTGGAAGTAGGTGGGTCTCGTGGATAGATTTTCAAAACTTTTGACCCACTTGATACAGGGATCAACTATCCATAAGACCAAAACCCCATCCAGGATGCATTACCCTCAATCTTTTGACCATGTACAGTAAAATTATACCAGCACTAAACATCCAAAATAACCTACGACATGCAAGAAGTAGATCATACCTTTGGAGACCCGCAGTGCTCTAATGGACTTCTTCAAGACCTCTTAGCCTTCCACGCTATGACCCCCGAATTGGATTTCTTTTCTCAAGAAGAACGGTGGAATCTTCAGGAGAAAATCCCAACTCGAGACTCCAAGGAACTAGAAGAAAGGAGAGGAGAGTAACTCGCGCAACTCTTGCACGAAAGGGTTTTGGGCGTGAGAGAGACTCTTTTGGACGTCCAAGGATATTATATAGACTTCCAAATTTCTCCCTTGTCTAATTGAAATAGAAGTCTTACTTCCAAAGCAATTAGCAACTTTCTCCCTTCCAAACTCTTATTCTTAGAGTCCAAGTCGGATTAGTGTTTTCCAATATCTTGGGCTAGCGTGGGGACCACTAGGGATTCCTTAGAAAGCTGGCTCCAACTGGAACACCGCGACCCCACATCTCATGTGCAATCCGGGTCCACAGTTAATTGCAAATAACACCACTATATAAATGCAATTGCACTCCAGTCTTAGGAATAAATTACAATGAAGACCCTAAACTTCCCAATTACCACAGTAGGCCCCTCTATCAATATCCGTGGATCAATTGGAATAAATCCGTCTCTTCCAATCTAAGTTCCACATCTTATTATCCTTGAGCCCCAATTAATCACAGTAATCATCAGTACCATCCAATTAACTCTTAATTGAGATGGGTGCGCACTTACTAATGACAAATCCATTAATTGGCACAAGGGGATAATAGAGATAGATTCCATCTTGATCATTCAACGTTCCCACAGTTCTACTACCACATACCCAAGACACCGAGGTGTTAACCTATAGTCGGCCTCACTCATTGGTGACTCAAAGCAAATGAATAGATAGAAACTTGAGTTCGTCAATGTCTCAGGATTGAGAGCCTATTGCAAGGGAATTATGAGAGCATACCTTATTATTGAGACGGAATACCATAAGGTGCATCTCATGGTCCTTCAATACATCCAATGTACCAGCACCATTGATCCAGAATCTTACATTCTGATGATTGAGACAAATCACACTATCTCATAGTGATCAAAGTGCTGCAACCTTATCAAATGAGATGCCCAATCTCATTACTGGTTGTGAAGCTATTTTAAGTATAAGATTTGTGACATATATCTCCCGCGTGTGGATCTCATCCATGCACATATATCACATCTAATATACTAATGGGACCCGGTTCAACTCATGAACCATTATGTCATACGTATTGGTCATGTGCATGAAGTAGTAGAATAACATTCATCTTATGAAAGTAAAGCATGATATTATTGATAAATAAAGAAATTAATCAATTTATTACATCAACTGATGGATTGAGTCCACAAAAACTAACAATCTGTATTCATGCTTGACTAATTTATTTATTAGTAAAGTCTGTGTTTTCATCTTAATAAAAATTTTTATGGGCAAATGGCTGCAATTTTTTTTTATTATGTATGTGTGTCTTTTATTATATAAAATAAACAAGTTGGTGTATAGAGTTTAGCTTACACACAGAAGACTTGCTTATCGATTCTTATATAATATAAGTTATTGTTGTTCTCAATCTAGATGGAGTTAGATACATCATCGGACGATTGTAGTATGATGTTTTAACAGGCTTATCTTGGCTGTGGGAAACGGTATAATTTTGACTAGTTATACTAGTATGCTTTATGTGTATTGAACATGATTGCTTTTTGGGTTATACTAACTATATAAGCCTATTAGCATCCAAATAGTTATTATAAGTGCTTGTACTCTTAATCCCGATATAAATAATAGACATATACATTTAATATTTGGCATTTTAATTTACAAAAGAGTGAAACCTTCTATAGGTCAATAATCTCAGTAAATTAAATGGCTACACTACGTATATGGTGGATATTAATTTATCGATGAAATCTACATCCTGTAATAGGGATTAATGATATCATCTTGATGAAACTTATAAGTTTTGATTATGTCAAACCCTGTAGGTGGACTTTATATCCGACATATGAACTAAGTTATGTGTAAGGTCTCAAGGAATTATATAAATATCGATTAAATATATATGTCAGTAATCATTTAATCGATGGATATCTAAAATCTTAACGTGAAGAGATTAATAAGCATTTAATAATAAAAAGCTCGAAATATAATTTTGAGAATAAGGACAGGAGGACAATTATAATTTTCTAGTGGACTGAATTGTAATTTCTGAAATTATGTAAATAATTCGGGTCGAATTAGAGTTTTCTATTTTCATAAGAAGCCTATTCCTTATTTCCTTCTTAAGGTCTCTACTATAGCCTAAAAATATACTTTATTGCTCTTTATGAAACAGAATAAGAGAAGTCTCATTTTTCAGAGTAAAGAAAATATGTAGAAGAAGCCCACACCTCGATGCGAGTTCGACCATAGAAGGATACGGCAGAAGGTCTTGAAATTTTCATATTTTTATAAGACTGAGATCAAAGAGATCTCGTAATTATGGTTTTTGAATCATTATCATCTAAAACTATTTTCGCAGTAATTTATATGCAATATCTAGAGATCCTGGTGGCTGCCTCCAACATAGTTCATATTTGCACAATCTATAGATTCAACATACATCCAAATAAATAAAATTGATAAACAACAGATCTGAAACAACATTCCTTACATTTATCAAATACTAACAGATAAATTTATGTTACAACACAAGAATTTATCTATTGAAATTAAACAATATTAAAAAACAGATGTAAAGTTCATAGTTGCACCATCTTCAGATCCAACATACATCCAAACAAATAAAATTGATAAACAATAGATCTGAAACAACATTTAAGGTCACAAAGAAATCTTGAAATTAAAGAATATTAAAAAACAGATGTTAAGTTCATATTTGCACCATCTTCAGATCCAGCATACATCCAAACAAATAAAATTGAGAAACAATAGATCTGAAACAACATTTACGATCACAAAGAAATCAAGAAACCAAGAACCAGAGTGTGAATGATTTAACTTAGAATTTGTCTTTTGAAATCACAAAAGAAAAAAAAAACAACTGTAATGAGAACAAAAACAACCAATATCAATATAAAACAAGAACAACTCATTTGCAATCACCCAAAAAAAAAAAAGAAAAGAAATAAAAAATCCAAAAACCAAAAACAGAGCACAAACAAAAATCAAGAAATGATAAACATCAACGAAAATCAAACGAATTCAAAAAGAAAAAAAAAACAAAGAAGAAAGAAAGAGAATGTCCCTAGATCTTGAAAGACCTCAATGAGGCAAAAATTAAGCTAATAGTATTTTTGGAAATCACTTGTACCGTGATTCTAGCACAAATCACTCGAAGAAGAAAACAAACCCGTCCAAGGGTAATTTTGGAAAAAAAAGTACTAACAGTAAAGAAAAGGGAGCTTACAATAAAATTCAAACTCATCGACCTAATCCCTTAAACCAAATTAAGCCAGGCTTAATGTATTAATAAAATAATAATAGAGACCGGTCTCTAAACATCCCAAAGAAAATTGTATATGCTCGTAAGAATCTGAATCTAGATTTACTCACATGACTTTAAAGTTCCAAATTTCTCCAAATAATATTTCCATCTCTTGGTCGTTTGAAGACATGCTATTGATTGATATAAAAAAAATTATGAATGAGTTAAATGTGACTATATAAATAAATGATTCTACAAATTCTCTTCAGGCAAACCATCATGGGGAAAAGAAAAGGAAGATGACAAGTGCCCTTGGCATTAATAAAATAGATGAACACAATACGTTTCCATTTGCCAAGTTTGGTTCTTTATTTTGTGTTCACCTGTTTGTGAATGCAACCGGATAACAGTACAGAAGTTCTACTTTAAACTTGTAAAACCTTCTCAAGCTTGAATCAAAATTTGTGTGTAACTGTCGTACTTGGCTTTAAAAGATCTAAACACTTCTTTGTTATCACGTTGTGGATGAAATTGTCAAGAAGGGGTTTCTCAAAGAAGGATTCTCAACGCCACATTTTGGATGATTTCTTGGCGCAACTAGTGTAGATTCTTCTGTTTTGCTGCCATTATTGCCGAGCTTCACAACAATAGTAGCAGTGCAGCCCTTGCCCAAGCCCTCACTTTGGAGCCAAATGTGACCTTCCATGAGATTTACAAACCTGATTGCATCATTTGAAACAGTTAGCTGACTTAATGGTTTCCTGTGCAGGCCTTTATGGTTTTCTTGTACAGGCCAAAAATACAAAACAAATGAAAATGTGATAGCAGAGCAGGACCTTGCTAAAGCTCCAGCCCCAAGAATAAAAATATATTAAAATTTGGGGTACCCTTAAAAATATTATTGGGAATAAAATAAATTCAAAATAAACAAATATATCATTCAGCATTCTCAAAATTCTATAAATCAAAACTTACTCAAGAGAGAAAGGTATAGCAATTTTATATTTTAATTTAACTACCAAAGTATAATTTTTTATGCATTTTGATTTTCACAAAATGTTTTGATAGGAAAGAAATATGTTAAGATAACTTCGTTGTTATCTGAACTCTTAATTAAAATGTTATCTTAACACTTAATTAAAATGTTACTAAAAAGAAAAGTCGAGTAAGATGTTGCTATCTTAAACTTTCGATCAATGCACTAGTAGCCAGTGGTGAGGCATCTATACATACTTGATTGGATTGACCCACGAAAAAAAATTGGCCCAAAAATTGCTCAGAGTCTGCAATTTCTCAGTTAAGAATTTGTGGAAATAGCATATATCCACCATTCAAAATTTGTGGAAATTGCATATATCCTCCCTGATTTCAATGGGTTATGTCCTTGAATGGCATCCATTGCTTGGTGCTCGTGGAAAGTGCCGAAATCCCTAGAGGTATATCAAGTGTTATTCCATAAAAAAAAATTTTCTAGGGATTGACTTCTGTTGACAAGTTTTATAAAATATTTGAAAAGACTATAAGATTTTGTTTCCTTGGTAAGATTTAGGGAAGATTTGAATTTGACAAGAATAATGAATGGAAATGACATGACGTGGCACCTCTAGAGAGCTAAGATGACATGGCATTGTGAGGAGACTCTATTTTAATATGGAGACTTTCAGCGTTTTGAGGCAACTGCTTTAATATATAATAATAATAATAATAGTAATAATAATAAAGTTTACATAATGAAAATAAAATAAAAATAAATAAATATCTTTACATGTTAAACATAGGGACCGACATAACAGCAGTCAACTTCCCAGCAACAGTAACAAGAAGGAAACAAATCTTTTAAAGCTGTATAGTTTAACATCAATAGTTAATGAGAGTTCCACAATGCATAAGAATAAAATATGCTAATTGCACGGCTAGTGCGGTGGTCAAGGCATTCCACCATGACGGGAAGGGGTGGTTACATTTTAGTTGTGTGGTGGTGGGAGGGGTGTGGTCCTCAGATTGATGTACATGAGAACTGCATGTTTTACTGACCAAAAGTACAACAGATAGAACAAGATGCAAGAACCATCTCAAGGGCTGAACAAAACTACCTCTTACAAATGGCAAGTCCAAGCCCGGTTTCACCTTGACTTCTATTCATTCCACTTCGGGAGGGAACAAATTTGGTAAAAAGATTTGGAATATCTTGAGCGCTGACCCCGCAACCAGAATCCTTAATCTGCAGCCAACAGAAGCATCAAAATAAAAAATCAGAGCCATGTGCTGATCGCGATAAGTTTAACGCTACAAGTCCTTGCTGCATTCCAATCCTCTTTTTAACTGTTTTTCTCGTATAGATAAATGGAAATGAGTAGGGCATACTATCCAACATAGATGTAATCATGCAGGTGCAAAGAGTATGGACAGCTATAGGTCAGAAATCTTGTATTTCTCAGTAATGTACCGCGTCTGCATCAGCCATAGGCCCAGAGCTACTTGGTATATCCTAGCACAAGTGCTATACAATGATAACAATAAATGTCACAATGTCTAGTTTTAGATTAGGAACAATTACATGCAGCTTTTAACAGACATGCACTTCATCTACCTGCACCCGTAAGTAAAAATGGCCCTCACTTGATGCTGGATGGGATTCTGGAGCTTGTGGATCTTCCAATGATTCTTGGTTTTCAACACAAACCATCACCGATACTTGGCCTTCTTCTGTGAACTTTACAGCATTACCAGTAACATTTAGAATAATCTGCATAAGCCGTTGTTCATCACCAACAGCAAAAGCTGGTACATTTGGTGCTACCATCAATGACAATGATAACTTCTTCATGGCTGCAATGGGCTTTATCAAATTGATGACCTAAAGTGTAAAGGACAGATTGAGTCCATTTTGGATATACAAAAAAGATTGCATGGCTCAAGTTGCATATTGTCTAGAAACCAATATTGACAAACAGAACCTAACTGATACACGACAAGATAAATTACCTCTCCGAATACAGCATGAAGATTGAATATTCCAATATCTAGTTTAAGGCTTCCATCTTCAAGCCTAGAAAGATCTAAAACATCATCAATGAGTGTCTCTAGAAGATTGCTACTCTTTAAGACAGTCTCAACCATCACACGCTGTTCTGGAGATAGTTTAGTTTCTAGAAGTAGGGAGGACAAAGCAATAATTGCTTGCATTGGAGTCCGCATTTCATGATTCATAACTGCCAAAAAATCATTTCGGGCACAGATGGCCTTCTCTGCTTCTTGCCAAGCTAAATCTAAGGCAGCATTTTGCTCTGTCAGCAGCTCTTGTGCCCTCGTAGATTCTTCTAAAATTGAAGCATGTGAAAGAGCCACAGCTACCTGGACCAATATAAGAGATATTGGTAAATGCTCTGGTTACATATTCTGAGTTCTGATTTTAACAATATATGCAGAAAGGGAACAAACTCTAATTGCATATCTCACAGACAACAGAATAACCCTAGTAGTTCCAATGATATTTCCTGTGATGAGCTATGATGCACAGATACTTCAAAATGGCCACATATCATACCGTATCGTATCTGATACTTCACTTTTTATGTGTAAAATCTATGTCCATGCCCTGTTTATAGTGTATCCATGCTGTATCCATGCCATATATAGGCATCATAGGTGACAAGGCTTCAATCTTAAGAAAATCGGCAGAAGACCTTACCAAGAAGTTATCTCAAAAATGGCAGGTTATTATGCTATGCATTCGAACTATGTTTACTCATAGATTGTTATGCTTTGCGAGGAGAGCATTTGTACCTAACACATCTCAGATTAATGTGGTATGAATCACTATTATGGACTGAAGGACATGAAAAAAATACAACTTTTATTTATTTATGTATTTATTTATCATATCTTTTTTCTTTATTCATTCACAGCAAAGTGAAGTGACCACTTCCACCTGAAAATTATTATAACTTTCCAAGACAATTGAAATTTTGAAACACATCTATATCCACACTCTTCTTCATGATTTTTAGGATGAGGTAAATAGTATTCTTTAATAGATTGAATGGGTTGAATATTTAAGTGCATTGAGCCCAAGAATTCAGCAAATTGATACCACAAATTGAAAAATGATGGTGAACCAAGGTCAGGAATTGGATTCACTAGGCACACGTAGTTGTTTCATTCTAAGAAACATAGATATGGACATAGGACAAGGATACGACACGACACGGACACTGCGATATAGCAAATCCTAAAAAAGTAAGATACGAACATGGAAAATAATAAATATATTTTTTTATATATAATTATAAAATTAAGAATAGTTATATTTTTAGCCAAATTAAGAAGCATAATGTCACAATTAATAGAAAAAAAAAACATAACTAATACTGGAAAACTCAAAAAAGATGAGACTAGCAAAAAAGAAAAAAAAGAGGTAGAACATAGGGTAGCCAAAAATAAAAAGCAGAGATTATTTGGAACTTTTCATATTTGGTCTAAAATTATTCCTAAATTATTTATGAACTTTTGAAACTTCATTTAACACTCATTTTTTGTTTTTGATAACAGGCTTTCATCACACTTAATGATAAAAAAAAGAGGGATTTAAAGCTTCAAAATAATCCCACTGTGTCCTACAACATCCCCGCCGTGTCCTGCCATGTCCAAATTTTAAAAATTAAAAAAATAATAATAAACACGTTTCACCGTGTGTCGGACAGGTGTCCATGTCTGTGGACCCTAGGCGTGTGTCCGTGATTCCTAGGTTCCATTTAATTAGCTTCCACTAACATATCAATATCTCAAACAACAAACTGCAAGCAAACCAATAAAAAGACTTAACAAAAGTGGTGAAAGGAATGATGTGCTTCTCACATACAGTAAAAAAAAAAAAAAAACACAGTAATAGTACCCACAAATAATATCACATAAAATTTATACATAATTACAAATATGAAGTGACAATTCCTAAAAGTAGTTTCTCATCAAATGCAAGGAACACTACTTGAAACTTGGAAGTCATATACTCTCTTTCAATGATCGCATGGAGAAATGAAAACCAAACTGAAATCCAAACAGGGAAAAGAATTTCATGGTGAAATGAAAACCAAACCAAAATACAAGTGGGGAAAAGATGCAAACATGTCCTATCCCAGACAGGCAAAAAGATTGGAAACCATAGAATCAGTATGAAGATAGGAGTGGTAAAAAATGAGCAGCTAGGCTGGGGTTGGGCCGAGTGGTGCCTATCAGGCCCCAGATTTTAATTTTTGGGTCGAATCGGTTTATCGGGTTTGAGTCGGGTTGAGAGAGGTTAGATAGATTGATTTAACACTCTTGAGCTTTGGGTTTGAGTTATTTGACCCTTTTAAGTCACAAAGACTTTTTTTTTTTTAATTTATAAAACTCATTAAAAAGCAAGGAGCCATTCCTTGTAAATTAGAAAAACCTTTACACAATATAAACCCTATGGGTTTTCCCAATTCTTCTGTCTTCTTCCTTTTCTCTGCAACTAAGCCCTAAAAGCTCTCTACGGAGAAACTAAGGTGGGATCTTCATATTTGCTTTTAGCATTGAGATCCAGGCAAGTGGATAACTGTAAACAATGTCTTTTGGTTACTTATAACATCTTTTGAGTTGCTTGTTGAATAACACACTTTTTGTATGACTTTTTCGTTTAGGTTTAATATCTTGATTTGGGACTAACATTCGTGATTTGATTTTCTTCTCTAAAATATAGAATCTATATATATATATATAATTTTGTAGACACCACTACGCTGCTTGGCATGCCTAGCCACAGCACTGCCTGGCAGCCGCCTGGTTGCTGCCACGTGCAGCAAACTGCGCTTGCTGGCAGGCCGCAGATGGGCTAGGTTTGATGGGCTCGGCCCAGTTTAAATAAATAATAATAATAATAATAAATAAACAATTAGAATTAGGATATTATTTATAAAGAGTTTAGAATGTTGTGTTTTGATTAATGATCTAGTATACTAACGGTGATTTGATTATATTAAATTAATTCTTAATTAGGTGTTATTAAAAATTATTTTGGATTGTTTATGCATTTAATTGGAAATTATGTACTTGTAATTAATATTTTATTTAGATTGGTTAGAAATTAACTAAGATGTAATTGGGGGTGATTAAATCTTAATTAGAATGTATTTATAATTCTAATTTGGATTTTTAATTTAAGTTAAGATTTTGAACCGGATTCTGGGATTTAGACCTTTTGTTTTATATAAAATAATAAAGTGTAATTATATACAACAATGATAATTAAGGACTTAATTATTCCCTTCCCCTTTTTTATCATAATTTGATTTAAGTTTTGATTTGGAATTTGAATATCTTTTACCCAATTCGTAACACACACTAATTATACATAATTGGGTTAGATGGATTCCTATCCTTTTAGAAAATTTGGTTGAATGTTCACATGAGAATTGGATTAAATTCAAGATGGGAATGTGAGGTTCGAGATGCACCACATGATAGACACTGAGAATAGGATATTGGCATTGTACACTCACATTTCCATTGTTTGAGAGGGTTAGTTCTTATGTGTATATTTATCTAACTATGACCGTTAAGTGGATTAGTACTTTCCTTCAAAGAACTTGAAAAGACACACAATTCATAATATACTTTTAAATTAAGTAATCTAAATGCCTAAATTGATTTTGTGATGAATATTATGAATTAAGGGTTTCATATCATAGTTCACTATGCATCAGTAAACATATGTATTTGCATATGTTTATTTATATATATATCTGACCGACCGCAATTCGGAAGTGAACGTATGCCATCGTGTCAGCATGTACTGTGGAATATAATAAACAGCTGTGCCATTTGTTTTATTTGGCAGAAATACTCGTTTTTGTATATCTGTCTGCGGGAATACCCTTTTTGTATATTATATCTGCGGGAGTACCCATTTTTGGTATATCGTCTTTGCGGGGATACCCGTTTTTGTGTATTCATGACATTGGATTTGCATTCAAAATAATTTGAAGTAATATGTAAAATATGTATTAATTAAATTGATTAACATCATTGCTTGCAGTTTACCCTCTTGCCAGATTACGTCAATCTAACCCACTACTTTTGATTTCTAAGTTCCGTTACCGGTGCCGAACCAAAGGGTCAAGCAACGCAACATATTCCGCCAGATGGAGGAATTATTGAGTGGAACACCGATAACATCATCTGAGGTGTCTTAGAATTGGTGTAGAGATCGGAACTTTAGATTATGTAACAAGGCCATAATTGAGGCCATTAGTTTATTTATTAAATTTATTTGTCTTAGAATTACAATTTTAATTATTATGCTTCGAAGCACTTGACCTTGACTTTATTATTAATGAGATTTGTTACATGATTGGTATATGATATTCATCTACGCAGATTATGAATTTCAGTTCCACGTGTGATTATAGTTGCTTAACCACAAAGCATAGCCTCACGAAGGATTTCAATCCACCCGGAATTAGTGCTTGTATCGTTTATATAAGAAACATTTTAATTGGCCCCAATTCTCACATCCTTAAAACCAGTTTGGATCCGACCCAGTTTTGGGGGCGTGACAAATGGTATCAGAGATATCAAGTTCTAGAAGTTCTAAAAGAAGCTAGAATGTAGGTCCGATGTGAGGAATAAAAATTCTAAGTGGGAACGTTAGGGGTTTTGACGCATATAACCGTATCAGAACTTTAACAATTCTTTAAAGGGCACAGGAGTTCGTTACCTTCTGCGTTTTTGGTCGTTTAGTTTCTAATGAATAGTTGTTTTGCAGACATGGCACCTAGAGCAAGGAAAACAAAAACCAACCCGTCCAGTCCGGAGTCGGGTGAGCCTAGTGGTACCGCCAATGATCCGTTATAGACTCTGCTCCCAACTATGTTAGCCCATCAGCAACCTCAGGATCAACAAATAGCACAGTTGTTTGAAATTGTGCAGAGGATGAATCAACCTCATGCGACGCATGCAACTCAGCCACCGATAACGCCGCAACCAATGTCTGTGGTACGGCCTTAGGTAGTGGATCAAGCAACATTTCAAACTGGTGTACTTGAGGCTTTGCAGAGGATTGGGCAGCCTCAGGTTGTTGCTACCCCCAGACCCCAGGATCCAAATGATATTTTTGAGAAGTTTGAGAAAAGGGGTCCACCAGAGTTCAATGGGGGTGAAGATCCAGTGATGGCAGAAGAATTTCTCATCCAAGTGGAGAAGATATTTGAGAACCTAATATGCACGGGGGTACAAAAGATTAGGTTGGCAGCTTTTATATTTCGAGATGTGGCGAACAGGTGGTGGACTACCGTTAAGGAAATATATGAGGGGATCACTGAAGAGGTAGCTTGGACTACTTTTCATAATTAGTTTCGCAAGAAGTACATACCGGAACATGTTTATATTCAGAAGAGGATAGAGTTTGATAGATTGAAGGAAGGTACCTTGTCTATAAGGGATTATGAACAACAGTTTACCCGTCTCTCTCGTTTTGCACTAACTCTCATCACTCCAAAAAGCGAGAGGATTCGATGGTTCCTCGATGGCCTTCGACCCGATATACTGCTACATGCCAAGTCACAAGTTCTGAACACCTACCAAGAATATTTGGATAAGGCATATTGAGCCAAGGAGGTGATTGGACGCATGGCCTCTTCGAGCAAACCCAAGCAGAAAGTTGCTCCGTCTCTGGCCTCACAGCACTAATTTAAGAAGCAGAAAAGAGAGTCTTGTGACATTTGTGGTAATAACCACCCAACATCTAAGTGTTGGAGACAGACAGGGGGGTGTTTCCACTGTGGAGACACTAGTCATTAGGTCAAGGATTGCCCTAAGAAGGAAGGCTAACAGTATTGGCGGACATCTACACAGGGAGCTCCTATTCAAGCACAGCCACTAAGACAGATAGCACCAGCTCCCCCGCAGCAGCAACGACCTCAAGCGTTGTTGCAACAGATGCAGTTGTACCGACCTCCCCAGTAGCCCCGACTTCCGAGAGGACTCTAGCGACCCCAAGGGCTTAACAAACAACAACCAAGGCCCCAGCAGGCAGGCATAGTGTATGCCATGACCCAAGAACAGGCTGATGCTGTAGAGAACATTGTGGAAGGTATTATTTCTATTTGTGATAATCATGCTTAAGCTTTATTTGATCCTGGTTCTACCCATTCATATATTTCCCCTAGTTTTGCTTGAAAATTAGTGTTAGAGGAGCTAAGCTGCCATTTGATTTAATTGTGGCTACCCCAGTGGGTAAAAAAGTTAGTTGTTTGAAATACTACCCTGATTGCAAATTGGTGATAAGTGGTATAGTTTTTAAGGCTAATTTAATATTGTTGGTGATGAATGACTTTGACGCCATTTTGGGTATAGATTGGCTTGCTACTTATAATGCAGTTATGAACTGCCATGCCAAGACGGTTAACAGCTGATGACGGCACCAAAGTGCTATTTGTGGGATCTAAGAAGAAGGTTGTTACTAGTATGATCTCAACTATTAAGGCTACGAAATTGTTGATGAAAGGTTCTAAGGGGTATATAGCGTTTATCACAGAGGATAAATGGACTAAAGCAGTGGAGGAGATATCAGTGGTGTCTGAATTTCCGGATGTTTTTCCCAATAACATTCCTGGATTACCGCCAGTTCGTGAGATTGACTTTGTAATTGAGCTTGCGCCGGGCACAGCTACGATCTCGAAAGCCCCTTATAGAATGACCCCAATTGAGTTGAGAGATCTCAAGGAGTAATTGCAGGAGCTGTTGAACAAGGGCTTTATTCGACCAAGTGTCTCTCCTTAAGGGGCCCCAGTGTTATTTGTCAAGAAGAAGAATGGTTCTATGAGAATGTGAATTGACTATAAACAACTTAATAAAGTGACTATCAAGAACAAGTGCCCTTTACCTAGAATCGATGAATTGCTCGATCAATTGCAGGGTGCTCAATATTTTTCTAAGATTGATTTGAGATTAGGATATCACTAGTTAAGGGTGCGAGACCAGGATATTCCGAAAACTGCATTCAAAACTAGATATGGTCACTACGAATTTTTGGTGATGTCTTTTGGACTGACTAATGCGCCAACAGCTTTTATGGCTATGATGAATAGGGTTTTTGTGCAATTCTTAGACCAGTTAGTAGTGGTATTTATCGACGATGTACTTGTATATTTGAAGAGTCGGGAAGAGCATGCTCAGCATCTTTTTACTTCATTGCAACTGTTGAAGGAACACCAATTGTATGCTAAGGCAAGTAAGTGTGAATTTTGGTTAGAACAGATAGGATTCTTTGATAACATCATCTCTAAGGAAGGTGTTTAGCGGTGGACCCAACAAAAATTAAAGCGGTGGTAAAGTGGGATAGGCCGAAAACAGTGTTAGAAATCCAAAGTTTCCTAAGCCTCATAAGTTATTACCGTAAATTTGTAGAAGGATTTTCCACAATAGCAGCCCCACTGTCGAGACTGACTCATAAGGAAGTTCCTTTTGTGTAGGATGAGGATTGTAAGCAGAGTTTTCCGGAGTTGAAAAGAAGGTTAACCACAACCCTTATTCTGACCCTACCTGCCGGCAATAATGGTTTTGTGATTTTCACAAAGGCATCTGGAGTTGGACTTAGTCATATTCTCATGCAACTTGGGAAGGTGGTAGTATATATGTCCAGACAGTTGAAGAAACATGAACGGAAGTATGCAACCCATGACTTGGAGCTAGCAGCAGTGGTCTTTGCTTTGAAGATATGGAGACATAATCTTTATGCAACTACTTTTGAAGTGCATTCTGACCATAAGAGCCTCCAATATCTCTTTACGCAGGGTGATTTGAACATGAGACAGAGGAGATGGATGGAGAATATTAAGGATTACGATTTTGGGTTGAACTACCATCCAGGAAAGGCTAATGTAGTGGTAGATGCTCTAAGTAGAAAAGCAGCATTCACTGGAGAATTAATTGCAGAATACTTCTGGATTCGATGTTAGGAAGATATGGATGTTTATTTCCAACCTATCAGTAAGCAGGCAGTATTGGCTAGTATAATCTCATGGGAACCCAAGCTATTTCCGAGGATTAAAGAACACATGTTGCTAGACCCCAAGATAACAAGGGTCAAAGATCATATGGATGAGAGGCCTGATTTTAAGTTGAAAGATGATATTTTGTATTATAAAGGTAGAATTTGTATACCTGATTTTCCAAACTTGAAAGATGAAATCATGGTAGAGGCACATTATACTGGGTATACTATTCATCCAAGCGGTACCAAAATGTATTAAGATCTGAACGATCATTACCGGTGGAAGAATATGAAGAAGGATATCATAGAATTTATTGGAAAACATTTGGTTTGCCAGCAGATTAAGGCAGACAATAGGAGACCCCTAGGTCTTTTGTATCAATTGGAGGAGCACATCACTATGTACTTTGTGCCAGGATTGCCTAATACTGGGAAGGGATTTAATGCGATTTGGGTGATAGTGGACCGTTTGACTAAGTCAGCCCACTTTGTACCATTCAAGACTAGCCAAGGAATACAGAAAAGACAGATTTATATATTAAAAAAGTAGTGAGATTGCATGGAGCACCAGTTTCTATCGTTTCTGATCGAGATGGCAAGTTCGTATCTCAGTTTTGGGTATCACTGCAAGAAGCCTTAGGAACTAAGTTGAGTTTTAGTACAACCTATTATCCCCAGACAGACGGACAAACAAAGAGTACAAACCAGACATTGGAGGATATGTTAAGGGCATGTGTCTTGGATTTCAAGACTAGTTGGGACGAAAGTTTAGCTCTATGTGAATTCGCGTGCAACAACAGTTACCACTCTAACATTAGTATGGCACCTTTTGAAGCCTTGTACAGGAAAAGATGCCGAACTCCTATATGTTGGTCGAATTTTGGAGCTCAAGGTTTTCTTGGACCATCTATGGTTGGAGAGTCCAGTGACAAGGTAAAACAGATTCAGGAAAGGCTAAAAGTTGCCCACAGCCGCCAAAAGAGTTATGCAGAGAAGACGAGGAGAGAGTTGAAGTTTGAGGTTGATGACTATGTATTTCTGAAGGTATCACCTACGCATGGTACTTTATGGTTTGGGTAGAAAGGAAAACTCTCCAGAAGATATGTGGGACCGTTCCAGATTATCAACAAGGTCAACGACGTGGCTTATCGGTTAGCATTGCCACTACAGCTATCAGGTATTCATAACATCTTCCATGTTTCCATGTTGAGGAAGAATATTACAGACCCTTCGCACGTGTTACGGTATGAACCGTTGCAAGTGCAGGATGATATGACCTACACTGAGTAGCCAGTGGGGATTGTTGACACCAAAGAGCAAGTTCTGAGAAACCGCGTCATCTATTGGGTGAAGGTTCAATGGAGTCATCATCGCCCGGAGGAAGCAACACGGAAGCTTAGAGATGAAGTGCAAAGACAGTATCCGCACCTTCTTCCTAACGTATAGTAGTCATTTGGAGGACCAAATGTCCTCTAGAGGGGATGAGATGTCAGGCCCCAGATTTCAATTTTTGGGTCGAATCGGTTTGTCAGGTTTAAGTTGGGTTGAGAGGGGTTAGATGGATTAATTTAAAACTCTTGAGCTTTGGGCCTGAGTTATTTAACCCTTTTAGGTCAAAAAGACTTTTGTTGAAATTTTGTAAAACTCATAGAAAGCAGGGAGCCCTTTCTTGCAAATTAGAAAAACCTTTACATAATATAAACCCTAAAGTCTTCCCAATTCTCCCATCTTCTTCCTTTCCTCTACAACCAAGCCTTAGAAGCTCTCCGAGGAGAAACTAAGGTGGGATCTTCAGATTCGTTTTTGGCATCGAAATCCAGGCAAGTGGATAACTATAAACAATGTATTTTGGTTACTTACAATATCTTTTGGGTTGCTTGTTGAATAACATATTTTCTGTATGACTTCTTCATTTAGGTTTAATATCTTGATTTGGGACTAATAATTGTGATTTGATTTTCTTCTCTAAAATATAGAATCTATATATATATATATAAATTTTGCAAACGCCGCGGCGCTGCTACGCAGGCAGTCTCTGCCGCCCGGCAGCCACCTGGTTGCTACCACGCGCAATAGACCGGGTTCGCTAGCGGGCTGTGAAAGAGCAACAGCTAGATCTCACCAAGTCCTAGAGGGGAGGTGAATAGGACTATTAAAAATTTCTTTCCAGAAAAGAGGTTTTATAAGAGTGAAATAATTAAAATTAAGAGTCCACAAGCAAGATCAAGAGAGATGCTTAAAGTTGTGTGTGCTGACAGTGTATAGAATTGCTATTCGAATAAGGAAGAAATAGTTTACAGAAATGATCAACACAAGTAACAAGGATATAAGGCATGCATCACACACAACAAGCAATAAACACAGTAATTTATAGTAGTTCGGTCCTAGACCTACATCCACTCTCAAGAGTAATCTCTCTTGGTTCCACTAATTATGAGGTACTTACATAACAAACGCCTCTTACAACAATTTTTGATCCGGTGGTTTGTCTTCCACCAACTGAATTTTTGATCAGGTGGTTGATCCTTGATCTAGTCCACCAACTACAACAATTTTTTGATGCGGTGGTTTGTCTTCCACCAACTACAGCAAAAAGAATTGAAATATAGAAGACCATACAAACAAGGAGTTGTATACCTTAGTTTTGAGTGGTGCTCTTGATGCTTGAAAGACTACCTCCAGGCTTTGACCTCTTGTTCTTACTCCTTGGTGATGAAGATCTTCAAATGAGTGTTCAGCCAAGGGAAGAGGTTTTAAGAGGGTTTGGAAGGCCAAGATATTCTCTCAGATTTAATGAAGCCTTTCCTGAATGACCAACTACTCTTCTTGGAACAATAATGGCACTTAAAGAGTTGAAGAGTAGGTGGTTGTGGGAGCTTTTAGTATGATATTACTGGTGGTGCAAAGGCTTAGTTATGCTGGGATTTTTCTCAGTTCAAAGTCTGTAGCTGGAGCAAAGGAGAGGTCCTCTTTAAATACAGATAAGCTCCAACGGTTAGATCTACGGCTAAGAACAAAATGGTCTACGGCTTAGCCGTATGCTCTGACAACATCCAATGGCTAGTTTGACTAGATTCAACGTTATTCCTTCTTACGATTAAGCTTACGGCTTAGCCGTAAATCCTTATACGGCTTAGCCGTGAGTACCTTTCGGCCTAGCCGAGGGTCAGCCGAAAACTGAAATCTCCCAAAATTGCTCTCTGAAAAGTGGCCCGTAAACCTTACGGCTTAGCCGTGAATCATACTACGACTTAGCCGTGAAGGCCTTATGGCTTGGCCGTAAGATCAACCGTAGGCATTATATGGCCAAGAGCACTCTCTGGACAGTGGCCCATGGATTTTACGGTTTAGCCGTGAATCATACTACGGCTTAGCCGTATCCCCTTTTCGGTGCAGCCGTAGGCTCAGCCGTAGAACAAAAAGACTCAAAATGTACTCTCTGGATAGTGAGCCATAGGATCTACGGCTTAGCCGTGGTCCAAGCCGTAGTACACAAATAGGGTGATTAAAAACCCTTTTTCCTATTCTATTTCTATGGATAATAAGGGTCAATGTTACCTTATCCCTTGGTACTCATAGAGGATCTTCTTGATTGATCTTGATCTTCCTTGGACTTGCTTGATCTTCATTGATAAACCTTGAGCTCCCTTGATCTAACTTGATCTTCCTTAGAGCAAGACTAGACTTGGGTCACGTAATTGACAACACATTCTAATAATGACACTAACAATCTCCCCCTTTGTCAATTTCGTGACAAAATTACACATAATGTAGAAGATACAAAATTTTAGCTCAACAAACAAGATACAACAAGTATTACAATACGGAATACACTTTAACCAAACATATCTACATAAGTCTGAAAGTTCAACACATTGAAGCTCCCCCTTTGAAGATGCTTAACCTGCAAAAGTCTACAAACACAATCTACTAGAAAGATGGGACGTTAGAAAGCTCCCCCTGAAGAAATGCATATAATTAAGTCTCCCCCTTTTTGGCACAACATTGACAAAGAGATAAACAACAAGCACCACAAAAGCCATAAAGCATAAACAAGTGCACACAAAGATAAGCAACTGCGAAGTAAAGGCCATATGATAATAGAAAATAAGGGCAATACAAGGCACAAACATTTCAAAAGAGTGCATCACCTATAATGACAAAAGATGTAACTACAAACATAACCAGCAAGTGAAGCACAGTCAATGTCCAAAATACAGAAAGAATGCAGTGCCAACAAAACATGACAGGACATCAATCAGAAGGAGGAGAGGGGGAAGGAATCGCCACATCGTCTCTCCGGCAGCTTTTGGAGATCTTGGAAAGGTATTGAAAGGATTTCTTCAAAAGCTTCTCCATCTTGGATTGCCGTTGTTCGAACGATGCTAGCCGAGCTTCAAAAGAGGTAGAGGAAGAAACCGGGGGAGGAACCGGAACCGGGGAAGCAGTAGAGGGTGCTACAGGAGGAGGCCCATCCGGTGAGTCTTCTTTATCCCCAGAGTCATGATAGCGGGGACCAGCCACTTGTTGCTTGGAGAAGCGCATGTTCTGAATATTGACTGTGCCAAAGGTGGGGTGAGACTCAGGAACTTCATCAGATGGTAAATTGACCCCACACTGAGAGGCAAGGCGAGTCAAGAGATATCCAAATATGCAAGCATTGGTGCCTCTACCCGGACAAAGCCAAAAACGAATGATGGAAGCACAGATCAGAGAGGGAAGGCACACTTTGACCCCCATATGGACAAAGTAGAGGACATTAACCATGAACGGGGTCAGATCAGAGAAATTGCCCCTCCTCGGATAGATATTACACGTGAAGATAGCATGCAGGATCCGGAAATGAGGAAGCAAGGAAGCAGCAGGGAGGAAGCCCTTGTCCTTCCAAGGGATGGTCTCTCCACATAAAGCGACGGTAGCAGTTTGTTTTTCTTCTTCGGAGAGAGAATCCTTGATGACAGAGGGGGGTATATCGGAGAGAGGGACACACATAAGGGCAGAAACGATGGCAGGGGTGATGGTATTGGTGCCATCAGTAAAATCAAGTTCAAAAGACAGAGTTTAATGAGGCCTCCTTGATGGATGCATACATGGTTCGCACAATTGAGAGGAAGCCAGGACCACCCCGTTTTAGAATGTTTTCCCACCCAACCGTTTTGAGGAGGGTATGAACTCCATAGGTTTCAACAGCAAGGATATTGACATTGCGTTCCACAGTAATCGGACGGGAGAAAAAGGACCTATCTCGAGTGGGTTCCCGCGGAACCATAACTCGGGGAGAGGGGGGAGAATGCTGTCGAGGCCGGGAGGAGCTGCTCGAGGCTCGAGGCCTCTTACCGGCGGGGTAAGCGATTTTGGTTCATGGATGCATGGCGACAGATGAAGTTGGACAAAGAGAGTAAAGCCAATCCACGAAACAGAAGAAAAGCCAAACACCCAAAACAGGAAGAAGCACACAGAAGAATCGAGCACAGCAAAAACGGAAATACAGGAACAGAAGTAAACAAGAAACGAGGGAGAAGAGAACAAGACGGAGGATGGAGAGGATACCTTGAAGGAGAGGGCCAGCAGAGGGAGAACGAAGAAGGAAGGAAAAAACAGAGACTTAGGGCAGACGACTAGAGCAGGCGCAAAATGGGAAATAAACGCAGGGACGGAGTTAAGTACACATCGGCGTGCAGAACGAGGACAAAAATAACACTGTACGGCTTAGCCGTAGAGTATTTTATGGCTGAGCCGTAAACCCTAACGGTTGAGCCGTAGGGTAAAAGTTTGCGTAAATACGGGTTTACCGTAGAGACTTTTATGGCGTAGCCGTGAAATGACTTACGGCTTAGCCGTAGGTCCTGGGCAAAAACAATTTAATCCAAACAGCAAACACCAATAGATTTTCTTAAATTTTCAAATTTTAACACATCAAGAGGTTTGGTTAATATGTCTGCAAGTTGATGGTCAATCTGAATATATTCAAGCTCAATGATTCCTTCTTCGACCAATTCCCTAATGAAATGATGTCGGATATCAATGTGTTTGGTGCGAGAGTGCTGGACTGGATTTTTAGAAATATGTATGGCACTAGTGTTATCACAATACAAGCTCATTATTTCTTGTTTAATGCCATAGTCCATAAGCATCTGTTTCATCCACAAGAGTTGAGAACAGTAGCTTCCAGCAGCTATATATTCAGCCTTTGCAGTGGAAAGAGATATAGAATTTTGCTTTTTACTATGCCAAGCTACTAGACAATTTCCAACATAAAAACAGCCGCCACTTGTGGATTTTCTATCATCTAAGTTTCCTGCTCAATCAGCAACTGAGTATCCAGCAATGGAAGAAGATGAGTCATGAGGATACCACAGACCATATTCAATTGTATCTGCAATGTACTTAATGATTCTTTTAACAAAAGTCAGATGGGATTCTTTCGGATCTGCTTGATATCGTGCACATGCTCCCACACTAAATGCTATGTCTAGCCTAGTTGCAGTAAGGTGTAATAGGCTACCGATCATACTTCTATATAGACTAAAGTCAACCCCTTCACCATTAGCATCTTTAGTAAGTTTGATGATTGTACTCATTGGGGTTTTGACATGTTTCCCAGTCATTAGACCAAATCGTTTTACCAATTCTTTTGCATACTTGGACTGGGAAATGAAGATACCATCACGTAATTGTTTGACTTGCAAACCTAAGAAGAAATTCAATTCCCCAACCATACTCATTTCAAATTCAGATTGCATTAGATTAGTGAACTGAGCAGTCAATTCATTGCACGTGGACCCAAAAATGATATCATCTACATATATTTGTGCTATTAAAACTAACTTTCTTGTCTTTTGGATGAAAAGAGTTTTATCAACACTACCTCTTTGAAAATCATTATTCAACAAGAATTTTGTCAATCTTTCATACCAAGCACGGGGAGCATGCTTAAGAACATATAGAGCTTTCTTTAATCTAAATACATGATCAGGGAATTTTGTGTCTATAAAACCTTTAGGTTGTTCAACATACACTTCCACATTCAAAATTCCATTTAGAAAAGCACTTTTAACATCCATTTGATACAATTTGAACTTTAAAAAGCAAGCTATAGAAAACAAAATCCTAATAGATTCTAAACGGGCAACTGGGGCGAAAGTCTCATCAAAGTCAATACCTTCAATTTGAGAGTAACCCTGTGCTACCAACCTAGCTTTGTTCCTAACAATAACACCATTTTCATCAAGTTTATTTTTGAAGATCCATTTAGTGCCTATTACATTTTTATCCTTTGGTCTTGGAACTAGGTACCAAACATCACTTCTTGTAAATTGGTTCAATTCTTCTTGCATTGCTTTTATCCAATCATTGTCTGAAAAGGCTTCATCAACACATCTGGGTTCTAAAACAGAAGTAAAGCACAGGTGACTCATAATGTTCTCCAATTGTCTCCTAGTTTTTACACCTGTTAGAGGGTCACCAATAATCTGTTCTATGGGATGATCTTTTACATTCACCAAATTTTCAGTGGAAGTAGGTACATTAGTTTTTCTATGGATCGTGTGGGTTTAGTCATTGAGGGAACTTCCACTTCATCAACATCATTAGAAATTGTGGATTCATCATCTATAATAACATTTATTGACTCTTGGATGACTCCGGTTCTCATATTTAGAACACGATAGGCTCGACTCCGTGTTGAATAACCTAAGAATATACCTTCGTCACTGTTTGAGTCAAATTTACTTAGTTGTTCTCTATCCTTTAAAATGTAGCATTTACTTCTAAAGACCTTAAAATATTTCACATTTGGTTTCTTCCCATACCACAATTTATAAGCTGTCTGATTTGTTCCAGTCCTAAGATAAACTCGGTTGATGATGTAGCAGCTGGTATTAACAGCTTCGGCCCACAAGTTTCTAGGAAGATTCTTACTATGAAGCATGACTGTGGCCATGTCTTGAAGAACTCGATTCTTTCTTTCAGCTACCCCATTTTGTTGTGGAGTTTTAGGTGCTGAATATTCATGACGAATTCCATATTTCTCACAGAATTTATCAAATTGATCATTTTCAAATTCTCCACCATGATCACTTCTGATTTGGGCTACTGAAGTGCCTTTTTCAATTTGAATTTGTTTTACAATCCTTTTAAACTCTCCAAAGGCTTCAGATTTTTCTCTCAAGAATGCAACCCAAGTGAATCTGGAGTAATCATCTACCATGACCAGAAAGTACATTTTCTTACCTTGACTCTCTTTTTTAGTTGGTCCAACCAGGTCCATATGAATAAGTTCTAGAGGTCAAGAAGTTTTCATAGCATTCACCATTTTATGGGCACTTCTAATTTGTTTTCCCTGAAGGCATTCTCCACATATCATCTTTTCTTGACTACTGATTTTGGGCAGTCCTTCAACATAATTGTTTAGATCGGATAAGTCCCTGTAGTTTACATGCCCAAGTCTTTAATGCCACAACTTAGCTTCATCAATACTAGTTAATAAGCAAGAAGCAAAGGATGCAGTATTTGATTTTCCCACCACATAACAGTTATCGGTAGTTCTGAGACCTCTCAAGATTATCTTTCCATTCCTTGAGATCTCACAACTATGACTACTAAAGTTCACAGCATAGTCTTTATCACAGATTTGAGATATGCTAAGTAAATTATATTTCAACCCATCAACGCACAAAACATTCTCAAAAGGTGGTAGGTTTGGAACATTTAAAGTTCCTTTACCAATAATTTTTGCAGTACTACCATCACCAAAAGTAACCGTGCCTCCATCGAATTCAATCATTTTAGACAAACATGATTTATCACCAATCATATGTTTTGAGCATCCACTATCCAGATACCATCTTGATTGTTCTGCAGCTTTAAAAGCTGTGTGGACCACTAGATTCTTGTTTTTAGGTATCCACTTAAGTGTACTAGTAGTGGGGATTACAATTGGTTTTTGATGTTTCACTTGAAAAGTTTTATGTTGGGGAATAAGAATGTTTGCTCCAATTTTTGCTCCATCCTTTTTGCATATTTCAAATTGTTTTCTTAACTTCTGGACTTCTTTTAACAGATTATCCATCTTTTGGTTCAAGGGAAACTTGTTTATTTGAGACTTTAGCATTTTTTTTCCAGTTCCACTTTCTTAGAGGTGTTTTTCTCATTTTTTAGACTAATGCTATAATGAATTTTTCTCAACTTGTACTCCATTTTGAAATGACCTCTTTTTCCACAATAATGACAGATGACATTAGATGAAACAGTATGATTACTAGTAGATGCCTTATCTAAAGTGTTTTTAACACTGGTATCTTCCATCTTTAAGGCACTCTTGACAAAGACAGTTTCGGAACTTGGAGGCTGATTAGCATTTTTGTCATATCCAAGACCGGTCATATCCTTATAAGCTTTCCCAATTTTGAATAGTCTAATGTATTTCTCATCATTTTGGGTAAATCTGTACTCATACTTTTCTTTAGATCATTTTAGAACAGTCACTTCATTGTGGAGAGCATTGTTTTCATCTTTTATTTTCTAAAGTGATTTTTCATTTTCTCTTAATTTGATTACATTTTCTCTTTCTGTTGATAATTGGGTTTTTATACTTTCAAGTTCTTTGATTAATTCTTCCTTTTCAGCATTAATACGATCAACCTTTTCTTTTAAATTCTTAATTTTGTTTTGTTAATTGCTTACAGTTTCAACGAGCCTACAGGTTCCCTCATAGAGTAGTTCATAGGAATCCGTGGTGTTGTCATTATCCTCATCATCTGAATTTTCATATTCACTCTCTGACTCACTTCCTGAGATTTCTTCATTCGATATTTTAATCATTTCCTTAGAGAGATTGAATGTTGCAGTGGTAGCCATCAGAACTGTATTTGTCTGATTCATTTTGATGTGATTCATCTGAGTCAGAATCTGATTCAGATGAATCATCCCAAGTGGCTACAAGATTCTTCTTTTTGGATTTTCCTTTTAGTGGACAATCGGTGGATATGTGTCCAAATTTCTTACATCTGTAGCACATAGGCTCCTTATGCTTACTTCTAGAGAGGGAACTTGACCGACCTTTGTATGTGTCATTAGTGTTTTCATTTTTATAATCTTTCACCCTCTTTTTCTTAAATTGTTTCAAAAATCTTTCAGCCAAAAGGGCCACATCTTCATCCTCATCATTACTAGTTATTCCTATGTCATCTTTAGAGGAAGATGTGTTATGAGAGGTGATTAGAGCAATTGATTTCTGTTTGTCATTGTTAAATTTGAGTTCAAAGGTTTGAAGGGATCCCACTAAATCTTCAATTTTCATTTGTTCCGAATCCTTATGTTCTTCTATAGAAGTTACCTTGGGATGGAATCTTTCCGGAAGTGATCTCAAGATTTTACTACAAATTTTACCTTCCGGAAGAGTTTCCCCAAGAGCCCACATTTCATTTACAATTTTCATGAGCTTAGTATGAAAGTCAGTAAACATTTCATTTTCTTCCATGCGAGTGTTTTCGAACTGACTCGTGAGCATCTGGAGTTTAGATCTTTTGACAACAGAGGTACCCCCATAAGTAACTTCAAGGAGTCTCGAGGCCTGTTTTGCATTAGTAGTTGTCATGATCTTTTTAAACTCTTCTTGATTCATGGCACACACTATAGCATTGTAAGCTCTAACATTATTTTGTCTAAGAAGTAGCTAAGCAGCAGACCAGTTTGCTGGATCCAATGGACTAGTGGTTATGACACCATTTGTGTTCACTTCTTCAGTGGGTTCCGTCCAGCCTTTTTCTATAGCCTGCCAAACAGCCCAGTTCATGGATTTCAAAAATGCTGTCATCCGGGCTTTCCAGAAGGCATAATTTGTTCCATCAAAGAAAGGAGGCCGGGTGATAGAGCTTCCTTCAGGATTCATGGTGATTCTAGCACAAGACGGATCTACTTCACCCTTAAGAAGTAACCCTCTCTGATACCAATTGAAAGAGCAACAGCTAGATCTCACCAAGTCCTAGAGGGGGGGTGAATAGGACTATTAAAAATTTCTTTCCAGAAAAGAGGTTTTATAAGAGTGAAATAATTAAAATTAAGAGTCCACAAGCAAGATCAAGAGAGATGCTCAAAGTTGTGTGTGTTGACAGTGCATAGAATTGCTATTCGAATAAGGAAGAAATAGCTTACAAAAATGATCAACACAAGTAACAAGGATATAAGGCATGCATCACACACAACAAGCAATAAACACAGTAATTTATAGTGGTTCGGTCCTAGACCTACATCCACTCTCAAGAGTAATCTCTCTTGGTTCCACTAATTATGAGGTACTTACATAACAAACGCCGCTTGCAACAATTTTTGATCCGGTGGTTTGTCTTCCACCAACTGAATTTTTGATCAGGTGGTTGATCCTTGATCTAGTCCACCAACTACAACAATTTTTTGATGCGGTGGTTTGTCTTCCACCAACTACAGCAAAAAGAATTGAAATATAGAAGACCATACAAACAAGGAGTTGTATACCTTAGTTTTGAGTGGTGCTCTTGATGCTTGAAAGACTACCTCCAGGCTTTGACCTCTTGTTCTTACTCCTTGGTGATGAAGATCTTCAAATGAGTGTTCAGCCAAGGGAAGAGGTTTTAAGAGGGTTTGGAAGGCCAAGATATTCTCTCAGATTTAATGAAGCCTTTCCTGAATGACCAACTACTCTTCTTGGAACAATAATGGCACTTAAAGAGTTGAAGAGTAGGTGGTTGTGGGAGCTTTTAGTATGATATTACTGGTGGTGCAAAGGCTTAGTTATGCTGGGATTTTTCTCAGTTCAAAGTCTGTAGCTGGAGCAAAGGAGAGGTCCTCTTTAAATACAGATAAGCTCCAACGGTTAGATCTACGGCTAAGAACAAAATGGTCTACGGCTTAGCCGTATGCTCTGACAACATCCAATGGCTAGTTTGACTAGATTCAACGTTATTCCTTCTTACGGTTAAGCTTACGGCTTAGCCGTAAATCCTTATACGGCTTAGCCGTGAGTACCTTTCGGCCTAGCCGTGGGTCAGCCGAAAACTGAAATCTCCCAAAATTGCTCTCTGAAAAGTGGCCCGTAAACCTTACGGCTTAGCCGTGAATCATACTACGACTTAGCCGTGAAGGCCTTATGGCTTGGCCGTAAGATCAACCGTAGGCATTATATGGCCAAGAGCACTCTCTGGACAGTGGCCCATGGATTTTACGGTTTAGCCGTGAATCATACTACGGCTTAGCCGTATCCCCTTTTCGGTGCAGCCGTAGGCTCAGCCATAGAACAAAAAGACTCAAAATGTACCCTCTGGATAGTGAGCCGTAGGATCTACGGCTTAGCCGTGGTCCAAGCCGTAGTACACAAATAGGGTGATTAAAAACCCTTTTTCCTATTCTATTTCTATGGATAATAAGGGTCAATGTTACCTTATCTCTTGGTACTCATAGAGGATCCTCTTGATTGATCTTGATCTTCCTTGGACTTGCTTGATCTTCATTGATAAACCTTGAGCTCCCTTGATCTAACTTGATCTTCCTTAGAGCAAGACTAGACTTGGGTCACGTAATTGACAACACATTCTAATAATGACACTAATAGGCTGCGGCTAGGCTGAGTCCGATGGGCTAGGCATAGTTTAAATAAATAAAAGATAATAATAATAATAATAATAATAATAATAAATAAACAATTAGGATTAAGATATTATTTATAAAGAGTTTAGAATGTTGTGTTTTGATTAATGATCTAGTATACTAACGATGATTTGATTATATTAAATTAATTCTTAATTAGGTGTTATTAAACATTAGTTTGGATCGTTTATAAATTTAATTGGAAATTATGTACTTGTGATTAACATTTTATTTAGATTGAAATTAACTAAGATGTAATTGGGGGTGATTAAATCTTAATTAGAATGTATTTATAATTCTAATTTGGATTTTTAATTTGAGTTAGATTTTGAACCGGATTCTGGGATTTGGACGTTTTGTTTTATATAAAATAATAAGGTGTAATTATACACAACAATGATAATTAAGGACTTAATTATTCCCTACCCTTTTTTTTATCATAATTTGATTTAAGTTTTGATTTGGAATTTGAATATCTTTTACCCAATTTGTAACACACACTAATTATACATAATTGAATTAGATGAATTCCTGTCTTTTTAAAAAATTTGGTTGAATGTTCACATGAAAATTGGACTGAATTCAAGATAAGAATCTGAGATTGGGGATGTACCACATGATAGACACTGAAAGTAGGATATTGGCATCGTAGACTCACATTTCCATTGTGGGAGAAGGTTGATTCTTATGTATATATTTATCTAACTATGACCATTAGGTGGATTAGTACTTTCCTTCAGAGAACTTGAAAAGACACATAATTCATAATACACTTTTAAATTAAGTAATCTAAATACTTAAATTGATTTTGGGATAAATATTATGAATTAAGGTTTCATATTATGGTTCATTATGCATTAGTGGACGTCTGTATCTGCATATGTATATTTATATATATGACTGACTGCAATTCGGAGGTGAACGTAGGATCGGGTCAGCATGTACTGGAGAATATAGTACACAGCTGTGCCGCTCGTTTTATTTGGCGGGAATACCCATTTTTGCATATCTGCTGCGGGAATACCTGTTTTTATATATTATATTTGCGGGAGTGCCCGTTTCTAGTATATCATATTTGCGGGGACATCTGTTTTTGTGCATTCATGCCATTGGATTTGCATTCGATATAATTTGAGATAATATGTAAAATATGTATTAATTACATATGTATTAATTAAATTGATTAACATCATTGTTTGCAGTTTACCTTCTTGTTAGATTACGTCAATCTGACCGACTTCTTTTAGTGTCTAAATTTCGTTACCGGTGTTAAGCCGAAGGGTCAGGCCATGCAGGAAATTCCGCTAAATGGCGGAATTATTGAATGGAGCACCGATGACATCGTCTGAGGTGTCTTAGAATTGGTGCAGAGATCGAAACTTTAGATTATATAATAAGGCCATGATTGAGGCCATTAGTTTATTTATTAAATTTATTTGTCTTAGGATTACAACTTTAATTATTATGCTTCGAAGTAATTGACCTTGATTTTATTATTAATGACATTTGTTACATGATTGGTATATGATATTCATCTACGCAAATTATGGATTTTAGTTCTGTATGTGATTATGATTGCTTGATCACCAAGCATTAGCTTCACGAAGGACTTCCATCTACCCAGAATTGGGGCCTACATTGTATAAGAAAAATTTTAATTGGCCCCAATTCTCACATCCTTAAAACTAGGTTTGGATCCGACCTAGTTTTCGGTGCGTGACAGTGCCCAAGCCTAGCCTGGCTTTCCTGAAAAATGTCAAGCCCCAACCTAATAGTTTTAATTAGTCAATGATTAATTATTTATATCAGAGCATCTCTTGTTGTTTTGGCCATAGAAAATGAGGAATGTCATTCTAACATTCCAAAAAGAACATGAAAGAAAACGTGAGCTCCATTCAAAAGTTTTTTTTAATTCATCCTATATTGGTAGGTTTGGATCATTATAAATTAGACACGATAGGCCACACTCGACAAAATTAACAGTTGTCTGGATTTAAAAAGTACATGAACTTAACTTAAATGTGAAAGATAATATGATAAAAATATGATTATATACTGTAGTTTGCTCATCAAACATACATGTAATATAATATAATATAAACAAATATTGTATTAGGCAATAAATGGGCCACGGCAGTGGTGGCTGGAAGGGTTAGATGTTGAAGCTCAGGTTCAGCTCTTATATTAAATGGGCTTACATGTTGGCCCAAACTCGGCCGACAGCCCTTAAGATCTTTAAAGCAGGCTTGGAGAAGGCTGCACTGAAAGGCCTGACAGGCTTGACCAGCCCATCCCATCCCTATATGTAGGTTAAAGTTAAAAAACAAGAGTACATCCAAAGGAAGATAACAAAGAAAGTGGAGAGCTATAACTACCTGGTCTGCGACCACTTCAACAAGTTCCAATTCATGGACATGCCATTTTCGTGCACTGTCCGAGGGAAGCATCAAAACCATCACTGCATAGCCATTTGTGGCAAGTTCTGGCCAGTTATTTACTTGAGAATTAGAAAGATATAAAAGTGGAACTCGTACAGCAGCTACCTCTGGAGGCACATATTTCCCAGGAAGAGGCCTAATCCTTGCCAATGGACATGAGTGGGGAATTATTACTGCATGGATACTATTGAACACTTTATTTACAATAGGAAGCTGGATAGATACAGTAGCTCCAACAGATATCGGGTATCGTAGGGTAAGGGATAGCTGAAGGCTCGAACCATTATGGGATGGCATCCATAGAGCACACTCCTCCAACCCCAAAGTCCTCCCAAGCTCAACAAGAGTAGTCTTTAATATAGTATCTCTGTTCAGAGTGCTCCTAATTTCATGGGTTAGCATTCTAACATGCCTTCCTGTTTCTTCTTGTGCACGTATAATGACCATCTCCCTATCAAGTTCTTCAGCCTTATTTTTCAAAAACAGCTCCCTTGTTTTCACACTTAACAAATCAGGAATGATATGAACAAGCATAAGGGCTGTAGCGCATGATACAACAGCTGTGGAGACTTTTGCAACTGACATAACGAGAATAACAGTTTTTGAATGAATTGTGAAAGTCCACAAGCTTATGAAGTGAGTAGCCCCACAGAGAATAATAAATGCCCCAAACTGCATTAGTACCCATCTGTATGGGAAAAATGCAGATTTATGTACAAAATAGACAAGCTCGAGTGGAATGGAGAAATAAGCTAGGGCGATAAAGAAGTCTGACAGATACTGATATTTCACCAAAAGCTCATCAGAAGACCATTGTGGCTCAATGCAGTCACAGCCCTGCATCTTCTAGCAACCACATGAACTAATAACTTGATCCTACATTACCAAACACGCCAAATAATACATCAATTAGTATGGAACATTTTCTATATGAACGATATTAAAGTACTAAACAGAAAACTTCTACATGAATGGGATTGATTGCTGAATAAAAAAACAAATAGAAAATAGTGATTTTCATGTCTCATGTATTCGATTTGATATTCAAGGGTGAATTGGGAAATAGATATGACTTCCACTCTTCAACCAAAGATTTACTGACCAGGCAACCAGATACTAGAAAGACTCTGGCTAAAAGAAAAGGCTAGCTGAATGCCTGTTTCTCAAAGAATGATATTGGAATGTATAGGTTAACCAAATTATTCAACAAAACATTGATGGTTAACCAGATTATTGAGCAAATTCTTAAGTACAATGAGATTAGTCAAAGAATAAAAAAGAGCACTTGGAACCACTTTCCATAGAAATAACGACGATACTTAGGTATGTGTAAAGCTGTCAAACTCAATGAGTCACATAATAAAACTTAAGGAGAGATTAATAAAGTTATGGCTAAAACAAAAGGTTAGTAATTTAAAGAGCCAATTTGGGTTTATGTTAGGGACAGTTTTCCAAACTAGCGAGAGACACACTCTTGTGCGCTTAATGTGTCAAGCTGACCATGAAACATGTCAACCAAGCAAGCAAGTAAATTAAGTTTATATATTTTGTTATATCCATAATTATGATAACCTACTTTATGTGAAAATTGGAAAAGTTACAGTTCCAAAAGAGTAGTAATTTAATTTTTAGTTCACATAAAAGATATATATATATAGAGAGAGAGAGAGAGAGAGAGAGAGGAATTCTCAAAAACTCCCCATTTAAGAAAGGGGAGTTTATGCCCCTTTTGACATATCCAATAAAAATCTACCACCTCACAAGTCATCATCATCATCATCATTATCAAAGTCTTATTCCAACCATGTTGGGGTCGGCTACATGAATTCTGTTTCTCCATTTCATTCTATTTTGAGCCAAATCCTTCGATAAGTTAAACTTCTTCAAATCACCTCACAAGTACAAAGCAAAAAAAAAAGGGATAGCTATTTTTAAGGAGATGTTGATGACATGTGTTAAAATCTCATAGGCTAAAAAATGAGCTTTTTTTTTTGTGAAAAATGCCTGGGGAGTTTTGTAGCGTGACCTATATATAAATATATTATCTTCTTCCATTCTATTCATGGAATAAGGCCATGGTGATGACTCTACTATATGTAACTAATATTTGTATTTTTTTCAACTTGGAGATATGTGGATAAGTCAAGTTATGAGTTGAGTAGGCTAATCAACCAATGTGACTGCAATGAGTTGACTAAGTCAAGTTCCTAGTGAACCTGCCCAATTTGAAACATACGATGCCAGTTAAATTTATAGCAGAAGCAGTTTTCCAATTGAGACAACTTAGAAATGTTTAAAAACAAAGAAGAAAAAATTTACATACGATTTTTTATTCATTTAGAGTAACACATACGATTTTTTATTCATTTAGAGTAACTTGATGAAAGGGTGTCAAGGCATTTAATTTGGTAGGCATTATGTCTCTTGCAGTTTATATTGAATATATACAAAAGGTATGGATAAACACTGATATTGGCTATAGACAACTTGACAATACATGCATAGCAATGTTCCTTAAAGTATGTTGTTGGCAAATGCTGTGGCACTCATTCAGCAGATATGAAGTAAATGATAGTTTACACTTTGGTGAAACGATTTTGAATCAGATGTTTTAAAAATTAGTAAATCAAAGAGAATATACATTGCTTGCAATTCTAGCAGCTATGAGAGCAGGGAGGAGGATCAGGTCAAAACTGACAACCATTTTGGTATCAAATTATCAAGCTTGTTTAACTTTGATACTTGAGAACATCATGGAGGATTTGAGAGAAATACTGTAAACAGGATTACTAGTATGTGATCTCTGTGAGCTACTTTCAGTGGTTGCACTCATACAACTTGTTATTGGGTAACTGTGACTCTCCTTGCACCAAAGATTACAACAATTATAAGAAAACATCTGCAACCTATGCAAGATAATTCCTCTCCTCATTTTCAGCAACTTTTCTTTTTTCATCTTAGCTTATAATTTCCTATGAAAGATAAATGCCACAATTTAAGAGAAACCTAACTGCTCACAGAACATAAATTATTATTCTTTTACAAGGAACCAGTCCAGAGATGATTCCAGCATACATGTGTAGTTTGATATTGAGTTCAATCAACTGATTTCCCATTCACTAGCTGCATTCAAATGGGGTTCTCATCTAAGCTGATACAATCTTTAGTTTTCCATTTGTTATATCTTTTGCAATCAAAGTATTTAATTCCCCCTTTCTCTAGAAAGGTAATTTGCTGTTTCACATAAATCTACCGAAGCATGTAACATATCCAACAAACAAAGAAAGAAAGATGGAACTAGAGAAAGAAAGCAACCGCATAAAGCTCAGAAGTCAGCAAGATATAAAACTTTCCACTTTGCAATCCAATTCATACCAATTTAAAATCCCCCACCGGATAAAATATAATAAAATAAAAAAAAGTTTTCAACAATTAAGAATCGAAGTAAATTTCTCTAAACCCTAACTCCCAATCTCGCCCAAGGAATTTCGAATTGAATACATCTCTCTGTATATGCACACACAAACAAAGGAGAAAGAGAAGAAGAGCCCAAAAATTAGAAAAGGAGAATGGATTAGAGAAGCCATATCCGTCACCACTTGAGAGACACTTGCAGTAATTCAAACATGCAATGGACAAAAAGGACGAATCTACTGGAAATGATGAATATCTGCCATGAAAGGAGAAGATGAGTGCATTGAGAGAGAGAGAGAGAGAGAGAGAGAGAGAGAGAGAGGTACCAGATGATGGAAAGAAAGAAGTGATAACAATGAAAGTTTCTCTCTTTCTGTCAAAGTTTCTCTCTTTCTCTCTCTTTTTTGTGGAATATATAGTTGCAGCCGAGCATCTGAATCTGAAAGACAAAAACAAAAATTCTAAAGCAGCACATTGACAAAAAGAAGAAAAGCGTAGGCTGAGTAGGAACTCAAGAGGAGAATGAGAGAAATGGTTTCGTGCTGGTGTCAGTTGTCACTTGTCATACTGTGCCGACGGCAGTCAATTTTACTGTTGGATTCCAGTCACAACCCTCTTTGTCTTTTCTTTTAAATTCATGTGGCATCTTGCATCACCCATGATATACATGTGATGTAACAAATCGCCCGGGCCCTGTTTGCTCAGAGTCTTGGATCCTCTGGGGCAGCTATTACTATCATGCCCGCACGTAATGAAAATCCGAATCGAGCAAGATGAATGTCATCTCCTCCATTATTATATTCTTAATTTTTTGTTTAGATGGAGTGTGTCCCACCATACCATATTATTGAGCACAATGATAAAAAAACGTGATTAATATCATGTCAGCATTAATGCCGTGTAAACACCCTATAGTTGTCGTCATGGTGCTCAATTATAATGTGGAATCCGCTCTTTTAGAATCAAAACTTTTTGAGAATACATCAAAAAAGGATTTGTGTTTTATCTTTAATGGTCTGAATGTATATGTGAGATCTTAGCTCCCATGTAATAGTTGTGACAGGATTGAGCTGAGTTGGGTAATGCCATGTTTTTTGTTCCAATGAAATGAAGTTAAATAGGAGTCCTCTCTTGCATAAAAATAGAGAGTTCTGTTGAACCAACAATTAAAAATAAAAATCCACAAGAACAAAACTGTTGCTTCCATTTTCCGCTGAAAATGCGTTACAAAATTGTGCCCCCAATCTTTCACTATAGCTGTAAAAAAGCATACTTTTTTAAAGTTACTTTAGCATGATTCCCTTTTTACTTTCTACAAAAGTTGTCGACCAACCTCTTACTTTTGTTGCAAGCTCATTTGTTTAATCGACTTTGATTGTGAATATTTCTAAGCAATGCCATCTAATGAAATGGATGAAATGTGACATCGTAATGACGCGAGCCCAACACCCACATGGTATTTGTTGTGGATATGACATTACCATTGTGCGCGTGTGCGTAAGCAACTAAGATCAGTAATCAACCATACAAGAAGATAAAAGACTTATGTGGTTCAGTAAAGATACTTACGTCTATGGAAAATCAATTTTCACTAGGTTCTCCTCTAATCTATTAATCCACAATTTTGGAATCTCAGTATATGTTTAGGGTTACAGATTATATTATATATATAATCATCATTGTCTTATCCTCTAAAAGCTCTATTATTAGAAAAAAAAAGTCCTAATTCTATTAAGAGACTATTGTTTAACAAACAAGAAATTTCTAATACAATTATGGAGGCTATTGAAGACACTGAACCCAATTGGTCTGGACCCACTTGGCCAACAACCTTCCCTTCCAAACCATGGAGAATACGCCCTAAACCCCTTACTGGGAGTTCAGCCCTGCCAACTCTGAACACAGCTCCAATTTTCCCTTAGACACAACCTTTGTCATCATGTCTGAGGGATTCTTGTCAATGTGAACCTTTTTTAGCTTTATAAAGTTCTTATCGATCACCTCACGAATGTAGTGATACTTGCTATTAACGTGCTTCATGCAACCATGATATTTAACATTTTCACTGAAATCCATAGCACTCTGACTATCACAATAAACTACATATTCTTCTTGCTTCAAATCTAACTCTTGAAGGAATCTCTTTAACCAAAGTATCTTTATCCTTACTTTATTAGCAACTATGTATTCCACTTCACTTGTAGACAGTGCTATACACTTCTACAACTTCGATTACCGGGAGATAGCTCCTCTTACGAAAGTAAACAAATAACCAGAAGTCAACAACCGATGATTAAGATTACCTACAAAATCAACATCAGTATAACCTTCCACCATTGGTTTTGAGCCTCTGAAACATAAACACAACTTGAAAGTACCTCTAAAATACCTGAAGATCCACTTTACTGCTTCCCAATACTCTTTTCAAGAGTTAGATAGAAATCTTCGCACTAAACCCACAGCATAAGCAATGTCCGGCCATATGCAAACCATGACATACATAAGACTCCCCACAGCAAAGGAGTAAGGAATAGATGTCATCCGTTCCTTTTCATCATCTGTAGTATAACACATGCGCTTGCTTAATTTGAGGTGACTGGTTAAAGGTTTGTTAACTGTTAGCATTCTTCATGTTGACTGCTCAAGTACTCGTTCAACATATTTCTCTTGTGATAACCACAACTGCTTGGAACTCCAGTTACAACGTATTTGCATACCCAATGTCATTCGTGTGGGACCCAAATCTTTTATGTCAAACAACTTTGACATCTCCTTTTTCAACTTGCTAACAAACTTACTATCGTGTCCAACTATCAACATATTGTTGGAAGTAGGTGGGTCTCGTGGATAAATTTTCTAAACTTTTGACCCACTTGACACAGGGATCAACTATCCATAAAACCAAAACCCAATCCAGGATACATAACCCTCAATCTCGTGACCATGTACAGTAAATATTCTACCAGCACTAAACATCCATAATAATCTACAGCATGCAAGAAGTAGATCATACCTTTTGGAAATCCGCAGTGCTCTAATGGATTTCTTCAACACCTTTTAGCCTTCCACGCTATGACCCGAATTGGATTTCTTCTCTCAAGAAGAGTGGTGAAATCTTCAGGAGAAAATCCCAACTCGAAACTCCAAGGAATTAGAAGAAAGAAGGAGAGAGTAACTCGTGCAACTCTTGCACGAAAGGGTTTTAGGCGTGAGGGAGAGTCTTATTGGACGTCCAAGAGATTTTATAGACTTTCAAATCTCTCCCTTGTCTAATTGAAATAGAAGTCTTACTTCCAAAGCAATTAGCAGCTTTCTCCTTTCCAAACTCTTATTTCTAGAGTTCAAGTCGGATTAGTGTTTTCCAATATCTTGGGCTAGCGTAGGGACCACTAGGGATTCCTTAGAAAGCTGGCTCCAACTGGAACACCGCGACCCCACATCTCATGTGCAATCCGGGCCCTCAGTTAATTGCAAATAACAGCACTATATAAATGCAATTGCACTCCAGTCTTAAGAATAAATTACAATGAAGACCCTAAACTGCCCAATTACCACAAGTAGGCCCCTCTATCAATATCCGCGGATCAATTGGAATAAATCCGTCTTTTTCAATCTAAGTTCCACATCTTATTATCCTTGAGCCCCAATTAATCACAATAATCATCAGTACAATCCAATTAACTCTTAATTGAGATGGGTGCGCACTTACTAATGAAAAATCCATTAATTGGCACAAGGGGATAATAGAGATAGATTCCATCTTGATCATTCAACGTTCCCACAGTTCTACTACCACATACCCAAGACATCGAGGTGTTAACCTATAGTCGGCCTCACTCATTGGTGACTCAAAGCAAATGAATAGATAGAAACTTGAGTTCGTCAATGTCTCAGGATTGAGAGCCTATTGCTAGGGAATTGTGAGAGCATACCTTATTATTGAGACGGAATTCCATAAGGTGCATCTCATGGTCCTTCAATACATCCAATGTACCAGCACCGTGATCCAGAATCTTACATTCTGATGATCGAGACAAATCACACTATCTCATAGTGATCAAAGTGCTGCAACCTTATCAAATGAGATGCCCAATCTCATTACTGGTTGTGAAGTTATTTTAAGTATAAGATTTGTGACATATATCTCCCGCGTGTGGATCTCATCCATGCACATATATCACATCTAATATACTAATGGGATCCGGTTCAACTCATGAACCATTATGTCATACGTATTGGTCATGTGCATGAAGTAGTAAAATAACATTCATCTCATGAAAGTAAAGCATGATTTTATTGATAAATAAAGAAATTAATCAATTTATTACATCAACTGATGGATTGAGTCCACAAAAACTAACACATATCATCTACATACAAAAGAAGGATGATGTACCTATCATTGATAAATCTACATAAACAGTAATCTGCAGCTATCCTCCGATACCCATGACTCAACATGAATGAATTAAACTTTTTGTACCACTATCTCAGTGCTTGCTTCAGCCCATAGACACTCTTTTTTTAACTTACAAACCATCTATTTTTTTCCTTTTACCTCAAACCCCTCTAGCCGAGGCATGTAAATCTCTTCTTTCAAGTCATCATGAAGAAACGCAATTTTCACATCCATTTGTACAAGCATAAGGTCCATTCTGGTGGCTAGACCTAAGACAACTTTGACAAAAGTCATCTTTAAAACAAAAGAGAAAACATCACCGAAGTCGATATCCTTCATTTGTGCAAACCTTTTACTACTAATCGTGTTTTGTGTTTCACTAGGTTTCCATTCTCATCCTTTTTCAGCTTGAACACCCATCTGTTTTGCAAAACATTCCATCATTAGGAAGTTACACTAGCTCATAAGTCTTGTTCTTTTTTAAAGAAATCATCCCATTCTGCGTAGCATTCATCCACTCATCTTTATCATCATGAGTCATTACTTCTCAGAAGCTCCCTAGCTCTCCTTCATCAGTAAGCAAAATATATTCGGATGCAAGATATTTAGTTGATGGTTGATACTCTTGTGTAGACCTCTTAGCTTGAGATTCCATGGTTTCTAATCGAGGAGATTGCAGCTCTCCCTGCTCAACACACTTATCATTTGGCAAACCCTATGCCTCATCATGATCCGGATCGTTTTGTCCACCTTTTCCACCTGTAGCTTGCACCAGAGAAGGAGTTAGTGTGAGATCAACCACTCCGTTAACTATTCCAGAAGACTTATCAATTTTCTCAACATCTCCAAAGAACTGGTCTTCATGGAAAACCACATCCCTACTTCTGATACTTCTTCTATTCTCTAGATCCCATAACCTATAGCCAAATTCATCTCCACCATAGCCAAGAAAAATGCAACTCACTGCTTTATCATCCAACTTTAAATGATGCTCCTTTGGTACTTGTGCAAATGCCTTACACCCAAACACCTTCAAGTGTGAATAGAAAGCATTTTTACTTATTTATCTTCTCTTTGGAAGATCAAAATTCGAAGGAACTGAGAGAGATCTGTTAATCAGATAGCCAGTAGTCAGAATGGCTTCAACCCAAAATGACTTAGGCAACCATGCTAATCTCGTCATGCATCTCATTTTTTCAAGAATAGTACAATTCATTCTCTCTGTCACACCATTGTACTGTGGAGTACCAGGAGCTTTCTTTTTATGTTAAATACCATGCTTCAAATAGTAGATTCTAAACTGGTTGGATATGTACTCACCCCCATTATTTGTGTGGAGACATTTCAAAAATTTACCAATTGCTTTTTCAACTATTACATGAAACTGTTAAAAAATTTGAAACACTTAATCTTTTAATTTTAATGCATAAACCCCGACTTTCTTGGATGTATCATTAATAAATGTGACATAGAACTTATTACCACCCAATGATTTTACCTCCATGGGACCACAAACATCAGAATATACTAAATCTAACACATTAAATTTCAATTTTAGTGTCGAAGAGAAAGCAACCCTATATTGTTTACCAAATAAGCAATAATCACAAGGGTAAAGGGATACACCATTAGAGTAAGGAATTAAATCCTTCTTTGTCAATATTTGTAGGCCTTTCTCACTTATAAGACCAAGTCTCTTATACTACAAATTTGGAGAGAAACTGTTTTGAACAGCATTTAACACACTTTTGTATAGTTTTACATGTGTTTTGTAAAGCATATTACCCGCTTTCCCTCGCGCAATAACAAGACACCTTCTAGTGAGCTTCCATTTGCCATTTCCGAAGTAATTTTTATAACCTGCATGATCTAATGCAGTTTCGGAAATCAGACTCAACCGCAGATTAGAAATATGTCACACATCTTTCAGGGTCATTGTATAACCAATATCGGTTTTGATGCAAACATCATCGATACCAACAATCTTTGAATGACTCATGTTGCCCATCTTCACAGTACCAAAGTCGCCTGCTTTATACATCATGAACATCTCCTTACAAGGAGTAGTATAGTAGGCTGCTGCTATGTCAACAACCCACTCAGCCTGATCATCTGCAACACGTAAACACTCATAATCATCGCCTGCGAGCACCACTACTTCATGTCCTAAAGTAGCTGTAGTATTATTACTGTTATTCTTCCTCTCATTGTTGGATCCTTTTTGTTATGTCAAGGCAAAATAGTTTTCCCTGATGTGGCCTATCTTGCTACAGAAAAAGCATTTCACAGATTTTTGTTCAATGTGGACCCCAAGTGCAAGGTTTCGATATAGTTTTACACAGTGAGTCTGAGATCATATCCATAGGAAGCTAATATTCGTAGAAAACTTGTCCTAGTTTAAAAAAAACTAAAGTTACCCTAATAAAATCTACCAAAAATAAACATTACTACTTCTAATAATTAAAATTAAATTATAAGTCCAAATCTGAAAAAAAAATTACAAATTAAACTTAATCTAAAATTCCTAAACTAAAACAATTATAGAACTAGAACCTGTAAAACAATAAAGTAAATCAAACCACTAATGTAAAGGAATAAATAATCATGCATTAAATAAAAAATCAGAAATAAAACATTCAAATATAATAAAATAAATAATAAAAAGAATGCTAGTTTCTCTTATTTTTGGAAATTAAAACACTGTATTGGCAGAATAAAAAAAATTCACAAAAACACTGCACTAAGTGCATGCTGTCACCACACATAAACACATGGTGCCGATCCAAGGAGGAACACCTTGACCTCACTAATTGTGTATTTAAAATTAAATAAACTAATACACCCAATAATATCCTAAAAATAATTATAACTAGAAAAAGAAAATCTACTATTACCTTAGATCAAGACATAAAAAAGAGGTGACTCCGCATGCAATCCAAGCTCTTATCTTCAATCTTCACACCAAAGAGGATTAGATGAAAGGAGAAGATGGAATGGAGAGAATGGATCCAAGTGAGCTGGCCAAACCCCACTTGGATTATGATGAGATGGGCGTGTGGTTAGAAAAGATGGAGTGGTGGGACGCATGATGAGTGAAAAAAAAAACGTGAAAAAGAAAAAAAGATGGATGGGCGTGAGAGGTAAGAGATGGAGATGGCTGGGCGTGTGATTGGTATGGCCTCTTGAACTTTCTCCCCTTATATATAAGAGTATATACTAGATGATGGGAAGTACAGGAGATAGATGGAGAGAAAAAACAAGTTGGCATGAATTGTAGTATGGGAATAGTAAGTTGACAGTGGGTACGAGTCTGTTGGCTACATGTACATGGAATGGACTTGTGATGAGATACTCCCTTTTTAAATTAGAAAGTGGATTGGTGATGTACAGGGAATGAAAGAAAAGGGAAGTGTGGAATGGTGATCCCTCTAATGTGATGGCCACACTACATACTACGTACTTCTCTTTCTTTAATTAGAATATGAGTGTAATGGTGGTGTGGATTCTCCTTCTTCTTCTCTTCTTTTTTTTTTTATAGAAAATATATGATGGCATGGTGTCCAACCACTTTTGGACTTCTTTCTTTCCATAAAAACAACTTCATAAAATTGGCTCCACCTTGAATTTCTTCCCAAATAATGTCTTGGCTTCTAATATTTTATACATGTTCCTTTTTTTTTTTCAATTTTCCTACATATAAAAGTGATTTTTTAAATTAAAATAATAATTTTGATCAAAAGTCACAAATGCATTAATGCGGGCCCAATTTACATAAAATAACAACATAAATCCACACCATTAATCATGATTTAACTTGATAAAAAATTGTCATTTTTTATGTAAAATCATGAATTTGTAAAACACTTCTAAAAATAAGCAGTTCTATGATTTAATGAAAAATTGAGGATTTTCAATGATTTTTTGCAAGAAAATTCTAAAATGAATTTTAAAATCATAAAAACATAAATTCCAACAAAATGAAGAAATTTCTAATGAATAAGTCTTTAAAATTCCTGAAAACACACATAAACTAGTGCATTTTTTAAGGACTTACAAATTTTTTCCGGTTTGTTATCCATCTCTAGACTTGCCACGACTCCCTTTTGGTCCTTTACTCTTACTCCTCCCCTATTCTCAGTAACAAAGGCCTATGCATTATCTGTCCCTATAAATTTCCTTCTAATTTCTTCATTCTGTAAGTTACAGGTAACATGATTCATGGACAACACACCATCTGAAGTAGAGTTACTTGTGGAAACAACCAATGTTTCCCATGTATTCGGCAAAGAACTCAGAAGCAACAAAGCTTGCATCTCATCATCAAGGACCATCTTCATTGTGGCAAACTGATTAACTACACTTTGGAACTCATTAATGTGATCTTCGATCTGACCACCATTCTTGAATTTCATGTTTACAAGCTTTTTGATAAAAAAAAAAAAGGTTTTGTTCACTGTAGTCTTTTTATCATACCTTACTTTATCTTTTTCCAAAGGGTATGCACATTAGTTTCATTTGACACATGGTGAAATATGATGTTATCAACCCACTATCTAATGTGACCAATTGCTTTTCTGTGAGTCTTGTTCCATTCTGCTTCTTTCATATGTGTTGGTCAGGCACTATCCCCCTCTATGGGATCATAAAGGTCTTTACAATAGAGGATATCATCCATCTTTGGTTTCCAAATCAACCAATTGGAATGGTTGAGCTTAACCATGGTAGTGTTCATAGTATTGTTATCCATCTTAATTAAAATTAAGCAACAAAAAAAAAAGAACCAACTAACACTGACCTCAACTCTTGCACCACACTATAGATCTCACCACCAAGAGCATGATGAAAGAAATGGATCTAAAGTCAGACCCTGGATTGCTCAGATATCATAGAAATAGTCTTATACAATCCGAATAGGTAAAACTCTCCTGTTGACCGTCGAATAGACAATCTTTTTCCATAAATGTATAGATTTGCTGGAAAAAAGTCCGTAGGTGAAAACAGATCTCCGATCAAACGTGAATGATCAGGATATCGTAGAAATAAACTTTTGCTGTCAATTCCTGGTCGAACAGCTTTAACCGTAGGAGTCTGCTGATGTGGCCGTGCTTATATTGCAATTGCTGCAGGTGGCTAGGCCTGTCCACGGCTCAGGCTGACTTGATCTGGAACCCACCTGGACATGACCTGTTGGCTAGCTGATATGCTGGGCTACACTTTACGGGTCAAGCCGAATTGACCTGCACTTGACCTACATCCAAACCTGGGTTTAATAAAAAAAAAAAAAAACCAGGTTTTGTCTTCTTCTTTGATGTTCCTGTTCTGGTTCTCAAAACTAAAACTAGAACCATTCCTTTCAGTTCTTCCTCATAACCACCAGATAGACTAAGAATGGCGGCAAGGTGGTCGATGGCGGACAGCGACCTATCCGATGAAAGCAACCACTGGGAAAAGCGGCAACTGATGCCTTTTTCGGCGACGCCCAGCAACAACAACCCTTTCTCAATCTTCTACTCTGATCCCAATTAGTAAGCCTGAGAACCCAAATCCTCTTTTTTCTTTGATTGTGTGGCCCAAACAAAGATCACAGATGATCTCCCCTTCTTTGTTTCTAGATGAAACAGATCCAAATCCCTGAGATATGATTTAACTCCGTAGATCTTCCACGCAGCAACTTCAAGCCCTAGGAGACCCTAGCTTGGCTTTGATATCACTTGCTATGGATATGACACCACCGTTGTACGCTTGTGTGTGTGAACAACCAAGATTAACAATCAACCACATAAAAAGATAAGAGATTTACATGGTTCAGCAAAGATGCTTACGTCCACGAGAAACCAATTTCCACTAAGTTCTCCTCCAATCTGTGAATCCACGGCTTTGGAATCTCTACATATGTTTAGGGTTACAGATTACATCATATATATAATCATTACTTCCTTATCCTCCAAAATATTTATTCTTAGAAAAAGGAAAGTCCTAATTCTATTAAGAGACTATTGTTTAACAAAAAGAAAATTCCTAATACAATTAGGGAAACTACCTAAGACACTAAACCCAATTGGTTTGGGCCCACTTGGCCAACAATATTCCCCCATTGGAAATAGATGGACAGCTTTGATGCCAATCCTAGTATTGCTTTCGCATGAGCACGCTTTGGAGTCCTTATAAGTTTTTATTGAATTGGGGTCGTACAACTTTAAGATGCCTCATGTGGGATTAAGGCCAAGGCCGCACTTATATATCAACTTGAACAAAGTTTAATGGTACTAACCAAAGCTTTTCACCCTTATCCGTATGCACTTTGAGCCACTGTGGGTTGGGTTGGTACAGTTTAAAGGTTACATTCAGAAGCATTTTGTTTACATGGATGGCATTCATGGGTGGCCTAAAGAGTAAAGTTTTTATTGTTAGACGTGGGTGTAATGTGATACAAACTGTGTTTTGTGGAATATTGGCAAAGTAGTGTCTTCCTCCTACTGTCTACACTATACCTTGGGAGAGTTGGCAAAATCTGTTCTGGATAAAGTTGATTCTTCATTTGAGGGCAAGGGCGGTTGTTACGAACCGAGTAGCTCATTGGCCCAATAACTTGATGATCAGCCTTTCACGTGGCTTAAAATGCATAAGCCCAAGTTATTAGTAGTAACCTATATGGTTCATTATATACAAACTCATATTTTATTCATAAGAGATGTAGGATGGGGTGTTACAATCTACCCCTCTTAAGGCCACACGTCCCCATGTGGATCCATCTAACTTCATAGGCAATGTGGGACCCAAGCATTCCACATTCGTGTCTCATACAAATTTTTCGATTTTGACTCACAGGCTTGTGCACCCTAGCTCTGTCCTAATCTTGCCTCAAGGGCTTTCCTAGCGGAATTGGGGGTCCCACATTTCCGGTTGGTGGTAGGCTCTGATACCATTTGTAACAACCCGAGTAGCTCACTGGCCTAATAACTTGGCGAGTCTTTCATGTAGCTCAAAATGCTTAAGTCCCAGTCATTAGTAATAACCTACATAGTTCATTATATATTAGACTCATATTTCATTCATAAGTAATGTGGGATGGGGTGTTATAGTAGTGCTACATTGATTTTAGTGGTGTCAAGTGACACCACTGAAATTTGAAAAAAAAAATTTTCTTATGTATAATTTTATTAATTTTGATAAGTTTTCTGAAAGTGACCATAGTGACAATTTTGAAAAAAACTACAGATGGGGTTCTCAAAATATTCTTATATGGCATTTGACAATGGTATTGAATGACACCATGAACCTAAATTCTTGGCTATGCCACTAAGGTTATGGTTTTCTTAGCTCATCTTATTTTCCCTGCAATTTTGTGGCATGTTTGGTGTGAAAGGAATAGTAGGATTTCCTGTAACTGCTCTAAGAGACCTCATCAAGTTACCTTGGGTATCCTACATTGGCTTTATAGTCGATTGGTATATATTAATATAGGCTTACCAGACCATCTCCATAGCATGTGGAACCTACCTCCATCTAATCCGGCCCATATGACCCAGCTGGGCCTATCATAGTTGATACTCTCTTCTATCTAGCCAGGATTGTATTATAAGTATCCTATGGGACCCGGAGGGAATCCCTATATTTGCTGATCTCAAGAAGACTACAAACTTTTATTATGAGGTTGCTTTTCTTCTACACCATTCCTTTGTACACAAAAGATCTATCCATTGAGACTGGTCACTGATACTGCAGGGTTGGCAATTACACTCAAGGATCCAGCCACATCTCTTTGGCGTCATCACTTTGCTTTCAAATGAATGGCACAATCTCTTCAACACTTTAACGGAGTTTCTTTCTCCCTCCCTACCCATATTGTGTGCAAGCTTAGCAAACGACTTAAGGACCTGTATCTTGTGCCTTCATATATAGAACCTGTCAAGTCCTGAATTTTTATATTGGGTCATACCGGTTTGTCGGGTTTGAGTTGGGTTAAGAGGGTCAATAGATTGGTTTAACACAAGTGGGGCCTGAGTTAATGGACCCTTTTTGGGCCAGAGGACTCTTTTTGAAATTTCTTAAAACCCACTAGAAAGCAGGAGGCCCTTCTTTGTAATTTAGAAAAACCCCCTCTTTTATATAAACTATACTCTTAGGGTTTTTTTCCCCATTCTTCCATCTTCTTCCTCTCTTTTGCAACCAAGCCCTAAAATTTCTCCGGGGGGAAACCAAGGTTGGATCTTCTACTCTTCAGATTTGCTTTTGGCTTCGAGATCCAAGCAAGTGGATAGTTGGAACAATGGTTTTTGGTGTTTGCAATATGTTTTAGTTGCTTGTTGATTTACATACTTTGAGCATGATTTCTTCTTGTTAGTTTAATGGCTTTTAGAGGGTAATAGTGTGATTTGATTTTCTCAAAAAAAAATTATAAGGGTGATTTATGTTGAGTTTTGTAAAAAAAAAAAAAAAAATTCTGAGCCGCCGCCGCCCAGGCGGCAGCGCTGCCTGGCAGCAGCGCTGCCCAGGCTGGCTGGGCCCTGCCTGGCTGACCTGGGCCTGGCGTGGCTGGCCTGGGCCCGGGTCGGGTCTGGGCCCGTCAATCCATTCTTAAAAAAAAATGTATATATATTATTAACTATATGAATTTGTACATAATATTACTAAATAAATAATTAGGTTAGGATATTCTTATAAAGGATTAAAGGGTTAAGTTTTGATTAATGGTTTAGTATTTTAATGGAGATTAGGTTTTATTAAATTAATTTTAATTTGATGTTATTAGAAATGTATTTTAGATTATTTATAAACTTAATTGAGAATTATGAAATTTTGATTAGTGTTCATTTAGGTTGATTGAAATAAAATAAAAAATGTATTTAGTAGCAATTAAACCGTAAATAGAATGTATTTATAATTTTAAATTGGAATCTTAATTGAGTTAGATTTCAATTTGGGATCCGAAATTTGTAGCTTCTGTTTTGCATAAAATGATAATGTGAATTTGTACACAACAATGATATTAAGGAATTAATTGTTTTCTTTTCCCTTTTGAATGTCACTTGATTTAACTTTGGATTCAGAAATTGAACATCTTTTATCTAATTTGTAAAACACACTAATTATATATAATTGGATTAGATGAATTATGTCCTTTAGGAATGTTAGTTGAATGTTCACATGAGAATTAGACTAGATGCAGAATGAGAATGTGAGGTTCGGGATGCACCGCATGATAGGCACCAAAAGTAGTATATCGGCATCGTGGACTCATATTTCCATTGTGATAGAGAGTTAGTTCTCATGTTCATATTTATCTAACTTGACCGTTGGTGGATTAGTGCTTAACCTCAATAATTTGAATTGACACACGTTCATAATACACTTTTAATTTTAAGTACTCAAAATGGTATTGGATTGAATGTTGGGATTAAGGGTTTCATATCATGGTTCATTTTGCATCTGTATACGTATGTATTTGTAAGTATGTATATTTATATATATATATATCTGACCGACTGCAGTTCGGAGGTGGACGTACGCCATCGGGTCAGTGTGTACTGTGGATAATAGTATGCAGCTGTGCCTTCTGTTATTATCTGCGGGATTACCCGTTTCTGTTATTATTTGTGGGATTACCCGTTTCTGTTATTATTTGCGGGATTACCCGTTTCTGTTATCTGTATGCGGGATTTACCCGTTTCTGTATATTTATCTGCGGGAATACCCATTTCTGTGCATTCATGCCATTGGGATTTGCATCTGATTTATTTTGGTTCTTAACGAATATATCATTTAATTCAGTTGATTAATCCATTGTTGCAGCTTACCCTCTTGCCAGATTATGTCAATCTGACCCACTACTTTTGGGTGTCTAGGTTCCGTTACCGGTGCCGAACCGGAGGGTCAGGCTACGGAGGAAATTCCGCCGGATGGCGGAGTTGTTGAGTGGAGCACCGATGACATCACCTGAGGTGTCCCAGTGCGGTGCAGAGTTCGAAAACTTAGATTATGTAATAAGGCCATTTTTGGGCCATTAGCTTATTTAATTAAATTTATTTGTTTTGAAATGATAACTTTAATTGTTATGCTTCGAAGCACTTGACCTTGATTTTATTATTAATGAGATTTGTTACATGGTTGTTATGTGATATCCGTCTGCGATGAGTATGGATTTTAGTTCCGCGTGTGATTATGGTTGCTTGATCACCAAGCATAGCCTCACGAAGGACTTCGATCCACCGGGAATTGGGGCCCGTGTTGTTTATGTTTAGAAAAATTTTAATTGGCCCCAATTCTCACACCCCTGGAACCGGGTTTGGATCCGGCCTAGTTTTGGGGGTGTGACAGATGGTATTAGAGCCGGTCAAGTTTTAGAAGTTCTAAAAGATGCTAGAACGTAGGTCCGATGTGAGGATTAAAAACGTTAAGTGGGAACGTTGGGGGTTTTTAGTATTCAAAATCGTATCCGTACTTTAACAAATGTTTAGATGTTACAGGAGCCCATTACTTTTTTATTTTTGGTCGTTTAGTCGCTAATATATAGGGGATTACCAAAAAGGTGGCCTAGACTACTTTTAGTAATCTGTTTCCCAAGAAGTACGTACCGGAGCATGTTCGCATTTAGAAGCGAATAGAGTTTGATAGATTGAAGCAAGGGAATCCGTCTGTTCGGGAGTATGAGCTGCAGTTTATTCGTCTCACTCGTTTCGCACCAACCTTCATCACTTTAGAAAGCAAGAGGATTCGACGATTTCTCGATGCCCTACGACTAGATATACTACTTCATACCAAGTCACAAGTTCTAAATACTTACCAGGCATTTTTTGGATAAGGTATATTGGGCCAAGGAGGTGATTGGACGCATGGCCCCTACAAGCCAAGTCAAGCAGAAAGTTACTCCGTCTTCGGTTTCACGGTACCAATTTAATAAGCAAAAGAGGGAGTCTTGTGGCATTTGTGGCAATAATCACCCTACAACTAAGTGTTGGAGACAGAAAACAACTAAGTTATAGTTGATGATGACACAAGGCGCAATTGTGAGATCAAAGAAGAAGGTTGTTATTCGTATGATTTCAATTATTAAGGCTATAAAGTTGTTGATGAAAGGCTCTGAGGGGTATATAGCGTTTATCACGGAAGATAAACGGACTAAAGCGGTGGAGGAGATACCAGTGGTATCTAAGTTTTTCGATGTTTTTCCTGATGAGATTCCTGGATTACCACCGATCCGTGAAATTGATTTTCAATTGAGCTTGTTCCAGGCACAGCTCCGATCTCAAAAGCCCCTTATAGGATGGCCCCAGCAGAGTTGAGAGAACTCAAAGAGGAATTGCAGGAGTTGTTAAACAAGGGTTTTATTAGACCGAGTTTCTCTCCTTGGGGAGCTCCAGTGTTATTTGTGAAGAAAAATAATGGTTCTATGAGAATGTGCGTTGATTATAGACAACTAAATCAAGTGACCATCAAGAATAAGTACCCTCTACCGCGAATCGATGAATTGTTTAATCAATTGCAAGGTGCTTAATATTTTTCTAAGATTGATATGAGGTCAGGATATCATCAGTTGAGGGTACGAGATCAAGATATTCCAAAAATTGCATTCAGAACTAGATATGGTCACTATGAATTTTTGGTGATGTCGTTTGGGTTGACAAATGCGCCAGTAGCTTTTATGGCTATGATGAATAGGGTTTTTGCATAGTACTTGGATAAGTTTGTGGTGGCGTTTATTGATGATGTACTTGTATATTCGAAGAGTCGGGAAGAGCATGCTCAGCATCTTCGTTCTTCATTGCAGTTATTGAGGGAACACCAATTGTGTGCTAAGTCAAGTAAATGTGAATTTTGGTTAGAACAAGTAGGATTTCTTGGTCACATCATCTCTAAGGAAGGTTTAGCTGTGGACCCAGCGAAGATTGAAGCAGTGGTAAAGTGGGATAGACCAAAAACAGTGTCGGAGATCCGAAGTTTCCTAGGCCTCGCAGGTTATTATCGTAGATTAGTGGAAGGATTTTCCTCAAGAGCAGCCGCATTATCGAGATTGACTCGTAAGGGAGTTCCTTTTGTGTGGAATGAGGATTGTGAATAAAGTTTTCAGGAGTTGAAAAGAAGGTTGACCACAGCCCCTATTTTGACCTTACCTGCTGGTGATGATGGTTTTGTGATTTATACTGATGCATCTGGAGTTGGACTTGGTTGTGTTCTCATGCAACATGGGAAGGTGGTGGCTTATGGGTTTAGACAGTTGAAGGATCATGAACGAAAGTATGCAACCCATGACTTGGAACTTGCTGCAGTGGTCTTTGCTTTGAAGATATGGAGACATTATCCTTACGGAGCCACTTTTGAAGTGCATTCGGACCATAAAAGCCTCCAATATCTCTTCACACGGGGTGATTTGAATATGAGACAAAGGAGATGGATGGAGTATATTAGGAATTCCGATTTCGGGTTGAAGTATCATCCAGGAAAAGTTAATGTAGTGGCAGATGCTCTAAGTAGAAAAGCAGTGTTCACAGGAGGATTAATTGCAGAATGCTTCTGGATTCGATGATTAGAAGATATGGATGTGTATTTTTCGACCTGTTAATGAACAGGCAGTGTTAGCTAGTATATTTCCGTGAGAAACCGAATTAATTCCAAGGATTAGAGAATACCAATTATTAGACCCCAAGATAACAAGAATTAAAGATCACACGTAGGAGAGGCCCGATTTTAAGTTGGAAGATAATATTATACATTATAAAGGCAGAATTTGTGTGCCCGATTTTCCAGAATTGAAGGATGAAATCATGGTCAAGGCACACTATACTCGGTATACTATTCATCCAGGCAGTACCAAGATGTTTCACGATCTAAAGGATCACTATTGGTGGAAGAATATGAAAAAGGATATTGCAGAATTTGTTGGAAAATGTTTGGTTTGCCAGCAGATTAAAGCAGATTATAGGAGACCCCCGGGTCTTTTGCATCAGTTGGAGATACCTCAGTGGGAGTGGGAGCACGTCATTATGGACTTTGTGTCTGGATTGCCTCATACTAGAAAGGGATTTGATGCTATTTGGGTGATAGTGGACCGTTTGACTAAGTCGGCCCACTGTGTACCATTTAAGACTGGTCAAGGAATGGAGACAATGGCAGACCTCTACATTAAGGAAGTGGTGAGATTGCATGGTGCACTAGTTTCTATTGTCTCTGACTAGGTTAGTAAGTTCGTATCTAGGTTTTAGGTATCACTACAGGAAGCCTTAGGAACCAAACTGAGTTTAAGTACAGCCTATCATCCCCAAGCAGACGGACAAACAGAGCGGACAAACCAAACACTGGAGGATATGCTAAGGGCATGTGTTTTGGATTTCAAGACTAGTTGGGATGAAAGTTTGGCATTATGTGAATTCGCGTACAGCAACAGTTACCACTCTAGCATTGGCATAGCGCCTTTTGAAGCTTTGTACAGAAGGAGATGTCGAACCCCTGTATGTTGGTCGAATTTTGGAGCTCGTGGTTTTCATGGACCGTTTGTAGTTGGAAAGTCCAGTGACAAGATAAGATAAATTCAGGAAAAGTTGAAGGTTACCCGCAGTCCCCAAAAGAGTTATGCCGATAAAAGAGGGAGAGTTAAAGTTTGAGATTGGTGACCATGTATTTTTGAAGGTATTACCTACACGTGGTACTTTACGGTTAGGGCAAAAAGGAAAACTCTCCGGAAGATATGTGGGACCATTCTAGATTATCAGTAAGGTTAATGACGTGGCTTCTCGGTTAGCATTGCCACCAGAGCTGTCGGGTGTTCATAACACCTTCCATGTTGTTATGTTGAGGAAGTATATAGCAGACCATTCGCACGTGTTGCAATATGAGCCGTTGCAAGTGCAATGTCAGTATCCGCACCTTTTTTTTTCCTGAGGTATGTTAGTCATTTGGAGGACCAAATGTCCTTTAAGGGGGGTGAGATGTCAAGTTCTGAATTTTTATATTGGGTCATACCGGTTTGTCGGGTTTGAGTTGGGTTAAGAGGGTCAATAGATCGGTTTAACACAAGTGGGGCCTGAGTTAATGGACTCTTTTTGGGCCAGAGGACTCTTTTTGAAATTTCTTAAAACCCACTAGAAAGCAGGAGGCCCTTTTTTGTAATTTAGAAAAACCCCCTCTTTTATATAAACTCTACTCTTAGGGTTTTTTTCCCCATTCTTCCATCTTCTTCCTCTCTTCTGCAACCAAGCCCTAAAAGTTCTCCGGGGGAAACCAAGGTTGGATCTTCTACTCTTCAGATTTGCTTTTGGCTTCGAGATCCAAGCAAGTGGATAGTTGGAACAATGGTTTTTGGTGTTTGCAATATGTTTTAGTTGCTTGTTGATTTACATACTTTGAGCATAATTTCTTCTTGTTGGTTTAATGGCTTTTAGAGGGTAATAGTGTGATTTGATTTTCTCAAAAAAAAATTATAAGGGTGATTTATGTTGAGTTTTGTAAATAAAAAAAAAAAATTCTGAGCCGCCGCCGCCCAGGCGGGCTGGGCCTGCCTCGCTGGCTGGGCCCGGCCTGGCTGGCTGGGCCCGGTGTGGCTGGCCTGGGCCCGGGTCGGGTTTGGGCCCGTCAATCCAGTCTTTAAAAAAAATGTATATATATTATTAAATATATAAATTTGTACATAATATTACTAAATAAATAATTAGGTTAGGATATTCTTATAAAGGATTAAAGGGTTAAGTTTTGATTAATGGTTTAGTATTTTAATGGAGATTAGGTTTTATTAAATTAATTTTAATTTCATGTTATTAGAAATGTATTTTGGATTATTTATAAACTTAATTGAGAATTATGAAATTTTGATTAGTGTTCATTTAGGTTGATTGAAATAAAATAAAAAATGTATTTAGTAGCGATTAAACCGTAAATAGAATGTATTTATAATTTTAAATTGGAATCTTAATTGAGTTAGATTTCAATTTGGGATCCGAAATTTGTAGCTTCTGTTTTGCATAAAATGATAATGTGAATTTGTACACAACAATGATATTAAGGAATTAATTGTTTTCTTTCCCCTTTTGAACGTAACTTGATTTAACTTTGGATTTAGAAATTGAACATCTTTTATCTAATTTGTAAAACACACTAATTATATATAATTGGATTAGATGAATTATGTCCTTTAGGAATGTTAGTTGAATGTTCACATGAGAATTAGACTAGATGCAGAATGAGAATGTGAGGTTCGGGATGCACCACATGATAGGCACCAAAAGTAGTATATCGGCATCGTGGACTCATATTTCCATTGTGATAGAGAGTTAGTTCTCATGTGCATATTTATCTAACTTGACCGTTGGTGGATTAGTGCTTAACCTCAATAATTTGAATTGACACACGTTCATAATACACTTTTAATTTTAAGTACTCAAAATGGTATTGGATTGAATGTTGGGATTAAGGGTTTCATATCATGGTTCATTTTGCATCTGTATACGTATGTATTTGTAAGTATGTATATTTATATATATATATCTGACCGACTGCAGTTCGGAGGTGGACGTACGCCATCGGGTCGGTGTGTACTGTGGATAATAGTATGCAGCTGTGCCTTCTGTTATTATCTGCGGGATTACCCGTTTCTGTTATTATTTGCGGGATTACCCGTTTCTGTTATTATCTGCGGGATTACCCGTTTCTGTTATTATTTGCGGGATTACCCGTTTCTGTTATCTGTATGCGGGATTTACCCGTTTCTGTATATTTATCTGCGGAATACCCGTTTTTGTGCATTCATGCCATTGGGGTTTGCATCTGATTTATTTTGGTTCTTAACGAATATATCATTTAATTCAGTTGATTAATCCATTGTTGCAGCTTAACCTCTTGCCAGATTATGTCAATCTGACCCACTACTTTTGGGTGTCTAGGTTCCGTTACCGGTGCCGAACCGGAAGGTCAGGCTACGCAGGAAATTCCGCCGGATGGCGGAGTTGTTGAGTGGAGCACTGATGACATCACCTGAGGTGTCCCAGTGCGGTGCAAAGTTCGAAAACTTAGATTATGTAATAAGGCCATTTTTGGGCCATTAGCTTATTTAATTAAATTTATTTGTTTTGAACTGAGAACTTTAATTGTTATGCTTCGAAGCACTTGACCTTGATTTTATTATTAATGAGATTTGTTACATGGTTGTTATGTGATATCCGTCTGCGATGAGTATGGATTTTAGTTCCGCGTGTGATTATGGTTGCTTGATCACCAAGCATAGCCTCACGAAGGACTTCGATCCACCCGGAATTGGGGCCCGTGCTGTTTATGTTTAGAAAAATTTTAATTGGCCCCAATTCTCACACCCCTGGAACCGGGTTTGGATCCGGCCCAGTTTTGCGGGTGTGACAGAACCAGTCGATCACTACCGTTTGCTGAACACCTGAGCCCGAGTTGTGGGCAATAGTTTCATTTGCTTTCGTTGTCGTTGCAGATACCGGGTATGCCCATAAGTTGTTCTTTTCGGACTACTTTCTTGTATTTTCTGAATAAAAGAAACCATTTACCATTAAAAAAAATATTTACATGTTGCAATATAATTAATTAATGGTAAAAAAGTCCAAGAGGTTTGTGTTTATCTTTCATGGTGATTTATATGAAGCTATGTTATGAAGATCTGAATCCAAATTCACAAATTATGCGTAGGTAAACTATCCTTTCATTTTGTTTTTCTCTTTTTGCTTATTGTTGGTTACGTTTATAATTTTTTATATACCATAGCATCTACATTTTCTCCAATATATTCAAAATTAAAGAATTCCGAAGTGAATACCAAAATAATAGCCACCATAAAAAAATCCATTTTTTTTTCTTTTTGCTTATTGTTGGTTACTTTTATAATTGGGGGATTCATCAAAAAATCCCACTAATCAGGGTAATCACAACTGAAGACCTCAATTTTTCATATTATTGATAGAGGAACCACCCCCCCCCCCCCCCCCCCCCCGCCCCCCGCTCAATTTCATATTTCTATTCCCAATTTGCCCCTCTTATGTTAAATTAGTTGTCCCCTTAAATCTGCCAAACAGTATAGATTCATCAATGTCAACAACTTATTTGTCTATGTTGACGAAAACTGTTAAAAAGTTCTGCCACGAAATCCTACTTAGTAGTGCAAATTCATTGACGTCAACAAATTATTTGTTAATGTCAACAAATAATTTATTGATGTCAATGAAAATTGTTAAAGAGTTCTATCACAAAATCCTATTTAACAGTGTCGATTTATCAATGTCAATAATTATTTGTTGATGTCAACAAATAATTTATCGATGTCTATAAAAACTATAATAATTTTCTTTCTATTTTTGTTTTTTAGAAAACTCCGTCCGTTTTTGCTACCGGTCCTAAGCCTGGGTAACGGAGGAGGATTGCATTATGTAGGTTCATAGCCAGCATAAAACTTTGTTACAGCCCAAACATGAATTCTGAGATAATAATTTTTTGCGATAAGGCTAGGACATTTCCCACTTTAAGCGATACATTGCAGTGTCACCCGGTTGTAGTAAAAATGTGTAAGGGCTACAGTATGACTCTGGGCTAGTTTGGTTAAAGAAATTAGTCCATAATTATAAGAAGAGGATGAATAGAAAAAATTAGATTTGCTACTTGGAATATAGGAACTTTAATAGGCAAGAGCATGGAGTTGGTCACAGTAATAAAAAGAAGAAGAATTAGTGTGGCTTGTATACAAAAGACAAAGTGGAAAGGGAATAAAGGTAAGGAGCTCGCAGATGGGTATAAGTTTCTTTATGCAGGAAAGAGTAATATAAGAAATGAATTAGGTATAGTTGTAAATAAGGACTTAAAAGAGAAAATTATAGGGATAAAGAGGTTTGGCGATAAAATTATAGCAATTAAACCAGTATTAGAGGAAGATATAATTCATATCATCAATGCATATGCTCCCCAAGTGGGACTAGAGGAAAGTGTAAAAGGATAATTTTGGGAGGAAATGGATGATTTACTACGAGAAATCCCAAAAATTAATAAGATATTTCTTGGAGGGGATTTAAACAGACATATAGGAAGAGATAAAAAGGATACAAGAGAGTGCATGGAGGGTAAAGATTTGGAGAAAAAATGAATTTGGAAATACTATAGTAGATTTTGCAGTCGCATTTGATCTTGTAGTAGCAAACACTTATTTTAAAAAGAGAGATGAGCATTTAATTACCTATAATAATGGGAATACTAGGAGTTAGATAGACTTTTTCTAGTTAGAAAGTAAAACCAATTAGCTTGTAAAGATTGCAAGGTTATCCCACGAGAAAGTTTGACCACGCAATATAGGCTCATAGGTTTAGATATTTGCATTAGAAAGATAGTGGTAGTGAACAAAATGGGCCATAAAACAAGGTAGAGAGATTTGAAGGGAGAAAAAGCAAATATATTTAAGGACAAAATGATTGACAAGAATGGAATATTGAAAGAAAAACTACAGTAATGTGGAATCAAATGGCTAATTGTATTAGGAAGGTTGCAAATGAGGTACTTGGAGAATCAAAAGGAAAGATACATGTTAATTAAGAAACATGGTGGTAGAGTATGGAGGCTCAGGAAGTTATTTGAGAAAAATACATTGCTACAAAGTTTGGTAGAGGATTAAGAGTATAAAAAATTTTTGAGTTGTATAAGAAGGGAAAGAAAAAAGCTAAGAAAGTAGTAAGCACTGCAAAGTCCAAAGCATACGATGACCTATATAATAGGTTGGGAACAAAAGAAGGAGAGAAGAATATTTTTAAACTCATAAAAATAAGAGAAAAGAAAGGTGGAAGGAATATTTTAGCAAACTTTTAAATGTATCAAGAACAATGAGAAAAATGTTCTGGTGAAGGACAAAGATATTAAAAAAAAGTTGGAAGGAATATTTTAGCAAACTTTAAAATGAAGAACATATTGTGGAAATGAAGGAAACATTGAAGTGAATGAAGATAGGAAAGGCATTAAACCCAGATGATATTCCGATAGGGGTATGGAAATGCTTAGGAGAGGTTAGGGTGAGTTATTTATATAGACTCTTCAATAAAATACTTTTGACAAAAAAAATGCCAGATGAATGGAAAAGGAACATTGTAATACCTATATATAAGAATAAGGGAGATATACAAAATTGTACTAACTATTGAGGGATTAAACTTATGAGTCATACTATGAAGTTATAGGAGAGAAATGGAGCAAAGACTTAGACAGAAGACCAATATTGCTAAAAATCAATATGGTTTTATACCAGAGAGGTCAATTATGGAAGCTATCTTTCACTTAGGCAATTAATGGAAAAATGTCGAGTAAAGAGGAAAAATCTACACATGATCTTTATCGATTTAGAAAAATCATATGATAGGGAACTAAGGGATTTAATTTGGTGAGTTTTGAAGAGAAGGAATGTCCCCAGCGGTTACATTGAAATTCTTAAGGATATGTATGAAAGAGCAATAATAAATGTGAGAGCCACATGTGGAGAAACAAGTGGATTCCTCATGACTATAAGTTTGCATCAGGAATCAACCTTCAGTACCATGGTGTATATTGTTGACTATAATCTTTTTGCATTGATTATAGATGAGTTAACTACGTATATTCAGGAAGAAGTACCATGGTGTATATTGTTTGTAGATGATATAGTATTGAAAGATGAATCAAGAGATGGTGTAAATGCAAAACTCGAGAGATGGTGAAGGGCATTAGAACCTAAAGGCTTTAAAATAAGTTGTACAAAGACAGAATATATGGATTACAACTTTGTTGGATATATACAAAATGTTGAAACCACTGTCAAAATTGAAACCCATGAGATACCACATAGAGATTCTTTTCGGTATTTGAGTTTGATGATTAATAAGAATGAGGAGATTGATGAAGATGTTGGGCATAGAATATGTTACAAACCGAGCCCAAGAAATCAGGGAATAGGAGAAAACCTAATCAGTGACACACGTACTCCCATATATGTACCCCTAGACCTGGTTTAATAGCACATATACAAGGGATCTATCACGCGTGCAAACCTTGTATATGGAAGCTATAAATAGTATCAGTGCACAAAAGAGCATAAAAGACATAAGACATGTAATCATTAAGGACAGTAAATACAGGAGAGAATATACAATGATGCATATGCAATAGATAAACCCTAACATGCAACAGACGGGAAAGTGAGAAATGTGAAGCGCTCTCTGGAGTAGATCAAATACACCCACTCCTCATCCCACCTGGGGTCTCAATGATCTCCTCCAAAGTCAGGTTGATCTTCGAGGGATCGAAAACTGATGCTGATCCTGAAACACCAAGAACAACAGGTGAATACAACGACTCAGCAAGGCATAAGCAACATAAAGGTAACACGTGCTGTGTCTAAAAAGAATCAGTAAACAGGTAATCATATAAGAGGTCAATTTTCGTGTACTAGGCAAATCGTGCAACGAATAAAGCATGCCATACGAGTCAATAACAGAAATACTGTACTAGATGGCTACTACACATACCATATTCTCCTTCCGTGGAGAGAGCATACATATAATGAGAACACCATGGGCCATATGGGTCTCGGTTTCCTGGGGTCCGGAATCCTCAAGACAAAAACTCATTGCAGCGAGGCTATATAAACTGTGCCAAATTCAACCCTGTCAAGTATCTTAAAGCTGAGGCTGAGTAGTGTTGAACTATACCGAATCAAAAAAATGCTAGAACTTGAGTAGATTATGCGTATCATATCATATCAAACATGTGGCATACGTGCATCTAATCAATTCATACATACAATGCTTAAGTCCTTGAAATAGATCAAATAATCGAACCAATCGCACAAGCGAACCAATCGGGCTTACTATATCAAATGGACATATGGTTATGATGCAAACATGGGCATACGAATACAATACAAACATGGGCATACGAATACGATGCAAACATGTAGAAGAGTAGAGGTTACAAATTAACCATACAAGATGTCATATATGAGTAACGTTCGACGTTTACACAATTCAATGGTGGACGGATCATGCATTGTCTGTGTCCAGGTCATGTCATGCTTACATTATTTGAAGTACCATAAAATGTGTCAAGGCTTATCAACTTACATAAATTAGACGGGCAGCATAGAACATGGAAGTCCTCTATTTCCACCCGGGATTAACCATGTACAGAGTCCTTAGGGTATATCCAATCGTTGCCCACCATGTGAATCCGACATCAATATGCAATGCAAATCAGATTATTGTGCAGAAATCACAATCTTTTACTAGCCAACCCTAAGTTAGTTATCCATTGTTACTAACCGTGCATGATGATATAGTTTTAAGTTATACGATACTCGGTTGTTCTTCCTTAGGTGTCTCATCGTATAAAGAAAAGTATCGAAGTCCCTTAAACCAATACCCATGGAGAGGTGCTTAACAAATGGATAACACACATGAACGAGTTATAGCCCTAGAGACCCTTCATGCAATTTTTAATTTCCATTGGGCATGTTCAGGTTACCTACATTCTAGCTTAAAGGCCCTACAAGGTCTTACATTAACCTATCCTTTTTACTCGTTTCTCTTAGGGGTTGTACTGCTTAGCCGTAAGTGAACATACGGCTTAGCCGTAATATGCACTGCGGCTCAACCGCGGTTCTCCTTACTGTTCATTTGCATTTACGGTTCAACTGTAGTTTGTTCTACGGCTGAGCCCTGTTTTATTCTACAGCTAGGGCACCGCTTAGCTGTAGCACATTGCACGGTTTCAACATGGCTGAACTGTAGAAGGTCACTTGCAGTTTCAACTCTGACCTACGGCTAGGTCAGAGCTAGCCTACGGCTTAGCCGTAGTAGCCTGTATGGCTTAGCTGACCCTTAGTCGTAGTTCAAGTGCAATGATTCATCTCTCTAGACTGTGAGCCATAAACTTCACGGCTCAGTCGTAAGCTTAGCCGTACGTTTCAGTAAACCCTGAAACGCAGACTGTCCAGAGCTTCCAAATTCACTCAGTTTCTCTTTTAACAGTGGGAAATAGTCATACAAGGGGGTTGTTATGCACATACTAACATAAAAAATGAATAAAATCACACAATCACAGCATACCAACATGTATTCAACCAACATGTGCTTATACTTTCCTTGACTGACGAAGAAGCAAACTTCATTCGTTTCTATACCCAAATCGAGGAAACACGGTGCAAGAAATGGGAGCTTGACACTAGGCACAAGCAAAGCTGAAAGAAGAACAAGAACGAGTGTGACATGGTAGAAGACTGAATGGAAAAAGAAAAATCAGAAGAAGATATGTACAACTGAAGCGGTGGAGTATATATATATAGATTTTTAGCCATTTGCAACCAGGTCCAAAAGTTATACAAATTATAGTTTGAGTCAAACGAATACTTAAACATTTCAAATGACTCTAGATAATTCTGAGCCAGTTACGGGAAGTAACAAGCATTACGAAAGATACACGATAACATCAAGAAGACGTCGAAATGACAATCTCCATGAAACTCAAAAATTAAGAAAAAGAGCTCGAAACTACCTAATCCAGGTAAAACTCAACCCAACTACCTAACCAAGACTCCAATCCAAACCCAACAAGAATAAAACATAATGACCCAAGAAAATCCTCCAACAATATGCTAACCATAAGAGTAATTTACTACTAAACCGGCTTATTGGGGTCAGGGTGTTATAGAATAAAAGCTGGATGATGGAGTGGAAACTGGCTTCTAAAGTGCTTTGTGACAGATGAATGCCAATGAAACTGAAGGACAAATTTTACAGGATAGTGGTTAGATTAGCTGTCACGCCCCGATCCAGGGAATTTGGGGATTTGAGTGGGCCCCCAGGGCGTGGATACGTAATTCCGTAGAAATCCGTGCCCCTGAGGAGTTATGCACGAATTCCTACAAGGGAGATTTCATAAGAACGTGTGAGATATGCCAACACATGTAAGAATGTAACTCATCATAAGCGAATTCCTGCGAAATACTCAGTAAAAATCAATAGCAAGTTAAAAGACATATCCATTGTCATTCATAGATAAACATATAGATATATGTATATAGCAGTGTTCAAAGTCCCAATTATATTTCGTACAATTCGACATTTACTTAAAGGAGTTAAGTACATTAGGACCAAAAAGTGACTGTAACATTTCCAGAACTGACGTACTCCGTAGGACGACTAATAAAAGATATTGTCATCTTTCCATTCATCTATACCTCGAGGTACCGTTGGGGCACTCTCCTGGGGCGCGTCAACATCCGAGTTGGGACCGGGTTCTGTACGTGCAATACCAAAGGTAACACTGTTAACATGACGGTTAAGCAAGTACTGAGGCATATGAAGCAAGTAATACAATACGCAACCACTGAACTTAACAGTATACACTGATTTAAAGAGAGTAAGGGTAAATTACTAGACATATAGTGCATGAGTGGCAATGAATGAGGTATTACGATCAAAACATACTACGTATTGATTGGCAACCACGATGCTCTATTCTCCCAAAAGGGAAAATACATATGGGTCTTTAGGGGATCGTCTTTAGGGGATCAAGCTAGCTTCCCAAGAAGCGTCGACAACTCCTCCATAAACTACTGCAGTATGGACATACATATACCCAAAGGGCACAAGCTAAGTGGGGCCGACTCGGAATCAATCATACTAGTCATAACATACATCAGGAATAGTCAAACATGGAAGCAACGTATAATTAAACGAAACACATGCATATGGGCTACAAAGGCCCAAACCTCGGCTATACCCTTGGCTAGCAAGCATACACTCAGTAGAAGCTCTGGCTTGTCAAACACACACTCATTAGAAACTCAGGTCTGAATTACCTCAGGGTTTGCTAGAGGAAGTGAATCCGATAACGAGTCATGTTAAGGTTATATATCATAGTAATATGAATGCATTCAGATTGAGTAAGTACCCCAGAACCACTATCCACCCTATATTATGTAACCCATGATCCCCAAGGACATTCAACATAATGTACTCATAAGACGTCCAGTGTCATTGTGTTACTGCACCTTGGTATCACCTCATATGCATACAGGACACCCCTTTCTTATGCCAACATCCATGACTTGCCATTGGGAGATCATCCGGAAATAATTCATTCTCTCCAACATGTGATTACCATTAGTCCAATGCAGTGGTATGGAAGGTGCCAACGCTAAGGTCCTACAAAGTCATTAAAGGTTCTTAACACCCTATATTTACTGGGTTCTTACGGCTTAGCCGTGTACAATGCTACGGCTTAGCCGAGTGGTTCATGGTCCTTTTTAAATTTCAAGTGCATTTACGGCTTAACCGTATATTGGCTTACGGCTTAGCCGTGCTAAGCCTACGGCTGGGTTATGGCGAGGTTATGTCTTAGCCGTAAGGTATTACATGGTGTAGCCGTGGGTAAGCCGTAGAACGAGATGGGTTTCTTGAGCTCTCTGGAAAGCTCGCCGTAGGAAGACCTACTGCTTGGGTACGGGCTGGCCATGGCTTAGCCGTAGTGCATTTCACGATGTAGCCATGGGTAAACCGTAGAACAAAATCGAGTTTCGTTACTCTCTGGACTTTGAGCCGTAAACATCCATGGCTTAGCCGTAGCTTCGCCATAAGCTTCAGAACCTGAAGTCAGTTCTGTAGCTCAGTTTACGTACAAAATCCATACAGAACTAGTTTGTGGGAAATTTCTATGGCTCAATTAGAGTGTCCTTGAGAGTGTTCTATACTTACCCACCCTCCTATTCCATTCTTATAATTCTAACTCTATCCATAGCCCCTTTGCACACAAATAAATAGTGAAATGGTAATTGAGGAATTAAGGGAACTAACTCAATGGTCAATGATATAATCACACATGCAATGCATACAAACTCGAGTACTTGCCTCTTAACAATGTTAACCCTCTCAAACCCTTTCTTGTTGTGTGGCCAATGGAAACCTCCAAAATGAAAATGGGTTCTTTACAAGTAGAACATGCAATGAAGAATGGGATTTAGATTTGCATGCATGTCATGTAGTTGAATCCTTAACTCTCTAATAAACCCAAATGGATGAAATGGAGCTAATTCCTCACCTTATGTAGCTGTAGCTTGGAGAAGGAAATGCTTTAATGGAAGAAATGCATAGGGAAGGTGAAGAAGAAGGAAAAGGAGAAGGTCTCTACCCTTGCATGCAAGACCTTCCAAGCCTAGTAGCCCTCCAAATCATGAAGTCAAGATGAAGATTGAAGAGGAAGGAAACAACCCTAGTAGCCAACGTAAGGAGGAAAGAAGAGAAAGAGAAAGGGATGTGGAGTTCCTTGTTTTAAACATAACTTTCCCCAAGTTACATGCAAGTCCAATGTTTTTCTAGGAATTTTAGTTTAGGCCAAATGGACCCCAATTGGTCCAAGATGAGTCTGGATCCACTCGGACGCAACATGAAAGATGATCTACACAAAAAATTACATGAAAGGTAATGGACGAGGTGTCCATAAGAGATAAGAGCAATTTACGGAAAGGTCCTCGACTATTGAATATGGTTCAAACTCCGCCCCACTACCAATCCAAGACCCAAACCCAATAGTTTTACGTTGAATTAACCTTAACAAGGCTTAACTAATATAAAACAAGATTAATTAACGTAACTAAGATTAGTGGGATTCGGGATCTTACATTGGCTATAACATATAGAGCAGAATATTAGCCAATTAATAAGACACATATATATATAAGATGGATGTGGCGGAGATGAGAATACTTAGATGGATGTGTAGTAAAACTAGGGAGGATAAAATTAGAAATGACCACTTCTGAGAGCATTTAGGTGTAACACCAATAGGGGATAAGATTAGAGAAACCTGTTTAAGATGGTTGGGTATGTTGTGCATAGGCCGGTTATGGCACTGATGAGGAAAAGTTTGGTTTTCTAGGTAAATGACCCATCAAGAGGTAGGGGTAGGCCGAAGAAAACATTGATGGAGGTCATTAAATCAGATTTGAAAAAGTTTAAATTATCTAAGGATTTCGCTTAAAATAGAACGGAATGGAGAAACAGAATTCGTGTAGCCGACCCCAACATGGTTGCGATAAAGTTTTGATGATTGATAATGACAATGATCTTGTTCTTTGGAAGGAAGCTTAACCCATACCTAACTGTTGCTGTAAAAATCCATATATCTTAAAGAAATATTTGCAGCTTTAAATAATTATATCATCAATATTCATTCCTTTTTTTTTCGAAAAGATCAATATCCCTTGGTGGAAAAAGGAAACACCCGTGATCTCCCACCAAAACGAGTTGATTAAGAGTAACAATTAGAGGATCTAATTCACACATAAATTAGAATATATCTTAACAACATTAAATAACGATTCAAATAGACGCCATCAATATCTACCTAATAAAAACATTTTAAACAAAAACCAGGCTCTTTGAGAGCAACATTTAAATAAGGACGCCCCTCTCATTCGCTTTACATAATAGAACCACTCATTACATTTTCATCATTATACGTATGAGTGGTATAATCAACAACAACCTCTAACCCATTGGAACTCCAAACAACCAACTCTTTAACTAATCGATCCAAAAAACAATCCAATCCAAAACACACAGCTTTTAACTACCTCACCCACCAAATCATGGTCATTGTCTTCATCCATCTCTCATCTATTTGATGAAGTTGGGTTTCCTATTCATTTCATTACTTATATCATGCAGCCACAACTTTTGCTTCTCAAAAATTTTATTGTATCCATGATGACCATAGAACCAAAGTAAGCTTTTGTACCCAATTGTGTCCTCATCTCTTTTGTTTTACAATCTTTTCTACACATGATCAAATTAGGTCACTTCCTTCAGAGTCACCATATCCTCCTTGAACCAAGTTGTTTTCATTCGTCACCCTTTATATTCTTTGCCTCCTAAAACATGTACAATGAGATGAATAATGTTACCATAATATTCAATATCTATGGACCCAATCTCACATATATCTAGATTAAATGAAAAGCATGAATCATGTATTATACTAACAAGTTCAATGTCAGAAACCACTGAAGGAGGTGCAAACAACAATTGCTTAGACAACTACCGTCTATAAACTGGATTAGTTTCTTCACTTTTTGCTTGCACCCATTACATCCTCTCTGCGAAAGAGGAAAAAAAAAAAGAAAGAAAAGGAGATTAGTTTGTTCAAATAGTAGTTTTTCTTCAGTTTTTGGTAAATCACATGTCATCTAGACACATTTAAAATTCAAATTACATTAACACATTAGTACTTCACACAAGTAAATGATCCAAGCAAAGAGACAACATTTCAATAGATAGACCAACCATAACATATTTATTTGTCATGAGGCTCATAATTTTACAAATCCTTATAGACATTAATTCACACTCTCTCTAAGTATAGGCATTGACCCAATTTACTTTAAAGGAGTGATGCACTTTACTAGTTGATAATATGTTAAAATTGAGATATTTTGTAACATAATGAACAATGATCAATCCAACAACGTAACATAGTACCATTTTTTTTAATCAACAATACTCAATGAAATTATATTAGTACCATTTTCATTACTTAACATATACTCAAATCCAATGACATAACATTGTACCATTTTCATTAATCAACAATACTCAATGTATCATGTTAGTACCATTTTCATTAATCAACATATACTCAATGTTGTCATATAACCATCATAAAAAATATAATTACATATGCTTTTCAAAATTGAAAATAACCGGTTTCAACCTAAAGGTAACTAAAGTGGGATGATAAAGGTTAACATCAATGTCTGGCACGTGTGTATTTAAATGTGATAGAAATGATTCAAGTTAGCAATAGTTTTTTTTGACAACAACACTGACCCAAGTGACCATGGCATGACCAAATACTCTAGAACCACCCCAAGTCAGCACAAGCCAAACAAGCTCCCAATTTGGCATAGAAAGTTCATCTCACCATCTCTTAAATCACAAATCTTATAGTAACTTCATAAAAGCAGTGTAATATTTGCTCACCGATTATTCTTTTCAGAATGAGTTTCATACTTCATATATAGACTAGAATCTTAGATGGAAGTTATCAATAAACAATTTCTAGATATATGTTATATAAATGAATACAACTTCATATAATAACAGACAACTATTTTCCTACTTACAGTGGGCAACTTAAAAACTTGCTTGCATCAATCCTTGGCTAGGGCTATAGCAATTCACCGTTTTCTCGCATCTCTAGGTAATATAAACAAAGATAGTATAAACCCACGATATTTTTCTAAAAAGCTTGAATTTTCCACTCAAAACCATTGTAAGCAAAACTAGTGGCAAAAAAAAAAAAAAAGAAAAAGAAAAAAGAACAAACAATGTCATATTTCAGTCAAAACAAGCATTAAGAATGAGAATTAACTACAGTTCATCATTAATTTCCCTTTTATTTACATGGGTTCAAATGCTCTAACCGTGGGATGTAGGTTGTTTACATGTTTTTACAAAGTTTACAACTCCTCCCTCAAGTCTCAAATGTGATCCAAATTCGGAAAATATAAGAAAATAATTAAAAATATGAAAAAAATGCAAAAAGGAAGAAACTAGGGGAGTGACCATGGGTCACGATCACTGACCCTCTGCCAGTGACTATGACTCACAATCACTGGTGTTCTACCAGTGACCGTGGCCCACAGTCACTGGCAAACAGTGGCCAAAAGGCCACTGTTTTGCCTTTTATATTGCACCGTTTCATCTCTGTAACTTCTCCAAAGTGCTAAAACTCGCTTTTGTAATCTTTAGGGTGTCGAATGACCATCGAGAGGATTAAATTCAACCGGGGAGTCGATCAAAACCTTTGTTGATCATCACTATTATTTACAGACCATTTTTTGTACAAGTCCGAAAAGGGTACTATATGAAGCCAAAGTTGTGTCATTCTAAACCTATGATTTTCATGAGATAGAATGAAGCCTAAAGAGTCTTATTTACAACTTCTATGATGGCTAGAAAAGCCCCCAAGTGAGAAAAACAAAGGAACCGATGCCATCCCTCGAAGGCTTGCCAGTACTTGAACATAGCTCTCTTTTAAATAATACCTATACTCCCCTTCCTTCTCTGAACCATCTCTCACCTTGAGTGATTGAGAAGAAGAAAAAGAAGTGGGTTGGAGTGCTGGAGGATGCCTTTCTTGAAGCTTATAGTAGAAATTGTTTTGCCTTTTTCTCTGTGTGTCTCCTCTTTCAAGTGTTACTCCTTTTTATAGACTGTCCAGGTAGGAAATTAAAGAGAGGTTATGGGAAGTTGAATTTTGAAAAAAAGTGGGGGAAACCACCCAAAACCATGAGAATTGCTTGATGGAAGTCAGTGATCGCAACTGCAGTCACTCCCAGGGCCTGTGTTTTGGACTTTTGTATATGCAACCCGTTTTCACCTGTTTGGGGTCCAATTGATGTTCGATCTTCATGAAACTTGGCAGAATGCTTTTTAATACCATTTTGACTGTGTCATAGAAATTTCAACCCATTTTGACCTTTTAAAGTTGGTTAACTCCTCATTGACTTTTTCATGAAAATGGACTCTTGTTTCAGTTGTTTGAGGCCCAAATGACCTCGATTTGATTTGAAACTTGGAGGGACTGATATCAGGAGTATCTTGGAGTGTCCATCCAAATTTCATGCATTTTGGATTTGGTGAAGTAGGACTTCAAACAATGAACGATTTGTTGAATGTTCCAAATTACTATTCACCCCACACTGTAAGTAGTTAGCTTGTTTTCTACTCAAACGTTGTTCAATTGCCTTCAAACTTTGGAATATTAACTGTGAACATATTTTCAGTCTTCATTCCAAATTTCATCATCTTTAGCTTTCTGGAAGTAGGATTTTGGCTGGTAACCTCCATGGCTCGGGGGTCATTGTTTTCTAAGCTGATATGCAATTGAAGTAAGATCAAACGAAGTCCTTTTGACTAGAAAATTTTCAGAATATCTTTTGAGCATAATTAAAGTTTTGTGCCCAAATTTTGTCAATTTTGGATGTCGAAAAGTGGGGCTTTGGTCAGTGACCCCTTGGCTTGGGGGTCACTGACCCAAAGTTGACATATTTGAAGAAATTGGGTCAAATGATGTCTGTTTGAGCTTAAATTTTATAGAACTTATCTTGGACATAATTTGAGCTTCCTCTAAGAGTTTTAGTCGATTTAATCTTCATGAGAGGTCACTTTGTGTAATGACCCCAAAGAGCTTAGTATATTTCCATGTGAACTGAGTTTTGGTCCAAATGATATCCAACTGCTTTGAAATTTTAAAGGATAATCTTTAAATGCATATGAAGACCCTTGAGTCTGAGTGTGCTTTGGCATGTAGAAGTGTCAATTTTTGCAGTGACCCCCAAAGAGATGGCAAATAGTCACTAAAGCTTGATTTTGAGTGGAGATGAAGTTCAAATGCTTTGAAACTTTGAGATATCATTCTAAAGCCTACTTTAGAATTACAAGAGGCTTGGATTTGTTTGGTGCTCCTCAGATTTGGGGTATTGAACCCTTAAGCTTGGCATTTGAAGTCCTCCAACTTTGAAATTTGAATTACTGCATTCCGAACTCCTTTGAAGTCTTCTGAGTTGATTGTAGCAGCTATGATTTTTTTCTTTTCTGGGTTAACAAGTGCCCCCTCGAGGTGCAGTGATTAGAATATAACAATCATTGTGCCTTGAAATAGTGAACCTATGGGAAATGAGAAATGGTTTAATGAAAAGGGTTTTGTCAAGGTAGGTTGTAGGCCTAGACTTGAAATTTTAAAAATTTTGATAAAAACCATGAAGGGTCTGGTAATGGAATTTTGGTAAAAAACAACATAAGAAATCTGAACTTCTTTGCCCTCTTTTCACAGATATTAAAAGTAACATTTCTGTGAAGACGTGGGGAACACGTACAAAAAGAAAATCCTTGAGGTTTCAAGAGAATTCAGAAATTTTTGAATTTTGCATGGATTTTGGAAAAGGTTTTGATTTTCGCATGACCTATTTATCATGAATATCCAAAGTGGTGTCTCTGTGGGGACTGTGGGGAACACTCATAAAAGAAATCCCTGAGGTTTTTGTTGGAAGTAGGTGGGTCTCGTGGATAGATTTTCTAAACTTTTGATCCACTTGACACAGGGATCAATTATCCATAAGACCAAAACCCAATCCAGGATGCATTACCCTCAATCTCGTGACCATGTACAGTAAATATTCTACCAGCACTAAACATCCATAATAATCTACGACATGCAAGAAGTAGATCGTACCTTTCACTACAACAAATTACATCTTTACCAACACTTTTTACCAACACAACACAAAATGCGTTGGTCAAGGGTACTTTTTGCCAACGCAAATAAGGATGTGTTGGGAACAGTCAAAGGGGGGAATACTTTTACCAACGCATTATTAGTTGCATTGGTAGAAGTACTCTTTTGCCAACGCAAATGAGAATGTGTCGGAAAAAGTCATAAGAGGAGAGTACTTTTGCCAACGAAGTATTATTTGTGTTGGTAAAATTATCCTTTTGCCAACACAATAAAATATGCGTTGGTAAAATATTACCTTTTACCAATGCAAATGAGAATGTGTCGGAAAAAGTCATAAAGGGGGAGTACTTTTGCCAACGAAGTATTATTTGTGTTGGTAAACTTACCCTTTTGCCAACACAATAAAATATACGTTGGTAAAATGTTACCTTTTACCAACGCAAATGAAAATGTGTTGGTAAAAGTCGTAAAGGATGAGTACTTTTGCCAACAAAATATTATTTGTGTTGGTAAACTTACCCTTTTGCCAACACAGTAAAATATGCGTTGGTAAAAGGTTAACTTTTACCAACGCAAATAAAAATGTGTCGGAAAAAGTCATAAGGGGGGAGTACTTTTGCCAACGAAGTATTATTTGTGTTGGTGAATTTACCCTTTTGCCAACACAGTAAAATATGCGTTGGTAAAAGGTTACCTTTTACCAACGCAAATAAAAATGTGTCGGAAAAAGTCATAAGGGGGGAGTACTTTTGCCAACGAAGTATTATTTGTGTTGCTGAATTTACCCTTTTGCCAACACAGTAAAATATGCGTTGGTAAAAAGTTATCTTTCACCAACGCAAATAAGAATGTGTCGGAAAAAGTCATAAGGGGGAGTACTTTTGCCAACGAAGTATTATTTGTGTTGGTGAATTTACCCTTTTACCAACACAGTAAAATATGCGTTGGTAAAAGGTTACCTTCTACCAACGCAAATGAGAATGTGTAGGAAAAAGTCATAAGGGATGAGTATTTTTGCCAACGAAGTATTATTTGTGTTGGTGAACTTACCCTTTTGCCAACATAGTAAAATATGCATTGGTAAAAGGTTACATTTTACCAACAACAATGAAAATGTGTTGGAAAAAGTCAGAAGCGGGGTTATCTTTTCCAACGCATTATTATTTGCGTTGGTGAAAGCACCATTTTGCCAACGCAATAAAATATGTGTTGGTAAAGGTTATCTTTTACCAATGTATCAAATAATGTGTTAAAAAAGGTCGTAAGAATTGGTAATTTTGCCAACGTAATAACATGTGATGGTAAATGAGATACTTTTTCCAACAAATAAAATAATACGTTGGTGAAAGGTGGAGATAATGTATACCTTTTCTAAAGCAATACGGGATACATTGACAAAAGTCCAAAATATGGTGCGAGAGATTCCATCCCCCCCCCCCCCCCCCCCCCTATTATGCCTTCTTACGGCCAATCAAGATACATGCTCCTCACAGGGAAACGTTATCTACAAGTTCCTATGCTCTCTCCACTCATGTCTTTTCAATTCCAAGTAATTATATCCCATGGACTTAATCTTTTGTGGAAAGATTATTAAAATAAATAATGGTTTTAAGCACTTGTTTAAGTTGGCAAATACTATAGTTTTGGATACTTGTCTTTTTTAACCTATAACTTAAGAGAAAAAAAACCCAAATTTGTTTTGGATTGGGTTTGGGTTCTATTCGCCTCGATGGGTCTTTACATGCCTAAGCCCATTAGAAATTCAAAAATGCCCAGCCACCACATCTCATTGGAACTTGGTAAATATAGCCACCTAATTATAAGGAAAGGGATATCAGAGAACATAGCCCAACTAAGATGCCAAAACAAACTATTAATGTATGCCAACTATTTAAGAAAATAAAGACTAATACCGACATACCCACCTACCTAATCTAATCTAATTAAGATCAGTCTTATATCTTATAATGAGATGAGCTCATTTGAGATTTCAATTTAAGTAGATTCCAACTTAAGTAATTAAGGCATATAATAAATTCTTCAGATCTACGTTTTAATTTCACTATTACCATCAATATCTTTTTCGGCCTATCATTTTTAATTTCTAGATGGGCCATCAGTTTACATGAAAAGACTTTTCCTCATTAGCGTTGTTGATGGCCTAAAATACACAATATCATTATTATCTTAGATAAGTCTGGCTTTTATTTATCACCTATTAATGCCTCTCCTAAATGGGCTTTAATGAACTCATTTATAATTATATCTTTTCTAGTTTTATCATATGTATATTAACTGCTCTAATTTTTTTTTCTTGTAAAGGCAAGTTAATTGATATAAGAAATCTTTTAGGGCATGTTTGTATTGCCGATTTTTCTCAAAAAAAAGTAAGGATTGTGGAAATTAAATTATATGATATAGTAAAATCCAATGGCCTTAGCATTTTGTCCCCCTCGAGTGGAGCCCACTCCTCAATGCTTCCCTTATTTGAAAATCGACACATAACTTTGTCATGCATATAATTTTTACCCCCAAAAAATAGTATTTACTCGTCAAAATCAAATAACCCCTTGACATGCTAGTAGAAGCGGAATAAAGACCTGAAAATACTGTTATTTTAAGAATTCCCCCAAGACTGAAGATCACACCTCAGCAATACCTGCTATGAATTGCATCGACTCTCTTACCTCAAAATAAAGGAGGCTTAACAAAATTATAATTTGTGCACAGTGCAGTGTAAAAAAATTATAAAAACCAATATTATCCTCTTTGGGACCTTTTTTTCAATCCAGCATTAGCCCTACTCTAGGCAGGGGCATGGATAACATATGACATATGACCCATATATTCAGGGTCGGGGCTTCGGAAAAGTTGGCCATCAGAGACTCAGTCCTTTGGTAAGGCTAGCTGCTAGGGCAAGTATAGTGTGATTGTTTAGTTGTAAAAGGATTTGAGCTGAATAGGCACAATGATCTGAAAAATGGTCAAGACCAAAAAATTGGGGAAGAGGATATCATGTGAAAACTCACTCATCAATCAAGAAAAGAAGAATAAACACTGATATTTAGACATACTATAAAAAGAATAACAAATTTAGGCCCACTCAACCTCATAACAATAAGGATTCAATAATATATTTAAAAAGAAAAAATGATTTTCTATTAAGTTAAAAAAATAATTAAAAAATTGCTTCCAATAGTTATTTTTACAACAGAGTTTGTTGGATCAGGCAGTGGAGCATTCGACAAGGAGCCCTGTGGGAGCCACTTAAAATCGGTGCAATAGTTGTAGATCATGTAGTTCTACTGCACCCATCTCACCCTCCCTTGAGAAATTTGTAGAGACATTTTCCTGTAAGAGAAATTTTCTCTTTGAGAAAGAAATGAGCAGTGCAAGGAGCAATTAAGCACTCTAGTTAAAAGAAACGTAGTAATTAAATTGAAATGTGTGCTAAAAAGAAATGCAGTGAGAATCTATTTGCCACATCCCACCAACCCCAAAGGGCCAAAACTTTGGTCAAAGCAACAACTTTCGACCAAAAGTGGTTTCCATCTCCCCTACAAAACTACCTATCTCCTGATGTGAACAAAAAGCACTCCTGAGCAATCCCTGCCCCTCTTATATATACAACCACAACCCCTCTCCTTAATTTCAAATTACGTACAAGCACCAACAGCAACAGAGACAGATAGAACAGAGGAAGAAATGGAGTCCACAGACAAGGCAGCTGAGACTGCAATCAGCTATGTAGAGATGGAAAATGAAGGAAAACCCAGGCCCATGAAAACAAGACTCTCCAAGTTATTCTGGCATGGTTGTTTGGTTTTCTCAGGTTGCTCAGGTTCTGCTTACTCTTCCTTACTCATTTTCCCAGCTTGGGATGGCCTCTGGCATCCTTCTTCAGCTCTTCTACGGTTTGATGGGAAGCTGGACTGCTTATCTCATCAGTGTTCTCTACATAGAGTACAGAACTAGGAAAGAGAGAGAGAAAGTAGATTTCAGAAACCATGTTATCCAGGTTGATATCATGCAAAACATCAAATGATTTTGTTCTAAAACGTTTTTGTACATTTCCTAACATTGGTTCTCTTTGTTTTGCTGTTTTCTGCTCGTATCTATCAACAGTGGTTTGAAGTTTTTAGTGAGACTGGCCCATTCAGTAGAGCTCCCATTTCCCAAATAGATTTTGGATACGAGTCACCACTTGATGCAGATTACCAAAAATTCAACAATTTAGGAATCAAAACTGAAACTTAATTGAATCTAATCAGTTCTTTTGGTCCCTCTTGATGATAACAATAACAATAATAATCATGATAAGAATATGTTTGCATAAACTGAAATAAAAAGCACAAAAAACAAATCTGCATATGCACTACCCAACTTCAATCAAACACACCATCAAAAGATTCACAAAATCTCATCAACCCAATCATCAAACTCTCCAACCAAATTTCTCAAAAGCGGGCAATTCCAACAGCAAAAGTCATAACCAGAAGAACTGATAATAGAAAAACAAAAGGAAACCCTAAAATTACCTTTCGATCACCAACAAATCGAAGAAGGGGGCCGATCAAAATCCCTTCAAGAACTGTAGAAGAAGACACAAATCGCAATCAACAAAAAATTAAAAAAATGAAAAATAAAAGAACACCAAGTAGGCAGGCGATGATCACCCTTCTCTCTCGAGGAAATCAATTCCAATTCCTTCAAACCATGCAAAGTCAATGATAGAAAGAAGACAACTTTCTTGTGAAAATGGGAATCAGAACGTGGAATTCGCCTAGGTGTCCTTCTCATGTATGCATATATAATCAGAACGTGGGATGATTATGAAGAAACTGAAACAAAACATCATAAGAAAATAAATTTTTAATTTCCTTCAATTTACCTAAATCTTTTCGTGCCTAAAAGGAAGAATTAAATCTCATCGAAATAAGGCCTCAAAAGTGACACTTATGATTAGGGATACCATTGCATAAAAGGCTCTTAACAATGAAGCTTTCTAGGAAAATATGATAAGATGGCAGTTAGACCTTTACAGTTAAATATTACAGAATTTTTTTTTAAACAAAGAAATGACAAGTATGAGATGTATGTGCTAAAATGAATTGTTACTTATTCTTCTAGCCATTGTTGCTTACTATATATTCTTCACTTTCAAAGTGATTCATTAATCAATTAGGAAAAAAAGGGAAAATGAGAAGCAAATGTCTTGCATTTTTATCATCATGGACTTGAGGTATGCATCCATACTTGATTTGCCCACACTTAACTGGCCCATGGATTGTACGCCCTAACCGTTGTTTTCATTTAACTGTTATGGATAGATCAGCCCCCTCAAAAATACCATACTTCAAAGATCCTAGCCATCCAGTGGAAGGTCATATTTACATCGATGCAGTGTGTTCTGTGTTGCATTTTAACCATCCCTTTGCAGGCCATTGATTGGAAGGCTGACATTGTATTACAGAGGAAAGTTTTTTGGCATCATCCATGTATGTTGGATCCTCAGACATAGGTATCTGCCAAAAAAATCCATGGAGTATAGAACTGGACAGAAAATCAACCCCGAACCCAGTGCCCTGTCGAGAGCCCAATAGTAGAACCCAGAGCAGAATGTCAAAAACCAATTTGCAAAAGTTATAAAAAAACAAGAAACCACCGGTAACACCAACATGGTTTGTTAAGTCAAAAGTATTTGCTTCCAAATCAACTAATTCGATGTGGAACTCTGCATAAAAGAAATCAACAGGCAAGCTTCCGAACAAGAAATCCCTTTGCAGGCCATTGATTGAAAACGATTCACATGGGATTTCTTGGATTGGGTGCAGCTTTGTTTGTTTTTTGGTAAATGGGTGAAGCTTGTTAAAGCCCAGTCTATGCTATTCTATATAGTCGAAAAAAAAATCTCAGACAGGATTTGCACTTACCAAATATTGCATTTTGTTAGTAAGGAAAGAAATAATGAAGGAATTCTCTTTCCAAAGAAAACAAAAAATTTTGCTTTCAACCGGTCCTCCACACTGCACGCACATTTCTACAATTTTTTTTTCTCTCCACATCTCTCAGAAGAGTCATCTCCGTCCTGCCTTTGCTGCAAGCTTGTCTTTGCTCAAGCTATTCCAAACCCAACCACTGTCCTAGCAACAAGAAGACGCCAGTCAATTTGCAGGTACGTTTTTTTTTAATGAATCTATTCCATGCAAGGGATTCGATCATCCTAATTGCATAAATTAGACCAAAACAATCTAGATCTGGGGTACTTGATTAAAAGAAGACGAACTAGAGAAAAAAAAAAGATGCAGAGAGATAGATGAACACTTACTTGATTGCACTTCTCTTTCTCTTTTCTCCTATAGCATGTGATCTCTCCTGCCAAATATCTGTCAAACCAAACCTCAGATTAAAAAAAAAAAACCATTGCAAAAAGAAGCCAAATCGCTGGCTCCTTCAGACGGATCTGCTTCAGCACCAGATCAGGATCCGGCCCCAGCCTAATTCGTCCCATAGACGACCAGATCTGCCTCGCTGAGGGAGACCGACTTCTTCAGATTGGATATCTTCCGCTCGCTCCTCTTCGCATCAAGCGACGGCACCATGAATGGTTCTTGCCGTAGACGAGCAAACTTGCTCTGTCCCGCCGATGATGCTCTTGCCGGGCTTGGGGGTCGGATTCTCGGGGCACGGCTTCCTCGCATCCGGTTGGGGATATCGATCAGCATGCTTGGCGACCTCTTTTTCTTCCTCCTCCTCCTTCTCCTCCTCTCTCCTCCTTCCCTTTTTCCTTCCCCTTTTCTATTTTCTTGAGTCGGTGTAGCTCTGCTGCACCGACCAGATCCACTCTCTCCCCCAGCCGCTCCATCCTGCAGACGACCAGATCCGGTTGGGGATATCACTTTGCATGCTTGGCCACCTCCTTTTCTTCTTCCTCCTCCTCCTCCTCCTCCTCTCCTTCCCTTTCTCCTTTCCCTTTTCGGTGTAGCTCTGCTCCTCTCTTTTGATCGATCAGGAGATTAAAAACCATCCAGATGGTTCTTTTTAATTTTATAATGCTCATAGTCCATACATACATGTATGTATCTTCATACAATGGCCACCTTGTGGCCCCACGAATGGGTCCACTTGCATAAAATCCGAACCGTTCAAAACAATTCCCCCTCTCTTTATTATACCCTGATAAAATTTCACTCGAATTGGTAATTGGCATACCATTAGATTAACCAATCGATCAATTAAAAAATAAATTTAATAACAACACACCTTTTATTATATAGTAGCCACGCCTAATCATGGGCGGGTTGGCTCGAATAGTTCATTTGGTGACTCGTTGCTAACGTAAACGCGTCGAGTTACCCAAGTTACATACTGCGGACCACCAACAAAAAATGGGTCTTGCATGTTGGCCCAATCTCAGTCCTAACTATTTGCAAGAGAGAGAGAGAGAGAGAGAGAGAGATTGGTGTTGCAACTCTGAAGCTACCCAACAATTGTAAGTTAAAGCTGAACTCGGTTTTTATAGACAGCTGTGCTGTGCAGGCTCAAAGATAGTTGGGGTTCAATATCAATTCATATATTCCTTCTTCTTGTTAATGGGATCATTCTTTCTTTTAATTGGGATAAAGTGAATAGGGTATAATTTCAGTTGCATCGATTCACTTTGCCCACCCACATGGTTACTTTAAGACGACTAGCATCTTTTTAGCAGGCGGAACCCACGAATTTTCTTTGGGGGGCCCACTATTTAGATTTTTTTTTCAGGGCCTATACAAAGAAATAAATCTAGTTTTCAAATTAAATAGGAGCTTTTCTAAAAAAATTTGGAGGGGCCTTTGAAGAAAAAAAAGTTATAAACATATTGAAAACTTAAAGGGTGTTTTTGAAATTTTAGGTCGCCATGGCCCCTGCTGGACCCCTTTAGTTCTGCCCATGCCTTTTAGTCTCTTCTCATATCAAATAATAAAGCTCTTAAGCATTAGAAAGAAATAAAAAAAGGAGATATGCTAGTATTATTGAGGAGGGCTCCACTCATCAAGGGAGATTATATATAGTGAAATTTGGATGAAGGCCTATTTAAAAAGGACAACTATTTTTAGTTAGCTTTTTGTAAGTGCATTGATCATATAATTATTTAAATAAATACACACACATTTATACAAATTGGTAGCATGATTGTATATTTTGCTCTTGCCTTTTTTTTTTTTAAACATATGTGAGTGTCAAAATTGAGATTTAAGTTGAATTGAAAAATTTTACATGTGTTTGAGCTAGGATTTAAGATTAATTAAAATTTTTTGACATTGAAATTACATATTTCATGTCATATTATTGATTTATTTTATATTTTATTTTACTCAATTACATGTTCATAACCTTGCCACTTTGTGTGCCCCACAATTAGGTCCACTTATATAAAATCCAAAATGTTCAAAATAATTTCCCCTCTCTCTACTATGTCTTGATAAAATTTCACACTACTTGGTAATTTGCTAAACACACCTGTGCTTAGCACAGGTAGCATAATTTGTAATAAAGAAGCTATTCAAAAAATTTAAAACATTATAAGAAATAAAAACTATAATAAATTTCTCTTAAAGGCATGTTTGGTAGTAAGTTAGTAAGAAATATAAAATATTGTTGTCCCATATATAAGCATCCTAACCAACCCACCTATGGCTACTGGAGATAAATTTACTAGTATTATTAACAGATCCTAGCTTGAAATTAACAAATTAAGAGAAAAGAATAAAGCAACTCTAGAGAAGATTAAAAAAAAAACATTATAAGCTTTGTGAAAACTACTACTCAATAAAGTTAAAATCATAAAAGTATATTTAAATGCTCAATAAAATGTTTAACAGTCTGAATATGTTAGCACCATGTTTAACCATACAATCAAGTGAAAGTTGTTTTTGTCAATTTGAGATGACGTATTCTAATGTAAAAAAGAAAACTCTAAATAACATGATAATACTCTCCTTTT